>OY856409.1:511417968-512144635 GCA_963693085.1 Alisma plantago-aquatica
TTCTCTAGAACCTCAAAGGTCCCACATTTCTAGGGTTAAATTTTCCTTTGCTCTTGGCTATAGCATGGATAGGTCTGATTTTTACAAAATCATAATCACCTACCTTGAACAACTTGTTTGACCTATGTGCATCTACATATGATTTCTGATAATCTTGGGCCTATTTAATATTTGTTTCATCAAGGATACTTTATCAACATGGAGTTGTAATTCCTTAGACTTCAGCATCCTCCTCTTTCCAACTTCCTCCCAATGGAGAGGGGATCTACAAGGCCTACCATAGAGAGTCTCATAAGGTGGCATATCAATACTTGATTGACAACTATTGTTGTGTGCAAACTCTGCTAAGTGTAGGTAGTAATACCAAGATCTTTGCCAATCTAGGACGCATGATCGAAGAAGATCCTCCATAATTTGGATAGTACACTCCAATTAACAATTAGTTTGGGGAAGATAGGTTGTACTAAAATTCAACTGTATACCCGATTCAAATTTTACTTTCTTCTAAAGGTGTGATGTGAACTTTGAATATCAATCTAAAATAATAGATATGGGTACTCCATGCAATCGTACAATATCCCTTATATACAACTCAACTAACTTAGGAACTTTGGTCATAGTCTGCATGGGTAAAAAATGTGCAGACCTGGTCAGATGATATACAATGACCCATATCATGTTGTATTTCTTCCTAGTACTGGGTAAACCCACCACATAATCCATATTGATGTTATCTGATTTTCATTTAGGGATTGGTAAAGGTTGTAGTAAACCACCTAGTCATTGATGTTTGACCTTAATCTACTGACAGGTGAGGCACTTAGAGACAAATTTCTCTATATCATTCTTTGTACTCTCCACCAAAAGTGTATTTTTAGGTCTTTATACATCTTATTGGATCCAAGATGTATCAAATACTTGGACCCATGTTCCTCTTATAGAATGTGCTTCTTAATCCCTACCTCTTTGGGTACCCACATCCATTGCTTGTACCTTAACCCACAATTCATACTGATTGGTAAATTTGTTTGGGGCTTAGCCAATAGATATGCCATCTCCTCCAAGCTAGGGATATTCTTCTAGGATGTCAAAAGTTTAGAAAGAAGTCCAAGAATGATGTTGATGTTTTCCTAGAATAATTGTGTCATCACCTGCTTGAGGGGACACAATAATTGAAGGTCCTAGATTCACCAGTACAAAAGTATGGACAAATGCACATATGTATTTCTTACAACTAAGAGCATCAACTACAACATTCACCTTTCATGGGTGATAGGAAATGGTGAAATCATTGTCTTTATGGTACTGTAGGAACCTTCTATGTCTAAGATTAAGATCATTCTGAGTCAAGAGATGTTTGAGACTTTTTTGGTATATAAATATATGGAGTGTAGCACCATATAGATAATTCTACAGATTTTGAGAGCACAAACAATAGAAGCCAAATCCAAGTCATGAGTTGGATAACTGACCTCAATAGGTTTCAATTGTCTAGAGGCATAGACAACAACTTTACCATCTTACATATGGAGACATGCCAACCCATTCTAGAACCATCAAAATGTATTATGAACCCATCATTTCCCGAAGATAAAATCAAGATAGGAGCAAAAGTGAAATGAGATTTGAATTTTTGAAAACAAGATTCACATTCAAAGGTCTGGGTAAATATTGCGTCTTTCCTGGTAAGTTTGGCATAGGTAGGCTATTTTTTCAATTAAGAATAAAGTGGTGGTAATAAACTTCCAGACCAAGGAAGCTACAAATTTTAGAGGCAATGGTTGGGGGTTTCCTATCAAGGACCTCTAGAACTTTAGTAGAATCAACAAATTTTCCCATCCTAAATGATATGACCAAGAAACATAATTTGATCAATCCAAAACTCACATTTGGATAATTCAGCATACACTTTTTGGGCTCTATGTTATATCAAGTACTTTTTGGAGATGCTCAGTATGTTGATCAACAAAGTTTTGAATATATAAGAATGTCATCAATGAATACCATGACAAAGTTATCAAGCAAAGGTTAAAAGATAGATTTCATTAAGTTCATAAATACTCCAGGAACATTTTTCAACCCAAATGACATCATCACGAATTCATAATGTCCATATCTAGTACTAAAAGTTGTCTTCAAAATATCACAATCCTTCACTCATAATTGATGATAGCATGATGTACAGTCAATCTGGAGAAGACAGTGGCAGTACGAAGATGATCAAATAAGTCATCAATTCTTGGGAGGGGGTATTCATTTTTTATGGTGGCTTGATTAATCATACAATTATCAATGCACATTCGCATTGACCCATCTTTCTTTTTAAGAAAGAGAATAGATCCACCCAAGGGAGATATGCTAGTATGGATGAAATCCTTATCAAGTAGTTCTTCTAATAGTTTCTTGATATCTACAAGATCAAAATGTGTCATTTTATAAGATGCCTTTGAGACTGGAGTTGTACACGAGACTAACTCAATTGAGAATTCAATCTCATGTGTCAGAGGCAGCCAAGCGAGCTACTCAAGAAATACATTTGGGTAATCTTTCACCACATTCCAACTCTTTAAAGGTCTCACCTTAGACCAAGTTATCAATACAACTATAATATAGGCTCTAATACTTTGGATATAAAGGTTTTGGCTTTAGAAGAAGAGATCATCATATTTTGATTTCTTTATTTTCTTTTGAGTATTACCCAAGGTTTAGAATTGGGTGCAAAAATTATTAATTCCTTGGTTCCACACTCAAGCATGGCATAGTAGGCATAAAGTGAATCCATCTCCAAAGTTAGGTCAGAATCTTCCATATCAACGAGAACAAAATCAAAATAATGTTTATGGCCAACATAAGAAATAGCAAGAATTGAAGAGAAGTATAGATTTTTCCATTGGGAGTTGTTACATATAAGATGTAACCTATATCCTTGATATTTAATTTGATCATAGAGTCAATATTTCCAAATATTAAGGTATGATTCGATCCTGAATCAAATAGTGCTACAATAGAATGATCTTGGAGATATATCATACTGACATTAGGATTTCCATATCAAATTATAATCTATGGTCGTTCATATAAAGAATAAATTTATATTGGAATTATTACCTTTGATTAGATTTTTTCCATTGGCCTTAGCTTCCTCTACATCAATCACAAAGACTCGACCCTAAAAATGAAAAAGATGACCCTAAGCTAGTGAGTAGCAGGTTGAATAGGTGGAGCTCCAGGCTGACCTAATGGGGCATGATGATTATGAGGAACCCACATTGGGCTAGAATATGGAATTTGAACTTCATATGCCCTTCCCTCTTTCAATAGAAATAGATAGGTCTTTCAACTTGCATTTTCCTGCATGTGAACCTCCATAGATTTTGTATTTGTTTGTATTTGGTGGTATCTGTAGGTATGGTCCACCTCAGTCTCATAATTCTCTATTCGGTCCTCCTTGGTAATCTTGAACCTATGTTGATTTCCTCCTCTTCCCATTCCATGTCTATGAGGATTATTCTTATCCTTCTCTTTTTCTTTATCCTTGGTGATGGTACATCATTTAGCCTAGGTATCCCAAACTAGGTGTTTTACTCATCCCTAAAGTTCTTTCTTAGGTAAGGGCACTATTGATGATTTCCTGAAAGGTAGGTTGGTTGGATGTGCACAAGAAGGCTTTTAGAGTGGGATTAAGTCCTTGAATGAATTGCTCAATCCTTTCATCTTCATCATGGAGATGAGCATCATGGTCTAGGAGTCTACATGCCCTAACATAATAATCTGCATATAGGGATTTGTGGGTGAGATTATTGAACTATTTTTGCTTTTTTTTTCAGGCATCTATGGGCATAAAACGAGTAGTGAAAACCATCTTAATTTCTTTCCAACTCATAGGGGCATCTCAAAGTTCTCGGGAATGAAAATAATTTTCTCACCGCAACTTCACAAACCCCCTAAGTTGATAGGTTACAAAAGTGACTTTATCTTCCTTGGCACATTTAAGGGTCCTAAAGGTGTTTTTAATAGATAAGATCCATGTATTAGATTTATCTAGGACTTCACCTAAGAATTCTCAATGAAAGGCTTTTGTTTCACGTTTGAGGAATCACTAATAGTAATATTTGTGTTGTATCTAGATGAGGAAGTGGTATTATGGGTTTCCTTCAAGGCTAGTGCATGCATGCATTCAACTTCACCTTCTTTTGCTCCTCCCATTCACTTAAAACCATGATCTTACTAGGAGTTGAGTTAGATTCATCACTAGAGTCATTATTTGTCCTCTTTCTCTTGGATCTAGTTTTTGGAGGCATTTGCAAGTTCTAAAATACAGAGATGGTTTAGTTCATTATTTGATGTAGATCAGAATAACAACCAACAAACACTTATTAATCATCAATATTAATGAATTTATCATGTCTTTTAGTTGTTCCCATTTCTCCTAACTACCCACGCAATAGGGAGAGTATTTCATCATTGACCATCATAGAGAGAGAAATTGGATTAGAAGCCTAGATGTGTATCATTTACTATATAGGTGATTGGGGTAGTCCTTAATTGGGAGAAGATGAGAGGGTAGAATTCTTTTGGTCAATGGGTTCCCACATTTATCCAATAATTTTGTTGTCCATGTAGGATACCTGCATATTGGAAGGAATCTAGACACTATGGAAAAGGATAGAGGGTGAGTATGTTACAACCCCAATTTTCGAGTTCTTTTAGTTGGAAATGCAATTTCCCCAATCAGTGTATGATTATGTAATTTGTTTTATTTAAGTAATTACGTGGATTCCTTTGATAAATAGCCTTGTGTGTTTAATTTCGTGGGCCTTGTTGACTATTGGGATCGATAACAAAAAAAGGAAATAAAAAGGAAAAGGAATCAATTAATAAAGGAATAACTAAGATAATGAGAAAAGAAAGATGTAGAAGCATCTAGAAGGCTAAGGATTATCCTTCAAGGAGGGATTTCATATCTTTGGGATTTCTTGGGTTCTAAGGAGTTCAAGTTGCAAAGATAATAGGAGAAGAAAGAGAAAATACCAATTAAATAAGATTTATTAAAGGATAACTTGCACATGAAGATAATACCTTTTTCTTTTCGAGTTTGAGTCCCAAATTTGACAACGATTGAAAAGAAAGAAAGATAATTATAAAAATTGGCATTAAAGGACATTGCATAACATAATGATAACTGCATTTAATAAATGGTTGAAAGGAACACGTTTTGTGTAAAATATCCCAATAAATACCCACAAATTGGATTTTGGTGGGAAAAGTAATAAAGAGTTCCTATGTTTGATTTATATATATATATATAAGAGAGAGAGAGAGAGAAAGGAACAGTTTGGATTTCCAATATTGAGGTATTTTTCCTAACGGTCGAAAGATAAATTCATCTAATAAGTGACATATAAGTTCCCTTTGTTTTGGCAACTAAGTTTCCCAGTGTTGAAGGGAATGGTCATATTATAAGAAGGAAAGAAATGATATTACGTAAATAACTTTCCTAAATGGGGATATCTAACTGTGGCTTGAGAATAAAGGGTAGGCAGATCTCTCCCAAATCAGTAGACCCAACCCACAATCGGCCTCCAAGATGGGAGTATACAAGGAAAGAAACTTGTCTCCAAGACGTAGGGGTCTCTCTCCCCTTTCCTTTTCTTTATCTCGGGCATCCATTAGGGTTTCACCTAATGTTGTATATATATACAGAGAGAGAGAGATCTGGAGTCCTCAGAACCATCTCAGACATGGTGTCTAGCTTCTCCCTACTTCACCCCTTAATAACTAGGGGTATATAGGTTGTGATGCCTGCATGAACCTGCAAACAGAGGTGTGCATGTCGACAATTGCATGCACTAGACAATTCGAGCAGTTTCTCCAGGGAAGGGAACAAGGATCCCCATAGTAGTTCTCCAGGGAACCCGTGCCATGGCCTCCTCGGTGGTTGTCGGGGGTGACTCCCTTGCAGACTGGTGTTTGCTGACAAAGGGGACATACAACGGCAGCAAGAAGAGCATGCGTCCTGGACGGCATTACTAAGAGGAGGAAGAAGGGAGGATGCAGGAACGTGAAGGTGGTAGATGAATCTTCTTCATCGGTGTAGGTACCAGGTTGTGTCAGATCTAGGAGACGAGGGTGGAGGTCCAGTTTTCAAACTGTCGTCGACTGTTGCTGGGTTTAGCCACCTATGGCAAGTATAGACAGGGAGGACCGTAGGGGTGTGGTCCATGAGACCATCCTCTGATCCTTGAGTCATAAGGGTCAGGCAGCCAACCGCCGGCCAGGCGCTGCGAGCGGCTCCCACGCAAGAAAGAAGAAAGGATTCTAAGGATAAAAATGTCATTTCATGCATGTGTACAACCCAAGGACAGAATAGTCCTTCCACCTGAAAATGGGATCCGGCTCGCATATGAAATCAAAGGTATTTTCATTGATGTGTCAACCTCTGATTGGCTTAGATAACTTTAATATTCCAAAATTCTTAGAAAATAAATGGTAGCTCAGATTAATACATGTAATATATGAAAATTTATTAAGAGAACACAAGGAATCCAATAAAAATAGTTTTATAGCCTAAATCTGATCATAATTCTAAAAGTGTATTAAGTTACCCATGTTTATGCATTAAATCATGATAAAACCCTAATTATGATTGGAAATTGGATTTAATGTCTTTATTAGGTTATTTTGAGTTATAATAACCTATTGA
This sequence comes from Alisma plantago-aquatica, assembly GCA_963693085.1. Classification (NCBI taxonomy): domain Eukaryota; kingdom Viridiplantae; phylum Streptophyta; class Magnoliopsida; order Alismatales; family Alismataceae; genus Alisma; species Alisma plantago-aquatica. The sequence goes on from OY856409.1 coordinate 511,424,672, forward strand.
GTGAAAAAGTATGTATTGAATCTGATTTAGATGTTGTTTTGCTTGTTATAGGGTTTTTATACATGAATCTATGATAATGCATATAGAAACCCTAATTTAGGGTAAATATGATTAATGTAGTTAATTCAAGATTCATTAGAAGAAAGTGATAGTGAGGTAATCCTAAGCCTATTAGGAAGGTTTTAACAAGCTAGTTAGGGTTTGTAACTAGTTTTGCTATTTTAAGGTTTATAGTGACAATGATAAACAAGAACCCTAATGAAACCCTAAAAGGAAGTAGGAAACCCTAGGAAGCAAGTTCAAATAAATAGAATATGAGAAAGTGAATGGTAATTAGATTACATGTAATTTTATGGTTCTTACTCGCATGTGTGGATTGAACTGCTTGCCTATATACTTTCTTGCTTGAATTACTATTAGCTTGTTGAATCGACTAAACAGGTATGTGGTTACTTTATGAATAATCACCTTTAGTTTCACAGTGTTTCCCAAATGTTTCTCGATTCATTACAACCTAAACTATTATATGTTCAATTAAGCAATCCTATAAAGTCCCTGTGTGTATCACAATTAAATATGAATGTGTTTCTCGAACCTACATGCCACCCTGATGTATGATGCAAGACCAAGCCCTGGAGGGAAGGTTTGAGTTGCTCAAGCCCCAGAGGGAATACCATTGGGCACCTCGACAGGTGACCCCAAGAACCAAGCTCAGGATGGAGAAGGTGGCCTTATGTCCCGTGCAAGGAAAAAACCCTAAGAGAGGGTAATCCAGGGTTTAGGGAAAAAGCGGTTGAGAAGTCACATTGAAAGTGTAAATTGGATTGTTAATCAATTATTTGTGATAGTTAGGTTGTTAGAAACTATTTGTGAAATTGTGACTGTTCGCCACATACCAATATAGAAATATACTGATCGACGTTTTGTTTGTCTGTATTTTAGGTACATTTCTAAAAAGGACAAACAGTAAATTGAAATATTGTGAAGTTACAATTAATCTGTTCAAGGAGGATTAGTTAGATAGACTTGTTTGGTGGATAGAAGTCTAAATCTGAATTTTCAAGGTATGCAAAAAGATTTATCTTTATTCCAGCTTTTCAGTTTAGAAATAGTAGAATTTGATAATTATATTTGATTAAATGTCAAACCATGGATCCTGAATTATTGGGATAGTGTCTCTGGTCTTTTGGTCTCCCTTGATTGGGGGTCACCGGGAAGTAGGGTCATTACATTTGGTATCAGATCCAATGGTTTCTCATTTAATCCTTAATAATTATTAAATTTTACAGACTCTATAGAACCGGTGGAGTTATTAGAGGATTTTCCTATGACGGAGGTGTCTAGAAAAGGATCACGGTCCGGGGGATTTTCTATTGCCCTGCTATTTGGTCACGAGGACTCCCGGATGCGGTGTGACTGCCTGGACAAAGTCTGAGGTTCTGACTTGAAGTAAGATACCTTTAGGAATTTATCATCTATCTTCTTCCCTTCTCAACCCTAATTCAATTAAGGTTCTAAGGTTTAGGGTTTCTCTCTCCCCCCCCACCCACTTGAGGTTAGGGTAAGTATGATAAGGATTAAGGAATGCTCCACCAAATCAATGAAAATCATGTAAACAAGATGTCATGGACATAAGTTTAATAGTTTAAGTGTAATCTAAAGACTAGTTACATGCTTAGGGTTGCATGGCATGTGTTGTCGTGCCCTCAGGAGAGATATGGGGTTAGACCCTTTTTGTAGGAGGACAAGGAGAGAGTTAGCCTTGGAGGAAGAGGCCTCCAGGAAGAGCTAGAGACATGGTGCATCCTTTGTGGATGATGCTAACCCTAACCCTAGGTGGTAGTTAGAGAACGATATGACAAGATGAGTTAAATAACTTAGTCTTCTATACCTTCAAGCACGTGGGTTTGACCTACATGCTTGACATAAAGGTTTTGAGTACCCATGAGAAGCATGAGCTATGTGAGGTCGTTTGACCTAGTGCCTTTTGGTGACCCGACCTTGGGACGGTCGTGCCTACTAGGGTGAAGGATAGCTCCTTCATTGAGAAGGTTGATGGTGACTGTATGGAAACCCTAATGGGCATATATGAATAGAATAGAGGTATGTACCTACACAGAAGTGAGTAAAAACAAGGTTGGCAGTAGGTTTTAGACCTAAGCCAGAAGGGTTATGATTGATGTTCATGAGATGAGCATGTAGAGACTTGGATGATCTTGTCTGGACATAGGTCTTGATGGTATGTTTCACCCAAGTAGGGATAGACATGCATCCTTAAGAGATTGACCCATCTTCTAAGAAAGAACCTCAAGTTGAAGGACCAGTTGTAGGGTTAGCTCTAGAGAGAGAGTGTGACCCGTTGAGGAAGGTTGGATACCTCGACTCTGAGACATGAAGAATCATGAGAAGTTGGGTATGATATGGCCTAGAATGGACGGCCTAAGTGGATGTATGTGGTTTCCTCATGCACAATCCTCAGAGGCTTGTCAAACCCTGGTTGCCTTTAGAGGAACCAAACCCTAGAATGAGAAGAGGCTTCTTGAACTGGTGTATAGAGGTTATAGGTACCTACCTCTAGGTATAGGAAGGAGAGTTCTTTAGACCCTGAAGAAGAAAAGTAACAAGTTATAAGGTCTCATACTGAGTCAGTTGTCCTTGTGTAGGACTCTGGGGTATGGTTTACATGAAATAATTGTGGGAAGTGTATGCCCTACCTTGTGCATGTTTGGTTTGTTGTTGGACAGTTGATGCATAAGGAGTGAACCTAGGGTTCCTAGACCTAAGAGGAGAAGTAGTAGTACGTGGTGCACATGATGCTCATGATGATGTTTTAGTTCCTATGGATTCGAGCATGGCACCCTCTCATGTGTAGAGGAAAAGGAAACCCCTTAGACTAAGGTATATATTTGATGAACCCCTCACACATGTTGGTGACATATAAGGAACATGTAGGACATACCAAGGAACCCATAGTGGCTTAGTATGTTGTCTTCTTGCTAGCTACATGCCTAAGTAGCATGATAGGGCTAAGCCTGCACATGATGATGTAAACCATGGACGTAGGGATGTTTGTGACCTTTGTTGCTATCAAGAGATAGTCTTCTCTCCATCCTAGGGAGGGACCATTCTGTTAGGTGAAGCTTTTGTGTAGGTTCGAGGTAACCTAAAAAGGTCTCTCGTAGGAGCTTGATGAGCTAAGTGGAGAGCACATGGTATGAGCATGAATCTATAGACCCTTGTGTGACCATCTCTAAGGGGCATGAAGATATGTTTCCATGGAGGTAACTTTATGGGGCCAAACCGAGTAAGGTAGGTCACCATGATCCCTATGAAAGGATGTAAGTTTGACCATGTGCCCAGAGAGATGATGGAGTTTTGGGTAAGGATTCAAGTTTGTAATGTACCATGGTAGGATCCTAAGTCAACACCAAAGTCTAGTAGGGATAAGACCAATGGGAGTAGGAGTCGTCTGATTCCTAGATGCACAAGACCATAGGGTCGGGAGGTAACAACTATCTTTGTCCGAGGACCATGGGCTAGGAGGTTGATCACCTTCATGAGTTCATGGGACCCAAAGGCAAATGAGGTAGGCACTCCATGGATACATAAGGGAAGAGGAATGACCCGAAAAGTACTAGAACCCTAGTGACCTTGAGGAAAGGACTAAGGATTATGTATATATGAGTAGTATGTAGACCTACGAGTGCTTGGAAATAGTTTTCCATGGATGTAAACCTGAAATAGATATGTTAGTGATGGGGAGACGTGTGATGCACGTTTCAACTTAGATTGGAAAGTGTGCTAGCAATGTGTGATGCACCATCTCTACTCTTGGAATGGGATGAACTATGTATTTGGACTGCATCTAAATGCTTATTTCCTCTCTTTATGGGTGTGAGAGATAGAGCAAAACGCATGTCATACACTAAGGATAAAGATGATGAGAGTTGAAACATTGCTATGATATTTGAGGATAGAGAAAGTATCATACCTTTTAGAGAGTATGATGAATGGATGGTTTATACACACGAAGATAACTAAGTTAGTCATCATATGAGGACGTTCTTATCAAGAGAAGTATGGAATTTATGAGTTATATAAGTTTAAGTTTGATAACCAAGATGATGAGCTTGAAGTTTTCTTGACTTAATTAGACCTAAATCTGAGATGAGGATGATGAGTAGAGTATATGAGGGTTTATATCTTCATTGTTACCTAGCACATATGGATGTAAGGTGGTAATGGATGATCTTAGTTGAGACGCAACTATCTGTGTAGCCAGTAGAGGGGCTAGAAGAGGCTGTTAGGTGAACCCTAAGTTTGTGAGACATATAGGGCTAATCCTTTGATACAACCAAACTCGTTGGTTGAGTAGTGGTTGCTTGGTTAGCCACCCTAGAGCTTGATGAGATAGAAGGATGGTTGTAAGAACCTCAAATACACCTCTCTAGAAAGGAAGGTGATGGAACCTGACTAGAGTGTTTTAGGGTTTCTGAGGAGTCAACCTTGAGGAAATCATGACATGTAGGAGCTCATGATTCTAAGTACATTGTACACCTTGGTACTAATAAGATGATTAAAGTTTACAGTAGCACTTTGAATACCTAAGATAAAGAAATAGATAGAGTTGCATGTGGCTTGTCACCATGCATGCCAGTGGGTGAAGGCTGAACACCAGTAACCCAGTAAGTTGATACGAACAATGAAGAGTCCCCGAGAGGGAATGGGAGTAGATTACCATAGACGTTGTGGATGGTCTCCTATGGACCAAGAGAGGTCATGATACAATATGGGTTATGGTAGATCACCTTACCAAGTTGACCTAATCCCTGCCTAAGATAGAGGGCACTGTCAATGTGATAGATCTGGTTGAACTATGTATGAGAAAGACAGATATCTCAACTACACTGTGATCCGAATTCAATATCTTAAGCATGACCTCAAGTTCACTCCCATGTGGTGGGAGTAGGTACATGAAGAAATCGATGCTAGATTGAAGTTTAGTACAGCATATCACCCCTGACTGATAGACATTCAAGTGAGTATGATCTAGGCTAAAGGGTCTGATGACGTGTGTGCTCATTTAGGGTGATACATGGGAGTAGTTCCTGCCCTAAGAGAGTTTGCTTGTGATTATATCCACCATAGCCAGTATCGAGATGTAAGAAGCTCTGTAAGGGAGGTCATGTCGGTCACCTCTTCATTAGGATGATGTCAGTGAAAGGACCTTGTAAAGGTCAGAGAGACTATAGTGTGTGCAGATGAAGTCTCTTTGATAGTGTGATGGCTAAGAAAGACCAGGGGTGACATGAGTCGTGAGCTTATGTAAAGTAGACTGACATGCAGTTCACTATGGGAGAATATGTGTTATGAAAACATGACCCCTCTGGGCTATAGCTGAGAAAGATGAGTCCCCGATACATGGGTCCATTTGAGATGGATTGGTGGATATGCTTATGTTTAGCCTTACCCCTCAGGATAACCTGATGTATGATGTTTTCCATGTATCCGATCTAGAGCACTATGTGATGTACCCGAACCATGAGCTGAGCCATGAACCTATTGAGCTTATAGGGAGGCTAAAATATCCTGAGTCACCTATGAGGGTACGAGATACCAAGGTGAGAGAGAACTCAGATGTAAGAATATAAGATGATAAAGGTTCTTTGAAAGCACCATGGAGAGGATGAAGCCACATGGGAGCCGATGATGGACATGGGAAAGTCTTGTCCTGATTGTTTGTATGCTTGGTGGAATTTTGAGGGAAAAATTCCTATAAGAGGGGAAGGATGTTACAACCCCAATTTTTTAGTTCTTTTAGTTGGAAATGCAATTTCCCCAATCAATGTATGATTTTGTAATTTGTTGGATTTAAGTAATTATGTGGATTCCTTTGATAAATACCCTTGTGTGTTTAATTTCGTGGGCCTTGTTGGCTATTGGGCTCGATAACAAGAAAAAGGAAATAAAAAGGAAAATGAATCAATTAATAAAGGAATAACTAAGATTATGAGAAAAGAAAGATGTAGAAGCATCTAGAAGGCTAAGGATTATCCTTCAAGTAGGGATTTCATATCTTTGGGATTTCTTGGGTTCCAAAGAGTTCAAGTTGTAAGGATAATAGGAGAAGAAAGAGAAAATACCAATTAAATAAGCTTTATTAAAGGATAACTTGCACATGAAGATAATTCCTTTTTCCTTTTGAGTTTGAGTCCCAAATTTGAGAATTATAAAAATTGGGATGAAAGGACATTGCATAACATAATGATAACTACATTTAATAAATGGTTGAAAGGAACACGTTTTGTGTAAAATATCCCAATAAATACCCACAAATTGGATTTAGGTGGGAAAAGTAATTAGGAGTTCCTATGTTTGATTTTTATATATATAGAAGAGAGAGAAAGGAACAATCTAGATTTCCAATCTTGAGGTATTTTTCCTAACAGTCTAAAGATAAATTCATCTAATAAGTGACATATAAGTTCCCTTTGCTTTGCCAACTAAGTTTGCCAGTATTGAAGGGATTGTTCATATTATAAGAAGGAAAGAAATAATATTACGTAAATAACTTTCCTAAATGGGGATATTTAATTGTGGCTTGAGAATAAAGGGAAGGAAGACATCTCCCAAATCAGTAGACCCTACCCACAGTTGGCTGCCATGATGGGAGTATATGAGGAAAGAAACTTGTCTCTAGGACGTAGGGGTCTCTCTCCACTTTCCTTTTCTTTATCCTGGGCATCCATTAGGGTTTCACCTAATGTTGTATATATATATAGAGAGAGAGAGATCTCTGGAGTCCTCAAAACCATCTCGGACATGGTGACTAGCTTCTCCCTACTTCACCCCTTAATAACCAGGGGTCTATAGGCCGTGATGCCTGCATGAACCTACAAACAGAGGCTCGCATGTTGATAATTGCATGCACTAGACAAGTCGAGCAGTTTCTCCAGTGAAGGGAACAAGGATCCCCACAGCAGTTCTCCAGGGAACCCGCGCCATGGCCTCCTCGGTGGATGTCGGGGGCGACTCCCTTGTAGACTGGTGTTTTCTGCAAAGGGGACATACAACGGCAGCAAGAAGAGCATGCATCCCAGATGGCATTGCTAAGAGAAGAGGAGGAAGGGAGGATGCAGGCACGTGAAGGTGGTAGATTAATCTTCTTCGCCGGCATAGGTACCAGGTTGTGTCGGATCTAGGGGACGAGGGCGGAGGTCCGGTTTTCAAACTGGCGTCGACTACTATTGGGTTTAGCTTCCTACGGTAAGAATAGACATGGAGGACCATAGGGGAGTGAGACCATCCTCTGATCCTTGAGTCGTAAGGGTCGGGCGGCCGACCGCCGGCCAGGCGCTGCGAACGGCTCCCATGTCCAGAGAAGAAAGGATTCTAAGGACAAAATTTCCCTTCCATGCATGTGTACAACCCAAGGATAGAATAGTCCTTCACCTGAAAATGGGGTACGGCTCGTATATAAAATCAAAGGTATTTTCATTGACATCTCAACCTCTGATTGGCTTAGATAACCTTAATTTTCCAAAATTCTTAGAAAATAAATGGTAGCTCGTATTAATACATGTAATATATGAAAATTTATTAGGAGAACACAAGGAATCCAATAAAAATAGTTTTATAGCCTAAATCTGATCATAATTCTAAAAGTGTATTAAGTTTCCCATGTTTATGCATTAAATCATGATAAAACCCTAATTATGATTGGAAATTGGATTTAATGTCTTAATTAGGTTATTTTGAGTTATAATAACCTATTGAGAGAAAAAGTAAGTATTGAATCTAATTTAGATGTTATTTTGCTTGCTACAGGGTTTGTACACATGAATCTATGATAATGCATATAGAAACCCTAATTTAGGGTAAAAGATGATTAATGTGGTTAATTCAAAATTGATTGGAAGAAAGTGATAGTGAGTTGATCTGAAGCCTGTTAGGAAGGTTTTAACAAGCTAGTTAGGGTTTGTAACTAGTTTTTCTATTTTAGGGCTTATAGTGACAATGATAAAGATGAACCCTAATGAAACCCTAAAAGGAAGTAGGAAGCCCTAGGAAGCAAGTTCAAATGAATAGAATCTGAGAAAGTGAATGGTAATTAGATTACATGTACTTTTCAGGGTTCTTACTAGAATGTGTGGATTGAACTACTTCCCTTGATACTTTCTTGCTTGAATTACTAATAGCTTGTTGAATCGACTGAACAAGTATGTGGTTACGTTATGAATAATTGCCTTTAGTTTCACGGTGTTTCCTGAATGTTTCCCGATTGATTACAACCTAAACTGTTAGATGTTTAATTATGCAATCCTATAAAGTCCCTATGTGTATCACAATTAAATATGAATGTGTTTCTTGAACCTACATGCCACCCTGATGTATGATGCAAGACCAAGCCCCGAAGGGAAGGTCTGAGTTGGTCAAGCCCCGGAGGGAAGACCATTGGGCACCTCGACATGTGACCCCAGGCACCAAGCTCAGGATGGAGAAGGTGGCCTTATGTCCCTTGTAAGGACAAAACCCTAAGAGAGGGTAATCCAGGGTTTAGGGTAAAAGCAGTTGATAAGTCACATTGAAAGCGTAATTTGGATTGTTAATCAATTATTTGTGATAGTTAGGTTGTTAGAAACTATTTGTGAAATTGTGATTGTTCCCCATATACCAGTATAGAAATATATTGACCGGCGTTTTGTTTGTCGGCATTTTAGGTACAATTCTAAAAAAGACAAATAGTAATTTGAAATATTGTGAAGTTACAATTAATTTGTTCAAGGAGGATTAGTTAGATAGACTTGTTTGGTGGATAGAAGTCTAAATCCGAATTTTCAAGGTATGCAAAAAGATTTATCTTTATTCCAGCTTTTCAGTTTAGAAATAGTAGAATTTGATAATTATTTTTTATTAAATGTCGAACCATGGATACTGAATTATTGGGATAGCATCTCTGTCCTTTTGGTCTCCCTTGATTGGGGGTTACTGGGAGGCAGGGTTGTTACGGAGTATGTCTATAACTCCCTCCATAAGCATATACATGCACATAGTGGAAGAAATATAGAGTTATCCATAACTCATGTACTCAAGGGGGCATTACATAAAACTTGGCATTCATAACAACAAAATAATCAATCACGTGAACTTTAAATAATAAACATTCTCATGATTATTCTTACAAAAGGAGACATAAATATTATCTCACGGAAAACTCAGTTAACATCTTCTGACAAAGTTTCTGCACTTAAAGTTCTAAACATGGAAACATATAAACAAATCTATAAACCTGAGGATCATCTTATAGTTGGCACCCACCAAATCTTATCTTGCTCTATCCTTGCGCTTGACTCTCTAGGATCTACTCTGCTCATGCTCCTCATATGTGTACATCTCCTCCTCATCCATGCACTAGAAAAATGATTGTTAGAGTAAGTGGCATGAGTATTCTAGTATATGAATTATTGAAGTAGTAAGATACTCTTGAACATTTTATGCATAAAATCTATAGAAATTTTGAAACATAAATAATCTGTCTTTCTTTAACTTAAAACTTGCCTTTTTTCTTATCTTTCTCTGGATACCTATACTCTCATGATCTGCACTAAGGTTCCTGGGTCACGTAACCTGCACTCTAGGCCTGGGTTATGTATTTGAATCAGCCTATAATAAGAACTCGGGCCATGTCTTCTCCTATCTTCATTTCTTTCTTGTACTTATAAATGAGATTGTGTGCATGCTCTGAATTGAGGTATCTTTTATTTATGGCTTCTATCTTATTGTGTCTACCATTATACTATAAGTCCTCCTCTGTGACACTGAAGTGTCCTCAATGGTGCAACACACCCTCTGTTGGCACAATATGCACTCTGTTGACACTAAAGTGTCCTCTATGGTGCAACACAACGTCTGTTGGCACTACATTCCCTCTATGAAACACACAGTGTCTTATGTATCTTCCTAAGACTCTCAGGTGAGGACATATCCTATAATGTACATAGTTAAATTCTAATATCATTTTCTATTTCTACTCCTAGTTTTATCTCTAAATATTAATCTCTTATCTCTGGATTTGTTCTTAATTTCTATCTCTGAATCTTAATCTATTACATGTGAATCTATATGTCTATTCTTTGATTCTAAGTTGAATCGAACTCTGAATCTGATATCTGATATTCTTATTATCTAGATAAATCTAAATCTAAAGTCTAATTTGATTGAATGACTTAATTAAATTCTAGTATCATATGTATGACACCTGAGTCTAAATGTTTAAGAATATAATCTGAACTGAATGTAGAAATACCAAGTATATAAAAGTAACTTAAGCATCAAATGTATCAAATATGATATCTAACAAAATAGCTCTATCTCTCTAAAATCTCATTAGATCTAATCTTAACATGAATCTTAAAGAATTCATGTGAGCATAGATCTTAAAGCATTATGTTATCATATTCTTACTCTTATGATTGTAATCATGAATCTTAATAAAAATCTTATCTTGGAACTTAATAGTTACTTATTACATCCTAATCTTATAGCATTATCATGAACTCAATTCTCAATACATTATGATCTTATTAGAATATTTATCTTGAAAACTTGATCATGTCTGAATATGTTCAAAACTTATATTCTGATATCGTACTTAGCTCTTAGATATTAGTCATTCTAATAAATATAAATAATACTTCTTAGTTCTCATATCTCAATCTATATAAGAAATCTTAATAGCATATTTATACTTAAAATCTTAAATACAAAGTTATCCCAAATTATCAATTAATATGACTATCTTATTTGTGTATCTTATCTTGTAGTCTTATTCATTAATATGAATCATTACTAAGAACTCTTATAGGAACATGATCCTTTAGTTTCACATGAAATTGGTTCATGAATCCCAATCTTTTAATGAAATCTTAATAGCATATCTCTACTTGAGATATTGGGTATATGTGAGAACATCATCATGAAGGTATGAAAACTTTAGTTGCATATCTTACTTAGAACCCTAGAAGATTAGAAAACATAAATCATAATGCCTTATATGAGAAACATGTAAAAGAATTGAGCTTAATAAGTATGAATACGCATGTGAATCAACCACTTACATAGGTCAGTAGGAACAAGCCCCTAAGATCTCCTTGATCTTCCAACTTTAATTTACCTATATTACAAAACCCAAACCCTAGATTAGGATCTTCAAACCCTAATTACCCTAGGTCTATATATTCAAAAAAACCAAATCAAAATTGGTCCTAAAATCTTGACCATTGGCTAGATCCCGAAAATTTGAACAAAATCCATATTTGGATCTTCTTCATTGTAGGCTCCTAGCAATTCCTATGATTTATGGAAGGTAGAAATATTTTCTAGATCCATAGTATCATCACCTTGTGTTATTTGGGTTGAAAGGGGATCCATTTGTTCTAGGATCGGTGGACATGGGCATCACCCTCGCTCATTCTCTAATGATATGCCTCTATTTCCTCTATGAAATAGAGTGTTGTGGTGTGTCTTCTGTATACTATCCTAACAGTGGGTTTTTACTTTTTCTGGGAACCTAGAGAACCACCTCTCCCCTCATGTTGTATCAAGCAATCCAAAGGCTTCAAGTCAACCCCAAGGAGCTTTCCTCATCTTCTCATGGTGTTAGGAAGATTGGTCTTTGCCACCGATGAAGCTGCTCATGCTTCCACTTATGGGCGTTCTTGGCTAGGATATTACACTGAACCGCACTATCAAGGAATGTTTTGGCAAGCTCGAACGACTCCCCACGATGGTCATTGCACATTGAGTTTGTATGATAAGGTGCTTGTGTTGTGAGTGGCTCCAGCGAGCCCAAGGAGGAAGATGATCAGATGGTGGCTTTAGGGGCTAAGAGGGTGAAGTTAAAAATAGAGGGGGATATCGAATCTAAAATAGGTTTTGGGGATTGGTTCTATGTCACTGCAAAGCCGCATGATTCATCTACAACTCACATTGGTGAGGGAAGATAAAGAAGGGTAGCGAGATCAGAATTAGGCATTTTTTCCAAGACCACAATCTAGGGTTCCTATTTGGGGTTAAAAAGGATCAGATTGGAGTCTTGAGTTCAAAGGGACAACTAATTTGTGATGATATGGACTAAAATCCATGATAATAACTAATGAAGGGATCATGTTTATGTTCTAACTTTCCTGGAGGTCGAATAAGGTCGTTAATTACTGGGATTGTATGGGCTAGATCCAACAGTTCACTTAACTTAGGATCTAAATAGAAAATTCTATTTTCTATATTTATAGATATTTGCTAGTTAATCTCACCATCATCTTCTATGATTTATTTAGACACTCAAACGAATCCCAAAAAGGCCCAAACTTTATCCTAGGCTTATTTTCTCATCTAGATAATCACTATGGCCTTAGATTCTCAATTTGGGCATTAGAATGCATCAAATAAATTAATATTGTTTAAATTTTAATAGTCCCTAGTAAATTTTAGGATGATCCTTTATTTTCCAAATTTCACAATTAAGCCTAACTTATTATCATAAGAGAATATTTCAAGTTTGAGATCAAATGTACATGTATATTTCAAGATATCATCAAATCTAGGCATATTTAATCATCCTCAATTTTCTAAATTATTATCCATTGCATTTAACTAAAAATTATACATGGAGTCTCTTACAAATGGATTTAATGTCTGAAATCATCATGTCATATATGTTAGTCACATCATTATCTATATGAAACATTCATTTATATTCATATTGTAACACCTGGGCCCACAACCCAAGGCTCTAGTAGAGTTTTAGGTATGACAACTGGCCCCACAGACCACCACTGGCCTTAACTGCGTGCTTTGTCCTCACTCATGTGCAAGTCGGGGTCAACTTCCCGACTGGTCACCCATCCTAGTACTACTCCAAGCTGAGCATGCTTAACTATAGAGTTATTTAGTGATGGGCTATCAGAAAAGGAGGTGCACCTTGGTGATATGATTAGTCCAATCATTCCTTATAAGATCATTTTATCTGAAGCCTCAAATCATGGGATGTTAGAATCTTCCCCACTTAGACTCTTGACGTCCTCGTCAAGGGTCAACTATATGGCCTCATAATATCACCCCATTTCAATGCAGACCCAGAATGGCCCATGGACACCCAGCTCCTGATCAAGGAATACCAGCGCAAGGGTGGCTACGTCAACCATGGATAGCTCTTTCCAACATGCCTGGATCGCACGGCTTGAGACTGGCATGTCACATGCCATGCGGGCCCCACCTACTATAGGGGTTATGGCTCTGATATCATTTGTAACACTCGGGCCCACTGCCCAAGGCTCTAGCAGAGTTTCAGGAATGACAATTGGCCCCACATACCACCACTGGCCTTAACTGTGTGCTTTGTCCTCACTCATGCGCAAGTCAGGGTCAACTTCCTGAATGGTCACCCATCCTAGTACTACTCTAAGTTGAGCACAGTTAACTATGGAGTTCTTTAGTGATGGGCTCCCGGAAAAGGAGGTGCACCTTGGTGATATGGGTAGTCCAATCATTCCTTATAAGATAAATTTATCTGAGGCCTCAAATCCTGGGATGTTACACATACACCCCTGATTACTAAAGGTATACATTTAAACTATTATGTGTGTATTGGTGAACCATGTGACATGATACATCTTTTATGAAATATGAACTCCTTACATATTAAACCACGGTTAGGTTTATTTGGTCCCTTGGTGGATTGTTATTAGTAAAAAGCAAATTAAAGGTTTAAATTAGCTATGAAATTTGGGATGTTACAATGCTAGAACCTCCCACAAGCTCCTTTCTAGACACCTTGGTAATATATTGTTAAACATGGCTTATCTTAGGTTTAATTAAAATTTGTAAGTATTTAATGCACATATTTGGCGTATGTGTCATGCTCTGATACCTAATGTCACAGGTAAAAGTTCCCAATCCCAATTCATACATTAGACCCCAAAAGAAATAGCATGTAGAACTATTAGAATTTCTCATCCTTGAGTTGATTGAACATAAAAGTATATAAATGCACCATATAACAAAATTCCCATAAATAAACCAAATCTTATGTACATAGGGGTCTGAAGTCTAGGAGTACTATAGAAGAAAAACCAGTACATGAGGAACTACTTGCAGAAGAAGTAAAGCATAAACTAAGAGTCCATTTACTTTGGCATCCCCATGAAGTTCTAATGTTGTTGAGTCGTTATATTTATCATCATCATAAGCAAAAAGTACCTAAACTCAATTTCAAAATCGGTACACGTCTCCACAATATAGTAAAAAATTAAGGTGAGTACGCTACATATTCATATACTTCTCATCGTTATAACTTGGCAAGAAGATAAATCTAATACTTGACAGTAATAATAATAATAAATATCTTTTTTTGGACAAGTTAAAATATTACTCCAACCAAAAGAATTATAGGGAAACAACAAAATCACATACACTACACAACCTTAGGCCCCCAAATCTCACATTTCTTAGATATGAGATTTGATTCCTCTCACTAGATTAGGTTTGCCTTTGGGCACGCAAGCAATACTATTTAAAATGAGATCAAAAAGGGATAAGGGGCCATGCTCCCCTTTACCATGACGCCTTCCATCCCCCACCAAGCATGAAAAATAAGGTAAGGAAGGGTCATACCACCAAAAACTCTCAAGCCACCATCATGCTCAGTCTTTTCCAACAACTAAGGGATCACCAGCTCCAGATCACTTGGAGGTATCCCTCCCCAACCAAACTTTAGTGAAATTCTATTCTAGAGGTACTTGGAGTATGTGCAGTCAAAGAATAGGTGAGCATGAGATTGTAACTCATCGTGACGCAACATATAGGTATGATTGGGATTCAAACCCCACTTAATGAGTTTATCAACCATGTGAAGCCTACCCATGATGGAGAGTTAAGAATAGAAGCTCCATTTACGACAGGAAACCTTATTCCATAGGAGGGGATCCCAAGCAAATTGTGGGAAGTGATGGTCCCTAATCCAAGCAAGAGGAATAGGAAAAATGAGGTCCCACTAAGAGTTGGTGTGGAAGTAGAAAATCTTGAGTTCATCCCATAGTCATATCATGGATCTACTCACCCTTGAAAGATCAAGTCATCTGAGATATAGCACTAGCATATCAGAATTGTATATGTCTTTCATCCACACACACCAAGGTGAAGAGTGATCCCTTAGGAATATGTCAATTCTTTTTGCGGTGGTTGCATTATCAATGTCCTCTAGGTTTCTTATGTCCAGGACACCACCTCCAAAGGTTTTAGAAATGATGTTTCAAGAAATAGCATGCCCTTTATTTCCCCAAAGAAACCCTGATATAATATACTTGCACTTCTTGATAATAAAGGGTGGAAGCTTTGTTTGGAGACACCAGAAATGAAATTTAGTAGCCAATATGGATCTAATCAAAATAACCCTACCAACCATGGAGATGTGTAGGGTTGACATGTCCTAGACACCACCTATGAAGATTTTAACAATGGTGTTCCAGGAAATAGCATGCCTTTATTACCCCAGAGAAACCTTGCCATAATATACTTGCACTTCTCAATAATAAAGGGAGGAATCTCCGCTTGGAGATGCCAAAAATGAAATTTAGTAGCCAAGACAGGTCAGATCAAAGTAGCTTATCAGCCATGGAGATATCTAGGCTCGACCATCTATCCAAACAGGTGTGGAGGGCATCGATGCATTATCTATAATCCTCCCCTTTCTCTCTTCTGCCAGAGAGGGGTGCTCGAGTATTTTGTGGGAAAATTGCCCACCAGTAAGCCAAGAATATCTGCCAGTCTTCCTCTTTAAGTATCATAGCAGCACAAAAAGAAAACCTTCAATTGATTACACTGATGAACAAACTATGATTACACCAAACATCCTTAGGACCCGTCTCACACCCCTTATGTACTTATCATGGCCGACAATAAAAAGTAGGATGTCATCGGCAAACACCATATGGGTGTTGACCTTAGTACCATGGACCTTATACGGCTTAATCTCACCCAGTCTTTCGGTCTCATCGACAAGGTGTGAGAGAGCCTCCATGACAATAGTAAAGAGGAGGGGTGACAACGGATCACCCTATCTGATCCCATTGATTGATGTGAAGAAGCCTTGAGGAGTGTCGTTGACAAGCACTGAAAAGAATGTAGTCTCAATGCATTGGCACATTATAGATATACATCTCTCAAAGAAACCCATGGAGCTCATGATAACCCAATGTGTAGGCCATCTGATATAGTTGTAGGTCTTTGAGAAGCCCAACTTGATACAAGCTTTCTTCACTGAATTCTTCACCCTATAATCAAACAAGAACTCAGCAAGTAGCAACACATTATCCGAGATGGACATACTCACAGTAAAGGTTGATTGAAAATTTGAGATGATTTCAGGAAGAATCCACTTCAGTCTATTGACTAGGATCTTTTCTATGATCTTATAGAGAATAGAGAAATAAGCAATTGGCATGAAATCAACCATACTAGTTGTCATGTACTTTTTGGGTATGAGTTTGATGAATGCCAGTTTGCTTGTCGCACCATATGTCCTCTTATCTGAAACCACCTCACCACACATTAGATATCTTCAACACTAAAAAAAATTAACGTTAAATCCATTTAGCCACGGGGAACTCAAGGCACCTATGGAGAAATAAGAACTCCATATCTCTTTGTTAGAAGCTTGACATGTGATATTTATATTCATCGATGAACAAATACCTTTATCTATAAAAGAGAAAACATATTGTAGACATAATTTTCCATTATATATCCATGCACTGATCATCGAAGGTTATGATGCATTCTCTCATTTCCTAAAGGATTCAAGATTTAGGCATTTATTATTGACTACTAAAAATTTAATTCATATGTACAATGTGACTGACTACCAAAGAGTTAAGTCATTTCTAATAATTGTATTCCCAAGGAGTTTAGTGATATCATATTGTGGAAAATAAGATGGGATACTAAGGGGATATTTTTGTTATTGATAGAAGGCAACCTCCTCTCCTATATATAGAAAAGGAGAAAGTACAAGGGAAGCAAACTCAATGCTAATGGTCCAAGACAATTAGGCCCATCTAACATAATAAACTAGATAACAAAAATTGTAACACTCCCCCCTCAAGTTGGAGTATGGGTAAAACACATATCCAACTTGTACTAACAAGACTTAATTAGATGATAAAAATAAAATTGTCACTCCCCATGAAAAATTTTCACTCCCCCATAAACATGACTCTCAAAAAATATTTTGATGGTGCCACCTTCTGAGTTGTGCTCTACAGGTTGGAAGTACTCAAGCTTTGGAGAAGGTCTTTTAAGTGCAAATGGAATGAAGAAAATATCCATCAATCTAGAGTAGACAAACAGAACACCATGATTGTGCCACCTTCTAAAAAGGAATATGGATTGGAATAATCACAATCCACACATCTCATTTACATAATGTGGCATGAATGCAGAGGCACAGTGTCGATGTAGCAGTAGAGGTATCTTTAAACATATATATGATGTGGTGATGTTGACTACAAACTAGATCCATCTGGAGCGCGACTCTTGGGGGCTTGATGGGAATGAAACACAACATCAAGGAAGCCCAAGTAAATCTCTAGAAGAACCATCCAGGCAGATGTAGCTTTGAGTAGATATGAAAAATAACTTGGTGAAGATAAAATCTTGATAAAACATCAACCTTGTAGGTACAAAATTTTCAAGCTATAAAATGATGAGCTTGTGAAGAAGAAATTATATACCTCATGAGAATGAAGCGAGAATGAGAAAATGAAACATCATTAGCACCAAAGGGAACTAGAGGCTAGAATAAACACAGTAAAATTAGTCATGATGTACATAATGTGGTATGAACACAAAAAGCTTGGTGTCATACTGCAATTGAAATCCTTCAATGCTATCTGAAATTGGTGGCCAATTGGAATTAAATGCTTATAGGAAACCCATGTGCATGAAGAAGCAAAGTGTCGTTGGTAAAAAGATATACCAATGATGCACTGGAATCACAAAAAAACATAGTGTCATTGGGAAAGAGACCAATAATGCACTAGAAGTACGACACTTAGTGGAAATGAAGTATCACAAAAACATTAGAACATCAGATGTGCTGGAGAACAAGAAGCTCCATGATTCAAATATCATGTACTAATAAATATTATCTCTCACATACTCTTTCTCCTCGTACTATCTCTCCTTTATTTTCCTTTGCACACTAATTACAAAGTGATTTTATAGTTGGTGTGGAAAAGAAACAATACCACATGCACGTAAAAATTCATGCACGCATGAGGATGGTAGGGGAGGAATATTTCAATGAAGAGGAAAAAACACAATGCCCTTTCTTTTGGGTGCTTTATAAACTAGCACAGTCCTTTATTGCTCTTTTTTTTCTTGTTGCTTTATTTTTTGTTTTCTTCCAGTTCAATATGTTTCCTTTTTTTTCTCCTTATCATTTCATTTCATTTCTTTCCAAATCGTCAACTTTTGTTCCAACTGTTTCCTTTTCTAATTCAAGAATATGATGTTTCTATTCTTTTTTCCTTTTTCTTTTTCTTTTTGGTTCACCAACTCCTTTGATCAAATCAACTAATTTTTAATTAGAGTTGGACAAAATCAAAATGTTTGATGGAAAGAAATGTAATGGAAAGGAGCTTGGTAAACTTTGGTTGTATAATGCAATATTGTTGGTAGGAGTTATTATGAAAATAAAATGATAATGGATGGTGGTTCAAATATGAAATAATATAAGGAAATGTTGGCTGGTAATAATGGCTTGTGAAAAGTTAAAAAAATTGACTGGGCAAATAACAATGGCATGAAGCAAACTGGACAAAAAAGGAAAGATTGGTTGGCATTTCTAATTGAGAATGAAGTACATCTTTATGGTGAAGTATGTCAGATCTTTATAGATCATAAGAATTTGAAGTACATCTTCTCGCAGAATGAGCTAAACATGCGACAAGGTTGTTGGATGGAGCTAATCAATGATTACGACTACACCATCGAGTATCACCCTGGTAAGGCAAATGTGGTAGCTGATGCGCTTAGCCGAAAGTCTTCTTCTCTTCCTACAAAGAAGGCACAGTTGAGTTCCTTGGTATGCCATAGACGAGATATGTTTGTTTCCTTGCGGCAGATGAATGTGTAGGTGGTAGTTTCCTTGTTAGCAGGACTTTTAGCACATATGCAAGTCAAGCCTATGTTGAGACAGCAGATCAAAGACGCACAACAAACATATGACACAGTGCAGTTGATCAGGTCAGAGCTCGGTAGTGAAAGGCGTGATGGGTTCCATGAGTCTGAGGATGGACTAGTTTGATATCATCATAGGATGGTGGTCCCTGATGTTGATGATCTAAGGAAGCTAGTGATTGAGGAAGCACACACGTCGATGTAAGTTATGCATCCAGGAGTCACCAAGATGTATCATAACCTGAAGGACCTGTATTGGTGGTCTGGCTTGAAGAAAGATGTAGTCGAGATTGTGGCTAGATGTGCGGTATGTTAGCAAGTCAAGGTTGAACATCATAAGCCGGCAGGTACGTTACAACCCCTGCCAATACCGCAGTGAAAATGGGATCATATAACCATGGATTTCGTAATTGGTCTGCCCAGGACAACTAAGAATCATGATTCCATTTGGGTGATAGTGGACAGATTGACGAAGTCTGCCCATTTCATACTTGTAAAGACAATGTATACAGCCAAGACGCTCGCTCGGATATATGTAGATGAGATAGTATGCTTGCACGGTGTACCAGCAACGATAGTCTCCAACAGAGGTCCTCAGTTCACAAGTCGTTTCTGGGAACAGTTGCACAAAGCGTTGGGAACACAATTGAGGTTCAGCACTGCTTTCCACCTCCAGACAGATGGATAGTCTGAGAGGACTATTCAGACTTTGGAGGATCTTCTTTGGGCTTGTGTTTTGAAGTTCCTAGGTAGTTGGGATGTACATCTCAGTTTGATAGAGTTTGCCTACAACAATAGTTATCAGCGGAGCATTGACATGGCTCCTTATGAGGCCTTATATGGCAGGAAGTGTAGATCTCCTCTATGTTGGTATGAGTCTAGTGAATACCAGCTTTTGGGTCCTGAGTTAGTACAGCAGACAACAAAAAAGATCAAGGTGATACAACAACAGTTGAAAGCGGCACAAGACAGGTAGAAGTCTTATGCAGACAATCGTCGACGACCTTTGGAGTTCCAGGTAGGAGACAAAGTGTATCTTAAAGTCTCGCCATGGAAAGGTGTGCTAAGGTTTGGCAGGAAAGGTAAACTGGCACCCAGGTATATGGGACCATATCCAATAATAGCACGTATTGGAAAGGTAGCTTACAAGTTAGAGCTTCTGCCAGAGTTGCACAGGTTACATCCAGTGTTCCATGTCAGTATGTTGAAGAAAATTCATCCAGATATAGGGACAGTGATACATCCAGTCGAGGTTGAGTTTGATGAAGATGTGACCTACGAGGAAGGTCATGTGATGATCCTTGAAAGAAGAGTAAAGAAGTTGAAGAGGAAGGACATGGTTCTGGTAAAGGTTCTTTGGTATCATTGTGGCATTGAGGAAGCCACGTGGGAGCTTGAGGAAGAGATGAGGAGGAAGTATCCCTTACTTTTCTCTTCAGATTTTGAGGACAAAGTTCCTTTGTAGAGGTTTATAGCTTGTAAGGACCCTGGCCTCCGTTTAGGGTTTACCCTGTTTGCTTTGCTTAATCCTGGTGCTTAGTTGCTTGCTAATCACCTTTAGTGGTGATTAAGGTTTGTTCGTGCTTTGTTGAGAGTTGGAGGTGCTACTTGCAATTAACCCAAGTCGAGGTTTGTTGAGCAAGTTTGTCACCTTGAGAAGTGTTCTTCTCTCTCTTCGCTTCCTCTAATATTGAGAGGAAAGGTTGGGCTCGTTGCTTGAGTTTCTTTGGGCTTGGATGAGCTTGTTGGGCTTTGAGATGCCTTCCTAGAACCTTGCCCTTGCCTTGTTGGACCTTGTGTCAGCCATGGTTGTGTCGGCCATAGGTGTGACGCCCTAGGGGGTGTGTCAGGCATGGAGTGGAGGTGTGTCGTCTATGGACCCCTTTGACCCTTTGACCTTGTTTGTGTCACCACTAGTGGACACTTGGCGCTTGATGCTTGCATGTGGCAAAGGCCTTGGACATGTGTTTAGGGAAAGATAGAGTGGTGGCATTGCTCATGGACAAGTGTCTCTAGGTAGGAGACACCTTGCGTTGTCTCACCTTGGTTTCTCCTCCATCCTCTCCTATATATGTGTTTCCTGTTGGCTAAATTGGACATTATTATAATCCCTTTGTTTCGATGATGACAAACATTTCATTCTTGTAGATCTAACGTGCTACTTAAGTGTTGTAGGTCTTAGGTGGATGACAAACAACTTGGAAAATCTATATGCTCAAATTTCTTTAAGTCATGATTGTAATCAAATGTAAAAACTTGTACAAGTATATAGTGTACAAGTGCTTAGACATCATGTAAATCAAGCGTTAGATCTTCCCTAGTCCATCACAACACTTAGATAGGTCATCCCCTAAAATAGTGTCACAACTGCACACTTGTACACACACTTAGTACTTAGTTTAAAGCATTAAAATAAGGTCAATCTCGGTCGAAAAAATTCTCGACCGAGACACTCTCGGTCGACAAACTCTTCGACTGAGAAAGACCCAGGTAGCTGTTAGACACAGCAGAAAAGGTAGTTGGCAGTTGGAGTTGAACGTTATACACACTTTCTCCAGACAGTCCCTCGGTCGACAAATCCTCGACCAAGAAGGACTCTCGGTCGACAAATCTTCGACCGAGAATGTCTCTGTCTGCACTTTTCAGAATTAATTAACTAGTCGTTGCTAAAGCAACTAATGTGTACCTAACGGCTAGTTAAGCACTTAGAACCCCCTAGAAAGTGTCTATAACGTCCTTAATCACTTGTAGGTCATTCCTATAAATAGGACATGCCTTAGGACACCCCATACATACTTGTGCAACACTTGAGCATATACTTGAAATTGGCTATTCATTCTTTTGAGCAATAGAGCAATTCCAACAATTGGCTATTCATTCTCATTGCTCTAATTTCGTGTCATATAGGCTAGAATCTCCTACCCATAGCACTTACACTTTCATATACATTGGTTAGGAGATCAAAACACTTGATATAGGAAATCAATCCTTGTGCTACAACGGTATTGTAAATTCTATTTTTCCTTCTTGTTCCTTTATGTGGGCTCTGATCTCCAAACCATGACATAAACACGATTAAAACTTAGCGGAAGCGAATCGGTAATCAGCGGAAGACAAAAATCACGGAAAATTAAAACTTTTCGAGATAAGAACTTGTATCCATAAAAACTCCTTTCATAAAGAGAGGTAACTGTTTACATCTCAGGATAATTACTTCTTGAGTAATTATATACATTCAAGATACAAAATCTCAAGATCACATAACACAAGACTCCAAGACCTGAGAGTACAGAGGACACATAGGACTGACTCTAACTACACCACATGGCAGGACAAATCTCCACCTGAGATTACTGCTGCCCCTGGTGCTGCTGCTGAGATTGATCACTTGTAGGCTGGTTTCTTCGTCTCCGACGTCCACCTAAAAAGTTGAAGTCTACGGGGTGAGACAATTATACATAATTGTCCCAGCGAGAGTTATAACTCTTCGCCAGAAGCTTTATTATAATATCAAAGATTATTTTAAACAGTAAAGCCTTCAAAGCATTCTATAACAGTTGCAGATATAACAAGATCTCTACAAATTAGGAGCTATGGAGAATATCAACATTATTGCAATGTAACATCAATCAACTAACTTGGAGTCATCTCTAACAAGTTATACTACATGGTTGATTATGTTTTACAAACAACATTATGCCCTGTGGAGATGAGGCTTACCACTCATACTCCAACTGATCGCTGAGAAGCCGCATCAGTATCATACATAGGTCATTAAGAGAGCCGGATTCTCATGACCTTCATCTTCCTCAGTCAGTAAGAGGATCACTTGTAGGACATCTTGTGTCTCTACTACTATAGCTCACCAGGGTAAACTGGTCCTTCGCTATTCTAGAGTCACAGTGGCGTTCTGTACTCTCTTCGTCATCAGGAGGTTTCATATTTACCTACCACTGATACGGATATCTGTGCTTTCTTCGTCATCAGGAGGTTTCATGTTTACCTACCACTGATACGGTATGGAACTATAGTGAAGGATGGATGGATTCCACATCTACATCACTTTCCTACACTAGGATGTAAGGTTCTACACATCCATGTACCCCACATACTCAAAAGTATGTGCTCCAGGAGTTCCCTATGGAAAACCTGTTTCACCATCACTTAATTTCTGACAATGATGGATCTATGATCAGGGCTCTACATTATACTTGATTAGTTAGGTACATTCAGTATTCTTTAACAGCATACATTGTTCTTCAAACAATAACAGTAGCATAGCAGCTATAAAAGAAGAATACTAAATGTAACAGGCCTAACTCATATCAATCATCATTTCTCATTATCCTCATCACAAGTCATCTCTAAAGCATGACCTTGATGGTATTCATGGCTCTCATAGCCCATTATCAGCATAGGATGCCACTAGCAAGGCATCAGATTACATTACTTATTCATAAGGCTACAACATGCCTTCAATGAATATAACATCAACATCCATACCTGGATATAATTACCTTCATATCAGAACCTTCATGATTAATACATCTGATAAAGGTAATATAACAATAAGGAATGTACTTCCTACTCTTGTCATAAGAGTTAAATCTTTAATTTAAATCAAATAGAGTTTATTGCTCAAAAGCATGCCATTACCCTTGAATTAGGGTTTACTGTTCATATTACATGTCATCACCCTTGAATTAGGGTTTACTTATTCACATTACAGGTGAATTAAACTCATAACATCATCATGTATGAGTAACACCTTCATTGATGCTCTTGGATTAGTTAAAGGTTCATCATTTATCATAATTAGGGTTTCTATGATCTCACACAGGTGGATCATACCCTAATTATGCTCATTTCTGTGTATTGGGGATGCTTCAATTGAGTTTCCATTTAAAAGAGGTACTTTCTCTCTCTAGAAGTACTTTCTCTCTCTAGAAGTACTCTCTCTCTCTCATCATAAGGTTAGGTGATATCAACATCACTCTAAAACAGGTTGGGTTGAGTCATCATAGGCTATCATAGCCAAAAACATCACCATTAAGTGATTAGAGTTACTTTCTCTCTCTAGGGTACTTTCTCTCTCTAGAGTACTCTCTCTTTCATCATACTAATGGTTGATGATAACATTAGACTAGATCAGGTTAGATAGAGTCATTATAACTAAAAACATCATTCTCATGTAATTAGGGTTTGAATTGAGTAAAGTATAACTCAATTGACCCTTCAGGGGTATCTTGGTAATTCACCCCATTGATCATCATCATAGTCAAAAACCTTAATCAAATAACTCCTTACTATCTTAGATTATCATTAGTGTTTGATTTGAGCAACATTGAACCATCACATGATTGAATTCGGTTGAAAGTGTTGACCGATTGCTCACTTTGACCTTTCAAGTCCATGAGCCCCTTTCTAGCTCCAAGACCGTGAGCCTCCTCATGGGCTTGAGATCGTGAGCCCCCTCACGATCATGAGGTCGTGAGCCACCTCACGGTCTTGAGGTCGTGAGCTACCTCACGGTCTTGAGGTCGTGAGCCACCTCATGGTCTTGAGGTCGTGAGCTACCTCACGGTCTTGAGGTCGTGAGCCACCTCACGGTCTTGAGGTCGTGAGCCACCTCACGGTCTTGAGGTCGTGAGCCACCTCACGGTCTTGAGGTCGTGAGCCCCCTCACGGTCTTGAGGTCGTGAGCCTCTCATGGTCTCAACCGCAAGGTCCTTCAACAAAGGTTCAACAAATCAAACGATGATGTCAACCGATGTTGAAGCCTTCAAAAGGTCCAATAACTGTTGACCACCTATGGATTGAGTTAATTAAGGTTATGCTTAACCAAATGGTCATTCAATTGACCCTCAATTGTTGACCAATTAGGATTGAAATCGATTCAATTAAGGTCTATCAATGTTCACCCATCAACACTCAACAATGTGTATCAACACAAGGTTGAACCCTTCAATTGAGCTCCAATTGGGCCCAAACTTGGCTCAAACGGTCTTGAGGTCATGTGGGTGGACCCCACATGGTCTTGAGATCGTTTTCCCAAGATTTCATAAAAATCTAAGGTGATTTGATAGAGGTTGAACCCTGATTGGTCACAAAATCAGAATTTTGATTAAATTGATAACTTATTTGCAATTGGTGTTCAATTGGTCAAATTACTCAACCCTAGACCTTCAAATGGTCTTGGGTGATTGTCCTCACGGTCTTGAGGTCATGTGGGTGGACCCCACATGGTCTTGAGACCGTTTAGGTCAATCAACCCTAAAAACCCTAATTAGATCACCATAATTTCAGTACTGATTTTATCTAGGGTTAGCCCTAGTATTCACCCTTCAACTCTTAGCCCGTTTGGAATTAGACCATCAAACTTGGTGAGTTGTTAATTAACATAATTTTGAACAGTAATATCATGGGGTCAACGCTTAGTCAACGACCTTTCACGGTCTTGAGACCGTTTGCCCAAAAAGGCAATTTCAGACCGTTTGAAAATCAGCAATTAATTCATTTAAAGTTGTGACTTAAAAAGGTCATATCTCCCGATTCCTTTGGAGTTAGTCTCCCAAATTTTGAGGGTATTTAGCCTATATAATTAGGAACAAGTTTCTTATATGGTCCACGCTCGGTCAACAGGGCCAATCGGTCTTGAGACCGCGAGCCCTCTCACGGTCTCAAGACCGCGAGGCTCTCTCACGGTCTTGAGGTCGTGAGAGCAAACTGTTAGGACCGTTTAGGGAAAAGAAAAGCGGTGGGTTTTTCTTGGAAAACACGCCTTCATCATCTAGCTCAAGAACAGTACAGATATCCCACGGGTTTGTTTGCAAAATAGCAGGGAAAAGTAGGGAAATACTAGGAGCTATCATTAACTCGCATATAAAGATGAACATAGTAAAGCATAGGTTTAGAGTTATAAAACCCGCCTAAAGCTTGTTTCTTGAGCTCCAAGCTTTCAAGCTCCAAGCTCTAATGGCGTCCTTGAGTTCCCACAGGTTGGCCAAGGTGAAAACTCCAAGGAAGGATGAAAAGAGACGGCTAGAAAGATAGGGTTTCGAGAATTAGCCATGAAGATGACCTTGAATTCGAATTCTAACCATGGAATTAGGCAAGAAGAGGGGTTTAAACCTACCTTGCACCTCTTGTTCGTCCTCCTTAGCTCCAAGGCAGTCCTTGGTCGTCTTTGGTGAAATGAAACAGTAAGGGAACGAAGGTTTAGTTCCCTTGCAACTAAGGAAAGGAGGGCTTATATACTTGGGGTAGGATTTTCAACATTAGCTCATAAGTTTCCCTTAATTCCAACTAAGTCCTTCCTTCATTACTTGCTCGTCCCTTCCTCTTTATTCTAAGGACAAACCTTATCTTAAGTTATAGAAAAGAAGGCAAGGAAGGACAATCTAATAATAAAGTTCATACTTAAAGGGATATTGCACATATACCCTGATTATTCAATCACAGAGCCTATTTCTTAACTTGATAACTCAATTGAGGTGAATTCCTCATCATTTCTTCTCTAAATGATGGCAAGAGTCTAACAAGATACTTTAGATAACATTCTTTACAAATTGCTTCCCATTATTTGGGTAAATTGCATTTTACCCCAAATTAGGGTTTCAAGTACCGGGATTGCTTCCACAGCTGCACCTTGGTGCTCAAGCTTGGGAAATCCCTCAAACTTTACCAAAATGTTTCTCATGATGTCTCAACATCAGAGGAACACCTCATCATGTGCAAATTGTAGGTTAACCCTTCTAAATGGGTAAATTGCACATAGGTCCCTGTATTACAAAACAGTGCTACAACTTTATATAAAAAGGAGCAAAAACTGAAATATACATTTCTGAGAAGCTTAATTACATGCTCAGAGTTAATCACAAAGATTTAATTACATATTTAGGCAAAACACCTAGGGTTAGCTCATAACCCAGGTCAGGGATGTTACAAATTATCCACCCCTTACAAGGATTTCGTCCCCGAAATCGATAAAACATATTACGAGAAAAGGGTAGGATACTTCCTTCTCATCTCATCCTCTAACTCCCAAGTGGCTTCTTCAATACCACGATGATTCCAGAGGACTTTCACAAGACTTATATCTTTCTTCTTTAACTTTTTAATTCGTTTATCAAGGATTGACACTGGTCCCTCTTCATAGGATATGTCATCATTCAATTCTACTTCCATAGGTTGTAGAACTGACTCGGTGTCTGGGTGACATTTCTTCAACATAGAAATGTGAAACACAGGATGTAACCTTTGTAACTCTGGGGGCAGCTCTAGTTTATATGCTACCTTTCCAATCCGTTCAATGATTGGATAAGGCCCCATATATCTAGGAGCTAACTTCCCCTTCCTTCCAAAACGAAGGACCCCTTTCCAAGGTGAGACCTTAAGATACACTTTGTCTCCAATCTGGAACTCTAAAGGTCTACGACGTTTGTCAGCATAAGATTTCTGCCTATCTTGAGCAGTCTTAATCTTATGTTGTATTACTTTAATCTTTTCCGTGGTTTGCTGCACCAGGTCAGGACCTAACAACTGGTGCTCACCAGTCTCAAACCAACACAAGGGTGATCTACAACGTCTACCATATAAGGCTTCATAAGGTGCCATATCAATACTATGCTGATAGCTATTGTTATAGGCAAACTCTATCAAGCTTAGGTGTAGATCCCAACTTCCGGTGAACTGGAGAACACATGCTCGCAACAGGTCTTCTAAGGTTTGTATGGTCCTTTCTGACTGTCCATCAGTCTGTGGATGAAAGGCCGTACTAAACCTCAGCTTAGTGCCTAAGGCACTGTGCAACTGTTCCCAAAAACGACTTGTAAATTGAGGACCTCTGTCCGAAACTATTGTGACAGGAACTCCGTGCAAACGCACTATCTCTTGCACATATAACTCTGATAACCTTTCAGCAGAATAGGTTGTTTTAACAGGTAAGAAATGTGCTGTCTTAGTCAACCTATCAACAATTACCCAAATGGAATCATGTCCTTTGCTTGTCCTGGGTAGGCCAACAACAAAGTCCATGGTCACATGGTCCCACTTCCACTGTGATATGGGTAAAGGTTGCATTGTCCCTGCAGGCTTCTGGTGTTCAGCTTTAACTTGCTGACACACAGGGCACCTCAGAACAAACTCTGCAACGTCCTTCTTCATCCCAGGCCACCAATATAGATCCTTCAAATTCCGATACATCTTGGTGCTCCCTGGATGCATAGCATACATGGAAGAATGGGCTTCTTCCAGGACTAACTTCCTTAAGTTGTCCACATCCGGCACTATCATTTTTCCATTATAACAAGCTACTTGATCTTTTGAGTCATGAAACCCATCTTGCTTCTCATTTCCATACTCAGATCTTATATGTTGAACTGCAGCATCATCTAGCTGTGCTTCTTTAATCTGCTCTCTTAGGGTAGGTTTAATATGCATCTCAGCTAACAAACCGGCTAGCAATGATACCTTCAACTGTACATTGTCTTGCCTTAAAGAGATAAGCATATCTCTTCTAGAGCATACTAAAGAGTTTAGTTGTGCTCTATTCATGGTTGATGTTGCTGATTTCCTACTCAAGGCATCTGCAACAACATTGGCCTTACCTGGATGGTAATCAATTGTACAGTCGTAGTCCTTGATTAACTCCATCCAGCGACGTTGCCTCATGTTGAGCTCATGCTAAGAGAAGATATACTTAAGGTTTTTGTGGTCTGTGAAAATCTGGAATGTCTCTCCGTAGAGATAATGTCTCCAGATCTTCAAAGCATGAACCACAGCTGCTAACTCCAGATCGTGTGTTGGATAATTCTCCTCGTGTTTCTTAAGCTGTCGGGAAGCAAAAGAAATCACTTGTTTATCCTGCATCAACACACATCCTAGTCCATTCTTGGAAGCGTCACAGAAAACTATATAACCTTTTCCTTGTTCAGGTAGCACTAATACAGGTGCACTTGTCAACCTCTCCTTCAGTAACTGGAAAGATTGTTGACACTTATCACTCCAAGAAAAAGGAACATCCTTCCGGGTTAACTTGGTCAAGGGTAAAGCTATGGAACTAAAGTTCTTAATGAACCTTCGATAATAGCCAGCTAACCCCAAGAAACTTCGAATCTCCGTCGGTGTTTTCGGTTGTTCCCATTGTAGAACAGATTCTACCTTTGTAGGGTCAACACGAATTCCCGAGGCGGATATTATATGTCCAAGAAAAGATACCTCCGGCAGCCAGAACTCACACTTGCTAAACTTAGCATACAACTTATGTTCTCTTAGCAAGGTCAAAGCTTGGCGAAGATGCTGCTCATGCTGCTGAGCATCTTTACTATAAATCAGTATGTCATCTATGAAGACGACAACACACTGATCAAGGAAAGGTCGAAAAACTCTATTCATGAGTTCCATAAATGCAGCTGGTGCATTGGTTAGTCCAAACGACATAACCGTGAACTCATAGTGACCATATCTTGTCCTAAAGGCAGACTTGGATATGTCACTATCCTTAATACGAAGTTGGTGATATCCAGACCTCAAGTCTATCTTTGAAAAGACTGTTGCACCACGCAACTGGTCAAAGAGATCATCAATCCTCGGCAGAGGATACCTATTCTTTATTGTCACTTTATTGAGTTGTCTATAGTCGATGCATAACCGCATTGACCCATCTTTCTTTTTAACAAACAAGACCGGAGCACCCCAAGGTGAAGTACTCGGTCGGATAAAACCTCTCTCAAGTAACTCTTGAAGCTGTTTCTTGAGTTCTGCCATCTCGGCAGGAGCCATTCTATACGGAGTTTGAGCTATGGGTTTCGTATCTGGAATCAGATTGATTTCAAAGTCAATCTCCCGAGGTGGTGGTATACCAGGAAGTTCTTCAGGAAACACATCCTCGAATTCCCTGACTATGGGAACTTCAGCAGGGTTGGAACTTTCCTTGGTAACATCTACCACATGGGCTAAGAATGCATAACATCCTTGCCTCAACAGCTTATCAGCAACCATAGCTGACACAAGACAGGTGGGCAGAATCTTTCTTTCACCTTGAAAGATCCATGTGTTGCTTTCATCAGCAAACACAGCCAACTTGGACTCACAATCCAAGACAACTCTATACCTTTCTAAGGTATCCATCCCAAGGATTATATCAAACCCCTGCATATCAAGTGGTATAAGGTCCACTTGAATGCGATGGTCAGAAAAGAAAAGGATGCAGGGAGAACATACCTCCTGCAAAACGGCAGACCCACTCAACGGAGTCTCTAACAACAAACTATCTGCTCTATGACTAACAGTCATATTGCAGTTACGAATCACTTCACGAGTGATGAAAGAGTGCGTAGCACCCGGATCAATCAGAACAGATATATTACAGGATATAGACATATCAGAATATAAAAGTTTCATCTGACCTGCCACTACCCGTGGATTGACAACTGCCTCAGGTGGGTTCATAGCATAGAACCTCGCAGTCGCCTGGTGTTGAGGTGGTGCTGATGATCCAGCTTGAGACGCTTGTCCACGTCCTCGAGCTGCTCCTTGATGTTGTCTATTCTGAGATCCCTGTTGATTCTGTCTCGGAGGTTGTTGTGTCACACCGACAGGCCTAGAACGGCAATCCTTCATCAAGTGTCCCACCTTACCACAGTTGTAGCAACTCTTCTCCTGTTGTTGTGGTCTGGGTGGTCCAGTAACTGACACTGATGCAGAACTGTGTGTCCCTTGAAGCGGTTGACTCCGTCCTCTACCTCTACTTGGTGTCCATTGAGTTTGAAAACTCGATCTGGGTGGTGGAGGGTTAGGTGCAGAGAATCTAGGTTTCTTGGAATCCCTAGATGAAGAACCCTGGAACTGTGGATATCTTTTATGGGTTTGTCTTTTCTCAACCACAGATCTCTCTATCCTTCGGACTGACTCAACGAAGGTAGAGAATCTCTCTCTGTTTTCTAAGGCAGACACAGGGGTTGACATATCGGAATTCAAACCCTTTTCAAATCTTCTGATTCTTTCCTCATCTGTAGCAGCCATATGCGGACAAAACCGCAACAGCTCCATGAACTTAGCTTCATACTCGCTAATGTTCATCATACCCTGCCTTAGTTTCTCAAACTGAGAAATCTTCTCATCTAGGAAGGTCTTTGGAAAATATCTATTGATAAATTCCCGACGAAACTCTTCCCATGAGAACTCTACTCCAGGTCTCTTCTGCTCTTCCATGTTCCACCAGTGACCAGCACTGCCTTTGAGAAGATAGACAGCATGTCTAACCTTCTCAGCTTCCGGAATCATAAGAATCCTGAAAGCCTTCTCCAACTCTGTCAACCATAAGTCAGCATCTGCTGGGTCGGCAGTTCCGAAGTACTCGGTAGCTCCGACACGACGAAGTCGTTCGAATGTCTTACCAATACCTTGTACTTCAGGCTGGACAGGTGCCCTAGGTGCAGGAATGGGCATCCTATCGGTTATATGTGTCATGGCAGTCATGAACTGCCCGAACATCGTCTGTACAGCTGGATCACTCATGTCAGCTGGGTCGAACTGGGGTGGCTCTCTTGGCGACTCAGGTGCAGGTTGTTCTATTCTCGGAACTCTTGCACCGCCTCGAGGTGCACTAGCACTACTCTCTGCCACGTGCTCATCACGATGTTCTGACATTCTTATGTATCTTCTTCTCCTGAGGAGCAGAAGATTCTATTAGATAAGGAAGGAGTACTAAAGGTAGACTCGACATCCTAAGTCCTATGCCTCTGTAGACTCAACTGAACCTGGAGCTCTGATACCACTAATTGTGGGCTCTGATCTCCAAACCATGACATAAACACGATTAAAACTTAGCGGAAGCGAATCGGTAATCAGCGGAAGACAAAAATCACGGAAAATTAAAACTTTTCGAGATAAGAACTTGTATCCATAAAAACTCCTTTCATAAAGAGAGGTAACTGTTTACATCTCAGGATAATTACTTCTTGAGTAATTATATACATTCAAGATACAAAATCTCAAGATCACATAACACAAGACTCCAAGACCTGAGAGTACAGAGGACACATAGGACTGACTCTAACTACACCACATGGCAGGACAAATCTCCACCTGAGATTACTGCTGCCCCTGGTGCTGCTGCTGAGATTGATCACTTGTAGGCTGGTTTCTTCGTCTCCGACGTCCACCTAAAAAGTTGAAGTCTACGGGGTGAGACAATTATACATAATTGTCCCAGCGAGAGTTATAACTCTTCGCCAGAAGCTTTATTATAATATCAAAGATTATTTTAAACAGTAAAGCCTTCAAAGCATTCTATAACAGTTGCAGATATAACAAGATCTCTACAAATTAGGAGCTATGGAGAATATCAACATTATTGCAATGTAACATCAATCAACTAACTTGGAGTCATCTCTAACAAGTTATACTACATGGTTGATTATGTTTTACAAACAACATTATGCCCTGTGGAGATGAGGCTTACCACTCATACTCCAACTGATCGCTGAGAAGCCGCATCAGTATCATACATAGGTCATTAAGAGAGCCGGATTCTCATGACCTTCATCTTCCTCAGTCAGTAAGAGGATCACTTGTAGGACATCTTGTGTCTCTACTACTATAGCTCACCAGGGTAAACTGGTCCTTCGCTATTCTAGAGTCACAGTGGCGTTCTGTACTCTCTTCGTCATCAGGAGGTTTCATATTTACCTACCACTGATACGGATATCTGTGCTTTCTTCGTCATCAGGAGGTTTCATGTTTACCTACCACTGATACGGTATGGAACTATAGTGAAGGATGGATGGATTCCACATCTACATCACTTTCCTACACTAGGATGTAAGGTTCTACACATCCATGTACCCCACATACTCAAAAGTATGTGCTCCAGGAGTTCCCTATGGAAAACCTGTTTCACCATCACTTAATTTCTGACAATGATGGATCTATGATCAGGGCTCTACATTATACTTGATTAGTTAGGTACATTCAGTATTCTTTAACAGCATACATTGTTCTTCAAACAATAACAGTAGCATAGCAGCTATAAAAGAAGAATACTAAATGTAACAGGCCTAACTCATATCAATCATCATTTCTCATTATCCTCATCACAAGTCATCTCTAAAGCATGACCTTGATGGTATTCGTGGCTCTCATAGCCCATTATCAGCATAGGATGCCACTAGCAAGGCATCAGATTACATTACTTATTCATAAGGCTACAACATGCCTTCAATGAATATAACATCAACATCCATACCTGGATATAATTACCTTCATATCAGAACCTGCATGATTAATACATCTGATAAAGGTAATATAACAATAAGGAATGTACTTCCTACTCTTGTCATAAGAGTTAAATCTTTAATTTAAATCAAATAGAGTTTATTGCTCAAAAGCATGCCATTACCCTTGAATTAGGGTTTACTATTCATATTACATGTCATCACCCTTGAATTAGGGTTTACTTATTCACATTACAGGTGAATTAAACTCATAACATCATCATGTATGAGTAACACCTTCATTGATGCTCTTGGATTAGTTAAAGGTTCATCATTTATCATAATTAGGGTTTCTATGATCTCACACAGGTGGATCATACCCTAATTATGCTCATTTCTGTGTATTGGGGATGCTTCAATTGAGTTTCCATTTAAAAGAGGTACTTTCTCTCTCTAGAAGTACTTTCTCTCTCTAGAAGTACTCTCTCTCTCATCATAAGGTTAGGTGATATCAACATCACTCTAAAACAGGTTGGGTTGAGTCATCATAGGCTATCATAGCCAAAAACATCACCATTAAGTGATTAGAGTTACTTTCTCTCTCTAGGGTACTTTCTCTCTCTAGAGTACTCTCTCTTTCATCATACTAATGGTTGATGATAACATTAGACTAGATCAGGTTAGATAGAGTCATTATAACTAAAAACATCATTCTCATGTAATTAGGGTTTGAATTGAGTAAAGTATAACTCAATTGACCCTTCAGGGGTATCTTGGTAATTCACCCCATTGATCATCATCATAGTCAAAAACCTTAATCAAATAACTCCTTACTATCTTAGATTATCATTAGTGTTTGATTTGAGCAACATTGAACCATCACATGATTGAATTCGGTTGAAAGTGTTGACCGATTGCTCACTTTGACCTTTCAAGTCCATGAGCCCCTTTCTAGCTCCAAGACCGTGAGCCTCCTCATGGGCTTGAGATCGTGAGCCCCCTCACGATCATGAGGTCGTGAGCCACCTCACGGTCTTGAGGTCGTGAGCTACCTCACGGTCTTGAGGTCGTGAGCCACCTCATGGTCTTGAGGTCGTGAGCTACCTCACGGTCTTGAGGTCGTGAGCCACCTCACGGTCTTGAGGTCGTGAGCCACCTCACGGTCTTGAGGTCGTGAGCCACCTCACGGTCTTGAGGTCGTGAGCCCCCTCACGGTCTTGAGGTCGTGAGCCTCTCATGGTCTCAACCGCAAGGTCCTTCAACAAAGGTTCAACAAATCAAACGATGATGTCAACCGATGTTGAAGCCTTCAAAAGGTCCAATAACTGTTGACCACCTATGGATTGAGTTAATTAAGGTTATGCTTAACCAAATGGTCATTCAATTGACCCTCAATTGTTAACCAATTAGGATTGAAATCAATTCAATTAAGGTCTATCAATGTTCACCCATCAACACTCAACAATGTGTATCAACACAAGGTTGAACCCTTCAATTGAGCTCCAATTGGGCCCAAACTTGGCTCAAACGGTCTTGAGGTCATGTGGGTGGACCCCACATGGTCTTGAGATCGTTTGCCCAAGATTTCATAAAAATCTAAGGTGATTTGATAGAGGTTGAACCCTGATTGGTCACAAAATCAGAATTTTGATTAAATTGATAACTTATTTGCAATTGGTGTTCAATTGGTCAAATTACTCAACCCTAGACCTTCAAATGGTCTTGGGTGATTGTCCTCACGGTCTTGAGGTCATGTGGGTGGACCCCACATGGTCTTGAGACCGTTTAGGTCAATCAACCCTAAAAACCCTAATTAGATCACCATAATTTCAGTACTGATTTTATCTAGGGTTAGCCCTAGTATTCACCCTTCAACTCTTAGCCCGTTTGGAATTAGACCATAAAACTTGGTGAGTTGTTAATTAACATAATTTTGAACAGTAATCTCATGGGGTCAACGCTTAGTCAACGACCTTTCACGGTCTTGAGACCGTTTGCCCAAAAAGGCAATTTCAGACCGTTTGAAAATCAGCAATTAATTCATTTAAAGTTGTGACTTAAAAAGGTCATATCTCCCGATTCCTTTGGAGTTAGTCTCCCAAATTTTGAGGGTATTTAGCCTATATAATTAGGAACAAGTTTCTTATATGGTCCACGCTCGGTCAACAGGGCCAATCGGTCTTGAGACCGCGAGCCCTCTCACGGTCTCAAGACCGCGAGGCTCTCTCACGGTCTTGAGGTCGTGAGAGCAAACTGTTAGGACCGTTTAGGGAAAAGAAAAGCGGTGGGTTTTTCTTGGAAAACACGCCTTCATCATCTAGCTCAAGAACAGTACAGATATCCCACGGGTTTGTTTGCAAAATAGCAGGGAAAAGTAGGGAAATACTAGGAGCTATCATTAACTCGCATATAAAGATGAACATAGTAAAGCATAGGTTTAGAGTTATAAAACCCGCCTAAAGCTTGTTTCTTGAGCTCCAAGCTTTCAAGCTCCAAGCTCTAATGGCGTCCTTGAGTTCCCACAGGTTGGCCAAGGTGAAAACTCCAAGGAAGGATGAAAAGAGACGGCTAGAAAGATAGGGTTTCGAGAATTAGCCATGAAGATGACCTTGAATTCGAATTCTAACCATGGAATTAGGCAAGAAGAGGGGTTTAAACCTACCTTGCACCCCTTGTTCGTCCTCCTTAGCTCCAAGGCAGTCCTTGGTCGTCTTTGGTGAAATGAAACAGTAAGGGAACGAAGGTTTAGTTCCCTTGCAACTAAGGAAAGGAGGGCTTATATACTTGGGGTAGGATTTTCAACATTAGCTCATAAGTTTCCCTTAATTCCAACTAAGTCCTTCCTTCATTACTTGCTCGTCCCTTCCTCTTTATTCTAAGGACAAACCTTATCTTAAGTTATAGAAAAGAAGGCAAGGAAGGACAATCTAATAATAAAGTTCATACTTAAAGGGATATTGCACATATACCCTGATTATTCAATCACAGAGCCTATTTCTTAACTTGATAACTCAATTGAGGTGAATTCCTCATCATTTCTTCTCTAAATGATGGCAAGAGTCTAACAAGATACTTTAGATAACATTCTTTACAAATTGCTTCCCATTATTTGGGTAAATTGCATTTTACCCCAAATTAGGGTTTCAAGTACCGGGATTGCTTCCACAGCTGCACCTTGGTGCTCAAGCTTGGGAAATCCCTCAAACTTTACCAAAATGTTTCTCATGATGTCTCAACATCAGAGGAACACCTCATCATGTGCAAATTGTAGGTTAACCCTTCTAAATGGGTAAATTGCACATAGGTCCCTGTATTACAAAACAGTGCTACAACTTTATATAAAAAGGAGCAAAAACTGAAATATACATTTCTGAGAAGCTTAATTACATGCTCAGAGTTAATCACAAAGATTTAATTACATATTTAGGCAAAACACCTAGGGTTAGCTCATAACCCAGGTCAGGGATGTTACACTTTATATCTTTTGTACTCTCCTTGCTACTCCTAGGGTTGGAGGCTGCAGATTGGAGAGGGTTTGACTTCTCAGGTGGAGAAGGGTCTTCTCGGTGGAGAAGGTGGACTTTAGACTACTTCAAGAAGGTTGTCTCAATGGGAAGCTACTTTAAGAGGAAGGCTACTTCAAGGGGAGCTTGAGGTTACTTCAAGGAAGGCTGCTTCGAGGTTGGTGAGACTACTTCTAGGTGAAGGCTATCCGAAGGGTTTGGTGAAAGTATTGTAATTTTATGTAATATCCTTGCGAGGTAATAAAATTTAATACTTTCAAAATCCCGGTTGGGTAAGCAACCGAGTAGTGGATTGACTGCCTTAGTATTTTCTAAGGTTGGAACCACTCTAAATCCTTGTCCCCTTGTCCAATATTTTGTGGTTGCTTAATTTGAGTTAATTTATATTAAAATAATCATAAAACCCTATTCACCCCCTCTAGTGGTTTTTCATTTGGTATCAGAGAAAGCTTCAAGGAGCTCTAATCGAGTCTTGAAGAATGAAGGGTGGTGGTGTCTACAACCGCAAGCAAAGGAAAAGCATGGACCAATCTTCAACAAGTTGTAATTGGTGCTTAGGAACAAGGCACACAATATCTAGTTGTCCATGGAGGTCAAAGAAGGAAGATGTGCATAAAGAATTCCTTATTGCTACAATAAGTGAAGAAGAAGAAAAAGAAGAAGAAGAAGAAGAGGTAAGACTTTTTTATTTACCTAAAGAAGAGCTAATTGCTAGTCTTGAAGAGACACATAATAAGTATATTGAGTGCAAGAAGAAGTTAAGGAAATCTAATAAAGCAAATGATGAGTTACATGCTAAACTTCTTGCTCTCACATCTGAAAATGAAAATTTATATGCTAAATTGAATGATCTTAGATTTGAAAAGGATAGCATTATTTCTAAAAATCATACTTTGAAATCATCTCTAAGTGATTGTAATGTGAAAATTTTTACTCTAGAAACAAATTACGATCGTCTATCTCAAGAAAAGGTTGGATTGCTTGCAAAGTTAAATGATTTTCAAACTCAACCCATCTTATGCTCTCATCAAGATTATGACACTATTGTGAAAGAAAGAGATTCTTTATTATCTAATCTAGATCAAGAAAAAGTAGATATCAAGAAGAGAATGGATGAGATTGCAAAGTTACAACAAGAAGTTAGTAGATTAAGTAACAATGGTATCCTTGATAAAATCTTAAATGATTCTTATCATCAAATTGGAAGGAGAGGACTAGGTTATAAGCCTAAAGGAAAATCTTACCAAAAACCTAGTTGGATAAAGACACAAGTGCTAGAGAATCAATCTATGTATGCACCTAGAGGCAAATATACATATGTACCCAAGAACAACCTAGAACAAAATCATAGAAAGAGATATGAGGTTGATTCTATATGTTGCCATTATTGTTTGCGTCTTGGACATTATTCTTTCTCATGTCCTTACAAGAAAAAGGATGTTGAGTAAGTATGGGTTCCAAAACCTCCAAACTAAATGAACAAAATTAAGTTGAGATATGACCAAAGACTCTAAGTTGTATATCTCTATGTCTATCTCAACTTAACATAATGAGATAACAAATTGATTCAAGTAATTAAAATTTCTAACTTGAAAATATACATTTCTGCAGAGACACATCTTTGAAAATTTGTCTTAATTAGGGTCCCCAAAACCTAAATATTTGAATATGATTAGTTGACATTTGATCTAAATGTTACTTTGATATTCATATGTTTTATCTCAACTAAACTGAGTTTTCAAATTGCAAAATTGAATTGAA
Source organism: Alisma plantago-aquatica (assembly GCA_963693085.1). NCBI lineage: Eukaryota > Viridiplantae > Streptophyta > Magnoliopsida > Alismatales > Alismataceae > Alisma > Alisma plantago-aquatica. The sequence goes on from OY856409.1 coordinate 511,463,409, forward strand.
AATTATCTATGATTTACTTGTAAACAATCATTGAAAAATAGTACAGAAACATTCTCGGTTGAGAAACTGTTCGACCGAGAACACTGTCGGTCAAGAATTAGTCGACCGAGCAGGTTACTATTTTTAAAACTTACAACAAATCTGTACAAACCTGTACAAACAGCAGCATTGTCGGTTGAGGAAAACTTCAACCGAGATAAATTCAGTCGACAAACAGTTCGACCGAATCAAGTTCTGTTGAACTGTTTTCAATTAATCTAGTTATTAATGATTGATTTAATATGCAAATCAAGAATAAATCTTGGAGATCATCCTTGAAACAAGACATATTGATCCTTTTTTCATCATGAATTAAGGTATAACATTATGACTATTGCAAAAATGTTATATGAAGATTGATTTTGAACAAACCTTATTCACTGATTGAAAAAGTTTATTAAGCATGTTCATTTACATAGTTTGTCTTAAAATTGAAAATTCATGAACCATGAATGAGATTCTTTTGGATTATCATCTAATTGGTTTGAAACTGAAAATTATAAACCATGATAGTTTAATCAAGGAAATTACTGTTTTATCATGATCCATCCTAAGTATCTCTTGATCTATCTATATAGGAACCATCTGTATTGACATTTAGTTTAAAATGATGATAATATTTATATGCTTCTATCTTGATCATTGCATTGTGGATATACTTCTACTGTTCTATCATAATTATTGTGCCATGATCAAATGTGTTTCATTGGTTTGTCTAAAATCATCCTTGATCCATATATACAAACCATGAATGGATATTATTTTTGATCATTGTGATTCAGCTTATACGAAGATGCCATTTTGCATAAATAGTAAAACTTCATGGCACAAATGCATTTTAAATTGAAAATCTGCAGAAATTATACTTCACATATAAATGTTCAAATTGGAAATCTGCAGAAATTTCCTCTTGGTTGAAATCAAGTTTAACCAAGGGGCACTATGGTCAAAGTCAAGGTTTACCTAAAATAAGCTTGACAAAATGCTTATTTGTACATCATTTACTTACACTTAATCTTAATATATTGAAAACAAGATTTTAGTGCATAGCTCTTATAAAAGGTTAACTTATTATGATCAAATACTTATTGTGACCTTAGAATCCTTAAATTATCTTGATTATAAGATTAAGGGGGAGCTCACAAAAACTATCTTGACTATAAGATTAAAAAGGAGCTTACAAAATTTTGTAAACATCATAAAGAAAATTTGAGGCTAGTTATGACCTTAGTATCTTTAAAGTAATTTTGGAGCCTACTACATATATGAATATAATGGAATTCTTTAAACAAATCTGGGCCTAACATCCTGTGTATTTGGTTAGAGATATATTCATGTACTCTAAGCTTAAAGGATAACATCTTTTGCAAATAATTGAGAAATAAATTGTGGCTAAATTTGAAAATAAATTGTTTCATTTTTATTTGGTTTGCTTCCCTTGGTTTTTCAAACTGAATATCTTATTAAGGGGGAGCATCTAATTATAAAATCAAAGGGGAGAAATAAAAATCATACTTAATGACTACTTAATGATTATCTTGGTCATTTTTTTTTTGAAATGACAAAGGGGGAGAAATAATATAAAATAAAATGAGTTTAATAATATCTCGGCCAGCACTCACTTGCAAAATAATAATATCTACAAAAGGTAAACTTCACGTATGAAACTCATATGATTTATATTTCATTATTTTATATTTAAGAAATGTTTGTCATCTTCAAAAAGGGGGAGATTGTTGGCTAAATTGGACATTATTATAATCCCTTTGTTTCGATGATGACAAACATTTCATTCTTGTAGATCTAACGTGCTACTTAAGTGTTGCAGGTCTTAGGTGGATGACAAACAACTTGGAAGATCTATATGATCAAATTTCTTTAAGTCATGATTATAATCAAATGTAAAAACGTGTACAAGTATATAGTGTACAAGTGCTTAGACATCATGTAAATCAAGCGTTAGATCTTCCCTAGTCAATCACAACACTTAGATAGGCCATCCCCTAAAATAGTGTCACAACTGCACACTTGTACACACACTTAGTACTTAGTTTAAAGCATTAAAATAGGGTCAATCTCGGTCGACAAAATTCTCGACCGAGACACTCTCGGTCGACAAACTCTTCGACCGAGAAAGACCCAGGTAGTCGTTAGACACAGCAGATAAGGTAGTTGGTAGTTGGAGTTGAACGTTATACACACTTACTCCAGACAGTCCCTCGGTCGACAAATCCTTGACCGAGAAGGACTCTCGGTCGACAAATCTTCGACCGAGAATGTCTCTGTCTGCACTTTTCATAATTAATTAACTAGTCATTGCTAAAGCAACTAATGTGTACCTAACGGCTAGTTAAGCACTTAAAACCCCCTAGAAAGTGTCTAGAAAGTCCTTAAGCACTTGTAGGTCATTCCTATAAATAGGACATTCCTTAGGACACCCCATACATACTTGTGCAACACTTGAGCATATACTTGAAATTGGCTATTCATTCTTGTGAGCAATAGAGCAATTCCAACAATTGGCTATTCATTCCCATTGCTCTAATTTCGTGTCTTATAGGCTAGCATCTCCTACCCACAGCACTTACACTTTCATATACATTGGTTAGGATATCAAAATGATTGATATAGGAAATCAAGCCTTGTGCTACAACGGTATTGTAAATTCTATTTTTCCTTCTTGTTCCTTTATATCTTTTGTACTCTCCTTGCTACTCCTAGGGTTGGAGGCTGCGGATTGGAGAGGGTTTGACTTCTCAGGTGGAGAAGGGTCTTCTCGGTGGAGAAGGTGGACTTTGGACTACTTAAAGAAGGTTGTCTCAACGGGAAGCTACTTCAAGAGGAAGGCTACTTCAAGGGGAGCTTGAGGTTACTTCAAGGAAGGCTGCTTCGAGGTTGGTGAGACTACTTCTAGGTGAAGGCTGTCTGAAGGGTTTGGTGAAAGTATTGTAATTTTATGTAATATCCTTGCGAGGTAATAAAATCTAATACTTTCAAAATCCCTGTTGGGTAAGCAACCGGGTAGTGGATTGACTGCCTTTGTATTTTCTAAGGTTGGAACCACTCTAAATCCTTGTCCCCTTGTCCAATATTTTGTGGTTGCTTAATTTGAGTTAAATTATATTAAAATAATCATAAAACCCTATTCACCCCCCTCTAGTATTTTTTCATTTGGTATCAGAGCAGGCTTCAAGGAGCTCTAATCGAGTTTTGAAGAATGAAGGGAGGTGGTGTCTACAACCGCAAGAAAAGGAAAAGCATGGACCAATCTTCAACAAGTTGTAATTGGTGCTTAGGAACAAGGCACACAATATCTAGTTGTCCATGGAGGTCAAAGAAGGAATATGTGCATAAAGAATGCCTTATTGCTACAACAAGTGAAGAAGAAGAGGTAAGCCTTTTTTATTTACCTAAAGAAGAGCTAATTGCTAGTCTTGAAGAGACACATAATAAGTATATTGAGTGCAAGAAGAAGTTAAAGAAATATAATAAAGCAAATGATGAGTTACATGCTAAACTTCTTGCTCTCACATCTAAAAATGAAAATTTATATGCTAAATTGAATGATCTTGGATTTGAAAAGGATAGCATTGTTTCTTAAAATCATACTTTGAAATCATCTCTAAGTGATTGTAATGTGAAAATTTTTACTCTAGAAACAAATTACGATCTTCTATCTCAAGAAAAGGTTGGATTGCTTGCAAAGTTAAATGATTTTCAAACTCAACCCATCTTATGCTCTCATCAAGATTATGACACTATTGTGAAAGAAAGAGATTCTTTATTATCTAATCTAGATCAAGAAAAAGTAGATATCAAGAAGAGAATGGATGAGATTGCAAAGTTACAACAAGAAGTTAGTAGATTAAGTAACAATGGTATCCTTGATAAAATCTTAAATGATTCTTATCATCAAATTGGAAGGAGAGGACTAGGTTATAAGCCTAAAGGAAAATATTACCAAAAACCTAGTTGGATAAAGACACAAGTGCTAGAGAATCAATCTATGTATGCACCTAGAGGCAAATATACATATGTACCCAAGAACAACCTAGAACAAAATCATAGAAAGAGATATGAGGTTGATTCTATATGTTGCCATTATTGTTTGCGTCTTAGACATTATTCTTTCTCATGTCCTTACAAGAAAAAGGATGTTGAGTTAGTATGGGTTCCAAAACCCCCAAACTAAATGAACAAAATTAATTTGAGATATGACCAAAGACTCTAAGTTGTATATCTCTATGTCTATCTCAACTTAACATAATGAGATAACAAATTGATTCAAGTAATTAAAATTTCTAACTTGAAAATATACATTTCTACAGAGACACATCTTTGAAAATTTGTCTTAATTAGGGTCCCCAAAACCTAAAGATTTGAATATGATTAGTTGAGATTTGATCTAAATGTTACTTTGATATTCATATGTTTTATCTCAACTAAACTGAGTTTTCAAATTGCAAAATTGAATTGACAATGATCTATGATTTACTTGTAAACAATCACTGAAAAACAGTACAGAATCTTTCTCGGTCAAGAAACTGTTTGACCGAGAAATTTACTTACACTTAATCTTAATATATTGAAAACAAGATTTTAGTGCATAGCTCTTATAAAAGGTTAACTTATTATGATCAAATACTTATTGTGACCTTAGAATCCTTAAATTATCTTGATTATAAGATTAAGGGGGAGCTCACAAAAACTATCTTGACTATAAGATTAAAAAGGAGCTTACAAAATTTTGTAAACATCATAAAGAAAATTTGAGGCTAGTTATGACCTTAGTATCTTTAAAGTAATTTTGGAGCCTACTACATGTATGAATATAATGGAATTCTCTAAACAAATTTGGGCCTAACATCCTGTGTATTTGTTTAGAGATATATTCATGTACTCTAAGCTTAAAGGATAACATCTTTTGCAAATAATTGAGAAATAAATTGCGGCTAGATTTGAAAATAAATTGTTTCATTTTTACTTGGTTTGCTTCCCTTAGTTTTTCAAACTGAATATCTTATTAAGGGGGAGCATCTAATTATAAAATCAAAGGGGAGAAATAAAAATCATACTTGATGACTACTTAATGATTATCTTGGTCATTTTTTTTGAAATGACAAAGGGGGAGAAATAATATAAAATAAAATGAGTTTCATAATATCTCAGCCAGCACTCACTTGCAAAACAATAACAGCTACAAAAGGTAAACTTCAGGTATGAAACTCATATGATTTATATTTCATTATTTTATATTTAGGAAATGTTTGTCATCTTCAAAAAGGGGGAAATTGTTGGCTAAATTGGACATTATTATAATCCCTTTGTTTCGATGATGACAAACATTTCATTCTTGTAGATCTAATGTGCTACTTAAGTGTTGCAGGACTTAGGTGGATGACAAACAACTTGGAAGATCTATATGATCAAATTTCTTTAAGTCATGATTGTAATCAAATGTAAAAACTTGTACAAGTATATAGTGTACAAGTACTTAGACATCATGTAAATCAAGTGTTAGATCTTCCCTAGTCAATCACAACACTTAGATAGTCATCCCCTAAAATAGTGTCACAACTGCACACTTATACACACACTTAGTACTTAGTTTAAAGCATTAAAATAGGGTCCATCTCGGTCGACAAAATTCTCGACCGAGACACTCTCGGTCGACAAACTCTTCAATTGAGAAAGACCCAGGTAGTCGTTAGACACAGCAGACAAGGTAGTTGGCAGTTGGAGTTGAACGTTATACACACTTTCTCCAGACAGTCCCTCGGTCGACAAATCCTCGACCGAGAAGGACTCTCGGTTGACAAATCTTCGACCGAGAATGTCTCTGTCTGCACTTTTCAGAATTAATTAACTAGTCATTGCTAAAGCAACTAATGTGTACCTAACATCTAGTTAATCCCTTAGAACCCCCTAGAAAGTGTCTAGAACGTCCTTAAGCACTTGTAGGTCATTCCTATAAATAGGACATGCCTTAGAAAACCCCATACACACTTGTGCAACACTTGAGCATATACTTGAAATTGGCTATTCGTTCTTGTGAGCAATAGAGCAATTCCAACAATTGGTTATTCATTCCCATTGCTCTAATTTCGTGTCCTATAGGCTAGCATCTCCTACCCACAGCACTTACACTTTCATATGCATTGGTTAGGAGATCAAAACGCTTGATATAGGAAATCAAGCCTTGTGCTACAACGGTATTGTAAATTCTATTTTTCCTTCTTGTTCCCTTATATCTTTGGTACTCTCCTTGCTACTCCTAGGGTTGGAGGCTGTAGATTGGAGAGGGTTTGACTTCTCAGGTGGACAAGGGTCTTCTCGGTGGAGAAGGTGGACTTTGGACTACTTCAGGAAGGTTGTCTCAATGGGAAGCTACTTCAAGAGGAAGGCTACTTCAAGGGGAGCTTGAGGTTACTTCAAGGAAGGCTGCTTCGAGGTTGGTGAGACTACTTCTAGGTGAAGGTTGTCTGAAGGGTTTGGTGAAAGTATTGTAATTTTATGTAATATCCTTGCGAGGTAATAAAATTTAATACTTTCAAAATCCCGGTTGGGTAAGCAATCGGGTAGTGGATTGACTCCCTTAGTATTTGCTAAGGTTGGAACCACTCTAAATCCTTGTCCCCTTATCCAATATTTTGTGGTTGCTTAATTTGAGTTAAATTATATTAAAATAATCATAAAACCCTATTCACCTTCCTCTAGTGGTTTTTCATTTCCTTTCTCTTGCTAAGGATCCCTTTAGTTCCTTAGTTCCTCTCCCTTGGTTGCACGACACCTCTTCCTTTACAAGCTTGGTGGCCGATCCTTATCTTGGAGTCTTCTTCTTCTTCTTCTTCTTCCTCTTGTGGTGGCCGAAGGTGTTCTTGGATCTAGGAGCTTGGAGCTTGCTTAAGGCGGGTTACATAACTCCTAACCCTAATCATATTACCTTCTTCTATGTTCTTGTATGTTTCATATGATCATAATCGGCCATGTATGTTGCTAGTTAAGTTTCTTGCTTAGTTGTACCCTAGTTGGCCGAACCATGTCTTAGGGTTTCCTTTTTGTGAAACACTCCTTTCCCTCCTTGGTCTAGAGAAGTGAGCTTGAGCTCTAGTGATATGAGCAACACCCCTCTCTCGTTTAAGTTGAGAGGTGAGCTTGTGTTCTAGTTGCTTGAGAAACACCCTCCTCTCACCATGGATTTGAGAGGTGAGCTTTGTGGTGGATGTAGATCTACGTAGGGGTTGATCCTTGTGGTTGCCCAAGTTGTGATAGAGGTTGTGAAAGACCCCTCTCTCTTGGTTGTGGAGAGGTGAGCCAATCTTCTTGATCAATTTAGGATTTTGTTCCCTTCTGCTTGAGGTGGATGATGATCGTGTTGAGTTGCATCTTGCACGATATGGTTTTGGGGTGGTGTTGCTCGATACCTCTCTTGAGCTTGAGTTCTAGGTCGTTATGAGGAGGATGTGTTGGGTGTCATACCTTAGTTCTTACCTTTATGTGTCAGGCGTCATACCTTGTTGAGTGCCCTGCCCGATACACTCAGCTTGGGTAGCGGCTTCATGCCGTCACATCTTGAACGTTATGGAGCTCTGTAAACTAGTCTTGTGTTGGCACCATGGTTTAGTGAGGATGCCTGACATGGTGACTTATGATAACCCTAGCATGATACATGGGTGCACGATACACCTAGTGCACGATACCCCTAGTGCACAACACACCTGTTGCACGACATGCCCCATAGACCTAGCTGCACGTTATGCTTTGTGCACGATATGCCTTGGTCTCTGGTTGCACGATACACCCTGAGGTGGTAGCCCGACATCCTTGGTAGAGGCTTGACTGATATATGGCTAGAATTCCTAGGTGATATGAGGGAAGTTGCCCCGCCCATCACACTTCTTGTGAGGGTAGTGGGTACTTCTATTGAGGGTGCCCTGCCCGTCACACTTCTTGTGAGGGTAGTGGGTACTTCTAGTGAGGGTTATGTCTCACCCAAAAACCCATATGATAAGTTCCTTATCAAGCGATCATACCTTTGTTGTTAAGAGTTATGGTTTATGGTTTGTGAACCTTTGACATGTTTGATAATAGTAAGGTGGTTGATACAGTAGAACACACCTATGTAAACATGACATATCTGAATTCTAATATTACATGTGTTTATGATCATCTTGAAGTATGTATATATATAATGAGAAGTTTAGAAGTATATGAGTGGCTTCACATGATGATGTGACCCATGTCTATGGTCACAGGTATGAGATATGAAAGATAAAGCATGCAATCATCAATGTTGCCCTATATTGACAATAATATCATTTTGTTAACCTATGATGGTTTCAGTTATCTTTGCGATTGTGTACACTAACCATGCAGGTGTTTCATGTGGATGCATAACTAGGTAAAGGGCTATAAGGTGTGTGTGTGTGTATATATATATATATATATATATATATATATATATATATATATATATATATATATATATATATATATATATATATATATATATATATATATATATATATATATATATATATATATATTTGAATAACACTGCATGAATGGTCACTCTTGTTGATGAGATAACTTGCATCACCAATATGATGTGTTTGGGTCTGAGGACCTGAGTTGGCTAAAGTGCCTAAGTTGAGGTGTTATCCTCTGATGTTGAGATCTGGGACTGTGATCCCTTATGATGATGATAGATGATGAGAATGCCTTAAGAGGCAGTGGTTTCTTATGATGAGGGATTGAGATCCCAGGATAATGTGATGGTGGTAATATTAATATAACTTAATGTTATGTATGTGTTACAACCTGTTTGCCCCGACAATCCACTTAAAATATACTAACTAATTACAATGGAACATATCATGTAGTTGCCCTGGCCATAGATCCATCATCATCAGGAGTTGGTGATGGTGAAACGGGTTCTCCTGTGGGTTAACCTGGAAGCGTATATTATTGAATATGTGTGGTTACTCCTAGCCAGAAATGAGGAGGTTAGAGTGCAACTTCGGTTGTAGACTCAAGATGTGTATAAGAGCATGGTGAACATGCCCATGGCTCAGTGTGATAGAGCATGAATGCATTCATGGCTCAGGGAGCACGGTGAACTGGCCCGTGGCTCAGATATACTAGCGCCGAGACCTATACTGAGGCGGGCTAGAGAAAGGGTAGCCTGCGGGAGTTGACCCTGTGGCTGAGGCCACTTAAGCATGAGACGGCGGTCCTGCTTTGGTTCTCGTGCACTGACCACGAGGTGGGAGGTCGTGGAGTCCGACTCTTCCATTGACCTTGTATGGCACCGGCTTGGGTTTCGCAACTGAAGGTTGTATTTGAGCGGTACGGCTCACTTCCTTAGGGCATAATAAATCATAATCCAACTAAATAGTATTTATTGCTTAAGGCAAAACACGGAACATTGGTTGAGGCTTTGCTCATGTAGTTGATCTTGTTATACCTTGCAGATACTTATACGTCCCTTGTGTTATGTGGTAAGATCTTATAAATCTTATCTTGTTAATCATGTTCCATAAAGAAATATTTGGTTGTATGCCTTCCGTACATCATAGTAAGCTCGATGGTAATATCAATCTTGCTCTATAGACTGCTCTTATTCTATGATGTATCAATTATCTACTGGTGTTGCTTTAATCCTTCTGAGGTTTTATAGTTTTGGCAGGGAGTTATGTTTCTCGCTGGGACTGTGTGTCTCACCCTGTTGGTTTACATCCTTTTTAGGTGTTCATGCTAGACGTGGTGGTGGTCGCGGAGTTGCGGCCGAGCAGCAAGACGAGCAGTAGAAGGCAAGAGATGGATATGTTGCCATTTTGGTTGTTTTGTAGTAGAGTCTTAGAGTCATCCTTGTACTCTCAGGTCCTCGGAGGCATTTTGACATTGTTTTATGATGTATAGCTTATGAAGTTTTGTATATCCTGTTGTCGGCCGGATGTGGGCCGTTATGTATTTAAACAGGCGATGAACTCTTGTGATGACAAGATAGCTGCCATGTTAAGCTGTGGACATGTATCAAGACTTATAAATGTTTATATAACCATTTTCTTGCAGGATGAGGATTTGAATGTAATAGTTTCTTGGTTTATCTGTTTGTCGAAATCGGTTTTAATTAATCTGTGTTTTTGGTAATAAGTGGTTTATGGCATTTTTTACATGTTTTCGTGTGGCACCTCATTGTCTGTGTGATAGAGGGATGTGTTGCCACAAGTTTTGGTATCAGAGCCCTAGGTTCGCTAAGTCTACAGGGATCTAGGACTAGGTTGTGTCTGTTTTTGTAAGTTTCCCGGATTTTCTTACAACTATCTTCTGCCCTCAATAGAAGAAAAGGCTAAGATGTCTGGAAACCATGAAGAACATGTTGTCGAGAGCAGCGATTCTGCATCAGTTGATGGAGCAGGAGGGTAGGCACATGGAGATCGGGTGCCTGAGGTTCCCCAACTTGACCCAGCCATTCTAGAAAATCTTGCCTACCAACAACTTATGGGGCAGATGATGGCTACGATGAATCTCATGGTAGAAAGATTGTCAGTGCCTCCGCCGAGAGCATAGGCTCCCCATGGTGAAACATCAGGTATTGGGAAGACCTTTGAGCGGCTTCACCGAGTCAGATCTTCGGACTATGCTAGGACAGCTGATCCAGCGGATGCAGATCTGTGGCTGACAGGTCTTGAGAAGGCCTTCCGGATCCTCAACATCCCCGAAGCAGACAAATTCAAGCACGTTGTCTACCTTCTGAAGGGTAGTGTTGGTCACTGGTGGATCATCGAGGAGGAGAAGCGACCTGGTGAGGTGATCGGTTGGGAGTTTTTTCGACATGAGTTCGTCAGCAGATACTTTCCGAAGACGTATTTGGATGAGAAGATCAGCTAGTTTGAGCATCTCCGCCAAGGAGCGATGAACATAACCGAGTATGAAGCCAAGTTCATGGACCTATTGAGGTTTAGTCCTCACATGGCAACGACAGATGATGAGCGAATTAGACGTTTTGAGAAAGTCTTGAGTGCTGAGCTGACAACACCTGCTTCTGCGTTGGAGAACCGAGAGCGGTTTGCTACGTTTGTGGAGTCTGTCCAGAGGATCGAATGGTCAGTTAGGGAGAAAAGAGAATCCATGTCTAAGAAGAGGCATGCTCAGTTTCAGGGACAGAGGTTTGGTGGCTTCAAGAAGCCAAGGTTTTCAGTACCTTCTGGGTTAAGAAGTTCCAGTGCACCATCACAGTGGTCTTTGAGTAAGGGAAGAGGATATGTTTCTTCACCGTAAAAAGCACATAGTACAGCTTCTGTAGCAGTGACAAGGTCGTCTAGGCCACAATAGCGAGACCAGTTATGCCATCTGTGTGGTCAGATCACGCATTGGAAGTCAAATTGCCCAAGTAAAGATGTTGAAGTGACACAGCAGTTGAGGCAGAATCAACAAGGATCAGATCGACAGTAACCCAGTAGTAGCAGAGGGCGAGGACGTGGTCAAACATCACAGGCGGGATCGTCTACTCAGGGAAGCAGAGGATGTAGACAGCAAGCAACGGCTCGATTCTATGCTATGAGTCAGCCAGAGGTGATAGTCAACACGTGAGTGGTGGCAGGTCAGATGGAGTTATTTCATTCTGATTTGTCTTCTTCTTGCTTTATATCTGTTCTGGTTGACCCGGGTGCTACGCACTCTTTTATCGCACGTCCCATGCTTGATAACTGTCGTTTACCTGTTAGTTGTAAGAAAGATAGCTTGTTGTTAGAAACCCCTCTTGATGGCTCCTTGATGCTTCAAGAGGAGTGTCCATCTTGTGTCTTATCTTTTTCGGGACACTATATACAAGTGGATCTTATACCACTTGATATGCGTGGATTTGATGTGATCCTTGGGATGGATACCTTAGAGAAGTATAAGGTTGTGTTGGACTATGGTTCCAAGCAGGCAATGTTTGATGTTTGTGGAGAGAAGTGGATCTTCCAAGGATATAGGAAGATTCTCCTGACATGTCTAGTGTCAGCTATGGTGGCAAAAAAAGTTGCTACGGCAAGGATGTAAGGCATTCTTAGCTCACATTGTGGGTACCAAGGCGGAGGTCCCTAGCCTGGAGGAGGTGACGGTCGTTCGAGAGTTTGCAGATGTGTTTCCTGATGAGTTCCCCGGTGTTCCTCCACCCCGAGAGATTGATTTCGAGATCAATCTGATTCCAGGAACGCAGCCAGTTGCACAGACACCGTATAGGATGGCTCCAGTAGAGATGGTCGAGCTAAAGAAGCAGTTACAAGAGTTGTTGGAGAAAGGTTTCATCTGACCAAGTACGTCGCCTTGGGGTGCTCCAGTGTTGTTTGTTAAGAAGAAGGACGGGTCGATGCGGCTATGCATAGATTATCGGTAGTTGAACAAAGTCACGATCAAGAACAAGTACCCGTTGTCGAGGATAGATGATCTGTTCGAACAGTTGTGTGGTGCTACAATGTTCTCAAAGATCGATCTACAGTCTGGATATCATCAGTTGAGGATTAAGGCGGATGACATACCAAAGTCATCTTTTCGGACGAGGTATGGTCACTTCGAGTTTGTGGTTATGTCATTCGGGGTAACCAATGTGCCTGCTGCTTTCATGGATTTGATGAACAGGGTGTTCCGTTCATTTCTAGATCAGTTTGTTGTAGTCTTTATAGATGACATTTTCATCTATAGTCGGGACAAGCAAGAGCATGAGCGGCATCTTCGACTAGCGTTGACTCTTCTTCGCCAACATTAGTTGTATGCCAAGTTTAGTAAGTGTGATTTCTGGTTGGAAGAAGTAACTTTCTTGGGTCATGTGATAACTGCAGAAGGAGTCAAAGTGGACCCCAGGAAGGTGGAGTCAGTGGTAGATTGGGAGCAACCAAAGATGCTGACAGAAGTTCATAGTTTCCTGGGATCAGCAGGATACTACCGAAGGTTTATAAAGGACTTCAGTATGATTGTGTTGTCGATGATGAAGTTGACCCGGAAAGACGTGCCTTTTGTCTGGAATGATCATTGCCAACATGCTTTCTAAAGTTTGAAGGAGAAGCTGACTAGTGCTCCAGTGTTAGTCCTGCCAGAGCCTGGAAAGGGCTATGTTGTTTTCTGCGATGCTTCCAAGAAGGGCTTAGGATGTGTGCTGATGCAGGAAGACCATGTGGTTTCTTTTGCTTCGCGACAACTTAAGAGACACGAGGAGAACTATCTGACTCATGACTTGGAGTTGGCAGCGGTGGTTCATGCGTTAAAGATTTGGAGACACTATCTTTATGGGGAAGTATGTCAGATCTTTACAGATCATAACACTTTGAAGTACATCTTCTCGTAGAATGAGCTAAACATGTGACAACGTCGTTGGATGGAGCTAATCAATGATTACGACTGCACCATCGAGTATCACCCTGGTAAGGTGAATGTGGTAGCTAATGCGCTTAGCCGAAAGTCTTCTTCTCTTCCTACAAAGAAGGCACAGTTGAGTTCCTTGGTATGCCATAGACGAGATATGTTTGTTTCCTTGCGGCAGATGAATGTGCAGGTGGGAGTTTCCTTGTTAGCAGGACTTTTAGCACATATGCAAGTCAAGCCTACGCTGAGACAACAGATCAAAGATGCACAACAAACAGATGACATAGTGTAGTTGATCATGTCAGAGCTCGGTAGCGAAAGGCGTGATGGGTTCCATGAGTCCGAGGATGTACGAGTTTGCTATCATGATAGGATGGTGGTCCCCGATGCTGATGATCTGAGGAAGCTAGTGCTTGAGGAAGCACACACGGGGATGTATGCTATGCATCCAGGAGTCACAAGATGTATCATAACCTGAATGACCTGTATTGGTGGTCTAGCTTGAAGAAAGATGTAGTCGAGTTTGTGGCTAGATGTGCGGTATGCTAGCAAGTCAAGGCTGAACATCAGAAGTCGGCAGGTACGTTACAACCCCTGCCAATACCACAGTGGAAATGGGATCATATAACCATGGATTTCGTAGTTGGTCTGCCCAGGACAACTAAGAATCATGATTCCATTTGGGTGATAGTGGACAGATTGACGAAGTCTGCCCATTTCATACCTGTAAAGACAACGTATACAGCCGAGAATCTCGCTCGGATATATCTAGATGAGATAGTACGCTTGCACGGCATACCAGCAATGATAGTCTCCGACAGAGGTCCTCAGTTCACAAGTCATTTCTGGGAACAGTTGCACAAAGCATTGGGAACACAATTGAGGTTCAGCACTTCTTTCCACCCCCAGACAGATGGACAGTCTGAGAGGACTATTCAGACTTTGGAGGATCTTCTTCAAGCTTGTGTTTTTCAGCTCCTAGGTAGTTGGGATGTACATCTCAGTTTGATAGAGTTTGCCTACAACAATAGTTATCAGCGGAGCATTGACATGGCTCCTTACGAGGCCTTATATGGCAGGAAGTGCAGATCTCCTCTATGTTGGTATGAGTCCGGTGAATACCAGCTTTTGGGTCCTAAGTTAGTACATCAGACAACAGAAAAGATCAAGGTGATACAACAACAGTTGAAAGCGGCACGGGATAGGCAGAATTCTTACGCAGACAATCATCGATGACCTTTGGAGTTCCAGGTAGGAGACAAAGTGTATCTTAAAGTCTCACCATGGAAAGGTGTGCTAAGGTTTGGCAGGAAAGGTAAATTGGAACCCAGGTATATGGGACCATATCCAGTAATAGCACGTATTGGCAAGGTAGCTTACAAGTTAGAGTTGCCGCCAGAGTTGCATAGGTTACATCCAGTGTTCCATGTCAGTATGTTGAAGAAAAGTCATCCAGATACAGGGACAGTGATATAGCTAGTCGAGGTTGAGCTTGATGAAGATGTGACCTATAAGGAAGGTCCTGTGATGATCCTTGACAGAAGAGTAAAGAAGCTGAAGAGGAAGGACCTAGTTCTGGTAAAGGTTCTTTGGCATCATCGTGGCATTGAGGAAGCCACGTGGGAGCTTGAGGAAGAGATGAGGAGGAAGTATCCCTCACTTTTATTTTCAGATTTCGAGGACGAGATCCCTTTGTAGAGGGTTATAGCTTGTAAGGACCCTGACCTCTGTTTAGGGTTTACCCTATTTTCTTTGCTTAATCCTGGTGCTTAGTGGCTTGCAAATCACCTTTAGTGGTGATTAATGTTTGTTCGTGCTTTGTTGAGAGCTAGAGGTGCTACTTGCAATTAACCCAAGTTTAGGATTGTTGAGCAAGTTTGTCACCTTGAGAAGTGTTCTTCTCTCTCTTTGCTTCCTCTAGTATTGAGAGGAAAGGTTGGGCTCGTTGCTTGAGTTGCTTTGGGCTTGGATGAGCTTGTTGGGCTTTGAGATGCCTTGCTAGAACCTTGCCCTTGCCTTGTTGGACCTTGTGTCGGCCATGGTTGTGTCGGCCATAGGTGTGACGCCCTAGGGGGTGTGTCGGGCATGGAGTGGAGATGTGTCATCCATGGACCCCTTTGACCCTTTGACCTCGTTTGTGTCACCACTAGTGGACACTTGGCGCTCGATGCTTGCATGTGGCAATGGCCTTGGACATGTGTTTAGGGCAAGATAGAGTGGTGGCATTGATCATGGACAAGTGTTCCTAGGTAGGCGACACCTTGCCTTGTCTTACCTCGGTTTCTCCTCCATCCTCTCCTATATATGTGTTTCCTTTCTCTTGCTAAGGATCCCTTTAGTTCCTTAGTTCCTCTCCCCTTGGTTTCACGACACCTCTTCCTTTGCAAGCTTGGTGGTCGATCCTTATCTTGGAGTCTTCTTCTTCATCATCTTGTGGTGGCCAAAGGTGTTCTTGGAGCTAGGAGCTTGGAGCTTGCATAAGGCGGGTTACATAACTCCTAACCCTAATCATATTGCCTTCTTCTATGTTCTTGTATGTTTCATATGATCATAATTGGCCATGTATGTTGCTAGTTAAGTTTCTTGCTTAGTTGTACCCTAGTTGGTTGTACCATGTCTTAGGGTTTCCTTGTTGAGCAACACTCCTTTCCCTCCTTGGTCTAGACAAGTGAGCTTGAGCTCTAGTGATATGAGCAACACCCCTCTCTTGTTTAAGTTGAGAGGTGAGCTTGTGTTCTAGTTGCTTGAGCAACACCCTCCTCTCACCATGGATTTGAGAGGTGAGCTTTGTGGTGGATGTAGATCTACATTGAGGTTGATCCTTGTGGTTTCCCGAGTTGTGATAGAGGTTGTGAAAGACCCCTCTCTCTTGGTTGTTGAGAGGTGAGCCAATCTTCTTGATCAATTTAGGGTTTTGTTCCCTTGTGCTTGAGGTGGATGATGATCTTGCTGAGTTGCATCTTGCACGATATGGTTTTGGGGTGGTGCTGCCCGATACCTCAATTGATCTTGAGTTCTGGGTTGTTATGAGGAGGATGTGTTGGGCATCATACCTTGGTTCTTGCCTTTGTGTGTCGGGTGTCGTACCTAGTTGAGTGCCCTGCCCGATACACTCAGCTTGGGTAGTGGCTTCGTGCCATCACATCTTGAACGTTATGGAACTCTGTAAACTAGTCTTGTATTAGACACCATGGTTTAGTGAGGATGCCTGACCTGGTGACTTATGATAACCCTAGTACGATGCATGGGTGCACGATACTCCTAGTGCAAGATACCCCTAGTGCACAACACACCTGTTGCACGACATGCCCCATAGACCTAGTTGCACGTTATGATTTGTGCACGATATGCCTTGGTCTCTGGTTGCACGATACACCCTGAGGTGGTAGCCCGACATCCTTGGTAGAGGCTTGACCGATATGTGGCTAGAATGCATGGGCGATATGAGGGAAGTTGCCCTGCCCGTCACACTTCTTGTAAGGGTAGTGGGTACTTCTAGTGAGGGTGCCCTGTCCGTCACACTTCTTGTGAGGGTAGTGGGTACTTCTAGTGCGGGTTATGTCTCACCCAGAAACCCATATGATAAGTTCCTTATCAGGCGATCATACCTTTGTTGTTAAGAGTTATGGTTTATGGTTTGTGAACCTTTGACATGTTTGATAATAGTAAGGTGGTTGATATAGTAGAACGCACCTATGTAAACATGACATATCTGAATTCTAATATTACATGTGTTTATGATCATCTTGAAGTATGTATATATATAATGAGAAGTTTAGAAGTATATGAGTGGCTTCACATGATGATGTGACCCATGTCTATGGTCACAGGTATGAGGTATGAAAGATAAAGCATGCAATCATCAATGTTGTCATATATTGACAATATTATCGTTTTGTTAACCTATGATGGTTTCAGTTATCTTTGCGATTGTGTACACTAACCATGCAGGTGTTTCATGTGGATGCATAGCCAAGTAAAGGGCTATGAGGTATATATATATATCTATATATATATATATATATATATATATATATATATATATATTAATAACACTGCATGAATGGTCACTCTTATTGATGAGATAACTTGCATCACCAATGTGATGTGTTTGGGTCTGAGGACCTGAGTTGACTAAAGTGCCTAAGTTGAGGTGTTATCCTCTGATGTTGAGATATGGGATTGTGATCCCTTGTGATGATGATAGATGATGAGAATGCCTTAAGAGGCAGTGGTTTCTTGTGATGAGGGATTGAGATCCTGAGATAATGTGATGGTGGTAATATTAATATAACTTAATGTTATGTATGTGTTACAACATGTTTGCCCCGACAATATACTAACTAATTACAGTGGAACATATCATGTAGTTGCCCTGGCCATAGATCCATCATCGTCAGGAGCTAGTGATGGTGAAATAGGTTCTCCTGTGGGTTAACCTGGAAGTGCATATTATTGAATATGTGTGGTTTCTCCTAGCCGGAAATGAGGAGGTTAGAGTGCAACTTCGATTGTAGACTCAAGATGTGTATAAGAGCATGGTTAACGGGCCCATGGCTCAGTGTGATAGAGCATGAATGCGTTCATGGCTCAGTGAGCACGGTGAACTGGCATGTGGCTCAGATATACTAGTGTTGAGACATGTACCGAGGCGGGCTAGAGAAAGGGTAGCCTGTGGAAGCTGACCCTATGGATGAGGCCACTTAAGCATGAGACTGCAGTCCTGCTTTAGTTCTCGTGCACTGACCACGAGGTGGGAGGTCGTGGAGTCCGGCTCTTCTATTGACCTTGTATGGCACCGGCTTGGGTTTCGCAACTGAAGGTTGAATTTGAGCGGTACGGCTCACTTCCTCAGGGCATAATAAATCATAATCCAGCCGAATAGTATTTATTGCTTAAGGCAAAACACAGAGCATTGGTTGAGGCCTTGCTTGTGTAGTTGATCTTGTTATACCTTGCAGATACTTATATGTCCCTTGTGTTATGTGGTAAGATCTTATAAATCTTATCTTGTTAATAATGTTCCATAAAGAAATATTTGGTTGTATGCCTTCGGTACATCATAGTAAGCTCGATGGTAATATCAATCTTTCTCTATAGACTGCTCTTATTCTACGCTTTATCAGTTATCTACTGTTGTTGCTTTAATCCTTCTGAGGTTTTATGGTTTCGGTGGGGAGTTATGTTTCTCAATAGGACTGTGTGTCTCACCCTGTTAGTTTACAGCCTTTTTAGGTGTTCGTGCTAGACGTGGTGGTGGTCGTAGAGTTGCGGCCGAGCAGCAAGACGAGTAGTAGAAGGCAAGAGATGGATTTGTTTCCATTTTGGTTGTTTTGTAGTAGAGTCTTATAGTCATCCTTGTACTCTCAGGTCCTCGGAGGCATTTTGACGTTGTTTTACGATGTATAGCTGATGAAGTTTTGTATATCCTATTGTTGGCTGGATGTGGGTCGTTATGTATTTAAACAGGTGATGAACTCTTGTGATGACAAAATAGCTGCCATGTTAAGTTTTGGACACGTATCAAGACTTATAAATGTTTATATAACCGTTT
Source organism: Alisma plantago-aquatica (assembly GCA_963693085.1). Classification (NCBI taxonomy): domain Eukaryota; kingdom Viridiplantae; phylum Streptophyta; class Magnoliopsida; order Alismatales; family Alismataceae; genus Alisma; species Alisma plantago-aquatica. The sequence continues at coordinate 511,482,349 of OY856409.1, forward strand.
TCTTGTAGGATGAGGATATGAATGTAATAGTTTCTTGGTTTATCTGTTTGTCGAAATCGGTTTTAATTAATCTATGCTTTTGGTAATAAGTGGTTTATGGTGTTTTCTGCACGTTTTCGCGTGGCACCTCGTTGTCTGTGTGATAGTGGGATGTGTCGCCACAGTATTCCTATCTATAAATAAACATATGTGACTCTGATATAAAGCATGATTATAAAAATATTTGTTTATACTTTTGATACAATTTTGTAAATATTTGATTGTAAGGATCATGCCTTTACACGTGCAAACTAGGATAAAACTACCAACTATAAATTCATATATTCTAGAGGTTTTCCTAAAAGTTGTTTTCATTAGATTTGGAAAGTATGCCAATAAGTATTTCACAATATAACCATCCTAGTTTAAGTTTATATTCTTGTATATGGATTTTGAGTAGACTAGAAAGTTTATTGGGACTGGGGAAAAAATGCAAGTATTAGAAGATCTTTGATATCGTTTAGCATGTTAATTGTGGCTAAACCTTTGATTCATTCACAATTAAACAAAATAATTTAACACTACTAGATCAAACACGACATATGACTAGGTGTCTTCTTAAGATTCCCAATTATTGAGATAATTCTATTTTTTCTAGTAGAGTTTAGTCATCACACTTTATGACAAGATTACATTTGGAATGTCACTAAAACTATGGTATCATTGGAGCTAGTATGTAACCTTTTAACCTTAATGAATAGATTGTTCTCTTAATAATGACAAAAATTGATAAAGAGAAACTTAAAAATTTAGTGGTAAGATCTTTATTCTAATCTACAAAGGACTGACGAATCACACCTCCTATAGAAATGTTCATACTTCACAGACCTTGCATTTTTTTATAGATGTTTCACATATAAGACTAGAGATATCATGGATTTTTACATGGATGAAATGAACTTCTTAATTATATTTTCATTAAGATACCATAATAGCTTGACTACATTCTATAATGGTTACATTAGGATATAAATATCTCACTTTTTAGTATTTTGTAATGAATCCTTTTCACATGTTTAGATCATAGATCAATACAAAATGATACATGCATATTGTTAGAGAGATACAAAATGAGATGTAAAAGTAGCCATGGTTTTGTCCATGTTTTGATGATGACTTAACCATATCATGTATGTGTATTGAAGATGTCTATTTGAGATCAATTTCAAATACTAGGTGCATCAAAAGGATGAAATTAGCAAACCCTAGTTTGCCAAAAAAAATAAGTCAAAACCAACACAAATGGAAGATTTGAAGAATATATAATAATTCTATGAGAACTGTGTTGTAAATCATTTATATTGAATGTATGACTTCTAACCAAAGTTAATGGAAAATTAGATCATTTAATTTGTATGTTTATACACTTTTTGGTTATTTGTTCAAAGCTCTACATGGAGTCTTATTGCCTGAGTTACCTCTTGGCTAACTCAGTTGGCGTTTGATTTCAAGCTTTTGACAGAACTCACTGTCATCCTAGTTTTTTGGGGTACTTCGACCAACATCCAAGAACTGGTAAGACAAATGTATTCATCTTCTGAGTTTCTTACCAGTTAGAAACTTGAGCGACAACTGCACTTGTCTTGATAGTTAGCATTGTGGACTGAGTTACTAAAAAGGTAATTCAACCGACAGAACAATACTATAAAGTGGTAAAAAGTGTATCTAGCCATTTAGAGTGGTATAAAATTCAAAAATAGAGTTGTTGGAACCCCCCCCCACAAGGGTCATAATTCAATCTAAGTGTTTCTACTAGATAGTAGGAAACCTCAACTATAAAAAGGGGACATTGGACTTCATTTCAAGTTTGACTTCTATACTCCCTTGCTATAGTTGAATGTTTGAGCCTCCAAGAGTCCCTAATATATGTCAAGTTTGATAACCTCTCTACACCCAAATGAGTGAGTAAGTATTTTGTAAGAGATCTATATCATTGTACTCTTGTCAAATCTCTCAACTCTCCTTCCCAGTCTCTCTCTTGTAAGTCATGATTTGAAGATTGATTCCTTGAAGAAGGAAGTGGTGGATTCAAGGTTGAATATCTTCTACAAGAATGGGTAAGACCTTGTTGAAGGCGGAAGACACTTGGTAGGTAGATAGGTAAGTATTATAATGGTTATTATATCATTGATCTGAAAAGGAATGCTAGTTTATCCCTAGATCTAGAAGTGGGTGGTCTACTAGTATTACCACTTGTAGAATATAAAGAGTGAAACAAGCTTGAAAATCCTAGGTATTGACCCCTCTAGGTAGAGGATGCACATCTCCTAGTTTGGAGGTTGAAACCACTATAAATCTTAGCCTTATTTGGTGTTTTCTCAATACATCTCATGTTTGTTGTTCATACTTGTAACATTGTCTTATCAAATATCCTAAAGGTCTAATGGATTTTGCTTAAGTGTTTTTATCTCTATTCACCCCTCTCTAGAGCCCACTGATCCAACAACTGTAATCAGAGCAAGGTCTTATCCAACTAACTACTCCCATGAGTATGAGAAGATGGGGAAAAAATCTTAGTTCTCTCAACATAGAGTGTGGCTTCTCCATGCTTCCCCCAATCTGAAAAAATTTCCTCTACTGGAAAAGGAGGATGCAATGCTACATTCAAGGCATGAGCTTTGAGATGTGGAAGGTAGTTGGGTTTTGCTACATTGCTTTGGTTGGTGAGATAAGCACTAGGGATGATGCAAGCCTGAAGAAGGCTCAACTAATATGCTATATATAGTATCATTCTCTACTCTGCTCTAGCTCCAACTGAGTTTAACTGTGTCTTGGCTTGGAACAAGGCTTGTGAGATTTAGGAAAAGCTTTGCATCACCTATGAAGGTACAATACAAGTCAAAGAAAGCAAGGTGTACATGCTCACCGATCTCTTTGAAGCTTTCAAGATGGGAAGAAAATAAAGTGTGGCTAAAATGTATTCTAGGCTCAGCACTCTTGTGAATGGACTAGCATCCTTGGTCATGTCATATCATGGAACAAGGAAAAAAACAACTCCAAGATTTTCCATTCCCTTCCTTGACGATGGGACAAGAAAGTTACATCCATATAGGAAACAAAGACCCTCTCTATAGTCCCTATGGAGGAGCTCATAAGAAATTTACAGACTATGAAGTAAGGCTTAACTCCAAAGAAAAATAAGAAGAAAATGACATAAAAAGAAAGAAAGAGGTTGCATTCAAAGCTCAAGTTGAATCCATTGTGTAGAAACAAGTCATGAGCCAGTATCCTCCTTCCCCAAGTAAATATAGGCTCCCAAAGTGATCTTGAAGCTCACTACTCCAAGGGAAAGAACTTCAATGGTAAACCATACTCCTCTTATACTCCTAGGTAATATGAGTGTGGACAAAAGGGTCACTACAAGAATGAATGCCGAAAAGTGAAGAAGAGTCATCACAAGATCAACCATAGGAAGAAGGAGGACTACCACAAGGAGAGTAGATTCAATAAGAAGGACAAGAAAGAAAAGGCAAAGATGCATACCATCCCACTTGGGAAGAATCCTCTTCAAGTGATTTAAGATCAAATGAATATGAGTGCCATATGGATTCCATGTCTAGCACAAGTGAGGAAGTGGTTGAGATAAGTGAGGTAAATCTAAATGAACTTATCAAAGCTAATCTTATTGATATGACTCATGTTGTCATTCTTCCTATTCAAAATAAAACTCTAAAAATAAGAGATTAAGAAAAACTATTGATGACTTGTATGCTAGAATAGAATATCATAAACAAAATGAAAATACTTTAAAAGGTAGCATTGATTCTTTACAAGAGCAATTCCTAGATCTTGAACTTCAATATCTTGGTGTGGAAATTTAAAATGGTGTTTATCTTAAGCAAATCAATGGGATTAAAGATGAAACCAAACTTGTCTTGATGAGCTTGTTTTACTTAGGACTGAAAATGTTAGAATTCTTAATAAAATAAATGATCAAGAATCTAAACCTATTTGGTCTACAAAATAAGTAGCAAGTATTACTCTTGAAAGAGATTCACATCTAACTAAAGCCATCTATTTAGAGGTCGACTTATTTCATGCTCAGGATTATCTTAGTAGTCTTTCATATATTGTTATTACTCATAGTGATGAAAATCACATGCTTAGAGCTTCCTTGTAAAAAAAACCCTCAAAGGGAAGAAGTCCCTCATTGAAGTCCTAGAACACTCTAGTCAACAAGTGAGTAGTAGTGGTTTGGTATATGAGGGAGGCCAAAACGGTAAGGGAAAGAATAAGAAAAAGAGTGAGGGATATCCAATATACCATGGAGACTCTTCTGGATCTAAGGTAAATATGACTTGTGCTCATTGTAAGTGTCATGATCATATTCTACTTTTTGTCCTTACAAGAAGAAAGGGATCAACCCAAACATGAAATGGGTCCCCAAACTAACCCCGAATCTCAAAGTTTGAATTGGGCTCCATCCTCTCCTTTCCCTACAGGGAAAAGAAAAATGGATTGTTGATAGTGGTTTCTCCAAGCACATGGTTGGTGAGAAGAGCCACTTCAACACCTTTACAAGTAGGAAAGTATGTTTGGTGTCTTTTGGGGACAACAAGAAAGGTAAAGTGATAGGTGAGTGTGATGTAGGTGATTCACTATGCATAGAGAATGTACTTCTTGTGTATGGTATACATCATAATTTAATTAGTGCTAGCCAACTTTATGACAATGGTTATCTTATTCTCTTTACTTCAATAGAATGCTTGCTTCTAGATTCTCTCACTTATAATGGCATATATAAGGGAACTAGAATTAGAAATCTGTATGCTATTTTTCTTAATTCTCTTAAGCCTCTAAATGGAAAATTACTTGTTGTGGATAAGAGTGATATATCTTTTTGGCATCGTAAGCTTGATCGTGTAAATATGCATCAATTGAAGAAGTTGGGCAAAAAGGAATTGGTCAAAGGACTTACCAATTGTATTTGAAGAAGGATGAAGAATTCTAACCTTGTGCACATGGAAAGAAAACCATGTCCTTCATTAGATCCAAAGGATTTCTTAGTACCAAAAATGCTCTTGATATTCTTCAGATTGATCTATTTGGACCCATGAGAACTCAAATGGTTCGTGGTACACAGTATTGCATAGTGATCATTGATGATTTTTCTTATTTTACTTGGAATTTCTTTTTGATCGCAAAGAGTGATACTCTTTATGCTTTGTTTACCTTTTGAAAAAAAATTGTAATCAAATATTCTAGCCGGATTGTTTCTATACGAAGTGACCATGGGGGGGTTTGAAAATGATTTGTTTGAAAACGTTTATGAAGAATCTGGGTACATGCACAACTTATCTCCCCCCCCCCGCTTACACCTCTACAAAATGTGGTTGTAGAGAGAAAGAATAGGTTCTTGCAAGATATGGATAGGATAATGCTCTTGCAAGATATGGATAGGTCAAAGTTGATAGTATTGCTTGTTTTGTGCAAAATCAGGTATTCACACATCCTTTGCTTAAGAAAACTCCCTATGAGTTATGGAATGGTAGAAAGTTGTCAATCGACTTATTTCATGTTTTTGGTTTACCATGTTTTGTTTTGAACACCGAAGGTTACCTTGAGAAGTTTGATGCAAGATCTTACAAGGATTTATTTCTTGGCTATAGCACTTCAAGTAGAACTTACAAAATCTTTAACATTAAACTATATTAAGTGGAAGAATCTATTAATATAACCCCTCGGTTTGAAAGAATGTTATTTATGATGATATTCTAGTTGAAGTGCTTCCTGGATTGAAAGAACTAGACATTTAATGTAAATAGGTGGTTGAGGTTGAATGCTCAAACGAAGATGATAAGAAGGATCTCATTGTCTGCTTTGTAAAAGATAATACAAAGGAGCTCATAATAGGAAATCCCCCCTTTGAAATAGTGAAGAGGTAGGCTCTCTTAAATAAGTAACAAGTCAATGTCACCTTAATCTCAAAAATTCAGCCAAAGAATATCAAAGAAGCTCCTGAGGATGATGAACGGATCCTTGCCATGCAAGAAGAGCTTGAATGGTTTGAAAAGAATAAGGTGTGGACTTCATTTACAAAATGAAATGATAGAAAAATCATTGGCACAAAGTGGGTCTACAGGAAAAAAACTTGATGAAAATGGTATAGTGATAAGAATTAAGGAAAGATTAGTAGACCAAGGTTACAATCATTAGGAATGTATTGATTTTGATGAAACTTATACTCCTGCTGCTAGAATTGAAAATATTAATATTATGCTTGCCTTTACTAGTCATAAAGTTTCTCTATTTATCAAATGGATGTTAAAAATGTGTTTCTAAATGAATATTTAAAGGAGGAAGTCTATGTGGCACAAACTCCTAGATTTGAACATGAAAAGTATGCTAATCACGTTTATCTATTACAAAAGGTCCTTTATGGACTCAAACAAGCCCTTAGATCTTCGATTGATGAATTATGGAACTTTTAAATTGATAATGACTATGTCATGGGAAAGGTTGACTCTACACTCTTCTTGAAACAAACTTCTAGCAAAAAAAATTATCATTCAAATTTATGTTGATGATATCATCTTTGGTGTTATTGATCTTGACCTTTGCAAGGAGTTTAGTTCCCTTGTGTAGAGTGAATATGAGATGAGCATGATGGACAAGCTTACCATATTCCTTGGGTTACAAGTAAAGCAAACAAATGAGGGAACTTCATCAACCAAAGAAAGTACACAATTGAAATTTTTAAGCACTTTGGGATGGAGAATACAAAGTCAATTGATACTCCCATGTCGAACACCTCCAAACTAGAGAAGGATGAAGAAGGTGAAAATCTAGATTAGAATCTCTGTAGAGGTATGATTGGTAGCTTATTATTGTTGGTATGTATGCCCATAGAGCCAATCATGTGATTATTGTAATGGGGCATCATATACTTGATTTGATAATGATAAAGGTAATTCCATCAATTATGCTTGTCTCAATCATGAGATGATGACACAAACAAGGTAAATTTCTAAAGAATGATGTTGCTCGATGACATATGTCTTCAGGTTGATGACCTAAACAATGAGATCATATGTATGATAAGAGTGCATACAGTCTTGTTATGTCCCTAGTTGGATAATAGACTACAGTAATGCATAAGACTAGAGTGTGTGTTGGTTGATGACAAAATCTCATTAGTCATGATATATGATATCAAACCAAGCACATAGGTATATGTTAGAGAATATTGTATTGGATAGACCTACCTTAAGAGTGATATGTAGAGACCATAGAATGGTAGTCAGAATCAATTCTCATAGTGATAGTGGTGATTGTTGTTCTTAGACCTGAAGTCACTTGTCATTTGATGTATTTTGGCATCATCTAACATGACCTTGAATAAGGGTTGCCATAAAGGTGGTGCTTGGGTACGTTGTGACACATGGGGATTGAGTGTGAGTGATGCAAATGGGATTTGTCCCTCCTATAGGAGATAGATATCCATGCCACTTGGTAAGTGAGACTAAGAAACATATGGCCATACTCATGTGAATCAATATATGATATGTGAGCTCACATGCATCTCATACAGTCTGCTCTAGTTCAAGGAACATGGATTGAATGTTGAGAGGATGATGATTCCATGCATCGAGTTCAATCTATATATCAGAGACAAAGGAACTATATGATCATGGTAACACTGATCACGAATTGTAGGTTGAAATTGTTCTTCAACTTTCCAATTACTCGGGTAGAAATAGGGTTGAGCATGGGACCGGGCCAGCCCGACCCAGCCCGCTACCCGGCCCGTCAAACCCGACCCAGACCCGACCCTGGTATTCTAAATGGGTGGGTTGGGCCAGTGTTTTAGGCCCATTTTCTTATCTGGGCCGGGCTCGGGCCACCATAAACCCAGACCTAAAAACTCGATACCCGGCCCGCATAAATAATCTATACCATATAATATAAATACACAAATATGTATATCATTTTAAAACTTCTTTTTCCATAATAGGATCCACCATCTAATGATTGATATTAATCAGCCAACACCCCCTATCCTAATAGTTGGTTATAATAACAAGTCTAATAGCTAATCGGTACGAATCAACAACTAGCAACAACATTGTAGATTATTAATTTGTCTGCTCATTCATATTATGTTCAACCTTCACGCAAACCACCACCATTCCTAGCACAACGACATTCTGAAATTTAATAAATATTTCTACAAAAAATATCTTTCTACTTACATACAAATTCAACATTGATTGTAAATCAAACACGTCATTTTGATGAAACCTATTGTTAGACGGGTTGGCTCGAGCCCGACCCGAAACCCATATTTTTATACGGGCTGGGTACGGGCTTGTCTTTCCTAAAATTTTCCTGGCCAAAACCCGGCTTGTGGCCCGCATAATAATATGGATATGGATCTGGGCTTGCCAAAACCCGAGGTGACCCAGCCCGATGCTCATCCCTAGGTAGCAACGATGTGTTGCTAGATACCGCTCATTGCTTGTGATGTCATAAGTTATTTATGGACATTCACTACCAATTTAACTTGTGACCTATCGGGTCACATGTATAGCATGTGCGTGGAATAGGATTTATTCATGAATGATGTTTAACTTGATTACTAAAGTGTTTAGGTATTTGATTTAAACAAAAATGGATGAAAATTGACTGAATGGACTATGAACTGACCGGTTCAAGTGTTAAACCGATCAAATCAAGTGTCAGCTTAATTTGAACAACATTGGTTGAACATTGCCTAAATTGGGACATGAACTGACCGGTTCAGTTGGTGAACTGACTAGTTCAAGGCCTGAAACAACCAGTTCAACTTGTGAATTGCTTAGTTCAATGATTAATATGATTGGATTGAGGATTGATGTTGATGTCATGTTGTGCATTATTCGAATGTTGAAGGCCAATGTGATTGAGAATAGGAAAGAAAGTGAACCGTCTGGTTCAAGTGTTGAACCGATTGTTTCACATGTGAACCAACTGGTTCAGCAGTGAACTAACACATTCAACGTTTGCTGGTTCTAGAAAATTCATGAATTTTTGTATCTTTGGCTCCAAAACAAACTAGAAACCCTGACCCTGGCCATCCTATATAGAGGGGGGGTGGGGGCAGCCAAGGCTTTCAGAGACACAACAATAAGCTCTGACAATTGTTTTCCTATCTAATTGTGGTAACTAGAGAGACCGAGCAAGTCCTACCCATAAAGGGGAAGGACAACAAGGGAGAGATAACATGGGAGAGCGATTCAACCCTAGAAGGTTGACGATCGAAGGAACAACTCCTTCCCGTTGGCTCTAGTAGCACAATTTGGAGTTCCTGATGGTCCGTGTAAACTACGTAGAGGTGTGGAGGCCATTGTCACCATGCTAGGAGGACAAAAACCACCATTGTTTGTGGTGTTACACCAGAAGGTCGTCGTCACTAGTTGTTCATGTGCTTCTTGTGAATAGTGCACAATCACCGTGCAAGAATTGTCACTTGACTTCCTTCAGGACCATGTATATCTCTTGCTACCTTCTTTCCTAGATACATTATTGTTGACATGATTCCCTGATCAAGGAATAGGGACAAAAAAATTGTTTTTTTGCCTTCTTTTCCGTCCCTATTCCCCAACAATTATATCTAACTTCCTCTAGACTAGATATGAAGTTTAGTGTTGGCTTGTGTGCTAAATTCCAATCAAGCCCTAGAAAATTTCATTTGGTAGTTGTTAAAAGGATTTTAGGTACCTATCCAAAACCCCCAAATTTTAGACTATGATATCCTAAGTCAAGGAACATTATTCTTACAGCCTACAATGATATGGATTATGTTGGGTGCTTAGTTGATAGAAAGTGCACAAGTGGCACTTGCTTCCTCCTATTACCTTGTTTGGTTTTCTTAGTTTTCTAAGAAGTAAAATAGAATGTATTTATCAACTAATGAAGTTGATTACATAGTAGTTGGTAGTTGGTGTGCCCAAGTCCTATGGATGAAGAAAATGCTTCTAGAATTTAATATTTTCTATGATTCTTCTCCTATCTATTGTGATAATACTAATGCAGTTGCTTTATCTTAAAATCGCATATTGTGTCATAGAGAAAAACATATATAGGTCCACCATCATTTTCTCCATGAACACATTGTCAAGAAATATATATGTATCACTCATGTGGAAATAGAAAACCAACTTGTGGATATTTTCAAAAAAATCTAGCTAAAGAGAAATTCAACTTTATCAGGTCTGAATTTCTTATCACTACTATTTATTATGCTTATATGTCTCCTGTCTAAAACTGTTCTTATACACCTCTATACTAACTCTTAATTGTCTATCAACTATTCATGATTTGCTTAATATTGCCAAGTTTTAATGTCTTAGTCTACACGTTTTGAACTTGAATGCAAAAAGGGTGTTTCTCTCTCTATTTTAATTCAAAGTAGTAGACAATGATGATATAAGCATGTCGTTGTACAATTTACATACTTGATATGCTCTTTTGGTACATTTTCATAGGTTTCTAGGGTCTTAGATATTTTTTTGTGAGTAAGGAAAACACCTATCGTCGTCTGATTTTGTCCTAAGGTAACTCAGCCGACAGGTCTGCCTGAGGATTGAACAACAACTATTGTTGGTTGAGTTACCCAAACTAAAACTCAGTCGAAAACACTATATCGTGACTAATAAAGGGTCCTATTTGGCTAAGTTTCTCCCTCTCAACTAGAGAAACTCAACTGACTACCCTTCTTCTTTGTTCATCCTCAAACCCTAGACCCTTCTCTACCTAAAATCTAGCCTCTTGATCCCCATTTCGACCCTTATCCTTTGCCCTAGTTCCATCATTGTCTGTTTTTGTGTCTTCTCTCATCCATGGCTTCCAATAGGTGGAAGAAAAGTAGCACAACATGCAACTCATCTATACCTCATGTCTCTCGGTCTTCTAGGACCTTTGTATACAATGGCACAAGTTTTATCAACCGTCGAGCCATCGACATGTACAAAAAGTTTCTTCCTAGATTCTCTTCCCTTTGAGACCTTTTGTAGAAGCTGGGATTAAAAACCTACAATTGAAGGAGGTCTTTTAAAAACAATGTCTTGGTGCTCTATGTGTTGAATGCTATTGCTTTTCAAATGAGTTCTACAGCAAGAAAGTGATTCATGAGTCTTGTTTCAATCTTACATGGAAAAAAAACACTCTAGTACCTATACCTGAGATCGATATCACCCTTTTTCCATGGTTTCAGGAGCTTGTATCCAAATCACAAAGGATTCCTTCAATTCCTATCTCATTGGTTCCTTCCCATCTATCAATTGGATGGATACCTATCCTAATCACATCAACTTCCTCTATCTAGATTCTTTTACAAGAGTTTTGAACCTGATCTCACCCTTTATGATATAGGAAAATTCTTGAAGAAACATGAGATTCTTTTTGGGAAGAAGTCCATCCTCCATATATACTAGGATTCGAATCATTACCTTCGTCAACTACAATGTTCTAAGAAAAATCAAGCATACATTGTAAAAAAAATTGTAGTGTTGTGTATTGTCTTTGTAAGGGGATTTGGGTCAAGTGGTCTCACTACATTCTCCATCATATGACATGCTTTAACTCTAAAAAAACAAGGACACCCATCCTCCCTATCCAAACCTTCTCTGTGGACTTTTTTGCTATCTCATTAAAAAATCTCTTCTTACTGACTAAAAGTATACTACCAGTGGGAGAGGTGTTTCAATCAGTGAAACCTCAATGAAGAATTCTATCCATAACTCTAGCTTTACCACCCCATGTGCCTCTTCCTCTTAGATAGGTCAACACTAGGAGCCACCTCCTGCACCACCTAGACCCAGTGGGGATTCATTCTCTACTTCAATGAGTCACTCAAAGGATACACAATGTATCAGAATGCCTACAACATGCATTCACTGTGACTTAGTTCAAACCTTGTCCACCATGAACCTATCATAGTCTTATTCTTATCCACCTTACCAGCCTTCCTTCTCAGCTATACTATGCCACATATGCATATGATCAGTTCAACCCAACAGATCAACATACTACTTCCGCCGCCCACTACACACCTACTACTGGACCTCCACCTATATCCTCTCATCCACCTATGAACCTAACTTAGATGCTTTCTCTTTCACTTGGTCTGACTTGTACTATTCTTGCAGAATTTGACGAGAATTCTACACCTACTTCTGAATAGGCAGTGCCATTATTCTCCACTAGATAGATGGCATGGCATGAGATGAGTGCCAGATGGTCAAACACACACCCTTGAGATGGAGGAGGAATATGATGAAGAGTATGCTCATAATGGTGAGAATGTTGAGGAAGATGATGATGGTGAGGATGAGAATGATGAGGCTGAGGATGTTGATGTTGCACCTTCCACTGCCACCAGACAAGAGCCAATCAGTGATGACGAATATGACATGGCTCAGGATGACTAGTCCTAGGTCTTAGACTGTCCTTATTCTTGTTTTTTGTGAGATTAGCATGTATCACATAGGGACCTTTATCTGGGGATACTATTTCTAATTTTGTCATCCTATGTGTTTTTTTTTCATCGTCAACTTATTTTTGATATTGTAGTAAACATCATCTTATGTACTCAACTCTTTTTCTACTACTTATTCCTTGATATTGGGAGTATGTACCTTTATTTTTTATTATGACTTGATGATATTAGTTCTCTCTTTGGCTTTCTCTGTTTGGTGATTATATATGGTGTCTGTCATTGGATAAGACCTAAATTAGCTCTTCTACTGCCCCCACTCTTTTTTATATGACAAATGGGGAGAAAAATCTTTCCTACATATTGAAATTGATCTAAATTTGCATATCACTTTAACTACTGTACTTGTAAATTGTTCAAAAAATTGCATATATATATATATATATATATATATATATATATAAGTGTGTATGTGTTAGCCATGTTTGGATAAATAACTATACATGTAGAGGTAATCATCAATTGAGGGGGAGAATTGCTATCATATATTCATGTATGTCCCAAAAATTTAAAGGTAAAGTATTCAAAATTTCAATACTTTTCAATATGTTTAGGGATGGTTTGTCATCTTCAAAAAGGGAGAGAATGTTCACCAAACAAATATACATTGTTCATATTTTGATGATGACTTAACCATTCCACGTATGTGTATATAATATGTCTGTTTGAGATCAATTTTAGATAGGTACATCAAAAGAATGAAATTAGCAAACCCTAGTTTGTCGAAAAACAAGTCAAAATCTCACAAATGCAAAAATTGAAGAATAGATAGTATATATATTAGAATTTTGTTGTAAATCATTTACATTGAATGTACGATTTCGAACCAAGATTAATGTAAAACTAGAGCATTTAATTTGAATGTCTATACACTTTATGGGGAGGCTTGTCAACCAAGTTACCTCTTGTCTAACTCGACGGATAGCTTATTTCAAGATTTTAACAAAACCTACTGTAGAGTGAGTTTTCCCTAGGATAACTCGACTGACAGACAAGCACTGGTAAGACAAATGTAGTCATAGACTGAGTTTCTTATCGATTAGAAACTCGACTGACAACAACACTTGGATTGATAGTTAGCATTGTTGGCTGAGTTACCAAAAAGGTGACTCAACGACAACATTGTACTATAAAGTGGGAAAAAGTGTATATGGCCGTTAAGAGGGGTGTAAACTTCAAAAATAGATCCATTGGAACCCCAAAAATGGCTAGAATTCAATCTAGGTGTCTCTAGTGGCTAGTTGGAAACTTCATCTATAAAAAGGGGCCCTTGGACTTCACTCCAAGTTTTCCTTCTATTCTCCCTTTCTATAGTTGAGTTTTGAGCCTCCAAGAGCCCCTAATCTCCCTCAATCTTGATTACCTCTCTACATCAATTGAGTGAGTTAGGATTTCTGTAAGAGAGCTATCTCATTGTACTCTTGTCAAAGCTCACAAATCTCCTTCCCAATTTCTATCTAGCAAAGTGATTTAAATATTGCTTCTTTGAAGAAGGAAGTGGAGGATTCAAGGATGAAAATGTTCTACAAGAATGGGTAAGACCTTTTTGAAGGTTGAAGATTCTTGGTAGGTAGATATGTAAGTCTTTGCAATGGTTATTAGATCCTTGAACTAAAAAGGAATGTTAGTTTAGCCTAGATCTAGAAAAGGGTTGTCTATTATTGTACATCTTGCTATGGATAATAAAGAATGAAACAAGGTTGAAAGTCCTAGAGATTGACCTCTTAGGTATTAGGTGTACATCTCCTATTTTGAAGGTTGGGACCACTATAAATCTTAGCCTTCTTTGGTGTTTTCTCAATATCTCTCATCCTTACTTTTCATACATGTGATATTATCTTAGCATATATCTTGAAGGTGTAATGGATTTTGTTTTAGTGTTTTTAGCTCTATTCACCCCTCATAGAGCCCATATATTCAACAAGTTCAGTATCTCATAAAAAAATCATGGTCTCTAACTTTTTTTATACATGAAAAAAAAAGTTGTTTTAGAGGAAAAGCAATTGGGTTGAATGACTCCTTCCAACCTAGTTCCTCCATGAACAACTATAACGAGTTGATGATTGTGTTAGAAATCATGGAGGTGACAAATGTGGTGGAAACAATAAAGATTTTCTCCATGTTTCCTACAAGTCGATCATGTCAACAACAATGTATCTAAAAAGAGGGTGTGCTAGGTATACCTTGTCGTGGAGCAATTTCAACAATGCTATTGTGTCGTGGTGTGTGTTGCTCATGTCGATGCATGGACGGTCCTCGAAAAAGTCCTCCCAACACAGTCGTGTAATGCCTGCATCTGTTGTAGTCCATGTAGATGGATAAGAACTCCTCATTATGCTGCTTGAGCCAGCAACAAAGGGGAAACCTTTCATTAGCAATGTGCTAGTGGTGCCCTCTCCTTCCTTCTATCTCACTTATAGTGGGAAATGACAGCTAGATTCCTTACAAGGAGTGTGTAACTGTGATTCAATCTTCATGCCCTTAAATAGGAGATGTAAGGAATCATGGATTCTAAAATCCTAAGAAATGAAAACGCAGTGATTGTGGCTAAAATGCTCCACTCATGCACAACCAATCATATAGTTGTCTAAGTCAAAACATTCTGGAATATGTCATTAACTAATTGGTTGATAAATCACATTAAACAATTGATTGATTTTTAGTCACCAGACTGGAAAATCCAACTGATTGCTCTGGGTTATTCGGTCGGCTTATCGTATGAATTAACAATTTTAAATTTAGCATGTTGGCTTAGACATTTTAGCCAACTATCCAAGATTTTAGTTTATTTATGTTCTAGTTGATTATATAAACATTTTAGTAATCAGATTGTCTTGAAATATTTCCAATCATGTCGATAATTATACTCCTACTTGAATGTGTCCTATGTGTGTGACCTACACACTTCACATTACATTGGTAGTGATATATGTAATCAAATTAGAACTTCACAGGAAATGATTGGTATTTAGCAAGACTTCACTGCCATTGAAGTAATTGAAGAAGTTGGTGAACAACTTTGACCTTATTGTGACCAGTGTTATAGTGATTGTAAAATTCCTTTGTCTTCTATATCAAAATTGAATCGAGGGGTGGAAACGTCATCCTCTTAATGTACAATCATTGTTCCTTGATCTAGAGTAGACTATTTGAGACACACATAAGCTCAATATTGTAAACTAACTCATATGAGCATGGCATGCATTTTATAATCTAACTCATCAAGTAGATGGGATTTCGATCAAATCATAGGGACAAATTCCATCTATGTCACTCATAATAATACACGTCTCACATTGCATCTAAGCACTACTTTTATAGCAACCTTAATTCAAGGTCACACTAACTAATGTTAAAGCACGATGAAGAACATGTGATCACTGTAGTGGCTTTAGGTCTAAGGACCACAATCACCATTGTCACATTATGGTATGATTCTGAATACCATTATTGGCTTTCATGTATCATACTCAAAATGTCTCTATCTAGTACACTTGTTCATAACAAGTACCTATGTGTTTGATTTGATATCCAATATCATGACTAATGAGATGTAGTCATCAATCAACACATATATTGGTCTTAACGTATTATTGTATTCCTAATTTTCCACAATAATATGACCAATGACTCAAACAATAAGGAATACTCATAACATACACATGATCTTAGACTTAGGTCCTCAACCTCAAATCACATGGCATTGAGTCATTGTTAGGACATTATTATATTTACTCATTATAACATATTGAATCAAACATAATAATTGGAATTTCCTTTATTGATAATCAGATGAATCACAAGATGTGCCATTACAATCATCATATGGTTGGATTCCGGGGCGTACAACCAATAGATTGGTCACACGCATTAATGAAGCACAAAATAGAAAGAATATTAGTGAGAGAAAAGATGGTTTGATCCCAGAGAAGAAATTAATAAAAAACTCTCCTTGACAAAAATGAAAAATGGTGAAGTAAGTAAATCAAAATTTTGAAGAATCATAATGATACTTGCAACAATTAGATATCAAACAAAATTGGTATTTCCATTCTAAGAAGATCATTGACCGGAGAAGTGAAGAGCTAGCGACGAAAATGTCCAACGAGTTTCATGAGAAGTAATGCCATGGAACAAGGCATTAATATATTGTAATACATGACATCCTTAAATCCTTGCCATCTCAATGCATTAAAAATTATAGTACACCATATTTGAATCATAGTAATTTACCATACATAACGGAATGTTGAATTATGTTGTATTTGAATAACAAGGGGATTGTTGGGTTAAGATAGACTTGAATGATGACAGCTACTTTATTTAATTTATGGGGAATTTATGATTGGCATGATTAATATAATCTCAACCATGTTAGATGAACTCTGAATCCTACTTTTCTTCATTGTTATTCATTGTACATTAAATGATTTTTGGGGTTACGTATTAACTAGATAATGAATTACTCTATATGTGGATCCTAACATGATCTTTTTGAAGGAGGGTGTGCTTGAATCATGTTATAAGTTCTAATTATAAACTATAGGGATTTTATAATGTCAAGATATACAAACTATGAAACCTGGTGGTGGTGAAGGCATGGAACATGTGTTTACCTGATCATGGTTTTTTCCATGTTTGAATATTGGGTCATTCTCAAATGAATTTTGGATTACATCTCAATTGAATCATAGATGACACTATATTAGAATAGGTATGATCTATTAGAAGGAAGAACATGCCATGTTGGAATGCTCTGTGTATGCTATACTTGAATGTTGTGATATGAGTATTTGAATCATACTTATTTTGAAATGCCAAGCTACACTAAATTTGAATTAGAATGGGTCTCAAATCATGTAATATGTGTCCACTCCTATTTGAATCATGGTTTCTTCATGTTTGAACCATGTGACTCAAATAAATGCTATGTTACACATTCATTAAATCATGATGTGTTCACTCTTGGGTTACTTCATTAGGTATACTTGAGCCCTATTATAAGATAGGTGTCATCTTGGGATGATCCATGTATACTATACTTGAATCATTGTAAGGAATCCTAGGAAATTTTTAAATGAATACTTGTCTAGACAATAATTCAAATACAGTATTCATAATATGTGAATCATGTTTGATTCTGAAATGGAACACAAGACTATACTTTATTTGGATATTAAAAAGTCATAAATTAAAGGTGTAGTCGACATTATTTTTATCAAATGTAGAACAACTCTTCATATTCCAATACTCTGACTCAAAAATGAAATGCATAGTCATTATATTAATGATTCAAAAAATATCCTCCTCTTATTTGTCCATGTCTAGTTTTGTGTTACAGTGCACACAAATTAATAGCTATTTCGTCATAGTGAATATACAATGCCTGGATCTATTTGAGTTCTAGTAGATGGAAAAAATCTTGGTGCAACACACTCTTGAATATTGAATAATGAGTTGGATTCACTCACTAAAATGATAAGAGATTATACCTTATTAATTTTCCTTGAGTGGGGATACCTCCTAAATTTTGATAAAGTGAACATATATGTGTATAGAATAATAGCCATTGATTTTCTTGCAGAGCCCTCATGTTATTTTCCTAGTGTCATACCCATCATTAAAGACATATATTTCCATTCCACATGAAGTATATACATAAGTCCAATGAGGTGTACCAAATATGGTGAACTAACATGGTCCCCAATAAAGGGACTCGAGTTTTGACTCTTTGGTTGTGCACTTCAAAAATGATTTATCCCATCATGCACGGTGGCCCACTATATGATTTAAAATATCCCCCCATTGTGTGGGTAGTTGAGGGGGTGAGAGTTTATGTTGTCTGGGGAATCACTAAGTGGCTAGTCTACGTGGGTGATTCTATCATAAATCCACAAAAAGAAATACACACATAAAATATTCACAATGATTTCAAAAATAAACAAAGTAGTCAAGCTCACTTGTAAAAAAAATTTAAACACTGGAATACTACTATTTATCTCCTTTGATCAACAATGAACCTACGGGCAGTTTGAAGTTCACTTACTCAATGACTACAACCTTGTCTTATTCTTATCATCTTTTACCCCCTAGTCACTCCCTCTTCCCTTGATCCTTTTTACAATTTCTAGTCAATGGATCCATTAATTGGTATCCACCTTGTGCCTTTTTGCCTTATATTTATATCAAGATGTTCCATAATACATGTTAATTCTCAATAAATGGTTTTATTGTTAAATACACCTATGGATGCTTTTTGCATGTTGTATAGGTACCTTGACCACCACCTAATGGAAAGGAGAGATGGAAATTGATTCTAGGACTTTCCCAAGCATGTATAAGCTCAAAGTGATGTTGAGGTCACCCCAACCTAACCCAGATGATCACAGAATAAAGTTAAGCAACAAGCCTATCTATGACTAAGTTGAAGACTCAAGTGCATGAAGAAAACCAACTTGTGGATATTTTCAAAAAAAATCTAGCTAAAGAGAAATTCAACTTTATCATATCTGCATTTCTTATCACTACTATTGATTCTGCTTATATGTCTCCTGTCTAAAAATGTTCTTATACACCTCTATACTACACTTAATTTTCTATCAACTATTCATGTTTTGCTTAATATTGCCAAGTTTTAATGTCTTAGTGTACATGTTTTGAATTTGAATGCAAAATGGGTGTTTCTCTCTCTATTTTAATTCAAAGTAGTAGAAAATGATGATATAAGCATGTCATTGTACATTTTACATACTTGATCGTCTCTTTTGGTACATTTTCATAGGTTTCTAGGGTCTTAGATATTTTTTTATGAGTATGGAAAACACCTATCGTCATTTGAGTTTGTCCTAAGGTAACTCAGCCGACATGTCTGTCTAAGGATTGAACAACAATTGTTGTTGGTTGAGTTACCCAAACTATAAACTCGGCCGACAACACTATATTGTGACTAATAAAGGGTCCTATTTGGCTAAGTTTATCCCTCTCAACTAGAGAAACTCGACTGACTACCCTTCTTATTTGTTCATCCTCAAACCCTAGACCCTTATCTACCTAAAATCTAGCCTCTTAATCCCCATGTCGGCCCTTATCCTTTGCCCTAGTTCCATCATTGTGTGTTTTTGTGTCTTCTCTCATCCATGGCTTCCAATAGGCAGAAGAAAAGTAGCACAACATGCAACTCATCTATACCTCATGTCTCTCTATCTTCTAGGACCTTTGTATACAATGGCACAAGTTTTATCAACCGTCGAGCCATCGACATGTACAAAGAGTTTCTTCCTAGATTCTCTTCCCTTTGAGACCTTTTGTAGAAGTTGGGATTAAAAACCTACAATTGAAGGAGGTCTTTTAAAAACAATGTCGTGGTGCTCTATGCATTGAACGCTATTGCTTTTCAAATGAGTTCTACAGCAAGAAAGTGATTCATGAGTCCTGTGTCAATCTTACATGGAACAAAAACACTCTAGTACCTATACCTGAGATCGATATCACCCTTTTTTCCATGGTTTCAGGAGCTTGTATCCAAATCACAGAGGATTCCTTCAATTCCTATCTCATTGGTTCCTTCCCATCTATCAATTGCATAGATACCTATCCTAATCACATCGACTTCCTCTATCTAGATTCTTTTACAAGAGTTTTGAACCTAATCTCACCCTTTATGATATAGGAAAATTCTTGAAGAAACATGAGATTCTTTTTAGGAAGAAGTCCATCCTCCATATATACTAGGATTTGAATCATTGCCTTCGTCAACTACAATGTTCTAAGAAAAAGCAAGCATACATTGTAAAAAAAATTGTAGTGTTGTGTATTGTCTTTGTAAGGGGATTCGGGTCAAGTGGGCTCACTACATTCTCCATCACATGACATGCTTTAACTCTAAAAAAAACAAGGACACCCATCCTCCCTATCCAAACCTTCTCTGTGGACTTTTTTGCTATCTCATTGAAAAATCTCTTCTTACTGACTAAAAGTATACTACCAGCGGGAGAGGTGTTTCAATTAGTGAAACCTCAATGAAGAATTCTATCCATAACTTTAGCTTTACCACCCCATGTGCATCTTCCTCTCAGATAGGTCAATACTACGAGCCTCCTCCTGCACTACCTAGACCCAGTGGGGATTCATTCTCTACTTCAATGAGTCACTCAAAGGATACATGATGTATCAAAATGCCTACAACATGCATTCACTGTGACTTTGTTCAAACCTTGTCCACCATGAACCTATCATAGTCTTATCCTTATCCACCTTACCAGCCTTCCTTCTCAGCTATACTATGCCACATATGCATATGATCAGTTCTACCCAATAGATCAACATACTACTTCTTCCGCCCACTACACACCTACTGTTGGACCTCCACCTATATCCTCTCATCCACCTCTGACCCTAACTTAGATGCTTTCTCTTTCACCTGGTCTGACCTGTACTATTCTTGCAGACATTGACGAGATTTCTACACTTACTTCTGAATAGGCAGTGCCATTATTCTCCACTAGATAGATGACATGGCATGAGCTGAGTGCCATATGGTCAAACACGCACCCTTGAGATGGAGGAGGAAGATGATGAAGAGTATGCTCAGAATGGTGAGAATGTTGAGGAAGATGATGATGGTGAGGATGAGGATGGTGAGGCTGAGGATGTTGATGTTGCACCTGCCACTACCACCAGATAAGAGCCAATCAGTGATGAGGATTATGACATGGCTTAGGATGACTAGTCCTAGGTCTTAGAGTGTCCTTATTCGTGTTTTTTGTGAGATTAGCATGTATCACATAGGGATCTTTATTTGGGGATACTATTTCTAATTTTGTCATCCTATGTGTTTTTGTTTTCATCATCAACTTATTTTTCATATTGTAGTAAACATCATCTTATGTACTCTTCACTCTTTTTCTACTTCTTTTTCCTTGATATTGGGAGTATGTACCTTTATTTTTTATTATGCCTTGATGATATTAGTTCTCTCTCTGGCTTTTTGTGTTTGGTTATTATATATGGTGTCTTTCATTGGATAAGACCTAAATTAGCTCTTCTACCACCCCCACTCTTTTTTATATGACAAATGGGGAGAAAAATCTTTCCTACATATTGAAATTGATCTAAAATTGCATATCACTTTAACTATTATACTTGTAAATTGTTCAAAAAATTGTATATATATATATATATATATATACTAGTGAACGTGCACGTGCACATGCACGTGACATATAAATTTGTTGGAAATGTGTGGGGAGAGGACTCGTCTGTGAAAGGTTCCCTACGATAAAAGATATTTGTGTTGGTTGTTTGAAAGGAGAGAATCAAGGAACTATTTCCGTGGGATAGAGAGAAATACATAATTAAAGATAATAAAAGTTAATAGGAGAGTGTGGGAATAAATATTTGTAGGAGAAAAATTCCTTTAAAAAAGGAGAGAAGAGAGTGAATCAAGGTGAGTACAGCATCAAACTCGCTCTTTTTATAGTAATATATATATATATATATATATATATATATATATATATATATATATATATATATATGTATATGTATATGTATATATAAGTGTGTGTGTGTGTGTTAGTCTTGTTTGGATATATAACTATACATGTAAAGGTAATCATCAATTGAGGGGGGAGAATTGCTATCATATATTCATGTATTCTGCTAAAATTTAAAGGTAAAGTATTCAAAATTTCAATACTTTTCAATATGTTTAGGGATGGTTTGTCATCTTCGAAAAGGGAGAGAATGTTCACCATACAGATATACATTGTTCATATTTTGATGATGACTTAACCATTACATGTATGTGTATATAATATGTCTGTTTGAGATCAATTTTAGATAGGTACATCAAAAGAATGAACTTAGCAAACCCTAGTTTGTCGAAAAACAAGTCAAAATCTCACAAATGCAAAAATTGAAGAATAGATAGTATATCTGTTAGAATTTTGTTGTAAATCATTTACATTGAATGTATGAATTCTAACCAAGATTAATGTAAAACTAGAGCATTTAATTTGAATGTTTATACAGTTTACAGGGAGGCTTGTCAACCAAGTTACCTCTTATCTACTCGGCAGATAGCTTATTTCAATATTTTGACAAAACCTACTATAGAGTGAGTTTGCCCTAGGATAACTCGACCGACAGACAAGCACTGGTAAGACAAATGTAGTCATAGACTGAGTTTCTTATCGATTAGAAACTTGACCGACAACAACACTTGGCTTGATAGTTAGCATTGTTGGCTGAGTTACCAATAAGGTGACTCAACCGACAACATTGTACTATAAAGTGGGAAAAAGTGTATCTAGCCGTTAAGAGGGGTGTAAACTTCAAAAATAGATCCATTGGAACCCCAAAAATTGCTAGAATTCAATCTAGGTGTCTCTAGTGGCTAGTTGGAAACTTCATCTATAAAAAGGGGCCCTTGGACTTCACTCCAAGTTTTCCTTCTATTCTCCCTTTCTATAGTTGAGTTTTGAGCCTCCAAGAGCCCCTAATCTCCCTCAAGCTTGATTACCTCTCTACATCAATTGAGTGAGTTAGGATTTCTATAAGAGAGCTATCTCATTGTACTCTTGTCAAAGCTCACAAATCTCCTTCCCAATTTCTCTCTAGCAAAGTGATTTAAATATTGCTTCTTTGAAGAAGCAAGTGGAGGATTCAAGGATGAAAATTTTCTACAAGAATGGGTAAGACCTTGTTGAAGGTTGAAGATTCTTGGTAGGTAGATATGTAATTCCTTGCAATGGTTATTAGATCCTTGATCTGAAAAGGAATGTTAGTTTAGCCCTAGATCTAGAAAAGGGTTTTCAATTGTTGTACCTCTTGTTGTGGATAATAAAGAATGAAACAAGGTTGAAAGTCCTAGAGATTGACCTCTTAGGTAGTAGGTGTACATCTCCTATTTTGAAGGTTGGGACCACTATAAATATTAGCCTTCTTTGGTGTTTTCTCAATATCTCTCATCCTTACTTTTCATACATGTGATATTATCTTAGCATATATCTTGAAGGTGTAATGGATTTTGTTTTAGTGTTTTTAGCTCTATTCACCCCTCATAGAGCCCATATATTCAACAAGTTCAGTATATAATATCATAAAAAATGATGGTCTCTAATTTTTTTTATACATGAGAAAAAAAGTTGTTTTAGAGGAAAAGCAATTGGGTTGAACATCTCCTTCCACCCTAGTTCCTCCATGAACAACTATAATGACTTGATGATTGTGTTAGAAATCATGGAGGTGACAAATGTGGTGGAAACAATAAAGATTTTCTCCATGTTTCCTACAAGTCAATCATGTCAACAACAATGTATCTAAAAAGAGGGTGTGCTAGGTATACCTTGTCGTGGAGCAATTTCAACAATGCTTGTGTGGTGGTGTGTGTTGCTCATGTCGATGCAGGGACAGTCCTCAAACACATCCACCCAAAACAGTCGTGTAATGCCTGCATCTCTCGTAGTCCATGTATATGGATAAGAACTCCTCGTCATGCTGCTTGAGCCAGCAGGGAAGGGGAAACTTTCATTAGCAACGTGCTCGTGGTGCCCTCTCCTTCCTTCTATCTCTCTTATAGTGGGAAATGATGGCTAGATTCCTTACAAGGAGTGTGTAAATGTGAGTCAGTCGTCATGCCCTTAAATAGGAGATGCAAGGAAGCATGGATTCTAAAATCTTGAAAAACGAAAAGGCAGTGATTGCGTTTAAAATTCCCCACTCATGCACAACCAATCAGACAGTTGTCTAAGTCAAAACATTATGGAATATGTCATTAACTAATTGGTTGATAAATCACATTAAACAATTGATTTATTTTTAGTCACCAGACTGCAACTCCAACTGTGACAAAGTGAGTTTTTAAAGTATTTTCTCTCTCTTAAAAGTTTATTATCAAATTTGTTGACCAAATTACCCTCATATACTTCTCTCACTTAATTGGACTAATATGGGTCACAAATTGCAAAAAAATGCAAACCCTAGTATGCTTTTATGATAGAATACATATGATAATGTTTTTAGTAAATGAACATATCAAACCTTCGAATTTGGATCTCAAATTTTTATCATAGTAGCATAGTGACTATATAAAACTACCCCTAAAATTTGGTTACATTTGGACCGCCCAATTAGGAGATATAAGCATTTGAAAATCAGGTGTATAATTCAATCTAATAACTCTAGGACCTAGGTTTTCAATTTATTTGACAAAATGATGTGTCACGCGGCCCATTAAGTGCTTAGGCGCAGACCTAGTTCCAGGCTCTTTTTTTTGCAGACCGTTGATCGTTGATCCAACATAGGAGACTTTGTCTCCTACCTCCCGCAAAGGGTAGGGAGGCCAGTAGCAACCTGAGCCTCATCCAGGCTCCAGCGCATCCACCATTTTGCAAATATGTTCGCATAGATATCTTCCTTTTGCAATTCCGTGGCTGGATATATCAGTTTTGACCGAGTCTCGTGCGCCGTTGTACCAACCCAACAGCCACGACGCAACCTTCTCTCACTCTGGCGGTGGGGCTTTTTAGGGCTTCCTTGCCTAGCTTCCCTCACGCTTATTTAATGCCTCCTTTAGCTCTGCCATGCTCCCTTTACTCGTTTCCCTGTTTCAATTGCAAGCGCAGTCACCTCGAGCATCCACCACTTCCCACCTTCTTCAACCTCCATCCACCGCCACCCAGTGAGCTCCACAGCCCTCCTCGCTCAAATCCTACCCCTCCAACACCTTCGCCAACCCACCACGAGTGTGCACGGCTAGAGAGCAGGTCCCCAGAGCCCCTCCCGCTCCAAAACGACCCCAACGCCGGCGACCTTGTCGGCCCACATGGCGGCGACGAGCTATGTGTGGCCTTACACCCTGACCTGACCCTCTTTGGCTTCGGATCGAGCTACCGGACCTACCTCAGCCTTTTTCCGCTAGCAAGCCGCACCAAGGAGCAAGCTAGACCTCGCCGGAGTTCATCCTCCCCTGCTGGAGCAAGCCAGAGCCGTCCGATCAGCGTAGATTGACCCAAGATCATTGGATCGGTGTAGATCAATTTGAGCCGTTGATCCAGTCGGATCCGGCCGTTGATCGAGGTTATATATTCCCTTCTTTTTATTTAGATAATCTTTTATTACGCAAGAAAATACATTTTCTTAGAAAAATCATAATAAATGCTAGGATTATCAGAAAATAGTGAACCAATATACCATTTTGATCAGAAAATTATTCTCTATCCAAATAAAATGCTACCAGGACCTAGATCCGTTGTCTTTTTCAAAAATATTTGCTTAAATCCTTAATGACCCCTTAATTATAACTAATTTTTTATAATAGTTTTCTTTGATGATATCTGACCTTCTAAGGTGTAATTAACCCTAGATAGAACTATGTTTCTAAATAACTCGAAATCATATTCTAAGATGGCAAATGATCAAAGGAATAGGAGAAACCCTAGATCTAGTTTCTCTTTCTACATGGAATTAAAGAAATATCATTAAAACAAAATTAATATCATTAGATGATGATTAGTGGTTATGATTGGTCTGAATATTTAAAACGAACCCTGATGTTATGAATGGTTAATATGTTGAGGGTTACCCTCCCTTTTTCTTTAACCATCTTAGAAACCCTAATTTTTGGAAATCTTCTAATTGATCAATTAAATATTATCTTTAATCCAAATAGTTTATGATGGATCAGACCTGATAATATTGTCAAATAAATTAAGATATGGGAAACCCCTGATCTGGATTAAGATAACATAAAAGGAATAATAACTAAGAACATATCTTAGTCTTGGTCATATGGACCAATAGTAATGTTGTGCCCTTGCTTTCTTTGTAGGGTGACTAAATTCCTGATTGATTCTAAATCTTTGGACATTTGATTGAACAAGCAGGTACGTGGTATTATAAGTATAAGACTAGTTTTCTGGTTGCCTATGCTATATAATATCTTGAATGTTCGTATTTGGATATGATTGTTGATTGATCTAGTATGAGTTATACCTCACCAAATTTAAGAGAAACATAAATGATTATGATGGGTTGTAGCTACTAGAGCACATAGCCTGGTGTGGATGTATGTTGCCTAACATGGATGTATGATTCCTTGGCCCATGTTAGATGTATGATGATATTTTATTGCCCACACTAGATGTAAGACAAGTGCAATAGGTGTAGTACAACTGCATCAAAATGAATATAATGAAAGGGTGTTTACTTGATTTTCGCCTTGAGAAATGGTTTTATCTCTCTTTCCTTCTTTTTCAAATATTTTCCTTTATGCAACCTTATTAAATGTAACTTTTACCACGTAACAGCCCTGCTGATGTTTTGTTTCTCATATTTTCTAGGTATAAGGAACAATTGACAACAAAATGAATTGCATGCTCAAAGTACCTGAAGGCATAAAATAATGAACACGGAGGATGTATTAGATGGATCCTTTCCTCTTATCTCATTTCTTGATAGATGTTAGTTTATTTCTTTTCTTAGTGATCTTGAAGATGATTGAAATCCTATGTAATAAATTTAACTTTCTCTAGAACTATATTTTCTCTCCATATGTAATGACTTTTATTATCTTTATGAATGAATGTTTGTGTGGCATTGTACGATGATGTGGACTAGATCTTGGCTTAATCTCTGTTTTAGTTGACTACCTTAATCTCTTATATTTTCCCTTTTGACATCTATAGATATGAGTGCACGCATATCTATGAATGTCACTATGGAAAGTATATAGAAATTGGGGTATGTCACACCAACTGATTGCTCTGGGTTATCCGGTCAGCTTATCGTATGAATTAACAATTTTAAATTTAGCATGTTGGCTTAGACATTTTAGCCAACTATCCAAGATTTTAGTTTATTTATGTACTAGTTGATTATATAAACATTTTAGTAATCAGTTTGTCTTGAAATATTTCCAATCATGTCAATAATTATACTCCTACTCGAACGCGTCCTATGTGTGTGACCTACACACTTCACATTACATTGGTAGTGATGTTTGTAATCAAATTAGAACTTCACAGGAAATGATTGGTATTTAGCAAGACTTCACTGCCATTGAAGTAATTGAAGAAGTTGGTGAACAACTTTGACCTTATTGTGACCAGTGTTATAGTGATTGTAAAATTCCTTTGTCTTCTATATCTAAATTGAATCGAGGGGTGTAAATGTCATCCTCTTAATGTACAATCATTGTTCCTTGATCTAGAGTAGACTATTTGAGACACACATAAGCTCAATATTGTAAAGTAACTCATATGAGCATGGTCATGCATTTTATAATCTCACTCATCAAGTGGATGGGATTTCACTCCAATCAGAGGGACAAATTTCATCTATGTCACTCATAATAATACATGTCTCACAATGCACCTAAGCACTACTTTTATAGCAACCTTTATTCAAGGTCACACTAACTAATGTTAAAGCACACTGAACTACATGTGATCATTGTAGTGGTTTTAGGTCTAAGGACCACAATCACCATTGTCACATTATGGTATGATTCTGACCGCCATTATTGGATTTCATGTATAATACTCAAAATGTCTCTATCTAATACACTTGTTCATAACAAGTACCTATGTGTTTGATTTGATAACCAATATCGTGACTAATGAGATGTAGTCATCAATCAACACATATATTGGTCTTACCATATTATTGTATTCCTAATTTTCCACAATAATATCTCACCAATGAGTCAAACAATAAGGAATACTCAAAACATACACATGATCTTAGAATCAGGTCCTCAACCTCAAATCATGTGTCATTGAGTCATTGTTAGGACATTATTATATTTACTCATTATAACATATTGAATCAAACATAATAATTGGAATTTCCTTTATTGATAATCAGATGAATCACAAGATGTGCCATTACAATCATCATATGGTTGGATTCCGGGGCGTACAACCAATAGATTGGTCACACGCATTGATGAAGCACAAAATAGAAAGAATATTAGTGAGAGAAAAGATGGTTTGATCCCAGAGGAGAAATTAATAATAAAATCTCCTTGACAAAAATGAAAAATGGTGAAGGAAGTAAATCAAAATTTTGAAGAATCATAATGATACTTGTAACAATTAGATATCAAACAAAATTGGTATTTCCATTCTAAGAAAATCATTGACTGGAGAAGTGAAGAGCTAGCGACGAAAATGTCCAACGAGTTTCATGAGAAGTAATGCCATGAAACAAGGAATTAATATATTGTAATACATGACATCCTTAAATCCTTGCCATCTCAATGCATTAAAAATTATAGTACACCCTATTTGAATCATAGTAATTTACCATACAGAATGGAATGTTGAATTATGTTGTATTTGAATAATAGGGGGATTGTTGGGTTAAGATAGACTTGAATGATGATAGCTACTTTATTTAATTTATGGGAAATTTATGATTGGCATGATTAATATAATCTCAACCATGTTAGATGAACTTTGAATCCTACTTTTCTTCATTGTTGTTCATTGTACATTAAATGATTTTTGGGGTTACGTATTAACTAAATAATGAATTACTCTATATGTGGATCCTAACATGATCTTTTTGAAGGAGGGTGTACTTGAATCATGTTATAAGTTCTAATTTTGAACTATAGGGATTTTATAATGTCAAGATACACAAACTATATAACCTAGTGGTGGTGAAGGCATGGAACATGTGTTTACCTGATCATGGTTTTTCCATGTTTGAATATTGGGTCATTCTCAAATGAATTTTAAATTACATCTCAATTGAATCATAGATGACACTATATTAGAATAGGTATGATCTATTAGAAGGAAGAACATGCCGTGTTGGTATGCTTTGTGTATGCTATACTTGGATGTTGTGATATGAGTATTTGAATCATACTTGTTTTGAAATGCCAAGCTACACTAAATTTGAATTAGAATGGGTCTCAAATCATGGAATATGTGTCCACTCCTATTTGAATCATGGTTTCTTATAGTTTGAACCATGTGACTCAAATAAATGTTATGTTACACATTCATTAAATCATGATGCGTTCACTCTTGGATTACTTCATTAGGTATACTTGAGCTCTAGTATAAGAGAGGTGTCATCTTGGGATGATCTATGTATTCTATACTTGAATCGTTGTAAGGAATCCTATGAAATTTTTAAATGAATTCTTGTCTAGACAATAATTTAAATACAGTATTCACAATATGTGAATCATGTTTGATTCTGAAATGGAACACAAGACTATACTTTATTTGGATATTAAAAAGTCATAAGTTAAAGGAGTAGTCGACATTTTTTTATCAAATGTAGACCAACTCTTCATATTCCAATACTATAACTAAAAAATGAAATGCATAGTCATTATATTAATGATTCAAAAAATATCCTCCTCTTATTTGTCCATGTCTAGTTTTTTGTTACAATGCACACAAATTAATAGCTATTTCGTCATAGTGAATATACAAACCCTGGATCTATTTGAGTTTTGGTACATGGAAAAAATATTGGTGCAACACACTCCTGAATATTGCATAATGAGTTGGATTCACTCACTAAAACGATAAGAGATTATATCTTATTAATTTTCCTTGAGTGGGGATACCTCCTAAATTTTGATAAAGTGGACATATATGTGTATAGAATAATAGCCATTGATTTTCTTGCAGACCCCTCATGTTATTTTCCTAGTGTCATACCCATCGTTAAAGACATATATTTCCATGCCACACGAAGTATATGCATAAATCCAACGAGGTGTAGCTCATATGGTGAACTAACAGGGTCCCCAATAAAGGGACTCGAGTTTTGACTCTTTGGATGTGAACTTCAAAAATGATTTATCCCATCATGCAGGGTGGCCCACTATGTGATTTAAAATATCCCCCCATTGTGTGGGTGGTTGAGGGGGCGAGAGTTTATGTTGTCTGGGGAGTCACTAAGTGGCTAGTCTACGTGGGTGATTCTCTCATAAATCCACAAAAAGAAATACACACACAAAATATTCACAATGATTTCAAAAATAAACAAATTAGTCAAGATCAATTGTAAAAAAAAAGTTTAAAACGTTGGAATGCTACTATTTATCTCCTTTAATCAACAATGAACCTACGAGTAGTTTGAAGTTCACTTGCTCAAGGACTACAACCTTGTCTTATTCTTATCATCTTTGACCTCCTAGTCACTCCCTCTTCCCTTGATCCTTTTTACAATTTCTAGTCGATGGATCCCTTAATTGGTATCCACCTTGTGTCTTTTTGCCTTATATTTATATCAAGATGTTCCATAATGCATGTTAATTGTCAATAAATGGTTTTATTGTTAAATACACCTATGGATGCTTTTTGCATGTTGTATAGTTACCTTGACCACCACCTAATGGAAAGGAGAGATGGAAATTGATCCTAGGACTTTCCTAAGCATGTATAAGCTGAAACTGATGTTGAGGTCACCCCAACCTAACCCAGATGATCATGGAACGAAGTTAAGCAACAAGCCTATCTATGACTAAGTTGAAGACTCAAGTGCATGAAGAAATTCCCAAAATGGTTGTGGTTATTTCCTATGGCCATGCTAAAAGGCACCCAAATAGGGGAATTTCAAATTTTGAAGGAGTTGAAGCATCTAAGTCACCACAACAAGCCATGATTAGAGCAGTCGTGGTCAACATTGCGGCCATGTATGCAATTCACCAACATGATTTTGCTCCTCAATAGGACCCCTCCTCCATACATCACAACAACCATGGCACCCACCATCGTCATTTTACGTACATCCATCGCGATCATGGTGCCCACCATGGTTGTTCCACCAACCCTTCAATTCTCACTTTCCCCTAAAAAATTTCCACTTCCATCATGGCTTCTCTCACATACCATGATTGTGCCTACACCTACCCACGGTGGCGTTGGTGACCACCATGGTCGTGCTTCCCACCTAACCATAATGTTTACCACTTTACCCCCACTTAACTGTATACCCCCTAGACCTATATACATATATATATATATATATATATATATATATATATATATATATATATATATCCAGTGGCGTATAAGAGTTGAAGATTATCTCCCCATAGCATTCCAGTCCACCACCTATTCTAACACACACAATTTATTCCATTTTATTTCATATTCCACCCCAAAACCCTAGTTTTCTAGGGTTTTAACCATTCCTTTCCACATGTCCATGCCATTCCAACTTTGAGGGTGGAGGAGCTTTCCCTTGCTTCTGTTGGAGAAAAACAAGACCTCTACTTTAAGATCCATTGCCATTTCTATCTCTTTATTCTCCCTTTTTGCATTTTCTTGTACGATGAGTAGTTAAGCCCCTTTGGTGGGTTGTTTGAGGGAAAATGTGTAACTTTGATACCATGTTGAGAAATTATTAACGCAGCTCACATTGAATTCATTGAAATGTTCTATATTCTTTCTTGTTCTCAATTCCTAACTCTTTCTATGTTTGATTTATGGATCATAACACCTAAGGTATAGAGAGGAGAAATGGCAGGCTAGAAGAGGAAAACCTCCTAAGTGCAACTAGTGGATCTTTAGCTTGTTTCCCTCTTTCCCCACCTATCCCTTAACTCCACTAGCCCTATGTGTGAGAACTAATTAGCTAGGTCTGATCCTCCATATGTAATTGGTAAAGAACATGTTAAGTGGTTGGATGGGGGTAATTGAAGGTGAAAATCCTTCTCCTACACCCCATACCACCCCTTGTCACTAAGTATTTTAGGATAATCACTCATAGAAACCTAGAGTAGAGTGGTCTTGATTGGAGCTTATTTTTTCCCTAATCAATTGAGTCTAGTAAGGTTGGATGGGAGGTGATAGGGACTAGTTCCCCTATGCACATCCTACGCCACCAACGGCCAACTGTAGAATAGCACACTTATTGGATGTGTTTTAATTGATATAAATCTTGGCATGCTTGATGGTTACATATCCAAAATAGCCCACTAACTTTCTCTAGTGTTAGATAGTTTTCATTGTTTTGTTAGTTAATTACTTGCTTATGCTAGTTAGCCTTGAGAGATACTTTGTTCTTTCATAGTGATTGCCTTAGTTTTAGTTGTTTAATCGCTTAATTGTGTTATTTTGCCTCGATTAGATAATTATGTCTCTTAGTTGCTAATTAGGATTTCTCTTTTTAGTGTAGTGTTAATCTATTTTCTTTAATGTAATTGTTCTCTTAGTTTGATAGTCAGTCCTAATTGTGTGAGGTTCTAGGTTTGATTCTCGTTCTATTTGATTGCTTTCTCAACCTTAGTTAAATCAACAAACCTCAATTAAACCACTGAAACCCTACACCCAATTTGGTAGAAACATACTTAACTATAGTGCCCCCACTCTCTTTGTGGATTCGAACCAAACTTTCCACATTCATGTACTACATACGGAGCTTGTGCACTTGCATATCGTTATATAATATTGTATCGAATAGGGTACCTTTGTTAGCCCAAGTGTGGTGACACATCACTAGTCATTTGATCAACCACTGAGTCAATAATCATCATTTTGATAGGAAAACATTGGGGTAGTTTACTACACACAATAACAAAATGTTGATGGATGTTCCAACATAGATTTGTAAACATTTGAGTATGTATTGCCTAATATTTGAGTGAAGGATAGATTTTGACCCATGCATGTGAGTACATTAAGGAACCAAAAGAAGAAATGAGTAGATATACAAGTTGCATCCCAAATACTTGAAGATTGAGTTTGTTGTGACAATGAAAACAATGAGAATGAGAGAGTAAGCACTAACAAATGCATCAACAACAAAGCTTCTTAATGTTATCTACAACGATGGTGCCCATTTTGACGAGGGAATCTAAGAAAAAGTTTGCATCCAAAAAAACCTCAATAGAGTCACACAACCATATAAACACATAATTAGGGATTGATTCGATAGTGGGGACAACAAGTGCAAAGATTAGTGAACATCTACATCCGATCAAACATCTACTTCACTTACAATTTTCAATAGAAAATGTTTTGTGTAAACAAATGGGAGAATCTAAAACTGCCTCAAAGAGAATCCAAAACTATCCACTATAAGATCTAGAAGTTCACATACACACTCTCTAGATCCACATGTTTGTTTACTAGTTTGTATACCCATACATTCTAGATATCTATTAGGAATATCCAATGTGAACATTCTCTTACACTATATTGAGAAAGGTTTTCACAAGGAGGTTTCTCTTTAGAATTGAGTCAGGATCCTTTCAATTCATCTCATGTTCCTCTCAATAAAAAAATCCATACCATGTGTAACATGTTATACCTTGTCTATCTAACATAATCAAGCCCCTGATCCACACAAAGAGGAGGAATGGCTCCTCAACACCAGTCCATCCACATACTAGTCACCCCACTTACTAATAGAATATTCCAACATGTTAACCTCATTTAAAATAACATGTCCTATGATAACAATTTATATAAAGAATCATCAATCTTCCTAGGTTAAGGAATCAGTATCAATGATTTAGAATCCTATTCCCAAACCAAACCATAGAGACGGTTATTGTCAATCTCAATCACAAAGATGCAAAGGCTCAAATTATCAATTACCTTCAGTGCTATGATGCCAACATGCACCGAATCTTCCTCATTGTCCTTGGCACAAAACCAAGATCTATAGGTCATGACTATATGACATGTGTTGTCCCTAATAATCCCTTTCTTCCACCATTCCTTTATGCTTATTTGCATCATACCATTCTCAACTGCCACATTAAGTTTACTAAGGTCCAGATCTTGTGGATACCACGTGTGTAGGTTGATTTGCTATATTTTCAGATGATGTTCCACAAAACCATATGCTTCGGTGACTAAGTAGATGGACAGACCATCAAACTTACAAGAAACTTTCTTTGACAGCTTCTTTTTAACCATGAAAAGAATACCATTCCTTTACTCATGCAAACACATATTACTATCATATTTCATCTTTCACATGTACCACCATATCATCTGATGAAAAAGAGAGGGAAGGCTCACATCAATCAAGTCCTTGGGAATCAACCCCAACACATGTATCTACAACATGTCTAAGACTTCATTAACATATGTGTACTATCAATGGAAAATTGGTGCTAGGATAGTAGTCATGTGCTTCGTAAAGAAACTAATTGCCTCACTTCCTACAAAGAGATCATCCATGTTTCGCATCTCGAAGTATCATGACATAATCATCTTGATATGATTGGCATCTTGCACCTGATAAGACCATCATCTGATGGAATACACAACTACAAAATGTTCTACAACATAAAAATTTTGATGAGCTCCCTGTTCTAAATCCCATTGGCCTCTCATCACTGCACCCATGTTCATAATCATGTACCTCAGTGTAAAGTCTTTTGAAGAAGTCATAAACCATCTATGAGTGTTCATATGGTCTAAAAGGGCACAATGGGCGTTGAGAATCATTTCTAACCATCCTCTATCAGAAAGTAATTGAGAGTCTCTCATTCCCACAAACTGACCACTTTGGCACCAAAAATCATATTATTCATTCTCCTATCATAGTTTAGCATGATATTATCACATGAACAATCATGCCAAAAAATAATCTCTCAATTTCTAATCGTCCACCTGCATTTTTGCATAGCCAAAGGAAATAAGCTCCCTACCTTTCTTTAATAGGGTTGAGCAAAGGAACTGAGCTTGAGAAAATGTGGATGGGAGACAGTGTAGCTTATGTATGGTTGTTGTACTTCAAATGGTAGAAGCTAGTCCAACTTGACAAGAATTGGAAGGGTAGCCTGCCTTCATTATGTAGGCTTTAGTTTTTAAATTCAAGAGAGGGATCCATGGCCCACTATCACTCTTCTACAAAGATACTTTGCCCCAATCCACCCAAGCATTACATGTGTGATTATCCCTAGAGCACCAAATAAAGGAACAAAGGAAGGCAGTTATGTGTTTCAGGATGCCAATAAGAACATCAGTGGCGGTCATTGTCTACATCATGATAGAGGAGAGAGTGGTTGGGATGAGTATTTGTCTTCCTACAAAGGAGAGAATGGAACTCTTCCACAAGGCCACTTTCCCCCTGGTTTGTTCTAAAAGCGAGAGGAAGTGTTGATTCTTTGATCATATTCTAATAATCGGCACCCCAATCATTGAAGGAGTCATTGAGGGAAAACCAAGAGTTCTCTTAACCCGTCTATTGAAAGCTTTCTCACCATCAGCAACAAGATAGTTGGATTTTATATGTTTGCCTTTTCCCCCGGAACACTTGTTCATAGCTTTTGAAAATTTCATCAACATAGCAAAGAGATGGAGTGGAGAATCACATGAATAGGACAAGGTCATCAACGTAGTAGAGGACCAGGGGTTTGTCACCACGTCCCCTGGAGTAAAAATGATCCAGACACCCATCATCTAGGGATTTTTCTTACCATTTTGGATAGGTGGTTATAAAACAGTATGAAAAAATCCCAATAAAGGAGGTTTGCCTTGTTTCAAGACCCTTTTCATATGAAAGAACCCGCTTGAAGTCCAATTCAGGGACACAAAGAGCCAAGACCCTCAAAGAAGATGATACAAAGATTAATAGATCTATGCATAATCCCAAAGCATGACAGGACCCTATGTAAGATGTGCCAATTTACTGTATCATACATGTGACATGTCATATTTGATAATAATGTTGTTGTGTTCACCACCCATTTTCAGACCATAGACATGCTCTTTTGTCAACCTAATGTATGTATAATGTCCTTATTCTTGGAAAAAGATCCTTGATCGATTGAATCATCTTGGGGAGCAAGGTAGATAATCTATTATCATGAACTATGATGAGGAGGCACAAGAAGACATTTTCAATTGAGATTGGTCAAAAATTTGTGGCTAAATGGCAAGCCTCATCCACTTTTGGAATCAAAATAATCCTACTCATCACAGGATCTTATGGATGACCCCCCCCTTGAAGGAGAAAGGTGGCCAGATCCATAAAATATTTTTTAAACGATCTCCTAGTATACTATGTGGAACTTTATGAAAACCTCATTAGGAATGGACATGCTTGATTTCACCACTTTCCTCATTGTGTGAAGGACCTCCTTTCTGAAGGGGATCTATTAAAGAGTTGTTTTCATTAGTGGTAACAACCTAACCAATAGAAAAAGATCCCTCATCTATTCATCTCTATATGGGTAGAAGGTGTAAAAATATTCAAAGAAGCATAGTGCCTCATCCTCCATATCCTTCTCATCTATCGATATCGTTCTATTCTCCTTAATAATCTTTCCCACCTTTATTCAAATTCTCCAACCTTAACCATTACATGATAGAATTTGTATTTCTATCATCATTATTAATCTCGTCTAACTTTTTTTCTCTTTCCACAAAACTTCAACCTAGTAGAGGAGAAGATCAAGCTCTCTTTTTACTTCTCTTAGGAGCATATCACCTTGCTCATCGGGATTGGTATCATACAGTCATTGCAGCTCAGAACAGACGTCTTTAAAATTAGTCTTTTGTAGGGATGAAGCCAAAGAAGTCCCTATTTCATGATTTCAACAAGCTCCTAAAATTTTCCATCTTGAAGAAAACCCAAAATGATGGATCACCCCATTCCATTTTCTAGCCCACCCTTTCATTTTTCAAACACCTTCATTATGGTGATGAGGTGATCAAGGTGTGATATCCATACGTCATGGAGGAAAAAATGATGGCTCACATTCACACAATGGTCATCAACATGAGATAAAAGGAGGGTTAAATGACATAATACTTTGTCCCTAGTAAGATTATTCATCTTGTTATATGTGTAGGGATGACCCACAAATTATTGGCGAAGCCCCTGTCCAACCTTTGCCACTTAGTAGGGGAAGTGTCTTTGCATATCTAGGAAGTGTCTTTGCATATCTATCTAAGTAAAAAGAGATTCCCTCAAACATTAATTCTTCAATATTTGTATATGTAATTCGTGCACTAAACACACCCATACCCATCCTGTATGGAGGATAGTCACCTCTTTTCTATGTGAGCCTTCTGATGGTGTTATGTTTCCCACAATCTCTCATTTTTGCTCACCAATACTTTTTGTAATAATCTATAAGGAGATCTACATCTCCCTCCTCTCATTTATAGTGCAAAGGGCATAGAGGGTTGTGGCAAAGAAGAGGGTCCCATTTTCTTACTTCATTCATAGTCAGGTAGTGTTGTGATAGAATTATCATTGGGGATAGAATAGAATCCACATAGACCCAGATCTATCCTCATGCATATGTGTTGTTTGTGCACCAATTTAATCAGACAATATCTAGTAGTTAACTATTCTTTCTGCATGTATAACACGCTCGACCAAGTAGGCATTTACCTCCAGCACGTACAACCAAGTACATGTCGAGCATTATTGTTAGTAACTCCCTCGATATTCCAAAATACTTACTTTAACATAATGATACCAAACAACACCATCAATGTAGAGTCAATTCCCATCAATAGAAATTGCACCAC
Organism: Alisma plantago-aquatica; assembly: GCA_963693085.1. NCBI lineage: Eukaryota > Viridiplantae > Streptophyta > Magnoliopsida > Alismatales > Alismataceae > Alisma > Alisma plantago-aquatica. The sequence goes on from OY856409.1 coordinate 511,520,341, forward strand.
TTGCCTAGCCATCGGCTTGGGTTGTAATCTCGCTCATAAAACCACTCTTCTTCATCCTCACTGTCCATTCTACTATCGTGCTTGTCTTCATTTGACCAAGCATTCATCATTTTGGACCATCGTCTTAATCTGTCTGACTTGTATAGCCTGGAAGGCTAATTTCGAGAGTCCATCTTTGCGTTTCTTCTACCCATGTTAGGCTCTTGATGCTCTATAAAAACATCTAACCTATGTTTTAGGAGAACCCTCATTTTCCCTTCATGATCCACCACCTTCCTCGGCCACTATTAGGTGTATCCCCATCATTGACAAGTAGGTGATAATGAGTTATGTAGGGCAAGTTATTGATTGTTCCTCAACAATATGTCATCTTGGGGCATCATCCTAACATCGTTAAGAGGTGGGGATGGGGGAAGGGAGATAGGGAAAGCAGATACTAGCCACTCCAAGTCTCTACCTACTTCTACTAAATCCACCACCACATCATGTTGGGATACCTCTTATCACTTTAAAAGGGCAAGTGTAGCATCATCGACCTCACCAGGTGATAGATACAAATTCTAAAACATCCCCATTGAATGCCTCAATAACCACCAGTATTACTACTTCATCATCAATGTTTCTCCCTCGTGGAAATAGCAAAAGTAGGTGGGTGAAGGGAGCCATCGTTTGCCTCATTGAGCCTTCTTCATGACAAGATAGTGGAACATCCTCCATTTGGTGCCAAGCCTTTCCATCCACACCCTTCACTTTCTCTAGAGTATGCATCGAGTTGAATCTAATCAGCATGTCGTAAAATCAAAGGGGTATATAGTCTAGCACCTTTAGTGCTTTGATTTTCATAGAGAAGAAGGCAACCACTTTCTTCATTGAGAATCATATATGCCAACCACTCTTGGTCAATATTCTTTCAACATTGTGGTGATCCCATACCACAACGTATCAAACCTCCATGTGAGTTCCTCAACTAGCTATTTTCTTCACCTAGTGTTTTCTTTCATAGTCTTCACTTTTTAGTAGCACATCGTCCCTTTGGCCCACCTCTCGTTCGTGATGGGTCACGACCTCCCAAATGGGGAGGTGAAGGTTAATTTTGAAGATGTGGTGGTTTAGAAGAGGGGGATTAATGCCATGACTACCCACAAGGTACCCCAAACGAACCACATTTATAACATACTTTAACTCTCATGTATTGTGCTTGCCAGTGACCTTGTTGCATGCATATGCAGCAGGTGCATTTTGGGATATTGTAGAAAGTGTGACTTCTTCTCCCTTATATCATAAAGTTGTCTTAATGATGTCTTCTTACATTTCTTCCAAATAGTTCACTCTCCCCCTGACAATTGGGTTCTTCTTGTTGGTTGTCCTACAAGTCGTGTCAGGTACCATTATTTCCTCACTCTATTAGGGATAAGGATCTTCTTTTAGGGCCAAAACAAAGGGGCAACAATGTGTGGAAGATTGTTGTCTCCTAAATGTGTCTCAACACCAAGCTCGGAGCTCTTCCACCATGTTGATCAACGACGAAAGGTGAAAGAACAATATGGCTAACCCTCTCTACAACAAGAAAGGCAGTCAACATCACAACCACACCAACACTCTAACTCACAATAAGGCTAGTAGGCTGAGAAAGGAAGTTAAGCAAGGTGGAAGTCGGTCACTAGAAACTCAGATGATGCCCAAAAGACTTCCCCAAGGGCAATCCACAAGGTGAAGCCACCCTTGATCCTACCCTCTAAAAGGACATTGCCATGGGTGGGAAGGCCATTACAAAGGCAAGTCAAGGGGACAAGGACTGGCAAAAGGAGAGGCAAGCCACTAGAGACAACTAGGTAGCCCAAAACCACCCTAACAGTGGGGCAAGAAACATGAACCCTAATCACCTTATCCTAATGCCCCCAAGCCATCAAAATTTTCCTCCTTTACGCAAGGATGTTGAGACCATATAGGCTAGAGGACGAGCGAAGATTGTAAACACATTGCAGCAACTGTGTTGAATCCCACATTATCAACTTAAGTGTGAGTAGACTGCCACAACGGTCAAATTGTGTGGTGGAAATATGGGATTAACAAATCCATTTATCACGGTCCACAAAGACTTAGGTATGCTTATGCAGATGCAGTTTGCGGGTACAATCGGATTTTGGCTAAAAGGATCTCGCCGTCTGGGAGGGGTTAAAATTCAACCCCACACATGCGCTATACCTTAAGGTTGTGTTTGGGCGAGCTCTTTGTTAATCCCAGTAATTAATGCATTAATTCATTGCCCATTACACATTATGCGTAACTCATAACTGCCGTCCTGCGATTGAGATAGCACAAAACTGCCGCTTTTCCAGTCACGCCAAAAACTACGGTACTCAAAACAGTCACCTGCGACGGGAGAAACCACCGGCCTCCTCCTAGATTGCGTTGTTTCTAGGCAGTCGACTGACAGAAACGACCTGCAAGCCGCCCACATCTCACTCCCGCTCCTACTTCAATTAACTGGAGACTACCAGCATTTAGAAGATCGGCGGCCAAACTAGGCCTAAAACTATGTGTTCATGTCTTTCTCAGGTTGTTTGGTAGATAACAAATCAACGAAACTCCATCTCTAGACTATGGCTGATACGGATAACATAGGCAAATGGAGGATAGTCTTTTATCTGCTCCATGGTTCATTCCCCTAAAAGCTTAGGACAAAATCTCAAAAGCGAAGACCCAATAAAGACCACTTTTTCCCCTTCACTGCTCCTTGTTGTACGAGACAACGAGAGCCGTTCCAAACTTTCCATCAATCCCCACTTGCAGTTTCTTTACCTACTTGCCTCCGCTGCGCAACTTGGAGATGAAAATGCACAGCTGCCTTTCTGTACGCGCCAAATCTAAAGACGGCATTGAAAAAACACACAGGCGGCTCTGCTTTCTCTTTCAAAAACTGGAAAATGCACAATCGGATCACAGCCTTTTCATACATGATACATCTGAGCCACATGCAAATCTGTGGGACAAGGGTAAAAGGGGGAAGAGTTCTGATTGATGTTCCCCCACTAATATATTGCTCCTCTCTCACTCAAGCCTTCTCCTTCGTCGTTGTTGTTACCAGATGGTGCAACGTGGATGCATGAATGACAGTGCTTTGGCTTGTATCTTTAGAGCGCACCGAAGCAGTCCTCCTAAGGCCGTTGTGGCTTTTCTCCAAATAACTGCGCACCAAGCGACGCAAGGGCCTTGGTAGAATCCCCAGCAAGCGAGAGGAAGCTACCAGGAGGACGACCCCAGTTACAATCAATAGCCTGGAAAAACAATAACAAGTCATCTAGGTGAGAAACATAAAAAGGCCCGATAAAGCACACTAAGTTTTGCATCCCGATTGGCGAGTATGTATATAACATTTGATTGGCCACAGTTTTTAAGCATAATCTGGAACATGCTCCGTTATGTTATATTCGTTCGCTATAAAAAATAATTTGCATCTTGAATGAATAACAAAAAGTGATCTATCAGTGCTTCCTGATATATTTGCTTCAAGCACAAAAGGATATAGAGCAAAATATTGGCAACGGAAATGTAGTCTGCAAGGCAGATTAACTATGCAAATGTGCACCAGGAGATCCTAATGGATCATAAATTTGAAATATTTGTTGCCTAGATAGAGGCCTCAGGATGAGTGTGATCCCAGCCAAGCTGAGCAATTTCTGTGCAGCAGGCCGACAGGGTTTATTGCAGAGGCGAAAATGCCAGCTAATGACACTGCAATAATATGACCGTCGCTTTTTATTTCTTGTTATTGGGGCTTGTTATATACCTTGTTTCAGGGTAGAACGCAGTCATTCTTTAACCTCTCTAGTTGCAGATCGCTACTTTAAAACAAGATTCTAAACCTTGGTCATCTTAATAAAATGGTCTCACGTTGAATCACTACATTCAGTTAATTATCTATATCTTCCATTAAGTGAAACATCAGCACAGAGATCATAATAACGATCCCAAAAAAATGCAAGGTAAAACGCAACGGTAGGAGATAATTTACCACCCAAAGGGAAGCAAAAGACGAGCAAGAGGAGCTGAAGGCAAGCTCTCCCCCAGCGCAATCAAGCCAGCAAACACTCCAGTAACTATTGCAGCAACGGCAGCACATGTGGACACAACAATAGCTCGACCATGCTTCAGACCACGTGTCTGGCAAAGGCAATGTGAAAAGCCAAAATTAATTATAAGAGAAAGCAAATAGAAAGCAGCCATGCTCCATAAATGTTGCACTGTATTAAAAAAACCTTTAGACAAGATACACGTTGATCTATTCAAATATTTGTTCTAGGAAAAAGAGAGCGAGGTGGTAGAGCACTAATTTGCAGTATACCACATTAGCATCACAGTAACTGAAGTTATGCCATTAAGGGTTTCCCTTGAGACAAATGGGACTCCAGCATGCACCTCCCTATAAGAGAAGTGAAATAAATAAATAACACTAAGTGCCCACAAAGATGTGGTTGGACAACACTGCTAAGGGTTCGTCTGGTTGCTTGTGGTTGCAACACACAAGCTGATTTTGGAAACAGGAAATACAAACCAGGAAAGCTAAGTACAACCCCAACTGTTTGGTTATGCGTAGCTTCAACTTAAGTTTTTCGTTTGCTTTTGTTTGTTACGAGGTAGTATAGGGATGTGGTTATCTCAGATGACCTTACCACAGCCAAAGATTATTACAGCTGGCCATTTCCAGCTGTAGCTTTTCTTCTTCAGACGGCGGTTAGGAAGACACTCCAGAAAACATGTAAAGAAGGCGGTACGCAGACTGCCAGGAAAACTAACCGTGCCCGAAATGGGTGCAGTCCATTTTCGGGCTTTTGTATGTAACGGAACGTCCCCTTGAGTTTTGTTTCATCGGTGTGGGTTGAAGTGGCGTGGAACCAAACGAGTGAAGTCAGAAAACGTGTTGAGTTGGAACTGCTCGTGTTGCAATCACAAGCAACCAGACGAGCCCTAAGTGTTATATTCATGCTGGAATTGAATTATTGTGTGATCTTTTTGGATAGTGTTGTAATTTGCACAACTGATGCACTGTCGTAGCCAGAGATTTACCTATACCCCTCATTCAAAGGCCTAGATAGCTATATGTTCTTTGGGGGAGTTCTCGCCCCCCCCCCCCTTTAAACTTCAACAAATGAACAAATAAAGACAAATGACAGACTTTGTAGTACTGCATGACCACAATTCTTATACAAGTTAGTACATTCACGTTACATTGTTACCAGTTAAACTACTAATACTACATGTGTATCCTTAGTTGAGGGCTTCACCGTGAAAGGAACAGCAAAGGAAATTACAGTTCTTATACAAGTTGGTACATGCATATTACATTATGGGTTACCAGTTCATAAATTAATTACAATTAATAAACTAAATACAGTCAATATATATATTTGCATGGTGTTCCAATGGCCTGGCAGTTAAACTAAGGATGATAAATGTGTAAGCCTCCTTAGTTGAGGGATTTATCATGACAGAAACAGCAAAGGAAATTCTGCTAAAATCAGTACAAGAAACTTTTATCTCAATCTATAACTGCGCACGAGGTCTGACTTTTTAACATTTCTTCAGGCAAGACTACAACCATTCGTGACAGCAAACCTACTATAGTATTAAGTCAATCCTGATATAGATTATAGATATAATAACATTCAGACTAGTATAATAATTAGACGGAGTTTATAATATTCACATCCATCATCTATAAGATTATGGAAATAGCCATCATTCTTTTATATCTTTTACCACTCGAAGCACTCCTTAAATGAACTATACATGCATCAACTCTGACACTAGGACCAATAACAAATTAACTGAGCTGTAACCATTTCTGGTTCTAAATCTCAAGCAAGTTATTTTTAACCTTGAGGCTTTAAGTATACACTGTAACCCAATCTTCTAAGAAGAGGGAACAAAACAAGCTGCATTGCAGACAATCATGTAAAAGCTCTGCAAATATGTTAGTCCACTGTCTCATCATGTAACCGATTACAGTTAAACGCCTGAACACAGAATGAACCAGTCAGATTCCACATTACCTGATAAAAGAATCCCGTGGCACTGCAACACATGCTAATTGAAATACATATAGGGACAAGAATCTGAGAGAAACCCTGTTCTAAGAAAATGAACCCCATCTTTGAGATTACCGATGCCATCCTATATAAACAATTTTGGAAATTAGCACCTAAACTGTAAGGCATTGGTGCACCAAAAATAATCAGCATTCATGGTTGACATAAGTATGAAAGAATTTGATGCAAGAGAGCAAAAGGGGCATTATAACAAATATAAAACACAACCAATGCAATTTATCAGGCAGAAAACTGATTTGCGGTAGCTAAAATTTAATTACATCTTTAATAATACTGGAATCTATCACCACAACAACCAGAGATTTCAGTGAGAAAGGAAAAGGCACAGTTGGCCTATTTTGCATCCTATTCTTTGACGAGATATAAAGCATTATAAATCTGTTTTACATTATATTCATCATTGATCAAGAACAAGAATGATAATATCCAATTTTGACGCCATTTACAATGGCCCAAAAACAGAAATTTGCAGAAAGTTAGATGGAACTTCTTACATTACATTTCTGAGGATGTCAATGCCTAAATAAACGAATTAGCTCAATTTACCAAAGTGGGTCGTGTCACACAATTGATGTGGCATAGGATGCAGTCTCTTCTATGTCTCAGTAAAGGAAATCAAACAGTTTCAGTAAGTACTATGATGTCATTTTACCCAAGCAAAGTGTTAGAATAGACGAAGTGACCCTAAGAGGGGGGATGTCCTCTCTGTATCATGTGTCAGGGGACTTGGAGAGTAAGGATATTACTGTACGATTATACCCTAATGATTCCAACACCCAAGCAAAGTGTTAGAATAGACCCTCCCTCTCTCTTATATACCATACCACGCTCTCTTATATAAGGGGAGTATTCTAACTTATGACAACTAACCTAAATTCTCACATGGCATTAGAGCAAGCACCCTAACCCTATTGTCAACCTAACATTCCCTTCCCTCCTAACCATGGTTTTCAGGACCAAATCGAACCGGAAACCAGTGGTGGGGACGGTTTGATTCTTTCACAAACCCAGAAATTGACCTTGAATCAGTTAACGGATCGGTTAAACTGGGGAACCGGTCCCAATTTCTCCAACAGACCCGTTCTTGGCCACATGTGTACCTTGACCCCCAGACCCAATTTTATGTTTATCCCCACTAGCTCCTTCAATGTTCTCACCCCCCTTCACTCTTCCACTACAATTTGACATAGAAAATGTAGCGTTTGATTGAATTCTTGTCACTTATATGCTATTTTCTAGATATTCTCCTCGATATGTTTGTCTTTCCTTATTTTTTCATATGTTATAAGATATCCTAAATAATTTACGATGTCATGTCACGGTTGAATTGGTCCAGCCATTGGTTGAACAAGTGAACCGAGAACTGGAAGCCTCACCTGTACGGTTTTGACAACCTTGCTCCTAACCCTCGGGTGCTGCCAACCCCCTCGCCTCCTCCTACACTGCCAACCACACATTTCCCTTCCTCACACGTTGTCGCTGGCTAACAAAATCCAAATCGTTTCAATGGAAATTTTGAAGTCATTTCGGATGGTGAAATGAAGCGATTAAATTATTGCAGGAACGACTTAAAACATAATTACTTAGTTATGCAACAACTTCTTATATGTAATATGTGGGGACGTCTTCCATGTTTCATGGGGGGTTGGGGGTGGGGGACTAGGGGAGTAAGAATATTGTTATACTATCATACCCTAATGATTCTAATGCCCAAGCAAAGCGTTAGAATAGATTAAATGGTCCTAAAAGGACTCTCCAAATTTAATCTCTCACACTCTCTCTCGTCTCGTACATGTAATATGCCATACCGCACTCTCATATAACAATATAAGGGAGCATGGCATGTTTATCTTTTCTAACTACTGAGAATTAATCCAATCGCTCACATGGTATTAGAGCAAGCACCCTAACCTCATCGTCACCCTAACACTGCCTTGTCTCCTAACCCTTGGGTGCCACCAACCCCTCCCCCTCTTTCTCCTACACTGCCAATTACCCCTCTCCCTTCTCTCCTATCATTGCTAGCTAGAAGACACCAAACAGTTTCAATGGGCATTTTGATGTCATTCTGGATGGTGAAAATAAGGGATCAAATTATTAAATTTTGCACACAAAAAAGAAGATTAAAGACATAATTACTTAGTTATGCAATAACATTCTACATTTAATATATGGGGGCGTCCAATTGATGTCATTTTGGATGGTGAAAATAAGGGATTGAATTATGAAATTTTGCAAAAACAATTTAAAGACATAGTTATTTAGTTATGCAACATCTTATATGTAATATGTGGGGACGTCCTCCACGTATCATGTGGGAGGGGGCTTGGGGAGTAAGGATATTACTATATTGTTATACCCCTAATGATTCCAATGCCCAAGCAAAGTGTTCAAATAGTCTAAAGACCCTAATAGGCCTCTCCAAGTTTAATCTCTCTCACTCTCTCATCTTGTACATGTAATAAACCATACCACACTCTTATATAAGGGGAGTTGTGGCGGGTTTATCTTATCTAACTTATGAGAATTAATCTAATAGCTCACATGGTTACAGAGTGAAGACCCATCTTTACCCTAACACTCCCTTCCCTCCTAACCATTGGGTGCCGCCACCTCCTCCCCTCCTCATGCGCTACCAACCACCCCTCTCGCTTCCTCTCCTACTGTCGTTGACACCAGAGGGACAATAGTCGTCGATCAGCTTATAGCCATTGCGGCCAAGCTAGACAACAAGGATAATCGCCCACTGCTAACATCGACAGCCTGGTAGCCAGCAACCAAGACTAGTACTTATAATAAAATACATGAAACCCTAGACTTGGGCAATTGCACAAATTGCCAGATAAAAATATAAAATTAAAACAAAAATTATTATGACTTGCAACTAAGTGCAACAATCAGATAAATTTGCTTTATGTATGGAAGTCAACTTTTGAGAATTCCCCTGTCCATTGATTAAAATTTTGGTCAAAATTGCAAATTTTGACTGAAATTTCAATTTTGACCCCTACCATACATCAAAATCAACGTCTTGAATCAACAAATTTTTAATATGTAATTCCATTAAAAATTGAAAATATATGTATATATATAATTATAAAAAATGTAAGAGACCCCCCCATTCACTGAATTGAATCCAAAATACAAAATACATGTTATTAGCATTTGAATATACATACATATATAAGTGGGGGGATTAAGAGAGCAAGATTTCTCCCCCCTCTCCCACAACCTACATCGGAGGTTAGATGTCTAGGGGGTACTAAACCTATTAAATGCTTGTCTGGTGGTTCGTATATATATGTGTGTGCATTATGTTGGAATACTCCCCCACCGCTCAGCTCTAGGGTGGTCCTTGGGCTTATAAGGTGTGTGGTTCCTTCACTCACTGCCAATTGATTTTGAGTTGAATACCACACATTTTCATATGGTATTAGAGCGCACCCACGAGACAAGTGTGAGGATCACACCCTACCTAAAATAACAAGTGCAAGCATACATAAGTTATTGCACTTGAGGGGGGATGTTAGAAAACTCACACACCGTTGAGCTCTGGGGTAGTCCTTGGGTTTATAAGGTGTGTGGTTCCTTCACTCACTGCCATTTGGTTTTGAATTGAATACCACACATTCTCATACACTGCATAATCAAAACCATGATCAAACAATTTTGTATCTTTTCACTCATAAATGTAGGAGCCCCTCCACCCTATACCTTCACATGATATTGTTGCATATTTAGGTGTACTTATGTATGTAATCATCTTGGTAAAATTTCATAACTCTATCCATTTATTTGGTCATTGAAATGTACGCTGAAATCTTGTCTGGACAGAAGCGGAAAAGACAAAAATTTGGTTGAAATTTCTATAAAAAAATTATTTGGACCATCGAAATTGACATTTTAACTATGCTCCTATCAAAGTTTTGTCAACGAATTTAGAAGTTTATGTTAAATATCAGAGACTCTTTTCCATAAATAGTTTGACAATTGCCTTAGGTATGTATCTTTTTTGGAATTTTGGTGTTTTCAGTTGCATGATTACTTTAAGTATCTCTCTAGGAAATTTCGTGTTTTCAACTAAACTTTTTGTGCCTTTTTGGTAAGATTGTAAAGCTTCATCGATATGTTACACTATGTAGGGGTCAATGTAGACAAACAAGGTAAAGACCCCTCATGTGTCTAGAGTCTACACAATAAAGAATCTAAAATTAGCAATATACTAAGAAACGGGCAGAGCGCCCGCCTAAGCGACCCAGCCATCCAACCGCTTAATTTAGCCCCTAAGAGCCCCCTTGAGTGATTCTGCAAAAGTGGGTACTCAAGGCCGCTTTATTTGCCTAAGTTGCTGCCTAGAAGGTGTCAAAAAGAAGTTATATCGGTCCACTTAATGAAAAGACACCCAACATGCCCATTAGTAAGCCAATCCCATTCCCTTCACTTCTATTTTTTACTCATTTTTCTATTTGACTAATAGTTCTTCGTCTAGTTCTTACATTACATGTTATTCGTCGGCTTATTGTTAGTTTATTACTAGTTTACCATCGTATGATAATATCTACAATTCTATATAGAATTATAGATTTTTATATATACCTCTATCATAACATTAATATATAATTATATATCAATTTATTGCTATATAAAAAATAAACATGTAACATACTCAATAATTCTATTATGGTCTGTTGGCATGTACCTTGTACTTCTTTCATTTTATTAATCTAGTTGTTCAATTATGTAGCAACTATAGCTAGTTAGCTAATTACCCACCATTTAGCTACGCAGCATGTGTGGTTGTATTATTATATAGCACATGACTTGAATATATTGATGTTTTTAATTGATTGTCAACATAAAAATACAATAGTATATATGGATACATGTTTATAAAATTTATTAAAATGTGTTGAAAATAAAGAAGCCGTTTTCTAAAAAAAAGTGACTGTTTGGCGCTTAAGCGGCCACAAGGCCATGTCCCCTAGATCCGCTTTGCACTTTTTATAATGATGTAAATTAGATAATGCTATACAAGCATAATGACAACCCAAGCAAGCTTTAGCATATAATGGCATGCTCATAAATAGCTTCTCTAAAACACATGCCCCCACAATAACATGTTATTATGTTGAGGAGCCTCTCCCATGCAGGGCCACACCGGACCAACCCCAACAGAGTAAGCCGTGAGACCAGACACGTGGTGGTATGTCACCCCATGCCATGCCTAACATCGTGAAATGCCGCTACAAGGCTAGCCTTTGGCCAATGCGCCTAGTGGTACCTGAAATCCATCCTCGAGAAGATTCAAACTCAAGCTCTGCTATGTAATAGAACTCCTTGTTCACCAGTTGAGCGAACATTGGCTTGTTGTCCCACCAATAACATCAATTGATCACATGTCCTAAAAAGTGGTATGCGATATTGTTTTAAAAAGGGTAACACGATATGCGGTATGAGGGTCGAACATGCCTGTTCAAAAAAACTGGTCTTTGCAGCCACATATGCGGCCACTTAAGCAGTTCGGACAGAGGGTCGCCTCGCATATGTTAAAGTAGAGCACTATTCAAACTAGGTTTGACTATGTCATTACCCATTTTTGTGGCCGCTTAGTCACTGCTTTTCCAAACAAGCAAGCATCGTTATTCTATATATCTCCCCCACCTAATTCCCATTCTTCTATTATTTCCCCTCCCATCTTCTTCCTTCCATTCTTCTATTATTTCCCCTCCCAAACAAGCAAGCATCGTTATTCTATATATCTCCCCCACCCAATTCCCATTCTTCTATTATTTCCCCTCCCAAACAAGCAAGCATCGTTATTCTATATATCTCCCCCACCTAATTCCCATTCTTCATAACTTAGAATTGTTGTTTTATAGTTGTGATATAAACTGCTTTGGTGTTTTATTTTGTTGTGTATGATGTTTAGATATGCATACAAGTTCCTTGACTTTTATATACAAATACGTGTAATTTTGTATAAAATTACATATAATTCTAGGTACCCGCATTTCCAAAAATTTCCTACTTAATCGCACACCTGCCGCTTAGCCAGTTACATGGTGTTGTCTGCACGTCTCCCGCTTCCTGCTTTTTAAAACATTGAACTGTTCTTCATATATTGTCCCTCATCTTCTTCATTTTCTTTGATAACAACAATAACAATTTTCTTCTTCAATCTTATTTCCCTTCTCGTCTTCCCATTCTGAAAGTTACTATAATAATAATTCTTTTCCATACATTCCTCTTCTTGTTCTTCCGATTCTTATTGAATAGTTGCTATTTGTTGTTGTTTTTTTAAATGCACCATACTCATTAACTACAAAACTGTTTGGTATTACAATCATTCTAAATTGCCATCTCATAGTTGCATAGTGCATATAATATAATTATTTGTAGTTTCCTCTATTTATTCATCGATATTAATTAATTATAATTGTCTTTCACAATCCATAAGAATTTCAAAAAATTGTGTTAAACCAATTTCATGTTTATTCAAATTGATGTCATGCTTTGCCAACATTCCAAATGAAGTTTTGCTTTTGTTGTCCTCATATTTCATTGTTAATATAATATTTATTATATATGATTAATATATAAAATTATATCAATATATAATTATTTATTAAAAATATACAAACTGCACACTCCCTCATGGAGCATATACTCTATTCAATAGCCCATCCACCCGTACACCACATATGGCTTTTGTAAACACTAGCACATGCAGTTTTGGATCTTATATATTAATGGTGTTGGCTTGCAAATCTCTAGAGTGGGAGAAATATGCCAGATTTCATTAAGTTAATCATCCCTCTCTGATCTCCTTATTAACTTCATCCACTATTGCCTTTTGAATGTACAATGGAGAAATATCCCCTCTATTATTATGACATCCATATACTCCTAAGAGAAGAACAAGAACTAAACATCTATTAAAAGTGTCTTTTTAAGTATGAATTGAATCAATAAGTATGAATTGTGCAACTCCACCTATTTCTTTACATTTTGTGCAAATGTAGTTAGTCCCAAGCCTGGGTAAAAGAGGAGGGTCAGTGGTAGGTTGACAGCCAGTCATAAAACTTTGTCATTGTTTCTATGACATGGATCCTTATGAAAATTCCGTTGGTCATGTATGATAAATTACTGCAAGTGTGAAGAGTCCTGGAGGAGAGACACCAGCATTTCCTATCACAGTTGGGGTACACCAAGGATCCACACTTAGCCCATATCTATTCGTTCTTGTCATGGATGAGTTGACGAAGAATGTTCAGGATGATATTCCTTGGAGTATGTTATTTGCTGACAATATTGTGTTGATTGATGAAACTAAAGATGGATTGAATGCTAGGTTTTGGAAAACGCGAAGCGGGAAGCGTGCGGATTGACCCCCTTGAAGCGGGAAGCAGAAAGCGGGTTTTAAAGCGGACTAAAGCGGCCACTTTTTGAAAAAGTAGTATGCATTGTTTCAAAAATGTAGAAAAAATTAGTGATCGGCATATTGCTAAGATCAAGAAATAGTACTCAACAATCAAGCATCTGAATGATATTCATTCCATCAGAATGACTTTTACAAATTAAAAAGGGTCTTAATTACAAAAGTAAATTGTTACAAGCTAGAAACACTCAAACATCATAAAAACCCATAGTCCACACTCAACAATCAAGTATCATACTAGTACTATGTACTTAATATCGTTTCATTAATTGGGCTTAGAAATTATCATTTAATAAAAAAACATTAGTAGGTACTAGTAGTTAGATACTAGTACTTTGTACAAATATTGTTGACTAAGTAAAGTAGTGTTCAACATAATATATATAGATGGACATTTAAACAATAATAAAGAGAAATACATGACAATATAGTAGAATCAAGATAATTAGATATTACTCAATAAATCCTAAAGAACAATAAACTAGTAGACTTGGTACGTAATAGACAATATAACAAATTTTACTACCTTATTTTCTTATAGTCTACAGATGGTTGTGCAAAGTTTTTGTACAAGTATACGGAATGGCTGACTATTAATTTGTTAGTGGTAATAAACAACATTAAACATACATGCCAATATCATACATAGTAAATCGTAAAGCACAATAAGTACGTAATTGACAATATAACAATATTTTACAACATCATTTTGATACAGTCTATAGATGGTTGTGCAACGGTTTTGTACAAGTATACAGAATGTCAAACTATTAGAGTACCAACGGTAATAAACAGCATTAAACATACATAGTAATATCATATACAAACTTAAGAGTACAAAGTACTAGTCTAGTTGTACAGGGTGTACAAATAGCAGTAATGAAGTAAAGAATAAATGCTAATTACTAAAGTTTCTTAACACCTTTTGAAATGCAACAGTCTGAGAATCACATCTCCCAAAAGTAGTGCTTTTATTTTTCTATAGATTTTGCATGTGATTGGGTCACTCCAACAATACTTGTTGTGAAGCGCCCTGGAGCGGCCGCTTAAGCGGGGCTGAAAAAGCGGCCTGAAGCAGCAAAAAGCGGGCAAAAGCGGACGCTTCACACCAAAACGCTTGAAAGCCCGCTTCAGCTGAAATTACTACGGGACATGTGCTTGGCCGCTTAGCAGGCGTTTCACCCGCTTTTTAATTCACTAATTGAATGATAAAAGTTGAGCTTTGGTGAAAGGCATTGGAATCAAATGGATTGATGATTTGTAGGAGTGAAATTGAGGAAATGCATTGCAATTTCAGCCAGTCTTGCAAGGTGAGTGGTGGAGCCAAGTTGAACGGAGTAAATATACCAAAATGTAATAAATTTTGCTACTTGGATTCTATTATTCAAATAAAAGGGGATGTCCAAGTTGACATTTGTCATATAATCACTGCAGGATGGTTGAGATGGAGAAGTGCAACTAGGGTATTATGTGATCTATCTCTCTCAGATTTAAAAGCAAGTTTTATTGAACAACTATACGGCCAGTCATACTCTATGGGAGTGAATATTTGATGGTGAAGAAACAATGTCTCAACAAGATGAACGTGGCCGAAATGCGTATGTTGAGATGGATGTGTGAGAAGACAAGAAAAGATCGCTAGAGAAATGATTATATTAGGAATAAAGTGGGGGTGGCGAGCACTGAGGACAAGTTGCGCGACGGCCGACTCAGATGGTATGGACATGTGCAATACAAACTGACTAATGCACCTATACGAGCAATGCTATTGAGTCAAGCACAATTAATAGAAGGGGAAGGCCTAAATTGAGATGGGAAGAGCTCATAAAGAGAGATTTTGAATCTTTACATCTTGATCAAAATATGACCCATGATAGAGCTGAATGGAAAAGAAAGATCCATGTAGCCGACCCCAACATGGTTGGGACTGAGGCTTAGAAGATGATGATGATGCTGATCAGTGATTTAAAAAGCGGGTGAAGCGGCCGCTTAAGCGGCCGCTTAAGCGGTCAAGCCTATGTCCCGTTGTAATTTTAGCTGAAGCGGGCTTTGAAGCGTTTTGGACTGAAGCGGCCGCTTTTTCCCGCTTTTTGCCGCTTCAGGCCGCTTTTTCAACCCCGCTTAAGCGACCGCTTCAGGCCGCTTCACGACAACTATTGCTGGAGTGACCTAATCACTCGCCAAATCTATAGAAAAATGAAAGCACTACTTTTGGGAGATGTGATGCTCCAACTATTGTATCTCAAAAGGTGTAAGAAAGTTTAGTAATTAGCATTTATCTTTACTTTGTTACTGATGTCTGTACACTCTGTACAGCTAGACTAGTACTTTGTACTTTCAAGTTTGTTTATGATATTATCATGTATATTTAATGTTGTTTATTACCGTTGATACTCTAATAGTCTGACATTTAGTATACTTGTATAAAACCTTTGCACAACCATCTGTGGACTGTAACAAAATGATGTCGTAAAATATTGTTATATTGTCAATTATGTACTTAGTGCAGTAACTTATTGTTCTTTATGATTTACTATGTATGATATTGGCATGTATGTTTAATGTAGTTTAATACCACTGACAAATTAATAGTCAGCCATTTTTTATACTTGTACAAAAACTTTGCACAACCATCTATAGACTGTAACAAATAAGGTGGTAAAATTTGTTATATTGTTTATTATATACTAAGTCTAGTAGTTTATTGCTCTTTAGGATTTACTAAGTAATATTTAATTACCTTGATTCTACTATATATTGTCATGCATTTCTCTTTATTACTATTTAAATGTGCATCTACTTATATTATGTTGAAGAGTACCTTACTCAGTCAACAATATTTGTACAGAGTACTAGTATTTAACTACAACTACCTCCAGTTTTTTTTACTAAATCATAATTTCTAAGCCCAATTATTGAAACAATATTAAGTACATTGTACTAGTATGATACTTGATTGTTGAGCGAGGACTATGTGGTTTTATGATGTTTGAGTATTTTTAGCTTGTAACAATTTATTTATAGGACCCTTTTTCATATGTAAAAGTCATTCTAATGTAATGAAATATCATTTAGATGCTTGATTAATGATATGTTAGCAGTACAACGGTCACCAAATGTTTTCTATATTTTTTAAAATAATGCAGACCGCTTTTTCAAAAAGCGCCCGCTTTGGTCCGCTTTAAAGCCCGCTTTCCGCTCCCCGCTTCAAAAGGGTCAATCCGCACGCTTCCCGCTTCGCGCTTTCCAAAACCTTGATGCTGATGAATTATGAATTGTGCCTTTGTATCAAATTGTGTCTTTTAGGTATGAACCCATTAAGCATAAATTCCGATGAAATATATATACATGAAAACGTTGAACCCATTAACACGAGTCTGACCAAGTCGTTACATTTGAACACCACACAAAAACACAAAAAACTAGAACTAAAAGTTAGAACAACCATAATCTTTTAAGGCAAATTCTGAATCATTGTCAACAATTGTTATTATTAATTCTTGCACTTATGTTTTGTCCCAAAACAATTAAGTACTTACAACAAAAACACACATATAACACATTCTAGATTAGATGTGGCCCAATATCGGTGTATATAGCCACATCTGAAACCACATGGTTGTATAAGCAAAATATTGCAGCATATTGGGCCAGATATTCATATGGGGTGTGGACACTAGGCTGAATCACAATGCAGCCACAAAGACTGCTTTCGGAACACTTATTTTCACGTTAAACTATAAATGTAGTATCTTCCTTAATTCCGTAATGGAAATGTACTGCATGCAGTTTCAAATGTTTCCTTAGACATCAAATATATTTCAATAAAAATGTTGTTATAAATCATCAGATATATTTTATAAACTGATTTTGCAAATTATTACAGTTTTTAACAAGAAATTAACATCGATCTGACATTAGCTCCACGATATTAGCAGCGACAAACCAAATAATTGTGTATTAGCAATGTACTTTGCAATTTGACAACCTATGAAAGGCTGATAAGTTGACAGGATCCTTATGCTGATACAAGAGAACATGTAGGTAAGTTTCTTGGTCAGCAGGTGTCTATTATTGGGTATAAGCACTGATCTCATCAGTCAAACTTGAAATTCTTAACTGTTTAGCAATAGAAACAAAAAGGCATCGGATTTGTAATGAAACTTGCATTTCACTGGAAAAAATGCACTATAGCTAAGATACACTCTCAAAATACTGACCCAAATAAAATACCAGATTCTAGACCAATTATAATCTCCTCAACAACTTCAAACTGGATCTGCAGTTTAAGAAGTGCACGTCAAGATATAGTTTGTAAGGGGAGAACAAACAACAAATTAGAGAATGCTTGCCAATTCTTGCTCTCTTCTTTGATTTCTGTGTAAGCGAAGCCACAAATTCAAAAAAACCTGAAATACAACAGTGATTATTTGAATGCCTCGTAATTAAAATAAGGATAAATGATTGGAAGATTCTGAGTTTGAGGATTTTTTCTAATAAAAGAATAGTCGATCGAACATCAAATGTCCAAAAGCAAAGGTGTCATTCAATTTGAAATGTCAATTACAGGTCAAAAGAGGACAAGTATAACATCCATCCAAAAATCGCAGTCAAGAATGAAAGACAGTTGACACTCCTTGAGAGACAAATTAGCTTCTCTTTCAACCTTAGTTTTATGCAAAAGACTACTACAACAGTCTGAAACTAGAAGTAGGGTTCAATAAATGGGTGAGCTAGAAATGCAATAGTTTTCACAAAATAACCAATAAATAAACTGCCAAATAATGTTCTCCTAATCTTAATAAAAAAGTCTCTTCTTACAACGAAATCCTCTTAAGCAGATATAAATAGTTGTATTTAAAACAATTATCACAGGGCTGTATTTATTTCATCTTCCCTATGAATTGAAAGGGCCCAAATAGAAACGGGAACAAAGAAGTAATCATCACCCATTAAACACTGAGAGAAGTCATTGAAACCATTAATTACTATAATCTATTTAAACAAAGAAATCATTATCATCCATTCAACACCAAGAGAAGTCGTGAAACCATTAATTAGTAGCCAGGAGGAGGCGGGGTGTATGGTAGGTATGATTTACGAATGAAAAGGATACGATACCTACAAACAATAGGACAATTGAGAAAAAAAGCCAAGGCAGACTGGAAAAAGATATTTTAGAAGTTTGCTCCTCTCCTCCAGCACCAACAGCTGCACAAGCAACATGAAGTGAGATCCATACTTCCAGATGACACATAGAACAAAGAAATGTCTTTTGAAGCAAGTTTTGGACTGCTAGCAAAGATAGTCCTTGGTCAGTGCATTATCATGCAAAAAACATACTACTCCAGCCACGCAACGTATCTATAAATGTAATGTTCAGTTTACGCAGAAAATGAAAATAAAAACACGAGGTTGTCAGTGCTAAATCATGTAAACAATTGAAATGGGATTTGATTGAAAAGGCGCTCGATGTTGATTTAGACCAGTTCATTATCTGATAATCAATCACTTCAGGGGAACAGGTGTCCCATGTATCACAAAAGCTTGGTATTATAATGTGTACATGTAGAATCTGTCTGGTCTAAAATATTTATATTTCCATATCAATATTTATGAAATACATCTGGACGGAGTACATATACCAAAATGTGACAAATTTTGTTACTTGGGTTCTATTATTCAAATAGATGGAGATGTCCAAAATGACGTTTGTTACGGGATCACTGCAGGATAGTTGAAGTGGAGGAATGCAATTGGAGTATTATGTGATCGGAAGATCCCTCTCAGATTAAAAAGTAAATTTTATAAAACAACTATAATGCCATCCATGCTCTATGGGAGTGAATGTGCGGTGAAGAAACAAGGTCTCAACAAGATGAATGTGGCTGAAATGCGTATGCTGAGATGGATGTGTGGGAAGACAAGAAAAGATCACTTGAGAAATGACTATATCAGGAATAAGATGGGGGTGGCGAGCATTGAGGACAAGTTGCACGAGGACCGACTCAGATGGTATGGACATACGCAACGCAAACCGACTAATGCGCCTATACGAAGCAATGCTATTGAGTCAAGCACAGTTAATAAAAGAAGAGGAAGGCTTAAATTAACATGGGAAGAGCTTATAAAGAGAGATTTTGAATCTCTACATATCGACCAGAATATAACCCATGATAGAGCTGAATGGAAATGAAAGATCCATGTAGCCGACCCCGTGGTGGTGGTGGTGGTGTGTGTGTGTGCATGCGTGCGCGTGCGTGTGCATGTGTGTGTCTGTGTGTGTGTGTGTGAGTTTCTACCATCTAGTAATATGTAATTCTCAGTTTATGCGGTAAATTAAAATAAAAACACGAGGTTGTCAATGCTAAATCATATAAACCGTATCAGAATTGAATCATTTTCTTTGAACCTTCAATCAATTGAAAGAAGGGGTTTGACGGAAAAGGCTCTCAATGTTGATTTAGACCAGTTCATTATTTGATAAACAATCATTTCTGGGACAAGATTGATCAGATCTGTAAGAAAAATGAACAATTTGTACACAATTCAGGGAGACATTCAAAAGCTAGGTATTATAATGTGCACATGTAGAAAATCTGTCTGGTCTAGAATATTTTATATATTTTCCATATCAATATTTAACAAATAGATGTTGTGTGTCTGTCCACCGTCTACTGAAATAGATTTTGATATTGATGCTCACATATGCATAGGGTATATATTGTATTGATAAGAAGGTTTAACAGGGATGAGGATAATAATGAATGGGGAAAGGTGCCCCCTCATATTCCAAAAGGCAGGTTTTATACTTGTGTATATTATTTGATAAATCATATTTACAAAATTAAATCAAGATTCAAAAAATGAAAATAGTCATAGCAATTGTAAGAAGGTTTATAAAGTATGAAGGTAAAGTTAAGGATGGGGGGATAGGTACCCCACATATTCCAAAAGGCAGGTTTTATAATTGTGTACATGTAATACTTATGATGGTATCATATTTTCAATATTTCATCAACATAATAAAAAAATGTCCCTGTAATGAAGTTGGAGATTGACATGCAATATACACATGTGAGATATGATTCATCTCTAAGAAGGTCCAAAAGGGGAGAGTGGTTAGTTGTTGAGGAAGGTAGACACATGGGCAGCTGATCACACAAAGGAGAACACCGTCCCAAAAAATCCAGTATTCTTACCACAGCATACACCACACTGCCACGCATGACAATCAGATTCAACTCAACGGTCTGAACACAGTTGCAGCATTACACCTTGGGGCAAAAAGGCTGATATATGTTATGCACATGTCATCCATGCAAGTATGTGAACTGTGTGCACACATAAATGTGCTCCCTACTCGAGATTGAGCCCTTAAAAGATCCCATTCTATGTTATGCCCATGGAAGAAAGTATGAAATACCAATACCCTTTTAACATACTAGTAATAGGTAAGAGATATAATAATGGACTTCAAAAAATCATTACCCGGAAGTTTTGATGCCAAAATCATCATTGTCATTGGTATCATTCAAATCCTCATTCTTAACCATATTGAGGTGGGCTATATGGAGCTTACTTTTCCATTCAACTCTATTATGAGTCAAATTCTCATTAAGTTATAAAGATTCTAGATCTCTCCTTACGAGCACTCCCTAAGACGGTTTTAGGCGTGCCTCTTCTTCCTTTTAGCTATGCTCGAATAAATTAAATTACTTTGTCCAATGGTGCATTTATGGATTGGCATTGCACAAATCCATACCATCTAAGTTGACCCTCAAATAGCAGGTCCCCAATGCTTTCCACCCCCACGTTATTCATTATAGTTATTTCTAAGAGAATTCTTCCTTGTCTTATGGCATGTTCTGCCATATTCACTTTGTTGACACCTTACTCTACTGCCCAACACTTACTCCTGTATAATATGGTTGGCCGCGCAGTTGTTCTGTATAAAAGGAGTGACGTTTTTGTTTGTGGTTGTCAACCTACCACCAAACGCTCCGACTTTATCAAGGCTTGGGACCGGCTTCATTTGCAAATATGTGGACTTGTTTCAACACCAAAATAAATGAATTAAATAATGAATGTTTTGCACATGCAATATATGGACCTAAATACACTCCTTTATGTAGTAATATCGTACGTTGGATATGACAGAACTTCATCTGTGAGACGAGACTGAAATATTACCTAGGTTGATGCCAATTATGAATGAACTTATATAAATAACTCTGCAAGCACAATATATAGATGACTGTACATGCAAAAATATCATATAGTTGGAATATGAGGGGTCCTTCATATGTGAGTGAAGGACTTCATTCAATCTTTGTAGGAATGTTGAAATTACTATATAGTGGAATATGATATAATAGAATCACCTTCTTTTAGTTTGTTGCAACTTAAAAATTACATTCAAATTTTCAATGATACTGCTTCAAATATGTGATTTTGAAAAAAAATATATATAAAACTAGTGTTAAACCCAAAAGTAAAAAAAAACGCAGTACATATTGCTCTAGAAGTTAATTGTAAGCCTTGCAAGGTAATATCATATATATACATACATACAAACATACATACACACCCTCCCGGACGTTCGGCCTCCGTCACGGGCGTGGGAGAGGGGGAGAGAATGTCTCTCTTTATCCCATACATACATACATACATACATATATATATATATATATATATATATATATATATATATAGAGAGAGAGAGAGAGAGAGAGTCAGGCTAGAATACACTCGAGTGTATAGATCGTATGAATACACTCGTGTTTGCATATCAAGACTATTTTTTGCAAAATGTAAACCATTGATCTTCACAGTCATACTATAACTAGGCTACATACAAATTTTGAGCCCATTTGGATGAGTGTAAGTCACTCATCCAAGGGCAACAAAATCGACGCGTGAAACTAATTTGAAATGCATAATTTTTGCGGTCTTTATAACATGACCTATAAATGTCCAAATGTGCTCAAATTTTGCTTATGAGCTAATCACAAGATGTTTAAGAAGAGCAACGGATTAGATTTTTGAAAAAAAATATTGCATCATGAAAAACTACTAGCCTGATTCTCTCTCTCTCTCTCTCTCTCTCTCTCTCTATATATATATATATATATATATATATAGATAGATAGATAGATAGATAACACATATATACATATATATATATATATATATATATATATATATATATTATTCCAATCATAATAACTTCTATGTTAGAAAAAAGGTAATGCAATTTATTTTTTTATTTCAGAAAGATTATTTAACTGAATTTGTGTTACGCTTTCTTATGCTAAAACTAGTTACCACTTATTAGGATGTATCTATTGTTTGAAGTTTACTATTGTGAATTTGTGTGATAAAACTTGATTCTACTATTGAATAATGCAGCATTTTGATAGATGCAGTGACTATATTGTAGAACTAGGAGATAGTTAAATAATATTAGCCATGCAGATTTAGACGTAGATCTAGAGTTGAGATGATATTTTATACTTAAACTCAAAATTGCATATATAAGATTGTAATCAAAGGGTATGGAAATTAGGGGAAATGATAGTTAATGTCAATATATGCCTTGTGTTAGGTTGATTAGAGCTACCACATCCAAAATTTCCCGTTTCTCCACCTTGTAGCAAGGCAAATAAGCAAGGTACACACTGCAGTATACTGTGTGCAGCAATGAAAATTTAATTATTAGTTTTAAATTTTTAATAGTAGGCCATATAGCTATGAGTACACCAAAATTCATGGTCCTACCAGTACGCAAGAGTGAGCACTTACCATGTGGCATTGCTTTTAATATCTAGCTAAAATTAGTATTCTATAAACATTGAGTGGCCTCTCAAAAGGTCATCGATTAAGTTCGCTCAAAGTAGGTTTTCCAAAGAGTGGCTTCTTGGAAGTTGATTCCTAGGAGGTGTGTGAGTGAGGATTTTAGCAAACAAAGGAAATAGCCCTAGTTTATGAAACTAGTCCTCACTTGCAGACAATTCTATAATATCCCAAGCCTGCAAGGGTGTAGCTCACTGGTGATCGGACCATGAACGCAGGCAGAGGTCTCAAGTTTGAATCCTTACGGGGACGAATAAACTGGGATTTATGTCTGACATGGTTTGCGTCGGAACTAATGGGTTGCACACTTGGTTTACCTTACTCCTCCTGTGTCGGGCCTCCACAGGTCAATGAGGGGTCGGGGAGAGCAAGTCTCCTTGATGACTCATTTTCAATTCTATGACATCCCAAACTTCGGGCTCTTGAACAAGGGCAATGCCAAGGAGCAAAATGGAAGTTAATGGAATCAACATCATCATAACAACATCAAAAAGCCTCAACCCAACCACGTTCAGGTCAGCTACATGGATCCTGATGTGGAACACATTGTGAAGAAGAACCAAGAAGATAAACCGAAATAATCTATTTCTCAAAACATATTCGAATGCCTGGACAAAGGGCCCAAGGCTGGCTTTTATAACACTACACGACTTGACCAACAAGTAATGGAAATAAATTCCTATTTAATAAAATTCAGAATTAAATAAAATCAAAAATAAAGAAAAGCAAAAGATTCAAGACTAAGTACATTAATTGAAAAGTTTACACTTAAGTCCTAAATATAAAAGTAAAGAAAAAATACGTAGTATAGAATAGAAGAACCTATATTTGATGTGTTTAAAACAAATACAATGTTCTCTCTTTTATAGGATAAGAGAGTAAGAAAAGAACTAGGCAATATGGGATGAAACAAAAGCTAAAGACAAGACAAGTCTAAAGCACATAACAAAACACACAACATAGGATAACGCATAACACAACATCTAATTAAAGAGACAATAACAGAAATAAGGAATAGATATCAACACTCCCCCTCAAGCTAGAGCATAGATATCATTCATGCCCAGCCTGTCCACCATGGTAGTGAATTTGGCCTTGGGAAGAAGCTTTGTGAAGATATCTGCTACTTGATCAGAAGTATTGAGTATATGGAGTAGTGATGTTGCCAGCTAAGACAGCTTCTCTAACAAAATGGCAATCCACCTCAATATGCTTGGTGCGCTCATGAAACGTTGGATTGCTGGTAATGAATATAGCAGCTTTATTGTCACAATACATAGGAATAGGATTAGGATCCTCCTTCAAAAGACCATGGACCCACAACATTTCACAAGTAGTATGAGCCATAGCTCTATACTCAGCTTCAGCACTAGAACGGGTAATCACAATCTGTTTCTTATTGCGCCAGGTAACAAGATTACCTCCCACAAATGTACAGTAACCACACGTAGATTTATGATCTATCCTGCTGCCTGCATATCAGAATCAGAAAATCCTATGATTTAACAATGCCCATGTCTTCTGTAGAATAAGCCTTTTCCAGGAGATTTTTTCAGATATTTCATAATATGACACACAGTATCCCAATGGTATTGTCTGGGTTTAGCCAGATATCTACTGACTAATCCAAGTGTAGAAGAGTATATCAGCCCTTGTAGCAGTCAGACATATAAGTTTACCAACTAATCTACAATATCGTTGGTTATTTGGGTATGGAGGAGAAGAGTTATCATCCCAGTTGGATATCAGGATCTACGGGAGTACTAGTAGGTATTACTTCAAGCATGCATGTTTCTGCCAAAAGATCCAGAACATATTTCCTCTACGATAAACAAGTACCTGAAGAAGAGCGGGAAACTTCAATACCCAGAAAATATCTCAATTTTCCCAGGTCTTTAGTGATAAAGTGTTTTTTCAGGTATTCTTTAGTAGCCTGGATGCATGCTTGATCACTCCCAGATAAGATGATATCATCAACATAGACAATCAGAATTACAAGACCAGAGGAATTTTTCTTAATAAAAATCGAGTCAGAAAGAGAGCGGCGGAAGCTAAATTCTGAAGAATATGACTCAATTTGTCAAACCAAGCATGTGGACTCTGTTTCAGTCCATATATAGCTTTGTGTAACCTGCATACTTTAGAACACTCCCCCTGAGCAACAAACCCAGGTGGTCGATCCATATATACCTCCTCATGCAGGTCATCATATAAGAAGACATTTTTGACATCCAATTGAAATAGGGGCCAATCATAGTTCACAACCACAGAGATAAGGACACAGACAAAATTTAGAAATGCAATAGGAGAGAAAGTCTCAAACTATCAACTCCATATGTTTGAGTATAGCCTTTAGGGACAATGGGCCTTTGATCTTTCAATTGTGTCATCTGGCTGATACTTTATGGTAAAGATCCAATGACATCCTACAGGAGAGCAATCAGCATGAGCATCAACCAAGTCCCATGTATATCGATCAGTAAGGGCCCGCATTTCAGTCTCTATACCATGGCGCCATGCAGGATGTTGTAAAGCCTGAGCAGCATTCTTAGGAATAGAGACAGTTGATAAAGCAGAGGTAAATTTGGTAAAGCTAGTGCCAAGATTAGCAGTAGAAACAAAAATTTCCAATAGGATGCAGAGTGTAAGATATGGTCCCTTTACATAGACCAATCGAAACATCTAAATCGTTAAATACCTAAGGTCAAGGGGGATCTACCCACGAGGATGTGGGAATTGGTGGAGGGGCCATGGAGGGAGTTGAAGCTTTCTATCTTCGTTGATACACTTTCAGAGGTGGAGATGGTGCAACATCAGTAGGAGGCAAGTCAGTTTCAACGGACACAGGCAGTGGTGTATCAACCAACAGATCAAAAGACAGAGTAGATCCTGCTGTAGAGTAGAATAGCATATCCTCAAAGAAGACCACATCGGCACAGACAAACCATTTCTTTGTATAGGGATCATAGCATTTGTTCCCTTTCTGAGTCCGAGAGTAGCCCAAGAAAACACATTTTGTAGACCGTGGATCAAGCTTAGTTAAACCAGGATGTAAGTTCTTGACAAAGCAAGTGTTTCCAAAAATCCGAGGAGGCCCAACAAAAAGGGGGGCATCATGGTATAAGATTTTATAAGGCACCTGATTGCCAAGAACAGAGAAGGGTATGTGGTTACTGAGATAACAAGCCGTAGAGATAGCTTCAGGCCAGAAAGTTTTGGGTACATTATAGTGAAAAAGAAGGGTGTTGGCAACTTCTAGAAGGTCACAATTCTTGTGCTCAACAACCCTATTTTGCTGAGGGGTGTATGAACAGGAAGTTTAATGAATAGTACCCAACTTGCGACAAAACTAGCTGACGGAGGATTGCACAAACTCTAAGGCATTATTAGTGCAAAAAACCTTAATTGGTGTGTCAAACTAAGTACGGATTTCAGCAAAGAAGGTGGTTATAGTATCTTAGCATGTGAGATCGGTCTTTCAATAAAAACAACCATGTAATTCTAGAAAAGTCGTCAATAAAGCTCGTAAAGTACCGAAATCCAGATATGCTTGGAACAGAACACGAACCCCAAACATCAACATGCACGATATCAAAAGGTTTTTTTGAACCAATACAGGGTTTGTTTGAAAATTTGACACAAGTTTGTTTGCCCAGCAGGCAAGTTCCATAATGAAAAATAGAATCTGAAATAGAAGGAATGAAATGCTTCAATTTTGCAATAGATGGATGGCCCAGTCGATAATGTCATTGTAAGTCAGTCACAGACGCAGTCAACAAAGCAGTAGTCTTCGGTGTATCCAAGTAGTACAATCCGTTTGGTCCCTCATGGCCCGAACCAATTCTCATCCTCATGTGGAGATCCTGAAATACACAACCGTTCGGGTCAAAAGTAATAGAGCATTGAAGGCTCTTCACAGTTTGACGAACAGATAACAAATTCAACAGAAATTTGGTAACATAAAGACTTGAGCGCAATAGGAGATTGTCAGGAGTACAAATATTCCATTATACCAAAAATGGGAGTCTGAGAACCATTAGCAAGAGTAATAATAGGTGGAACAGTAGAAGTTTTATCGAGTTACAGAAAAAAGTGCAGAATTGCCAGAAATATGGGAGGTGGCGCCATAATCAATGACCCATTTATTTTTACCATGCGATATAGATGAGGCAAGGAGAGTAGAACCTCCATTAGCAAAGGGATCAGTAGTAGAGGAAGTGAGACGGGACTTAAGCAGATTTTCAAACTTAGAGTGAATCCAATCCACAGATCGCTAGGATGATGAGGATGGTGCAGAATCGAGTTGATCTGTAGTGACCTGATTGGCCCATGCAGGCTTACAATGCTTAATCTAACAGCGATCTTAAGTATAGTTTGTGCATTTACATAAATGACAGTATTGTTGTTCATAAGAGGATAGGTCTTAACCAGATGATGAAGAACCACGAGTACAACCAGTTGTAGAGCGGCCACGACCACGACCTCAGCCTCAGCCATGGGAGGAGTTTCCTAAGTGGATAGCTAGAGCGACAGCATTGAAGTGGTCAGGCGATAAAGGGAGAGACGGAAGCCGTCAGACCCGTTTTAGGACATCACGTAGTGTAGCCAACGGGTCGCTGAACAGGATCTGATCTACCACTCCAGAGAATGAGTGTGGCAAGCCCACAAAAAATTACACTAGTTAAAGTTCATTGTGTTGACGTTGTATTTCAGTGATATCAGCTGAGAGGGGGTGATATACTTCAAAGTCGTCCCAGAGAGCGCAACATTGATTGTAGTAATCCTCCACAGATTCAGTAGAAGAATACTCCTTTTGGCCATGTGTTTGAAAATTTCAAACACTTTCTTCGAGTTTTGTTGATGAGAGTAAACATGTGAGAGTTGGTCCCACATGGCTTTGGCAGTCCGGAGACGAAGAAGAGATTGGTTGATCTTAGCATCGACATTATTGACCATCTAGGTCATGATGTCGCAGTCCTCCTTTGTAACACCCCTGACCTGGGTTATGAACTAACCCTAGAAGTTTTGCCTAAATAGGTAATTATTATACTTGTGAACACTCCCTGGCATGAAATTAAGTTCCTCAGGAACATTTACTTTCGATTTTGCTCCTTTTTGTATAAAGTTGTAGCATTGTGTTGTATGCAGGGACCTATGTGCAAATTACCCAGTTTAAGGGTTGAACTTGCAAATTTCACAAGATAAGATGTTCTTTTGATGTTAAGACATCATGAAGATGTCTATGATAAAGTTTGAGGGATTTCCCAAGCTTGAGCACCAAGGTGCAGCTGTGGAAGCAATCCCCATGCTCAGAAACCCTAATTTGGGGTAAAGTGCAATTTACCCAAATTGAGGGGTCCAACTTGTAATTTTCACCATCTAGAACATCTTCTATGACTCTTGTCATCATTTAGAGTATAAATGATGAAGGAGATACATCATTCACTAATCAGATGAGAAAAATGATCTTTGTGATAGAAATCACCTAAAATGGGTACAAAACCCTTTCATGTATGTACCCTAGTTGAAGGTTGGATTCCTTTACCCTTAGATCTTGAGTTTTCTTGAGATTTGCATAAGATTAGATGGGCCTGGACGTGCCCTTGAGCAAGGAGGGACCTAGATGTGAATTTTGAGTTTGAAAGAAGAAATAGGCTAAAGCTATAAAAGCTCTTTCCCTTGCAAACGAGCAAACGACCTTGCTCCTGTTTCATTCACTCCCTCTCATTCTCAAACGGCCAAGCCTTGCTCTGGAGCTCAGGAGAAACGACCAAGGGTGCAAGGTAGGTTTGGATTCCCCTTCTTGCCCAAATTCCATGGTTAGAATTCGGATTCAAGGGCAAATTCATGGCTAGCTTACTTAATTCTATCTTTTTAGCCATCTTTTCTCAACCTTCCTTGGAGGATTAACCTTGGCCGACCTGTGGAGCTTCTAGGACGCCATTAAAGGCTTGGAGCTCGAAAGCTTGGAGCTCAAGGAGCAAGCTTTAGGCGGGTTTTATAACTCTAAACTTTATGCTTTGATTATACATCTTTTCTATGCATATAGTTGATAGATCTTCTTCTTCCCTATCTTCCCTTGCATCCTTGCAAGCAAAAACGTGAAGAACTGCTACTGTTCTTAAGGTGGAAGATAAGGGCGTTAATTCCTATGCTTATCCACAGATTTTCACTTTATCAAACGACCTCCACCTATTGCTCAAAACGGTTTCAAACCGTTTGGTGGGCAAACGGTTTCAGGGTCGTTTGAGGGCAAACGGTCTTCAAGACCGTTTGGTCCCGTTGACCAAGCGAAGACCGTTTGGGAATCTTGTTCATAATTATGTAGGTTAATCACCCACAAAATTTGAGAGGTTAACTCCAAAGGAATCGTGAGATATGAGCAAATCAATTAGCAAAACGAATTGAATTAAATTCTGATTTGCAATCTGTTTAATTTGCCCTTTTTGGGCAAACGGTCTCAAGACCGTTTAAGATGGTTGACTAAACGTTGACCGTTTGGGATTACTGTTCATAATGATGTTAATTAACGACTCACCAAATTTTATGGATTAATTCCAAACGAGTCATGAGTTGAAGGATGATTAATAGGGCAAACCCTAATTGAAATTAGTGCTGAATCTCCAATGAGTTAAGTTGAGATTTTGGGTTGCTTAGCCCAAACGGTTTCAAGACCGTTTGGGAATCACCCAAACGGTCTCAAGACCGTTTGGGGGTCACCCCAAGACCGTTTGGAGGTCTGGGGTCAAGTATAGTTGATCAATCGAAGGTCCAAAGGCACCAAATCATATTGCAATTAAGTATTGATGTGATGATCAACTCAATAGATCAAACCTTGATGAATTTTCACTAGAGTCCAAAGGATGGATGGGCAAACGGTCTCAAGACCGTTTGGAACTCATCCAAACGGTCTCAAGACCGTTTGGTGTCAACCCAAGACCGTTTGGAGGTCTAGGGTTAAGGTAATTGACCAATTGAGGGCCCAATTACAGTGGGTTAGTGAAACAATCAAATTGCTGTTTTCTAAGTATAGATCTTGTTGAGTTTTGGGTTGAAGGACCCAAACGGTCTCAAGACCGTTTGGGGGTTCCTCCAAACGGTCCCAAGACCGTTTGGGCACAACCCAAGACCGTTTGAAGGTCTAGGGTTGAGATAATCTAATGGTTTGAAGGTCCAATCGCAATAAGTTGATGAATTGATACAAATACTGATTTTAGACCTAATTGGAGTTCAACCCTAGTCCAAACGACTTGGTTTTTGGTCAAACTTTGGGCAAACGGTCTCAAGACCGTTTGGAGGATATCCAAACGACCTCAAGACCGTTTGGTCCAAGTTTGAGCCCAATTGGAGGTCAATTGATAGGTTCAACCTTGAATTGATTCACATTGTTGAATATTGATGACCATCCGATTTGAAACCCTAATTGAGAAGGATTCAACCCTAATTGGCTTTCAATTGAGGGTCAACTTGGTGTCCAAGTGATTAAGGTTCATCCTAATTAACTCAATTTATAAGTGATTATCATGGATTTGGTTAATTGAGGGGTTCAACATACATATCCATGACCAATTGTAACTTTTGAACCACTTTGGAGGTCCAAACGGTTTGAGCCCATTTGGACCAAACGGTCTCAAGACCGTTTGGATCCAAACGGTCTCAAGACCGTTTGGGCTCAAACGATCTCAGGGTCGTTTGGTCCAATCGATCTCAAGTTGATTCGATCAAACGGTTTCAAACCGATTGAGCTCCAAACGGTTTGGAAGGTCAACTCTTCCAAACGGTCAACACATCCAAACGGTCTCAAGACCGTTTGGAGCAAACGGTCTCAAGACCGTTTGAGACCAAACGGTTTCAAGACCGTTTGGTGGTTGAAACCGTTTGAAGGTTGAAACCGTTTGAAGGTGTACATGGTGGTTTGTACTTAATCAATTGATGGTGTAATTAGTTCAATGGTGATCTAATCTAAACCCTAATGGTAACCTAGGTCATTAAGGGACTAAGTGATTAGTGAGTTGACCCATGATGGTGATCATGAGGCAAATTACCAAAATACCCTTGAGGGGTCTAAAGAGGTAAAACCTTGTTCTAATCAAACCCTAATCACATGATGATGATGTTTTGGCTTATGTAAGTCAATAAGGACTTAACCCAACCTAATCTAGAGTGGTGTCATCACCATCTACTAGTGAGAGGAGAGAGAAAGTATTCCAAGAGAGAGAAAGTATCCTAGAGAGAGAAAGTACCCTTTTTAAGGTGGAAACTCAAGTGAGATACTTCAAATACACATGAGTGTGCATGATTAGGGAATGACCCACCTATGTGAGGTCATGGAAACCCTAAATATGATATCTAATGGATCTTAATCTTAATTAAGAGTCTTAATGATGATGTTTCTCTTACATGATGATGTAATGAGTACCATTCACCATGGTGTGAATAGTAAACCCTAATTTTAGGGTGATGACTTGAAAGATGAATAGTAAACCCTAAATTGTTGAACTGTTTACTATTATCTGTTGAACTAACTATGCAGGTTATTATGAGATAATGGTCATACCCAGGTATGAAATACCATGTTATATTCATTGAAAGCATGTCTTAAGCTTTATGAATAGTGAATCATCTTGATGCACTGCTAAGTGACATCTTTTGTGATTTATGGGCTGTAAGAGCCATAAACACCATCAAGGTCATGCTTGACAGATGACTTGTGATGAGATAATTGAGAACTGGTAATTGAAATGAGTTAGGCCTGCTACATTTTAGTATTCTCATATATAGCTGTGATGCTAATGTTTTTGTACGATGATATGAATACTGAATGTACCTAACTAATCAAGTGAAATGTAGAGCCCTGATCATAGATCCATCATTGTCAGAGTCTAAATGATGGTGAAACAGGTTTTCCTCAGGGAACTCCTGGATCACATACTTTTGAGTATGTGGGGTACATGGATGTGTAGAACCTTACATCCTAGTGTAGGTATTTGATGTAGATTCTTGTAGTCCGTCATACCTTCACTATAAAAGAAACGGTGAGAGGATGATGTAGATTCTAGTAGTCCATCAGACCCCACCATAAAGTCCTAAAGGTGAGATGTATATCTACACTCCCTTAAAGACACAAATACCGTATCGGTGAAAGATAATCAAGAAATCTTCCGATAGTGAAGAGAGTACAGAATGCCACTGTAACTCTAAAAATAGCGAAGGACCAGAGTACCCTGGTGAGCTATTATAAAGACATCCCGCCAGATGTCAAACAATCAATCCTCTAACTGACTGAGGAAGATGAGGTCATAAGAATCCGGCTCTCTTAATGACCTATGTATGATACTGATGTGACTTCTTAGCGATCAGTTGGAGTATGAGTGGTATGCCTCATCTCCACAGGGCATAATAATGTTTGAAAAACATAAACAACAAGCGTAGTATATCTGTTAGAGTTAATTACGAGTTATTTGTTTGATGTTACCTTGAATAGCATGGATGTTCTCATATTTTAATATTGATTGAACTCTTGCTTATCATCAGAACTGCCAGAGAATATCTTGAAGGCTCTTATTGCTTTAGTTATTCCTTGCTTTGCTTATAAAGCCTAGTGGAGAGTTATAACTCTCGCTGGGGCAATTATGTATAATTGTCTCACCCCGTAGACTTCTACTTTTTTAGGTGGTCGCCGAAGACGAAGGAACAAGAACTCCGGTGAACAATCCCAGCAACAGCAGCATCAGGAGCAGTAAATATCTCAGGTGGAGATCTAGTCTGCTTCATGGTGTAGTTAGAGTCAAGTCCTATGTGTCCTCTGTACTCTCAGGTCCTGGAGTGTTTTGGAGTATGAATTCTTGAGAGTTTTGGTATCATGTTGTATATAATTACTCAAGAAGTAATTGTCAGTGATGTAAACAGTTAAATCCTTTTTCTATGGAAAAGGTTTGTGGTTTCAGGCTCTTGTCTCGAAAAGTTTTAATTTCCCGTGATTTTTGTCTTCCGCTGTTTACCGATTGCTTCCGCACATGATTAAATCGGGATTAATTCGTGGTTTGGAGATCGGAGCCCACAATTAAGTGGTATCAGAGCTCTAGGTTCGCCGAGTCTACAGAGGCATAGGACATAGGAAGTCGAGTCTATCTTTAGTATTCCTTCCTTATCTAATAGAGTCTTCTACTCCTCAGGAGAAGGAGATACTTAAGATGTCAGAGCCACATGATGAGTATGTGGGAGAAAGTAGTGTTAGTGCACCTCAAGGCGGTGCAAGAGTACCAGAGGTGGAACAGCCTGTACCAGGACAACTTAGAGAGCCACCCCAGTTTGACCCAGCTGATATGGGTAATCCAGCAGTCCCGACTGTGTTTGGGCAGTTTATGACTGCCATAACACATATAACCGACAGGTTGCCTATGCCTGCACCTAGGGCACCTGTCCAACCAGAGAGCCAAAGTATTGGGAAGACGTTCGAGCAACTACGTCGTGTCGGAGCTACCGAATACCATGGGACTGCTAACCCCGCAGATGCTGATCTGTGGTTGACAGAGCTGGAGAAGGCTTTCAGGATCCTGAACATCCCTGAAGCTGAGAAGGTTAGACATGCTGTCTATCTTCTCAAAGGAAGTGCTGGTCACTGGTGGACCATGGAAGAGCAGAAGAGACCTGGAATAGAAATCTCATGGGAAGACTTTCGATGGGAATTTGTCCAAAGATATTTCCCGAAGACCTTCCTAGATGAGAAAATATCTCAGTTTGAGAGACTGAGACAGGGTATGATGAACATTAGCGAGTATGAAGCTAAGTTCATGGAGCTATCGCGGTTTTGTCCGCACATGGCTGCCACAGAAGAAGAGAGAATCAGGAGATTCGAGAGTGGTTTGAATGCTGACATGTCTACCCCAGTGTCTGCCTTAGAGAACCGAGACAGATTCTCTACCTTCGTTGAATCAGTCCGAAGGATAGAAAGATCTGTGGTTGAGAAGAGGCAAACCCAGAAAAGATATCCACAATTCCAGGGTTCTTTATCTATGAACTTTAAGAAGTCTAGATCCTCTACACCTAACCCTCCACCATCCAGAACTAGTTCTCAGACTGAGTGGTCTCCAAGTAGGGATGGGGATCTTAGTTATATTCCAAAGAAGGCCTCCATTATAGCATCAACATCGGTGTCTGGACCTCGCCGACCTTATGCTATATCTAGAATCTGTTATCAATGCAGACAACCGGGACATTTGGTAAAAGACTGTCCAGACGGGAATCCTATGATGACTCAACCTCAGGGGCAGAGTCAACAAGAATCACAAAGGAGGCAGTTTTCTAGTGACAATAGAAGACGTGGACAGACGTCCCGGGCAGGTCAGAGGAAATAAAGTCATTCTAATATTTCATTTTCATGTTTCTATGTGATTAAAAACGTGAAAATAGTGTTTTTGAAATTATTCTGACTAGTTTTATAAGGACACAAGGGAGATGAGAACTTATATCTCACTCAATGTTCCTTAAAAAGTTTAATAATCTCTCTTATCGGTATGTCAAAAGATGAGATTTATAAATGATGCCTGGAGGAAATATAGAAATGGAAAATCTTGTGTGTATAAGGATATGAAAAGTGAGGAATGAGACAGTATATAAGTGCATACTACTTGATCTCAGTATTTGTAAACCCTGGCCAGGTATACAGATATTGATGATAAAGTGAGTATGGAAACTCCTAGATGGATATCGTTTTGATTGCCCTGATCAAGCAATCATTCTGATACAATCTAATGAGTATCATGAAATAAGAAATATGATTTAACAAAAAGGGAAGAGCTATGTGTCATTCCCAAACAATCAAAGGGAAGAGCTATGTGCCATTCCCAAAGGGAAGAGCTATGTGTCATTCCCAAAGGGAAGAGCTATGTGTCATTCCCAAACAAACAAAAAGGGAAGAGCTATGTGTCATTCCCAAACAATCAAAGGGAAGAGCTATGTGTCATTCCCAAAGGGAAGAGCTATGTGTCATTCCCAAAGGGAAGAGCTATGTGTCATTCCCAAACAAACAAAAAGGGAAGAGCTATGTGTCATTCTCAAATAACCAAAGGGAAGAGCTATGTGTCATTCCCAAAGGGAAGAGCTATGTGTCATTCCCAATCAAAGAGGGAAAAGCTATGTGGCATTTCCAATTAATAAGAAAAACTGTGTGAACTATCCCAATTACATAAAGTTGTAAAGGATTACTGAGTAGATTATCCTTGTATGATATATATGTTGTTCCTTTTGATAAATATTCTTGGGTAATGATAGAAGTATGTTCTTTTATGCTTCTTCTTCCCAATAATATGGACATCATATGTTAGGGGTTTATGCTCTGCATAAACATTGGTAAGGTTGAATTAGTGAAAAGAGCCTTGTGTGGAATGGAAGAATTCATGATACCTCCATGATATTAAGATAATATGTGGAGACTTGAGGGCATGATTAATGAATACTCTGTTCCTCCTTTTGTCTGAGATTTCGGGGACGAAATCCTTGTTAGGGGTTTATGATTTGTAACACCCCTGACCTGGGTTATGAACTAACCCTAGAAGTTTTGCCTAAATAGGTAATTATTATACTTGTGAACACTCCCTGGCATGAAATTAAGTTCCTCAGGAACATTTACTTTCGATTTTGCTCCTTTTTGTATAAAGTTGTAGCATTGTGTTGTATGCAGGGACCTATGTGCAAATTACCCAGTTTAAGGGTTGAACTTGCAAATTTCACAAGATAAGATGTTCTTTTGATGTTAAGACATCATGAAGATGTCTATGATAAAGTTTGAGGGATTTCCCAAGCTTGAGCACCAAGGTGCAGCTGTGGAAGCAATCCCCATGCTCAGAAACCCTAATTTGGGGTAAAGTGCAATTTACCCAAATTGAGGGGTCCAACTTGTAATTTTCACCATCTAGAACATCTTCTATGACTCTTGTCATCATTTAGAGTATAAATGATGAAGGAGATACATCATTCACTAATCAGATGAGAAAAATGATCTTTGTGATAGAAATCACCTAAAATGGGTACAAAACCCTTTCATGTATGTACCCTAGTTGAAGGTTGGATTCCTTTACCCTTAGATCTTGAGTTTTCTTGAGATTTGCATAAGATTAGATGGGCCTGGACGTGCCCTTGAGCAAGGAGGGACCTAGATGTGAATTTTGAGTTTGAAAGAAGAAATAGGCTAAAGCTATAAAAGCTCTTTCCCTTGCAAACGAGCAAACGACCTTGCTCCTGTTTCATTCACTCCCTCTCATTCTCAAACGGCCAAGCCTTGCTCTGGAGCTCAGGAGAAACGACCAAGGGTGCAAGGTAGGTTTGGATTCCCCTTCTTGCCCAAATTCCATGGTTAGAATTCGGATTCAAGGGCAAATTCATGGCTAGCTTACTTAATTCTATCTTTTTAGCCATCTTTTCTCAACCTTCCTTGGAGGATTAACCTTGGCCGACCTGTGGAGCTTCTAGGACGCCATTAAAGGCTTGGAGCTCGAAAGCTTGGAGCTCAAGGAGCAAGCTTTAGGCGGGTTTTATAACTCTAAACTTTATGCTTTGATTATACATCTTTTCTATGCATATAGTTGATAGATCTTCTTCTTCCCTATCTTCCCTTGCATCCTTGCAAGCAAAAACGTGAAGAACTGCTACTGTTCTTAAGGTGGAAGATAAGGGCGTTAATTCCTATGCTTATCCACAGATTTTCACTTTATCAAACGACCTCCACCTATTGCTCAAAACGGTTTCAAACCGTTTGGTGGGCAAACGGTTTCAGGGTCGTTTGAGGGCAAACGGTCTTCAAGACCGTTTGGTCCCGTTGACCAAGCGAAGACCGTTTGGGAATCTTGTTCATAATTATGTAGGTTAATCACCCACAAAATTTGAGAGGTTAACTCCAAAGGAATCGTGAGATATGAGCAAATCAATTAGCAAAACGAATTGAATTAAATTCTGATTTGCAATCTGTTTAATTTGCCCTTTTTGGGCAAACGGTCTCAAGACCGTTTAAGATGGTTGACTAAACGTTGACCGTTTGGGATTACTGTTCATAATGATGTTAATTAACGACTCACCAAATTTTATGGATTAATTCCAAACGAGTCATGAGTTGAAGGATGATTAATAGGGCAAACCCTAATTGAAATTAGTGCTGAATCTCCAATGAGTTAAGTTGAGATTTTGGGTTGCTTAGCCCAAACGGTTTCAAGACCGTTTGGGAATCACCCAAACGGTCTCAAGACCGTTTGGGGGTCACCCCAAGACCGTTTGGAGGTCTGGGGTCAAGTATAGTTGATCAATCGAAGGTCCAAAGGCACCAAATCATATTGCAATTAAGTATTGATGTGATGATCAACTCAATAGATCAAACCTTGATGAATTTTCACTAGAGTCCAAAGGATGGATGGGCAAACGGTCTCAAGACCGTTTGGAACTCATCCAAACGGTCTCAAGACCGTTTGGTGTCAACCCAAGACCGTTTGGAGGTCTAGGGTTAAGGTAATTGACCAATTGAGGGCCCAATTACAGTGGGTTAGTGAAACAATCAAATTGCTGTTTTCTAAGTATAGATCTTGTTGAGTTTTGGGTTGAAGGACCCAAACGGTCTCAAGACCGTTTGGGGGTTCCTCCAAACGGTCCCAAGACCGTTTGGGCACAACCCAAGACCGTTTGAAGGTCTAGGGTTGAGATAATCTAATGGTTTGAAGGTCCAATCGCAATAAGTTGATGAATTGATACAAATACTGATTTTAGACCTAATTGGAGTTCAACCCTAGTCCAAACGACTTGGTTTTTGGTCAAACTTTGGGCAAACGGTCTCAAGACCGTTTGGAGGATATCCAAACGACCTCAAGACCGTTTGGTCCAAGTTTGAGCCCAATTGGAGGTCAATTGATAGGTTCAACCTTGAATTGATTCACATTGTTGAATATTGATGACCATCCGATTTGAAACCCTAATTGAGAAGGATTCAACCCTAATTGGCTTTCAATTGAGGGTCAACTTGGTGTCCAAGTGATTAAGGTTCATCCTAATTAACTCAATTTATAAGTGATTATCATGGATTTGGTTAATTGAGGGGTTCAACATACATATCCATGACCAATTGTAACTTTTGAACCACTTTGGAGGTCCAAACGGTTTGAGCCCATTTGGACCAAACGGTCTCAAGACCGTTTGGATCCAAACGGTCTCAAGACCGTTTGGGCTCAAACGATCTCAGGGTCGTTTGGTCCAATCGATCTCAAGTTGATTCGATCAAACGGTTTCAAACCGATTGAGCTCCAAACGGTTTGGAAGGTCAACTCTTCCAAACGGTCAACACATCCAAACGGTCTCAAGACCGTTTGGAGCAAACGGTCTCAAGACCGTTTGAGACCAAACGGTTTCAAGACCGTTTGGTGGTTGAAACCGTTTGAAGGTTGAAACCGTTTGAAGGTGTACATGGTGGTTTGTACTTAATCAATTGATGGTGTAATTAGTTCAATGGTGATCTAATCTAAACCCTAATGGTAACCTAGGTCATTAAGGGACTAAGTGATTAGTGAGTTGACCCATGATGGTGATCATGAGGCAAATTACCAAAATACCCTTGAGGGGTCTAAAGAGGTAAAACCTTGTTCTAATCAAACCCTAATCACATGATGATGATGTTTTGGCTTATGTAAGTCAATAAGGACTTAACCCAACCTAATCTAGAGTGGTGTCATCACCATCTACTAGTGAGAGGAGAGAGAAAGTATTCCAAGAGAGAGAAAGTATCCTAGAGAGAGAAAGTACCCTTTTTAAGGTGGAAACTCAAGTGAGATACTTCAAATACACATGAGTGTGCATGATTAGGGAATGACCCACCTATGTGAGGTCATGGAAACCCTAAATATGATATCTAATGGATCTTAATCTTAATTAAGAGTCTTAATGATGATGTTTCTCTTACATGATGATGTAATGAGTACCATTCACCATGGTGTGAATAGTAAACCCTAATTTTAGGGTGATGACTTGAAAGATGAATAGTAAACCCTAAATTGTTGAACTGTTTACTATTATCTGTTGAACTAACTATGCAGGTTATTATGAGATAATGGTCATACCCAGGTATGAAATACCATGTTATATTCATTGAAAGCATGTCTTAAGCTTTATGAATAGTGAATCATCTTGATGCACTGCTAAGTGACATCTTTTGTGATTTATGGGCTGTAAGAGCCATAAACACCATCAAGGTCATGCTTGACAGATGACTTGTGATGAGATAATTGAGAACTGGTAATTGAAATGAGTTAGGCCTGCTACATTTTAGTATTCTCATATATAGCTGTGATGCTAATGTTTTTGTACGATGATATGAATACTGAATGTACCTAACTAATCAAGTGAAATGTAGAGCCCTGATCATAGATCCATCATTGTCAGAGTCTAAATGATGGTGAAACAGGTTTTCCTCAGGGAACTCCTGGATCACATACTTTTGAGTATGTGGGGTACATGGATGTGTAGAACCTTACATCCTAGTGTAGGTATTTGATGTAGATTCTTGTAGTCCGTCATACCTTCACTATAAAAGAAACGGTGAGAGGATGATGTAGATTCTAGTAGTCCATCAGACCCCACCATAAAGTCCTAAAGGTGAGATGTATATCTACACTCCCTTAAAGACACAAATACCGTATCGGTGAAAGATAATCAAGAAATCTTCCGATAGTGAAGAGAGTACAGAATGCCACTGTAACTCTAAAAATAGCGAAGGACCAGAGTACCCTGGTGAGCTATTATAAAGACATCCCGCCAGATGTCAAACAATCAATCCTCTAACTGACTGAGGAAGATGAGGTCATAAGAATCCGGCTCTCTTAATGACCTATGTATGATACTGATGTGACTTCTTAGCGATCAGTTGGAGTATGAGTGGTATGCCTCATCTCCACAGGGCATAATAATGTTTGAAAAACATAAACAACAAGCGTAGTATATCTGTTAGAGTTAATTACGAGTTATTTGTTTGATGTTACCTTGAATAGCATGGATGTTCTCATATTTTAATATTGATTGAACTCTTGCTTATCATCAGAACTGCCAGTGAATATCTTGAAGGCTCTTATTGCTTTAGTTATTCCTTACTTTGCTTATAAAGCCTAGTGGAGAGTTATAACTCTCGCTGGGGCAATTATGTATAATTGTCTCACCCCGTAGACTTCTACTTTTTTAGGTGGTCGCCGAAGACGAAGGAACAAGAACTCCGGTGAACAATCCCAGCAACAGCAGCATCAGGAGCAGTAAATATCTCAGGTGGAGATCTAGTCTGCTTCATGGTGTAGTTAGAGTCAAGTCCTATGTGTCCTCTGTACTCTCAGGTCCTGGAGTGTTTTGGAGTATGAATTCTTGAGAGTTTTGGTATCATGTTGTATATAATTACTCAAGAAGTAATTGTCAGTGATGTAAACAGTTAAATCCTTTTTCTATGGAAAAGGTTTGTGGTTTCAGGCTCTTGTCTCGAAAAGTTTTAATTTCCCGTGATTTTTGTCTTCCGTTGTTTACCGATTGCTTCCGCACATGATTAAATCGGGATTAATTCGTGGTTTGGAGATCGGAGCCCACATCCTTAGTCCACAGATCGTAGGCTTGTTTAGTTTTATCATCAGCATTATCAACAGGTACGACCAAGGAATCAGAAGTGAGATGCGACTAATGACCATGAGCTTTGACATAGAGCTCGAAGGCCGCAAACCAAGTGTGATAGTTAGAACCATCCAACTTCACAGTATTGAGTTAGTGATGCATAGCGCCTGAAGCGGCTCAGCAGATGCCATTATAAAGATATGTAGGATGACAGATATGTCAGCAAGAAGTAGTAGTAGGGAAAAGGACCCAACTCAAGGGGCAGTAGTAGTAGTCAGCAAGCAGCAGCAGAAGAAGGAATCCAACTCATGGGCGGTAGCAGGTATATGGAAAGACTCAATACATGGGTAGTAGTAGATCTGGATCAATAGATCCGAATAAACCCGTAACAGGACAGTAGGCAGCAGCAGTAGATGTGGATCATCAAATCTGAGAAACCTGCATAGGGACAGAAGAGAAGAGAAAGACCTACGCCACTGCGGAGAGAAAGTTACTCCAGCATGAGGCATAGGCAGGCAACAAGGATAGTCCTTTTAAATCTTCAACGTGCTAATGTTAGAAGCTACCGGGACATACGGAAGAAGAAAGATGGAAGGGAGGAGGGACGGCGGCTTTTTGGCTGGCGACGTTAGGTGGGGGAGGAGGGGGAGAAGGGATGGGAGTGGTGGGGCGGTGGCGACAAGATAGGGGCTGGGAGTGGGGGCGACGGGATTAAGGGGTGTTGGGGTGGCAGCAGGCTGTGAGTGGGTGGAGGCGACGGGATTAGGGTGGAGGCGATGGGATTAGGGTGGGGCGACGGTGAGTGTAGGGGGTTGGGGGTGAGAGGGTGGCAGCGACAGGAGCAGGGGGGTTTCAAGGAGGGAGGGGAGGTGGGGGCAGGTGGAGGAGATGTGGGAGAGGGGTGGCGGCTAGAAAGGAAGCATTAGGGTTGGAGAGGGTGGGGGAGAAGGTTAGAGAGGATCGTAGTCGTCTAATACCATATAGAATAGAAGAACTTTTATTTGATGTGTTTAAAACAAATACAATGTTCTCTCTTTTATAGGATAAGAGAGTAAGTAAGAAACAGAACTACGCAATATGGGATAAAAGAAAAGCTAAAGACAAGAAAAGTCTAAAGCACATAACAAAACACACAACATAGCATAGTGCATAACACAACATCTAACTAAAGAGACAATAACAGAAATAAGGAATATATATCAACGCGTACATTCAGAATAAAGCCTAATATGTCCTATATCAGATCCTTCTTCTCCAAACAGCTCCATTAAGTCTCACATTCACATCAAGATATAAACGTTCAAAATTCTCCATATAAGCTCTTTCCAAGTTTACTTAGGTTTGTCGCTTCTTCATTTAATTGTGCTTAGACTCAATAAGCCAATAGAATTGCTAGGAATTGATGCATTCTATGGTATGTGTTGCACATGTCCATACCATCTCAATCAACCTTCACGTAACTTTGGCACACCTCGGTAGCACCAGAAACCTATGTGAGCCTCATCTACATGTTTTGTCCTCACACAATCACACATTCCCTGGGAAACACTACATAGAGGGTCACCCATCCCACAATTTGCTCCAAACCAAGCAAGCTTGACTTTGGAGTTCGCATTGAGGGTCTCTTGAAAAGGAGGTGTCTCTTATTGACAGGGATTGTCCCAATCATTCGTCTAAAGAACATCTTATATGATGTTGTATCATATAGATTAAAGGATATTACACTGTATCTAAAAGCACAAAGCCACTGAGAAGCTCATCCTGTTTAGATAAGAAAATTTCTTACAAACAATAATTTCCATGAGATAAATCATATGGAAGGGGTCTCAGTGACCTGCAGGTACCAGGAAGGTGCCAAATTAGAGCATGTGCAAAAAATTAAGCATTATGCTTTTGTAAGAGAAAATAGAGAGTTTTAGACTTTTAGTAGAAGGTAGAAGTATGATCAATGTTGCAGAAGCATGTCAGCCATCATTTTAATGCACTTACTGTCAGATAGTAACTTAAGTTGACATATTGAGGGGAATTCAAGATTAGTTCCTTATATGGGACAGCCATCTCTGAATAGGCTTGCATCAATCAATTGAGATGAGAATGAGGTTATGATTTTTCTTTCTTTATGCTTGCAATAATATGTATATGTAAATGTCCCAACAAGTTTACTGGTACATGAAAGAATGCAGTGCAAGTCTACAAGAACTAGTTGTGACACAAAAGAACATTATTTTTCCCTTCAATTAGAAATCAAAAAGTGTTTCTTTAATGTTTAATAACCGCAATATAGGGAGTTAAGCATAAATATAGTACCAAGTTAGTACCAAACATGTATCCATTTGTTGTGTCTCTCGAGAAAGTAGACACAAATTTCACACAACATGCAAATCTTTGGTCAATGGTCAGGAAGTCAAGCATTTATTTGCTAAGACCAAAATAAGGATTGAATAAAATTTGTCAACAGATATAGGTAATGCAAATTACAGGCACCAGATAATTTTGAATCAGACCTTTTCCCAGTTTAACGCTGGTTTTAATTAGCTTTGGAACTTAAAAGACACTTTCTTTTAATCAATGGGGTCGGTTGTACCTCGATAACACAATCTAGGGTCAATTTGAGGCTTCACACCTCGAAATTTTTGCTTATCTCCATATCCAGTACTCATACATAAAGAAAAACACCACTCTTACAGTTTTTTCTACACACTTCCAACTCTATTAGCCCTGCAGACATTGTGCAATAACGGAGTGGCAACCTGCAGTAGTGAAGGCAATTGATTGGGTTGTGGTAGTGGACAGGACAGATGGGTTTCAGGGGTTGGAGGTAAGAAATTAGTAAACACAACCGCTAATTAAATGAGTGCCGCGTGTTTGAACTTTAATAAGTTTTGAATAAACTTTTTGTTGCTTTTTTTGTACCATTATTGAAAACAAACAATCACTTTCTGTTTGATATCTAAACCCTTTGAAATGTATCAAAACCTTCAAAAGAAGTTAGCTGTAGCATAAATTAGATCAGCTATACATTAAGCAAAATTAGATCAGCTACACATTAACCAACTAAATAGGAAATGAGTCATAGCTGGACTATATTACCAACAACGAACATGATGATGGAAAGAATGTACAAAACAAAGGAACAGATAAAACGATAATATAGTGCAAAACTTAGTTTACCTATTGTTCCAATGCCGGCAAAGGTAATTCCAATCCAGTCCAAAGCATTCATATGCTCCTTTAGATAAAAGTGGGAGAACATAGAGAGTATAGCAAGTCCACAGCCAGAGATTGGTTGCACTATAGATACCTGTAAACAGTAGACTACAGGATCTAATGATAGTGTATCAATATTAACTTGTAGAAAGTTCATATGAACAATATAGTAGCCAGTGTTATTAAAATCCAGTTGGACCATGAGGTCCGACCGGTCCGACCTTGAATCGGCAGCCCTACCGGTTCGATTGCTGTATAAAACCCAGTAATACTGGTCCAACCGGCAGATGGCCGGTCCAACTTGTCGACTCAGACCTGACCTGTTCACCGGTAACCGGCTGCACCGTCTCTGCCAATGAGTGGGTGACTATAATTCCCCCCTCCCCACCTCTCAACACGTGACCCGTTCTTGGGCATAGACACAAACAAAAACCCACACCCCTGATTTTCCCAGCCCTAACTCTCAGGAGAACTTCCATGCTACCTGATGT
This sequence comes from Alisma plantago-aquatica, assembly GCA_963693085.1. Taxonomy (NCBI): domain Eukaryota; kingdom Viridiplantae; phylum Streptophyta; class Magnoliopsida; order Alismatales; family Alismataceae; genus Alisma; species Alisma plantago-aquatica. Next base: position 511,565,058 of record OY856409.1, read on the forward strand.
AAAGGGATCTAATTATGTTTAGGATCATACTGTTTTAATGAACTTGCTGATGTTACCGGTTGAACGGGTTCAACCACAGGTCGAACCGGTTAACCAGGAACCAGTAGCCTCACTGGTTTGCTGACTGGTCCGGACCTCAGAACATTGACAGTAGCATGTCCATCTATCAAGAAGAAGCTTTTGGTTGTATTGCCTAGCTATTCCATTTATTATCGTGGAAGCCAAAACATGATTCATACTTTCGCTTTTGGAATTTCGAGAGACCATTAAAGATTGGAAAATAAAATATCAAAATAAAACAATGAGCAGAAAATAAGTAGTACTGAACTACTGATGAACTATTTGTTTAAACAGAGAAAAAAACGTTCTATGCACTCACTGGAGCTTCTGATAGGGCTTTTAGCATTAGTATTGCTCCCAAAATATCCATAAGGAAGCCAATAACCCAGATTCTGTTGAACATGTATGCCTTGATGACCTGAGAAATATCCAAATTGTTTGAGAGGTCACAACAGGTACACAATAATGAAGACAATTTCGATTTTCAGCAAGAATAAGAAGATATTAATCTTATAAAAAAAATATCCATGCCGTAGAATTTACTTGTATACAGTAATAAACTAGGAAAGTGAATAAATTAAAGCTACAAAAATACAGAAATAACTATGAGATGTGGTGTGCCTATTGGTTAGAAAAGTAAACTGAAAATGCTACAGAAACGGTCACAAACTAACTGAAACTGTTACAGTAACTGTCGAGCATTCTGTTCCATGACATCTTAATGTCATGTCTGAAAGTGTCACTTGATATTGGTCATTAGACGAGTTTTGAGAAAAAGATAGTTCTGGAAGAAAATGGAACATTCGCAAACAGGTTTATCGCAGTTATGGATGAGTATTAAGGTTTAGGAAATCAAGAGAGCTGTGGATTTTGCTAATTGTACAAATAAATCTCAACATCCTAGCTTGTCATGTGCTCCAAACAATTCGGACAATAATAACTGCTGTTAGTTAATGAATTGGTCGAAGTTCACATCGATCATTTACATATGGTGTTCTAGAAATAAGATTTCAAATTCCTTCTTGAAATATTTAAACTGAATATGTCTTCCACTCAGTATCCAATGGTAAACGATAGTCTATTAAAGGCGATGAAGTCACGAAATGAAACGAGATTATCAGAACATTCGCTCAAGACCCCTGTAGCCATCCCCAATTCAACGGAGGAAGTCACGAAATAGAATAATCCAGAATGACTTAGAATGGTCGGAATGAGGTGCTATGAGAAAAGATCGTGTCAAAGAACGACTAAGAATTAAGAAGTCAACGATCATCGTGTCTATCAGACCTTCAGCTTAAATGAAAGCGGCGGCAGAATAACGGTCCCCTTCTTCTGCAGCACTTTCCCTATATTGTTCCCCGCCGTAGCCAGAAGCGTCAGAAATATCGCCTTCCACATGGCGACGTTACCAACTCGAGCTTCCTCCCCTCGTTGCCCCTTCTGCTCTCTGGTCGTCGAGGTGTCCTCGTCTGTTTGTCGGAAAAACTAAGATACGTTCACGCTATATAATCGGAGATCGGGAGGCGGCCTGGGCGAAGCGGATCTCCGGCGGAGGGATTTGCGCGGAGTTCCTTGATGGACAAGGCTGCGGGCTATGCGGGTCGGACCAACGTGGTTCGGACAACTGAAAAATGGCAAGTTGGCAACAACACATAACGTAGCCCCTGTTTGGTTCGGGGCTGGCTTTATGCAAACCTGCCTGACTTGGACTGATTTAGGCCTGCTGGAGTCTGATGTTTGGCAAACCAGTCTCATTCTCAGTCTCATTCTGGGGGGCTGGACTCGTTTCAGACTCGTTTCAAGCTGATTCTGTTTGGCTGTGCAGGCTGAGTTTAGTCTGATTCTGTTTGGCAACTGTAGGCAGGATTAGCTGAATCTGTCCTATTCTCGCAGAACTGTTGTTAGAAATGTGGCCTTGTGACGCCGTTTAAACAGAAGTTTAAAACAAAAGTAACTTAAAAATAACTTAATTGTTATCTATATCACTTTGCTTTAAGAACTCTCATTTTGTTGTTGAGATGTGAGTCAGGCGTGTTACCCTTTTGTGGGGTGTTTATGTGGGTGTTTTGGTTGTTTTATTGAGGTTTAATATGCCTAACATGCTATGTTTAATACCCCAAGATATGAGGTAACCTGATAACCCCGTCATACCAAGAAACAAGTTTTTAGCCGATATACATTTTGAATATGAGTGGCTAGTCAGCTATCATGATACATGTTCTTCTGTATATGTGTTCCTTCTAGAAGTACATGTATACTTCTATGCTTATGCTAACTGTATGATGAACCACATCAAGGGTTGTGATTAACCCGAGATAAATGCAACCACATATACGTAACCAATTAGGATAAGCTCCTCTAAAAAAAACAGACATCAAGAACAACAAAATCATAAAAACTATAATGATGTATTGTGGGGCATCATTAAAAGTAATCCAACTAAATTAAAAAATTCAAGATTTAACTAGTCAAACATGAACATCATTTTTGAAGTAAAACATATTCAGGTACATTCGATTAATATAAATTGTCTTAGTGGGCAGGCACCCATAACAAGCCTGTAATGCTATATAAACAAAAAAAAGACAATACACAAAACAGAAAACTAATAATTGTTTGTTGATGAAACGAATTCAACATAACTTGATGAAGAAGATTCCCCAATAGGTACATTCACTTCATTTTCTTCATCAGTAGAGGAGATTAAGATTGGTGGTTGGTGGCAGTCTCTCACAAACAGGGCATCAGCCGAGTCTGAAGTTGATGATATATAATCCTCTGGTCTCGGGTAAATATACCTAAGCAATTCAGAGTTGTCCCCATCACCACGAATCCACAAATAAAAGGTTGTAGGGCGACTGTCGTCTTCGGGTTTTGGTTGTAGGGTGACAGTCCATTCAGGTTTGGCTTTTAGTTTCTCCAACATTTCAGCCCAACCTTCATCCATGATTAAATATTTACCTTTCTTATTCCATATTCGTTCTTCAGGTGTAGACCACCTGATCTGTACATCAAAGTTTATTCTGCCTACCCCCACAATAGCATAGCCAGGAGTTATGTTATACGGCTCACACATCCAGGTTAGGGGAAGGGAGACGCGTCTCATAAACTCCCTGTTTGAGAGATCATACTCCTTTACAGGAAAACGAGATCCCATGTTACCTATAATAAACAAGAACAACAAGAACAACAAGAAGATAAGAAGAAGAACAGAAGAAGAAAAATAATAAGAAGATAAGAAGAACAAAAATAACAAGAAGAACAATAATAAATCCTATGTTCACCTAAGTTCACTACTATCATGTATTAGGTTTATTATCATTCTATGATTTTGCCTCCATCCAAGCCTCTGTCGTATATACTCCATCAACACACCTTCCCAAATCATGTTGAGTTCCCATCCTACCTCTGAGAACCATATCATGCTCCGAACACCACACAAAATGAGGAGGCGTCGAATGACTAAGCATATTAGTTAATATGTAAGTTCCAAACAACAGAGCATGGCATATTCGTTTTCAAGAAATAATCGACAACACTTAACACGGGAACTTCCAAACAACAACAAAAATGGAAAACCGATGACACGAATGAAAGGTATGGCCGCCGTTCGACGTTACGGCATCGTCGGGGGTGAAGGAGTGTCCAACAGAAGCCTACATTGTTCCTCCAGTTCTTCTACGTAGCGTTCTAGACACTCATGCTCATACTTTTTGTTGGTGTAAACATCATGGTGGTTGTGATGAATTTCAACAAAATCTTTCAAGTTCATTGTCTGACCCCACAATGACTTGCACTCGAGCGTGAGTAACGCAATCTCAGCTTTCAGAGAATCGATTGTAGGCCTGAGATCGATTGCCCAACGAAAGTATCTGCATCGATCTTTTCCCTAAAAAATATTATGAAGTTTACGTAAATGACAACGAATGTGTAACGTACACAGTGGCTACATAATATGTGTGTTTGTACAAGCGCACCTCGCGAGAAGGACATATGTAATACATTACACCTGGTCTTTCACTGAGAATTCCAAAGTCATACAACTCTGCATCGTCAGTGTTAAGTCGCAAGCCTGCCTCTAACCCACAGTCACACCGCACAACTTCAGTTGTATTAATAGACATCTACACCATGCATACAAGATAGGCCCCATTGTTTGTTCAATCTATTACAGATAAACTTATCTTATGAATGTTGGACAGACATCAATGATGTTATACATCTATGATGTATTGTAACCGTCCTCATTGGTAGTGTTGTCGTCGCTAGTTATGTGAAGACGTTGGCGAAGATATTGGGACCGCGATCGTAGATCTGTAATTTCTACTTGTAGCCTATCAGTGTCTGCTCTGCTGGATTAGACAAAGTCACACTGGGAAGACCATAGCTGACGTTCACTGTGTGCATATGCAAGTTGTGAAAGCATTGCAGCCCTAACGGCGGTTAGTGTGGCAATTGTGGGTACAACCCGTTGCGCGGGCAACCTCATATGAGATCTATTTTGATTTTGAACCCTACCGCACATAAAATATGGCATGTGTGGGTTGTTGTCTTGAAAACGTCCGTTTTGTGCATCCATATATACGCGTACAGTGGATTCAAGGCCGCATTGACAACGAGGCATTCCGTTCTCCATTTGAAGACAACCTATATTGACACAATGTGACGATTCTGATCAGGTTCCAAATAAACAATTCGGGAATCAATCTATTACAGATACTCTACTAACGAGTTTCCCAAATGAGATTAGCAATGGATTCACGTAACACTTCGCCCTCCCTTGAATCGGCCTGAGTTGAACCTTGCCCTGAACTCGGGGGAACGCCGGCTGGGGGAATGGCAGACGATGAATTCTCATATGGGAGGTCATCCATTATGGTGTCGCCGTCATTTTGCCGTCGGATGAAATTGTGTAGGATACAACAAGCAAGTACGATGCGACACTGCAAATGAATAGGATATGTCGGCCCCTTCTTAAGGTATGCAAACCGTCTCTTCAGCACCCCAAATGCTCTTTCTACAATATTACGTAGTTGAGCATGTCTGTGGTTGAACATCTCTTTCTTGATGGTGTAGGCATGTCTGTTTCCTCGGTACTCAGCAATATGGTATGCTGTGTTGCGATAGGGTGCAACAAATTCACGAGTGTTGGCATACCCTGCATCTACCAGGTAAAACTTCCCCGACGGAACTGTAAACCCGCTATGGGTCTTTGCCGATTGCAGGACCCTTTGGTCGGCAGCCGACCCCTCCCACCCAGTGAGGACATATGTAAACTCCATGGAGAAGTCTACTACAGCCATGACATTGAGAGAGACATTCACTTTTCTGTCACGGTATCGATTTTGTTTGTCTCTGCTGACCAAGACAGGGATGTGTGTTCCGTCAATAGCCCCTATGGCATTCTATAAACCAAAATAATGTTGTAAACATACAGAATGTTTGAAAATTAATTAAATTTATTAGGGGGTTAACTATTACCTTGAAGTATGGGTAGAACCTTGAGTTATGTAAAATGCGAGTATGTGTTGTTGTGCATGTAGTTGCAGTTTGCATGACAATGTAGTCCTGGGTCAACGCACAAACAGCGTCCAAGACTTCGTTGAACTTTCTGCTAATGGTCTCACCGGAGTGAAAGTAGTCCTCCGCTAAAGCACGATTTGTGTGTCCATGGCCAACCATCTGCAGGAAATAGCATACTGCCTCAACTGAGGTGACGCCTCTAGTACCTCGCAACAAGCCACAACTCTCAAGCTTGTCGACAAAGGTCGTTATAGTTTGTGGACGCATCTGGTATAGGTCATAAGCCCTTTGTTCGTGACCGGTCAATATTTCTAAGACCTTTATGTGGCCACTCCTGATGCTAACTGACCTAGGGATACGAGGTGGTGTGGAGGCATCAACATCTACTGCGTCCATGATTGAGTATGCAATAGAGTCGGCAATTAAATCACCAACGTGAATCACTGGCCACAACAAGGTATCTAATAAAAGGTTGTTGAGCATGTCATGTGTTTGCGGTTGGTCATTGGCAGACATGATGCCTACATGTACAATGAAAACAACAACATAATAATTGCTACAACATAAGACAATCCAATTAACGTGCGAAAAGTAAATTATTACAACACTCAATCAAATGAAATTGTATGAATATGTAATGTGTGTGCGGAAAGTAAATTATTACAACAGTCAATCAAATGTAAATGTTTGGATGGAAAATAATTAACATCAAATGCATACGAAATAACCGTGCAATTATGTTCCCGATGGGCCAGCATCACTGGATGAAGGAAACCACATCGGTGGCATGCCTGGGAAGTTGGGTGGCGGGATAAATGGTGGCTGAGACGATGTGCCTGGGAAGTTGGGTGAAGAGGAAGACGACATAAATGGTGGGTGAGACGATGTGGTATTGGAATTGGGTGAAGGGAATGGTTGCACAAATGATTGTTGAGATGGTGTGCTGTTGAAGTTGGGTGAAGGGAATGGTGGAACAAATGATTATTGAGATGACGTGCTGTTGAAGTTGGGTGAAGGGAATGGTTGCGGAGACGAGAAATAAAATGAAGGCATTGGAGGTACAGATGTGGCAAAACCGAATTGTGACCTTTCACAAAGGTCGTTTAACCACAAGGTTATCTTTGCAGGGGTGTTTTTGAGGCTAAGGTAGATGTTGCAGTTTGTTGAGTCCTTGATATCGTTCACAAGTGTAGTAAAAATAGCGGTGGGGGCATCGGGGAAATTGTCATTAAAATGTTGTAAAATGTTTGCCAACTCTTCTTTTTCATAGGCTTTGGTCATCATGGAGGTGCCTAACTCGTGAACCTTTGTGTAAACCTGTGTGAACTCAGTCAGAACTTCATTGGAAAGACTACATCGCTCTTGCGGCGTTGATTGTCGTTTCTTGCGCGTATGGATAGAAGGACTCCTGCCCCCAACTGACGGGTTATCTGTTCCCCCAGGCCGCGCGCTTTCACCCTCACTTTGCATGGTAGGTGCGGGTACGCTACGCTCGTCTGATGCCGATTGTGTGTACATGGGTGTATCAGGCGCGCCTAAGTCGACACTTACATCATCCTCAGACGCAACATCTGCAGGAATCTGACTGTCCGCCGAAGACATTGCATGGTGTCCTCTAGCAATGTTCCTCCCCGCCATTAGCTCTATGTCGTAGTAGTGGGGAAACGGGCGCCTAAGCAACCTAGTCAGGTCCTTGTCTGCCTACGCTTTCAAAAATATGTGTATTAGGATAATCCTATTTACATGTACAGTTACAATTTGTTAGGATAAAAGTTCTGTATAGTGTGTGTACCGCAATGGCCTCTTTCCACTCAGGGGTGTCCGGTACAATGGGCTTGTGCCTTTCTTCATCCCATCCAACGCCACTCTTGTTGGTCAAACCCTTCAAATGGACGTAGTCCTTTTTAAGGTTCTTCCAGCGAGTTCTTATTTGGTCTAACTTATACACGTCGCCAACCCTATTATTGACATCAGAAGTTATTTCCCTCCAAGAGTCCCTAGTAAAATTACCATCAATACACCTACCTAGGTCATATTGTCTGCGCAATGCTGTCACCACAGCGGCATCAGACTCTCTTGTCCATACAATACGGTGGTTAGGGTCGACGGGAGGCATACTCGTGTAGTTGCTGCAATATTTGATGACATGAGTCAAATTTGGCAAGTTACAAATATACACAAATGACACAACCTTGATTGATTAACACCCAACAGACTTGATTGAATCTGGTCATTCCCTGATTTATGAATGAATGAGAATGGACCTGGTACCACACATCACAACCAGTTCTAGTACTAATTCAGTTGAAGTCGTAGAAGGAAATAGAGAAATAAATGAACTGAAGCATGAACAATCAGAAATTATCTGAATGACATAAGTTACAAGGACTACTGAAACACACTAAGTAATTAAAGGAACTGAACCAAGCTACTAAACATGAAGTGGACCAAGCTACATAACATGAACGACCATGATCCTTGTTTGGTGGTTATGTCGGCAAGTCCAAACATATGTTTTAGAAGATTCTTCATAGTCTGTTGTATGGATAACACACATAGTGTTGACATTCATACCGTTGACATCTATTTGTTTAGGAATAGGTTAAACCATGGTTAACACACATCACAACCACACTTTTGGAAATTATGTCAATGTATAATCATGATTTGCAGAATAATTGTAGACTTCTAATACAATTATCAATGATTGCAAAGTATGTCATGAAACTTGATTGACACATGAAAGAGAGCCATGTTCAGTTGTATTATACCTGCCGGGAAGCAAACCCCATTAGGGATCAGTCTAAATCCAACTCATGACCATAGTTTGGAAAACAACTAGGCTATAACTGAACTAGACATACATAATTTCATCATGATTGAATGTTTAGGATGATGAGATCGAACTGACCCAAATTAAGAAAAGTGTGGCATGTAACAAAGTGGTGGTTCAAATCCATGGGAAAAAGCATCATAGTCCAATCAAGAAACAAAAAAAACACAATTAAAGTTAAGCATGGGAAAAGTTAGTAAAGCTTAAGTTGAAAGTGCTACTGAAATCTTGTATAAAATATCATATGAAAATATTTTGTCATCAACCTGAAATGATTTGAAGTAACAAGGAAAACACGCTTGAAATGTGTGAGAAAGTCATGCATGGATGGACTCGAGGTGTGCTTGAACTAAATATGGCCCCAAGTCAACTAGTTGCAATCCCACAAAAAATTAAGGCCAGATGGACTCGAGGTGTGCATGTATTTGGGTTACTTTTACTTAACTTTAAGATCCACAACTTTCTCAAATGTTACTGACCCTAGGTCAAATACAAGTGGCACCAAAGTTTAAAGAAATGTATCATGAAATGAAGTGGTGGTTCAAATCCATGAGAACAATCATCACAATCTAATCCAAAAATGAAAAGATCAAAGTGCAATCTAGAAACCAAAAAACAGTTTAACGTATGCTTCATACTTCATTTTGTACTAAAAAACAATCGCAAGGGAAAATACAAATTCAAACAATTTGGAAAATTAGACACAAGTCTATACAATTTCGTAGTATTTACTTCAAAAGGGTACCCATCATATAGAAAGCAAACTACTATTGTATAACAGAAAACTGAACACATATTAGTATATTTCATATTGAAAAAGCAACCTACTATTGAGACATCCAACCAGACAGACTGAAATACCTACAGAACGGTTTACTGAATTGTCGTTTTGGTTGTTACATAGAGATGGTCCAAAAAGGCACTAATATTAGTGTAATTTAATAAACAACTAACACATATGTTTATTTGGATCATTTTGTTTTATTTATTTTAGTAGGATTAGTTCATCAATCCTTTCCAAAATGAGGTATGACTATATTTCATCATTCAATTTGTTTTAATTTTGAAATTTGATCACATTAGTTTTCCCTATATTAGAATGGTGGACCACATATGTCCTTAGTTTGGTCATATGCCAATCATGTATGTAGACATCCTTTGATTTCATTGTTTGGTTTAGCATATTTATCTCAACACGTTTGTTTACTTTACTTTGACCAAAAGAAACACCAAAACTTCTAGTGAAAAAATTGAGTTGTTTACCTAGATATGAATTTTTTAAATAAGTGTGATATAACTAGTTGTTATGTGTTGTATCTAGTTAGTTATTATTATAGATGCACCATTTCCATATTCAAGGAATATATTCAACTAGTTGTTATGTCAATTGTATTATATATTTGTGTCCAGCATTTCACTTATCCTTAATCAACGCACAAAATCAACTTAGTTTTCTGAATAACACAAATTCTAAAAGATCAAGCATTGATATTCTGTAAATTAAAACATACTATAATGTCACACCTGCACCACACAAAATTTAAATATATGAATGAAAAAATACTGAACTGAATTAGCTAGATGTGTGTGATAGCCATAGTGTGTTGACTTTTGTATTTGGTAACTGAAGCATGATAAAAAAATCATACATAATGATGCACCCTCAAACTAAATGAAAACCCATCACCTTCTCAATCATTTTTTGTAGCATATAGTATGCATGCAATCACAATTAAAGTTCTATGGCTTGTTTCATACTAAATATCAAGGTACAAAAATGGTTAATGGAATCCTATGTGTGGAGAAGAAACAACAATAGAGGTGGCACAAGCAACAAAAACAAAATAGAGAGTGATTGAAGAAGGAAAAGTATCAAGACATGTGACGGAAGAAAATTAAGGAGGTGGTAGTGATGGGAGGCATCTGTGATGTGAGCATAAAAAATATTTATAAATACTGAAGGTGGTATTGGAGCATATGATAAGTGGCGACGCCACTATTTATCAAATACAACACCATGAAAACAACAGTACCAATAGCAGTGACAGAGAGGGAGAACAATGACGTTGATAAATTGAATAGTCTATAGGAATCACTATAAAGTAAGAGAGTCACATTCTTCATAATGTTATCAATAGTCTATAGGAATCATTTTTTTTCTATTGAAATCGTGCTTCTTAGACCAACACATACTACAGACCACATCAGTTCAGAGACCATGCTCGTCTAGAGCATCAAACCAATAACAAATATGTTCTGTGCAGAGTAAACAACGAGAAAGGGAAAAACATCAAAATCAACAACATTGTGCCTATTCAAAATCAAAACCAAAATCAAAATCAAAATCTAACATCAGATTCAACCGTACATGTTTCGATAAAGAACACCATTTCACAAATGTTTTGGTACTTAATTCGACATTGTGCCCTATTCCACATTGTGCCCTAAAACCGAAATAACCCTATTCGACATTGTGCCCTAAAACCGAAATAACCCTCTACCCTACACAGAGACCAACCTGAGCAGAATCTCTCCTTGGAGTGACGACGGAAGAGGCGGAACATGGGCACAAGCGTCGACCTGGGCAGCGCCGGCAGACCACGAGCGAGCGGCAACGATCTTCTGCGGAAGTCAAGCACCTCGCAACACTTGGACGAAGAAGCTTGTGTAGAAGTCCAGCACCTCGCAGCACCACACCCCCAATTTAAAGGCACAACACTGACTAGGGTTTCAGATTCCTCTTCTGTGCCGCCTACGCCTTCCTCTGTAGACGACATGACGAGGCATGGCAGACCTTACTTTTGACCGACCTAGCTCGGCGATGGCAGGCGGCAGGAAGCAGCTACGCCGAAGGTAGCTGTGTCGGGAGCAGATGTGTCACATTTACTTCACGGGCTGCTTTGCCAGGAAGAGGGAGGGAAAGATGCGTCGCGAGGGACGCCCGAGAGACGCGAGACGCGAGTCGGGGTAGGATCTCAAACCAGGTTTGAGATTCCAAACCTGCCTCTACATGCACTGCGTCAAGCTCGAAAATGGGACTGACTAAACCCAAAACGGGGTCCAAACCGGTCTCATTGCCAAACGGAAACCCAACCCGAGTCGGACTGGTTTGGGCCTACGTGTCGCTACGCGACAGCGCCCAAACCCAGTCCAGGCCATTTCCAAACAGGGGCGTAAGGCCCGCGCCAGTTTTTTTTTCTAACACCCGGTAAAGCTTATGGGAGTGACGGCGATAGGCCACGTCCACTGCCGACATGGCATTCTAGATTCTCTCTCTATGTTCTTTGGAGGGCTGAGGTAGATTTATGTTTTTGGTAAAGCAGTGTGATTGTCCCGGCAGCGACGGGATAAAGTCACATAGGTTGCAATCGCTCGTAACTATTACCAAACACAAGATCACCCACCGCTTTGAATTTGTATTATTTTTAACATTGATTAACGTTCACAGGTAACTCTTTTTCACCGGACAAAAATCTTGTGGTGGCCCATCTCACCGCACTAAAGCGGTAGCACACCAATCGCGTTGTCAAACGCTACATTAGTCTAGGGCACGTTTGCTTTGTTGTATATTGCCGAATTTCAAGAAATGATGCATTCACTGTTTCCTAGATCTAAGTATGACACATTATGTTTGGTCATCTGGCGCTTGCCGTGAGGGCGGGTGAGACTGAGGACGGATAGCCTTTTTTGTTCACAGAAGAGTTTTTTTCCCAAAATCCCTATGACTTATCCCCCTAATTCCTGAAAACCCCTCACCTTTAAATAATCCTAACCACCCCCCTCAACTATGTGGAGAATTCCAGCCACCCCCCTCAAGTGATGACCTCCGTTACCGGCTAACGGCCGGGTTGTTTTCTTTTGTCTTTCAGTTATTCATTTGACTTTTTTCTTTATATATTTCATTAATGTTGTAACAATATAATTAATATCAAGATTATGGGTCAACAAATTTTGGTCTGGATCATAAATGTTTCGTTTGACAAAACGGTGGTGATTGATCAGACAACTATGGACAATCACGGGCAGCAGGTCAATCGCTACCAATCGGCTTGCCAAATGCACGGTTGCCCCTCGCTCGAGTTTTATATTATATTTTCTCTCTGATCGGCAAACTCCACCGAACGCTTGAGTTTTATATTATATTTTTATATTATATTTTCATCAGTATTGATCAGTATGAAATTCAAATTTATCAAGAATTTTTGTATGATAGACGACATCAAGTTCACAGAATTGGATAAAAGTTTGATAATTATATCAAATATCTTGAATAAGGATGAGCATCGATCTAGAACCCAACCGGACTGGAGGACCAAACTTGTAAAAAAATAAAGATTTTAGATCGAATCGTTCAAAGTAGAACCTGGATGGGACCGAACCATTTCAAAATAGGACGAGGCTGTGACAAGACTGTTTCAAAGTAGGATGTACCGGGACCAGACCATTTATGTAAGAACCCTGACCTTCGTTTAGGGTTTACCCTATTTGCTATGCTTAACCTTGGTGCTTTGTTGCTTGCTAATCACCTTGAGTGGTGATTCGGGTTTGGTTGTGCTTTGTTGAGAGTTGGAGGGGCTACTTGCAAATAACCCAAGTCTAGGGTTTGTGGGCAAGTTTGCCACCTTGTGAGGTGTTCCTCTCTCTCCTTGCTTCCTCTAGTGTAGAAATGAAGTTTTGGGCTCGTTGCTTGAGTTCTTTTGGGCCTGGTTGAGCTTGTTGGGCCTTGTTGAGTGTTGCCTTTGCTCCTTTGTACCCTGTGTCAGGCAAGAGCAAGTTGTGTTGGCCTGAGCTTGTGACGCCCAGGGTTTGTGTCGCCCTGGTGGTGTATCGCCCATGTGTGTTGGCCATGTTGTGGCTGTGTCGCCCTTGACCTTTGACCAAGCTTTGACCTCGTTTGTGTCACCACTAGTGGACACTTGGTGCATGATGCTTGCATGTGGCAATGACCTTGGACATGTGTTTAGGGCTTGCTAGAGTGGTGGCTCGTGCACTAGGACAAGTGTCCCTAGGTGGGCGACACCTTGCTTGGTTCTACCTTGTTTTCTCCTCCCTTTCCTTCTATATAGGTGGTCCCTTTCCTTTGCTAGGAGTTCCTTTGGTTCCTTTGTTCCTCCTCCACCTTGGTGTGCACGACACACCCTTCTCCTTTGCAAGTTGGTGGCCGATACCCCTTGGAGGAGCAAGCTTGGTGGTCGATATCCTTGGTGTCTTCTTCTTCCTTGCTTGGTGGTGCTTGGAGCTAGGAGCTTGGAGCTTGCTTAAGGCGGGTTACATAACTCCTAACCCTAACTACTTTACCATCCATTATGTTCTTGTTGCTTAGAATCAGTTATACATGTTAGTGGCTTAGTTTCTTGTTTAGTTTCTCCTTGTTGGCCGATCCTTGTGATCTAGGGTTTCTTTGTGAGCAATACTCCTTTCTCTCCTTGGTCTAGAGGAGTGAGCTTGAGCTTCTAGTAGCATGGGAAACACCCCTCTCTCGTTTAAGTTGAGAGGTGAGCTTATGTTCTAGTTGCTTGAGCAACACTCTCCTCTCACCATGGACTTGAAGGGTGAGCTTGGTGGTTGTTGTGGACCTTATTTAGGGTTTGTCCTTGTGTTGCCCGATGGGTGATAGGTGGTGTGCAAGACCCCTCTTTCCTAGTCGATTGAGGTGAGCCATCTTCTTGATCCACTAGGGTTTCGGGTGTCCTTGTGCTTGTGGTGGAAGATAACCTTGTGAGTTGCACCTTGGTCGATATTAGCATGGGGAGGTGCTGCCCGACAACCCTCTTGACCTATACTTTTAGACGACACCTATGTAAACGATACCCCCCTTTGGTCCCTGTTGGTGACGGGCATCACAATCTCACTCTGCCCTGTGACGGCTGATAGGCCATGGGTTAGATGGCTGGACGATATTTCCTTTGATGGTAGTTATGTTGCACCCTTGGACGATACCCCCTGGAGTGGACGTTGCTAAGTGGCCCTTGTGACGAATGTTGCTAGTAGTTCTGTGTCAAGCGTTGCACGACACAGGTTGTTGCACGACACGCCTACCAGCCCGACACCCCATCACGCGTCATGCTTTTTTGCTGAGTTGCACGTTTAGCTGTTGTTGCTATGGGTGGTGACGTTGTGTCGCCCGACACATGATGTGCGCGACATACCCTGGAACGCTGCGTTGCGCGTCACATTTGGCCATTATGTGGTGACCGACATGAGTTGGGTGATAGGGTGAGTACCCTGCCCGATACCACTTGTGGTGAGGGTAGAGGATACTTTTAGTGAGGGTTCCGTCAGTCATAGAAACTGAGGTGCTGATTTTATATCACGTTTACCATGATGGTGATCCTTGCTATGCTTAATGATAATGGCTATGGTAAGCTTGTCCATGTCATCTTATCATGACTTGACATTTGCTCATAATCATCTTGAATCTCCTATATAATGCTAAGGAAAATGATAGGCATGTAATACAGTTTGCTTAATGATGTACCCTACACATATGATCATAAGTTGATGCATGATTAAGAAGATATATCTAATCATTGATGTCACCTTATGTTGATAGCATGGTCTTTCTGTTAAACCTTTGATTATTGAGTAGTACTAACCATGCAGGTGATGCATAGCCAAGTAAAAGGCTATGAGGAATAAATATATGAAAACAATGAGATAACATGTACAATATGATTGCTATTCCATGATGATGATGATGATGTGAGCCTTGAGAGGCAGTGGCAATATATGTTGAGGGATTGAGATCCTATGGTATATGATGATCCTTGAGATGGATCTAGATGATTGGTAAGAGGCCAAGTGATAATATGTGATGTGGGATCCTTGTGATGGATCAGTATGGTGTGAATTGTAGTAAAAGCACAATGTTGAGTTTTATATTGTTTACTTTTATTATAATTGTATGTTATACAACTTGGTTGAATCTTGCAATCCATATAAAAGATACTAATTAATCATAGTGGAATATATCATGTAGTTTTCCCTGGCCATAGATCCATCATCGTCAGGAATTGGTGATGGTGAAACAGGTTCTTCTGCGGGTTAACCTGGAACCGCATATTGTTGAATATGTGTGGTTACTCCTAGCCTTAAATAGAGAGGGAATCGAGTGCAGCTACAGTTGCAGACTCGGATATATATATATGTATGGAGCATGGTGAACAGGCCCATGGCTCAAAGTTGATAGAGCATGAATGTGTTCATGGCTCAGAGCACGGTGAACAGGCCTGTGGCTCAGTTTTACTAGCGTCGTGACCTGTACCAAGGCGGGCTAGAGGATGGGTAGCCTTTGGAGCTGACCCTGTGGCTAAGACCACTTCAGCATGAGACTGCAGTCCTGCTTGTGTTGTACTCATGCACTGACCATGAGGCTGAGAGGTCGTGGAGTCCGGCTCTTCCATTGACCTTGTATGGCACCGACTTGGGCTTCGCAGTCGAAGGTTGGATCTGAGAGGTACAACTCACTTCCTTAGGGCATAATAATATATAATCCAGCCGAATAGTATTTACTACTTAAGTTAAACAGGAAACATTGATTGAGGCCTTGCTTGCGTAGTTAATCTTGTTATATCTTACAGTTACTTATATGTTCCTCATGTTATGTGGCACTATATCTTATCTTGTTAATCATGTTCCATAAAAGGATTTGGTTATATACTTGAGTACATCTGGTAAGCTTGCTTAGTATGAACAGCTTTATTTTATAACTACTCTTGTCACACCTCTCATTAGTTAGTTGCTTTATATATATCTGAAGTTTTGTAGTTTCGGCGAGGAGTTATGTTTCTCGCTGGGACAATGTTCAATTGTCTCACTCCACTGGTTTACACCCTTTTTAGGTGGTCGAGCTAGACGTGGTGGTGGTCACGGAGTTGCGGCCGAGTAGCAAGAAGAGCAGTAGAAGGAAAGTGATGGATATGCTGCTGTTTTGGATGTTTTGTAGTAGAGTCTTAGTGTCATCCCTGTACTCTCAGGTCCTTGGAGGTGTTTTGACGTTGTTTCATGATGTATAACCGTTGATGTTTTGTATATTCTGCTGCTGGCCGGATGTGGGTCTCTATGTATGTATAAATAGGTGATGGACCCATGTGATGACAAGACAATTGTTGCTCTAAGCTGTGGACACGTATCGGATCTTGTATATGTTTATATAACATGTTTTCTTGCAGGATGTGGACTGGAATGTAATAGTTTCTCAGTTTATCAGTTTTCCACAATCGGTTTTAATTAACCCATGTTTTTGGTAATCTGTGGTTATGGTGATTTCCGCACGTTTTCGCGTAACACCTCGATGTCTGTGTGATAGTGGGATGTGTTGCCACAAGTTTTGGTATCAGAGCTCTAGGTTTGTTGAGTCTACAGGGATTTAGGACTAGGTTGTGTCTGTTCTTACAAGTTTTCTAGATTTCCTCACAATCATCTTCTGCTCTCAGTGGAAGAAAAGCCAAGATGTCTGGAAACCATGAAGAACATGATGTTGAGCATAGCGATGCTGCATCTGTCGATGGTGCTATAGGGCAGGAACATGAAGATCGGGTGCCTGAGGTCCCCCAACCTGACCCAACCATTCTTGAAAACCCTGCCTATCAACAGCTTATGGTGCAGATGATGGCTACGATGAATCTCATGGTTGAGCGATTGCCAGTGCCTCCTCTGAGAGCATAGGCTCCCCATGGAGAAGAATCGGGTATTGGGAAGACCTTCGAGCGGCTTCGCTGAGTCGGAGCTTCGAATTATGCTAGAACGGCTGATCCAGCGGATGCAGATCTTTGGCTGACAAGTCTTAAGAAGGCTTTCCGGATCCTCGACATCCCCAAAGCAGACAAAGTAAAGCACACTGCCTACCTTCTGAAAGGTAGTGCTGGTCACTGGTGGACCATTGAGGAAGAGAAGCGGCCTGGTGAGGTGATCGGTTGGGAAGTTTTCCGGGGCGAGTTCGTCAGCAGATACTTTCCGAAGACATATGTGGATGAGAAGATCAGTCAGTTCAAGAGCCTGCGACAAGGAACAATGAACATCACCAAGTATGAAGCCAAGTTCATGGATTTGTTGAGGTTTTGTCCTCACATGGCGGTGACAGATGAGGAGCGGATCAGACGCTTTGAGAAAGGGCTGAGTTCTGAGTTGACAACACCTATATCTGCGTTGGAGAACCGAGAGCGGTTTGCTACGTTTGTGGAATCCGTCCGGAGGATCGAATGATCAGTAAGGGAGAAGAGAGAGTCTATGGCTAAGAAGAGACCTGCTCAGTTCCAGGGACAGAGGTTTGGTGGCTTCAAGAAGCCAAGGTTTGCAGCACCGTCAGTAATGAGAGGTTCCAGTGGGTCGTCTCAGTGGTCTCCGAGTAAGGGAAGAGGTTATGTTTCTTCACCATCTAAGGCACACAGTATAGCTTCTGTGGCAATGACAGAGCCATCTAGGCCACGATTTGGAGTTAAGACATGCTATATCTGTGGTCAGACGGGGCATTTCAAGTCGAGTTGCCCAAACAGAGATGTTGAAGTGACACAACAGCTGACGTAGAATCATCAAGGATAAGATAGAAAGCAGCCCAGTGGTAGCAGAGGATGAGGACGCGGGCAAGCGTCTCAAGTAGGATCGTCTGCTCAAGGAAGCAGAGGTCGTGGACAGCAAGCAATGACTTGATTCTATGCTATGAGTCAGCCGTAGGCGATAGTCAACCCGCGAGTAGTGACAGGTCAGATGGAATTATTTCATTATGATATGTCTTCTTCTTGCTTAATATTTGTTCTGGTTGACCCAGGTGCTACACACTCTTTTATCGCCTATAGTATGCTTGAGAACCGTCGTTTACCTGTTTGTTGTAAGAAGGATAGTTTGTTGTAAGAAACCCATCTTGATGGTTCCTCGTTGCTTCGAGAAGAGTGTCCATCTTGTGTCTTGTCTTTCTCGGGACACATCGTTCAAGTAGATCTTATACCACTTGATATGATTGGTTTTGATGTTATCCTTGGGATGGATACCTTAGAGAAGTATAAGGTGGTTTTTTATTGTGGTTCCAAATAGGCTGTGTTTGATGATTCTGGAGAGAAGTGGATCTTCCAGGGAGACAGGAAGATTCTTCCGACGTGTCTGGTATCAGCTATGGTGGCAGAGAAGTTGTTACGGCAAGGATGTGAGGCGTTCTTAGCTCACATTGTGGATACCGTTACGGAGACCAAGGCAAAAGGTCTTAGCCTTGAAAAGGTTCCAGTTGTCTGAGAGTTTGCAGATATGTTTCCGGAAGAGTTTCCTGGTGTTCCACCACCCCGAGAGATTGATTTTGAGATCAATCTGGTTCCGGGAACGCAACCAGTTGCACAAACACCGTACATGATGGCTCCAGTACATATGGTAGAGCTTAAGAGGCAGTTGCAAGAGTTGCTGGACAAAGGTTTCATCAGACTGAGTACGTCGCCTTGGGGTGCTCCAGTGTTGTTCGTCAAGAAGAAGGATGGTTCGATGCGGTTGTGTATAGACTACCGGCAGTTGAACAAGGTCACGATCAAGAACAAGTACCCGTTACCAAGGATAGATGATCTGTTTGATCAGTTGTGTGGTGCTACCGTGTTTTCGAAGATCGATCTACGGTCTGGGTATCATCAGTTGAGGATAAAGGCGGATGACATACCAAAGTCAGCTTTCAGGACGAGGTATGGTCACTTTGAGTTCGTGGTTATGCCATTCGGGCTAACCAATGCACCTGCTGCTTTCATGGACTTGATGAACATAGTGTTCTGTCCATTCCTAGCTCAATTTGTTGTAGTCTTTATAGATGACATCTTGATCTACAGTCAAGATAGGTTAGAGCATGAGCGACATCTCCATCTAGCGTTGACTCTTCTTCGTCAACATCAGCTATATGCCAAGTTCAGTAAGTGTGAGTTCTGGTTGGAAGAAGTGACTTTCTTGGGTCATGTGATATCTGCTGAAGGAGTCAAAGTAGATCCGAAGAAGGTGGAATCCGTTGTAGATTGGGAACAACCAAAAACGCTGACAGAAGTTCGTAGTTTCTTGGGTTTAGCAGGATACTACCGGAGGTTTATCAAGGACTTCAGTGCGATTGCGTTGTCGATGACGAAGTTGACTAGGAAGGATGTACCTTTCATTTGGGATGATCGATGTCAACAAGCTTTCCAGAGTCTGAAGGAGAAGTTGACCAGTGCTCCAGTGTTGATCCTACCAGAGCCTGGGAAGGGCTATGTTGTTTTCTGTGATGCTTCCAAGAAAGGTTTAGGTTGTGTGCTGATGCAGGAAGATCATGTGGTTTCTTTTGCTTCGCGACAGCTTAATAAACACGAGGAGAACTATCTGACTCATGACTTGGAGTTGGCGGCTGTGGTTCATGCGTTAAATATTTGGATACCTTGTCTTTATGGGGAAGTGTGTCAGATCTTTACGGATCATAAGAATCTAAAGTACATCTTCTCGCAGCATGAGTTGAACATGCGAAAACGTCGATGGATAGAGTTGATCAATGATTACGACTGCACTATTGAGTATCATCTTGGTAAGGCGAATGTGGTAGCTGATGCGCTTAGCCAAAAGTCTTCTTCTCTTTTTTCAAAGCAGGCACAATTGAGTTCTCTGGTATGCCATAGGCGGGATATGTTTGTTTTCTTGCGGCAGATGAATGTGCAGATGGAAGTTTCCTTGCTAGTTGGACTTTTAGCACAGATGTAAGTTAAGCCTACACTGAGACAACAGATCAAAGATGCATAGCAAATAGATGATGCAGTACAGTTTATCAGAACAGAGTTTGGCAGTGGAAAGTGTGATGGGTTTCATGAGTCCAAGGATGTGCTAGTTTGCTATCGTGATAGGATGGTGGTTCCAGATGATGATGATGACCTGAGGAAATTAGTGCTCGAGGAAGCACACACATCGATGTATGCTATGCATCCAGGTGTCACCAAGATGTATCATAGCCTGAAGGACTTATATTGGTGACCCGGTTTGAAGAAAGATGTAGCTGAGTTCGTGGCTAGATGTGCGATATGTCAGCAAGTTAAGGCTGAGCATCAGAAACTGACAGGTTCGTTGCAACCCCTGTCGATACCGCAGTGGAAATGGGATCATATAACCATGGATTTTGTAGTTGGTCTACCCAGGACAACCAGGAATCATGATTCCATTTGGGTGATAGTGGATAGATTGACGAAGTCTACCCACTTCATACCTGTGAAGACAACGTACACAACAGAAAAGCTCGCTCGAGTATATGTGGATGAGATAGTACATTTGCACGGTGTGCCAGCGACGATAGTTTCTGACAGAGGTCCTCAGTTCACAAGTCATTTCTGGTTACAGTTGCATAAAGCGTTGGGAACGCAGTTGAGGTTCAGTACCGCCCTCCACCCGCAGACAGATGGACAGTCTGAGAGGACTATTCAGATTCTGGATGATCTTCTCTGTGCTTGTGTTTTGCAGTTCCTATGAAGTTGGGATATATATCTTAGTTTGATAGAGTTTGCCTATAACAACAGTTATCAGCGGAGCATTGATATGGCTCCTTATGAGGCCTTGTATGACAGGAAGTGTAGATCTCCTTTGTGTTGGTATGAGTCTGGTGAGTATCATTTGTTAGGTCCTGAGTTAGTACAATAGACAACAGAAAAGATCAAGGTGATACAACAACATTTGAAAGTGGCACAGGACAGGCAGAAGTCTTATGCAGACAATCGTCGATGACCTTTGGAGTTCCAGGTAGGAGACAAAGTGTATCTTAAAGTCTCGCTGTGGAAGGGTGTGTTGAGGTTTGGTCGGAAGGGTAAGCTTACACCTAGATATATGGGGCCATACCCGGTTATAGCATGTGTTGGAAAAGTAGCATACGAGTTAGAGTTGCCTCCAGAGTTGCACATGTTACATCCAGTGTTCCATGTCAGTATGTTGAAGAAAAGTCATCCGGATTCAGGAACAGTGATACAGCCAGTTGAGGTTGAGCTTGATGAAGATGTGACCTACGAGGAAGGTCTTGTGGCGATCCTTGACAGAAGGGTTATGAAGCTGAAGAGGAAGAACCTGGTTCTTGGGAATGTTCTTTGGCATCATCGTGGCATTGAGGAAGCCACATGGGAGCTTGAGAAAGAGATGAGGAGGAAGTATCCCTCACTTTTCTCTTCGGATTTCGGGGACGAAATCCCTTTGTAGGGGGTCAGTCTGTAAGGACCCTGACCTTCGTTTAGGGTTTACCCTGTTTGCTTTACTTAACCTTGATGCTTTGTTGCTTGCTAATCACCTTGAGTGGTGATTAGGGTTTGGTTGTGCTTTGTTGAGAGTTGGAGGGGCTACTTGCAAATAACCCAAGTCTAGGGTTTGTGGGCAAGTTTGCCACCTTGTGAGGTGTTCCTCTCTCTCCTTGCTTCCTCTAGTGTAGAAAGGAAGGTTTGGGCTCGTTGCTTGAGTTCTTTTGGGCCTGGTTGAGCTTGTTGGGCCTTATTGAGTGTTGCCTTTGCTCCTTTGTGCCCTGTGTCGGGCAAGAGCAAGTTGTGTCGGCCTGAGCTTGTGACACCCAGGGTTTGTGTCACCCTGGTGGTGTATCGCCCATGT
Source organism: Alisma plantago-aquatica (assembly GCA_963693085.1). Classification (NCBI taxonomy): domain Eukaryota; kingdom Viridiplantae; phylum Streptophyta; class Magnoliopsida; order Alismatales; family Alismataceae; genus Alisma; species Alisma plantago-aquatica. The sequence continues at coordinate 511,587,028 of OY856409.1, forward strand.
GTGTCGGCCATGTTGGGGTTGTGTCGCCCAAGTGTGTCACCCTTGACCTTTGACCAAGCTTTGACCTCGTTTGTGTCACCACTAGTGGACACTTGGTGCATGATGCTTGCATGTGGCAATGACCTTGGACATGTGTTTAGGGCTTGCTAGAGTGGTGGCTCATGCACTAGGACAAGTGTCCCTAGGTGGGTGACACCTTGCTTGGTTCTACCTTGTTTTCTCCTCCCTTTCCTTCTATATAGGCGATCCCTTTCCTTTGCTAGGAGTTCCTTTGGTTCATTTGTTCCTCCTCCACCTTGGTGTGCACGACACACCCTTCTCCTTTGCAAGTTGGTGGCCGATACCTTGGTGTGCCGATGGGTGGTAGGTGGTGTGCAAGACCCCTCTTTCCTAGTCGATTGAGGTGAGCCATCTTCTTGACCCACTAGGGTTTCGGGGTGTCCTTGTGCTTGTGGTGGAAGATAACCTTGTGAGTTGCACCTTGGTCGATATTAGCATGGGGAGGTGCTGCCCGACAGCCCTCTTGACCTAGACTTTTGGACGACACCTGTGTGGACGATACCCCCCCTTGGTCCCTGTTGGTGACGGGTGTCACAATCTCACTCTGCCCTGTGACGGCTGATAGGCCATGGGTTAGATGGCTGGACGATATGTCCTTTGATGGTAGTTGTGTTGCACCCTTGGACGATACCCCCTGGAGTGGATGTTGCTAAGTGGCCCTTGTGACGAGCGTTGCTAGTAGTTCTGTGTCAAGCATTGCACAACACAGGTTGTTGCACGACACCCCTACCAGCCCGACACCCCGTCACACGTCATGCTTTCTTTGCTGAGTTGCACGTTTAGCTGATGTTGCTCTGGGTGGTGACGCTGTGTCGCCCGACACATGATGTGCACGACATACCCTGGAATGCTGCGTTGTGTGTCATGTTTGGCTGTTATGTGGTGACCGACATGAGCTGGGTGATAGGGTGAGTACCCTGCCCGATACCACTTATGGTGAGGGTAGAGGATAGTTTTAGTGAGGGTTCTGTCAGTCATAGAAACCGAGGTGTTGATCTTATATCACGTTTACCATGATGGTGATCCTTGCTATGCTTAATGATAATGGCTATGGTAAGCTTGTCCATGTCATCTTATCATGACTTGAGATTTGCTCAAAATCATCTTGAATATCCTATATAATGCTAAGGAAAATGATAGGCATGTAATATGGTTTGCTTAATGATGTACCCTACGCATATGATCATAAGTTGATGCATGATTAAGAAGGTATATCTAATCATTGATGTCACCTTATGTTGATAGCATGGTCTTTCTGTTAAACCTTTGATTATTGAGTAGTACTAACCATGCAGGTGATGCATAGCCAAGTAAAAGGCTATGAGGAATAAATATATGAAAACAATGAGATAACAGGTACAATGTGATTTCTATTCCATGATGATGATGATGATGATGTGAGCCTTGAGAGGCAGTGGCAATATATGTTGAGGGATTGAGATCCCATGGTATATGATGATCCTTGATATGGATCTAGATGATTGGCAAGAGGCTAAGTGATAATATGTGATGTGGGATTCTTGTGATGGATCAGTATGGTGTGAATTGTAGTAAAAACACAATGTTGAGTTTTATATTGTTTACTTTTGTTATAATTGCATGTTATACAACTTGGTTGAATCTTGCAATCCATATAAAAGATACTAATTAATCATAGTGGAATATATCATGTAGTTTGCCCTGGCCATAGATCCATCATCGTCAGGAATTGGAGATGGTGAAACAGGTTCTCCTGCGGGTTAACCTGGAACCGCATATTGTTGAATATGTGTGGTTTCTCCTAGCCTTAAATAGAGAGGGAATCGAGTGCAGCTACGGTTGCAGACTCGGATATATATGTATGGAGCATGGTGAACAGAGCCATGGCTCAGAGTTGATAGAGCATGAATGCGTTCATGGCTCAGAGCACGGTGAACAGGCCCGTGGCTCATTTTTACTAGCGTCGTGACCTGTACCAAGGCGGGCTAGAGGATGGGTAGCCTTTGGAGCTGACCTTGTGGCTAAGACCACTTCAACATGAGACTGCGGTCCTGCTTGTGTTGTACTCATGCACTGACCATGAGGCGGAGAGGTCGTGGAGTCTGGCTCTTCCATTGACCTTGTATAGCACCGGCTTGGGCTTCGCAGCCGAAGGTTGGATCTGAGCAGCACGACTCACTTCCTCAGGGCATAATAATATGTAATCCAACTGAATAGTATTTACTACTTAAGTTAAACACGAAACATTGATTGATGCCTTGCTTGCGTAGTTAATCTTGTTATATCTTGCAGTTACTTATATGTTCCTCATGTTATGTGGCAGTATATCTTATCTTGTTAATCATGTTCCATAAAAGGATTTGGTTATATACTTGAGTACATCTGGTAAGCTTGATTAGTATGAACAACTTTATTTTATAACTGCTCTTGTCACACCTCTCATTAGTTAGCTGCTTTATATATATCTGAAGTTTTGTAGTTTTGGCGAGGAGTTATGTTTCTCGCTGGGACATTGTTCAATTGTCTCACTCCGCTGGTTTACACCCTTTTTAGGTGGTTGAGCTAGACGTGGTGGTGGTCACGGAGTTGCGGCCGAGTAGCAAGAAGAGTAGTAGAAGGCAAGCGATGGATATGCTGCTGTTTTGGATGTTTTGTAGTAGAGTCTTAGTGTCATCCCTGTACTCTCAGGTCCTTGGAGGTGTTTTGACGTTGTTTCACGATGTATAACCATTGATGTTTTGTATATCCTACTACTGGCCAGATGTGGGCCTTTATGTATGTATAAATAGGTGATGGACCCATGTGATGACAAGACAATTGTTGCTCTAAGCTGTGGACACGTATCAGATCTTGTATATGTTTATATAATCTGTTTTCTTGTAGGATGTGGACTATGTAATAGTTTCTTAGTTTATCAGTTTTCCGCAATCAGTTTTAATTAACCCGTGTTTTTGGTAATATGTGGTTATGGTGATTTCTGCACGTTTTCGCGTAACACCTCATTGTCTGTGTGATAGTGGGATGTGTTGCCACAAGTTTTGGTATCAGAGCTCTAGGTTCGCTGAGTCTACAGGGATTTAGGACTATTGTGTCTGTTCTTACGAGTTTTCTAGATTTCCTCACAATCATCTTCTGCTCTCAGCGGAAGAAAAGCCAAGATGTCTGGAAACCATGAAGAAAATGATGCTAAGCATAGCGATGTTGCATCTGTCGATGGTGCTATAGGGAAGGCACATGAAGATCGGGTGCATGAGGTCCCCCAACCTAACCCAGCCATTCTTGAACACCCTACCTATCAATAACGTATGGGACAGATAATGGCTATGATGAATCTCATGGTTGAGCGATTTCCAGTGCCTCCTCCGAGAGCATAGGCTCCCCATGGAGAAGCATCGGGTTTTGGGAAGACCTTCGAGCGGCTTCGCCGAGTCAGAGCTTCAGATTATGCTGGAACGGCTGATCCAACGGATGCAGATATGTGGCTGACAAGTCTTAAGAAGGCTTTCCGGATCCTCGACATCCCCGAAGCAGACAAAGTAAAGCACGCTGTCTACCTTCTGAAAGGTAGTGATGGTCACTGGTGGACCATTGAGGAAGAGAAGCGGCCTGGTGAGGTGATCGGTTGGGAAGTTTTCCGGCGCGAGTTCGTCAGCAGATACTTTTCAAAGATGTATCTGGATGAGAAGATCAGTCAGTTCGAGAGCCTGCGACAAGGAACGATGAACATCACTGAGTATGAAGCCAAGTTCATGGATCTGTTGAGGTTTTGTCCTTACATGGCGGTGACAGACGAGGAGCGGATTAGACACTTTGAGAAGGGGCTGAGTTCTGAGCTGACAACACATGTATCTGCGTTGGAGAACCAAGAGCGGTTTTCTACGTTTGTGGAATCCATCCGGAGGATCGAACGATCAGTAAGGGAGAAGAGAGAGTTTATGGCTAAGAAGAGACATGCTCAGTTCTAGGGACAGAGGTTTGGTGGCTTCAAGAAGCCAAGGTTTGCAGCACCTTTTGTAATGAGAGATTCCAGTGGGCTGTCTCAGTGGTCTCTGAGTAAGGGAAGAGGTTATGTTTCTTCGCCATCTAAGGCACACAGTACAACTTCTGTGGTAGTGACAGAGCCATCTAGGCCACGGTTTAGAGTTAAGGCATGCTATATCTGTGGTCAGACGGGGCATTTCAAGTCGAGTTGCCCAAGCAGAGATGTTAAAGTGACACAGCAGCCGAGGCAGAATCATCAAGAATCAGATAGACAGCAACCCAATGGTAGCAGAGGACGAGGACGCGGGCAAGCGTCTCAAGTAGGATCGTCCGCTCAAGGAAGCAGAGGTCGTGGACAACAAGTAACGACTCAATTCTATGCTATGAGTCAGCCGGAGGCGATAGTCAACCCGTGAGTAGTGACAGGTCAGATGGAATTATTTCATTCTGATATGTCTTCTTCTTGCTTAATATCTGTTCTGGTTGACCCAAATGCTACACACTCTTTTATCGCCTATAGTATGCTTGAGAACCGTCGTTTACTTATTTGTTGTAAGAAGGATAGTTTTTTTGTTAGAAACCCCTCTTGATGGTTCCTCGTTGCTTTGAGAAGAGTGTCCATCTTGTGTCTTGTCTTTCTCAGGACACAACATTCAAGTGTATCTTATACCACTTGATATGCATGGTTTTGATGTTATCCTTGGGATGGATACCTTAGAGAAGTATAAGGTGGTTTTGGACTGTGGTTCCAAACAGGCTGTGTTTGATGATGCTGGAGAGAAGTGGATCTTCCAGAGAGACAGGAAGATTCTTCCGACGTGTCTGGTATCATCTATGGTGGCAGAGAAGTTGTTACGGCAAGGATGTGAGGCGTTCTTAGCTCACGTTGTGGATACCGTTACGGAGACCAAGGCGTAAGGTCTTAGCCTTAAAAAGGTGCCAATTGTCTGAGAGTTTGCATATATGTTTCCAGAAGAGTTTCCTGGTGTTCCTCTGCCCCAAGAGATTTATTTCGAGATCAATCTAGTTCCGGGAATGCAACCAGTTACAAAAACACCGTACAGGATGGCTCCAGTACAGATGGCAGAGCTTAAGAAGCAGTTGCAAGAGTTGCTGGAAAAAGGTTTCATCAGACCGAGTACGTCGCCTTGGAGTCCTCCAGTGTTGTTCATCAAGAAGAAGGATGGTTCGATGCGGTTGTGCATTGACTACCGGCAGTTGAACAAGGTCACGATCAAGAACAAGTACCCGTTACCAAGGATAGATGATCTGTTTGATCCGTTGCGTGGTGCTACCGTGTTTTCGAATATCGATCTACGGTCCGGGTATCATCAGTTGAGGATAAAGGCGGATGACATACCAAAGTCAGCTTTCAGGACGAGGTATGGTCACTTTAAGTTCGTGGTTATGCCATTCGGGCTAACCAATGCACCTGCTGCTTTCATGGACTTGATGAACAGAGTGTTCCGTCCATTCCTAGATTTGTTTGTTGTAGTCTTTATAGATGACATCTTGATCTACAGTCGGGACAGGTTAGAGCATGAGAGACATCTTCATCTAGCGTTGACTCTTCTTCGTCAACATCAGCTATATGCCAAGTTCAGTAAGTGTGAGTTCTGGTTGGAAGAAGTGACTTTCTTGGGTCATGTGATATCTGCTGAAGGAGTCAAAGTAGATCCAAAGAAGGTGGAATCTGTTGCAGACTGGGAACAACCAAAAACGCCGACAGAAGTTTGTAGTTTCCTGGGTTTAGCAGGATACTATCGGAGGTTTATCAAGGACTTCAGTGCGATTGCATTGCCGATGATGAAGTTGACTAGGAAGGATGTACCTTTCGTTTGGGATGATTGATGTCAACAAGCTTTCCAGAGTCTAAAGGAGAAGTTGACTAGTGCTCCAGTGTTGATCCTGCCAGAGCCTGGGAAGAGCTATGTTATTTTCTGTGATGCTTCCAAGAAAGGTTTAGGTTGTGTGCTGATGCAGGAAGATCACGTGGTTTCTTTTGCTTCGCGACAGCTTAAGAAACACCAGGAGAACTATCTGACTCATGACTTGGACTTGGTGGATGTGGTTCATGTGTTAAAGATTTGGAGACACTATCTTTATGGGGAAGTGTGTCAGATCTTTACGGATCATAAGAATCTAAAGTACATCTTCTCGCAGCATGAGTTGAACATGCGACAACGTCGATGGATGGAGTTGATCAATGATTACGACTGCACTATCGAGTATCATCCTAGTAAGGCAAATGTGGTAGCTGATGTGCTTAGCCGAAAGTCTTCTTCTCTTTCTACAAAGAAGGCACAGTTGAGTTCTCTGGTATGCCATAGGCATGATATGTTTGTTTCCTTGCGGCAAATGAATGTGCAGATGGAAGTTTCCTTACTAGTTGGACTTTTAGCACAGATACAAGTCAAGCCTATGCTGAGACAACAGATCAAAGATGCACAGCAGACAGATGATGCGGTACAGTTGATCAGATCAGAGTTCGGCAGCAGAAAGCGTGATGGGTTTCATGAGTCCGAGGATGGGCTAGTTTGCTATCGTGATAGGATGGTGATTCCATATGATGATGACATGAGGAAGTTAGTGCTTGAGGAAGCACACACATCGATGTATGCTATGCATCCAGGTGTCACCAAGATGTATCATAGCCTGAAGGACTTGTATTGGTGATCCAGTTTGAAGAAAGATGTAGCTGAGTTCGTGGCTAGATATGTGGTATATCAGCAAGTTAAGGTTGAGCATCAGAAACCGACATGTACGTTGCAACCCCTGCCGATACCGCAGTGGAAATGGGATCATATAACCATGGATTTCGTAGTTGGTCTACCCAGGACAACTAGGAATAATGATTCCATTTGGGTGATAGTGGACAGATTGACGAAGCCTGCCCACTTCATACCTGTGAAGACAATGTACACAATAGAAAAGCTCGCTCGAGTATATGTGGATGAGATAGTACATTTGCACGGTGTGCCAGCGACGATAGTTTCTGACAGAGGTCCTCAGTTCACAAGTCGTTTCTGGGAACAGTTGCACAAAGCGTTGGGAACGCAGTTGAGGTTCAGTACCGCCTTCCACCCGTAGACATATGGACAGTCTGAGAAGACTATTCAGATTCTGGAGGATCTTCTCTGTGCTTGTGTTTTGCAGTTCGTAGGAAGTTGGGATATACATCTCAGTTTGATAGAGTTTGCCTACAACAACAGTTATCAGCAGAGCATTGACATGGCTCCTTATGAGGCCTTGTATGGCAGGAAGTGTAGATCTCCTTTGTGTTGGTATGAGTCTGGTGAGTATAAGTTGTTAGGTCCCGAGTTAGTACAGTAGACAACAGAAAAGATCAAGGTGATACAACAACAGTTGAAAGCGGCACAGGACAGGCAGAAGTCTTATGCAGACAATCGTCGATGACCTTTGGAGTTCTAGGTAGGAGACAAAGTGTATCTTAAAGTCTCGCCGTGGAAGGGTGTGTTGAGGTTTGGCCGGAAGGGTAAGCTTGCACCTAGATATATGGGGCCATACCCGGTCATAGGACGTGTTGGCAAAGTAGAATACGAGTCAGATTTGCCTCCAGAGTTGCACAGGTAACATCCAGTGTTCCATGTCAGTATGCTGAAGAAAAGTCATCCGAATTCAGGAACAGTGATACAGCCAGTTGAGGTTGAGCTTGATGAAGATGTGACCTACGAGGAAGGTCCTGTGGCGATCCTTGACACAAGGGTTAAGAAGCTGAAGAGGAAGGACCTGGTTCTTGTGAAAGTTCTTTGGCATCATCGTGGCATTGAGGAAGCCACATGGGAGCTTGAGTAAGAGATGAGGAGGAAGTATCCCTCGCTTTTCTCTTCGGATTTCGGGGACGAAATCCCTTTGTAGGGGGTTAGTCTGTAAGGACCCTGACCTTTGTTTAGGGTTTACCCTGTTTGCTTTGCTTAACCTTGGTGCTTTGTTGCTTGCTAATCACCTTGAGTGGTGATTAGGGTTTGGTTGTGCTTTGTTGAGAGTTGGAGGGGCTACTTGCAAATAACCCAAGTCTAGGGTTTGTGGGCAAGTTTGCCACCTTGTGAGGTGTTCCTCTCTCTCCTTGCTTCCTCTAGTGTAGAAAGGAAGGTTTGGGCTCGTTGCTTGAGTTCTTTTGGGCCTGGTTGAGCTTGTTGGGCATTGTTGAGTGTTGCCTTTGCTCCTTTGTGCCATGTGTCGGGCAAGAGCAAGCTGTGTCGGCATGAGCTTGTGATGCCCAGGGTTTGTGTCGCCCTGGTGGTGTATCGCCCATGTGTGTCGGCCATGTTGGGGCTGTGTCGCCCAAGTGTGTCGCCCTTGACCTTTGACCAAGCTTTGACCTCGTTTGTGTCACCACTAGTGGACACTTGGTGCATGATGTTTGCATGTGGCAATGACCTTGGACATGTGTTTAGGGCTTGCTAGAGTGGTGGCTCATGCACTAGGACAAGTGTCCCTAGGTGGGCGACACCTTGCTTGGTTCTACCTTGTTTTCTCCTCCCTTTCCTTCTATATAGGCGGTCCCTTTCCTTTGCTAGGAGTTCCTTTGGTTCCTTTGTTCCTCCTCCACCTTGGTGTGCACGACACACCCTTCTCCTTTGCAAGTTGGTGGCCGATACCCCTTGGAGGAGCAAGCTTGGTGGCCGATATCCTTGGTGTCTTCTTCTTCCTTGCTTGGTGGTGCTTGGAGCTAGGAGCTTGGAGCTTGCTTAAGGCGGGTTACATAACTCCTAACCCTAACTACTTTACCATCCCTTAAGTTCTTGTTGCTTAGAATCAGTTATACATGTTAGTGGCTTAGTTTCTTGTTTAGTTTCTCCTTGTTGGCCGATCCTAGTGATCTAGGGTTTCTTGGTGAGCAATACTCATTTCTCTCCTTGGTCTAGAGGAGTGAGCTTGAGATTCTAGTAGCATGGGCAACACCCCTCTCTCGTTTAAGTTGAGAGGTGAGCTTGTGTTCTAGTTGCTTGAGCAACACTCTCCTCTCACCATGGACTTGAAGGGTGAGCTTGGTGGTTGTTGTGGACCTTGTTTAGGGTTTGTCCTTGTGTTTCCCAATGGGGGATAGGTGGTGTGCAAGACCCCTCTTTCCTAGTCGATTGAGGTGAGCCATCTTCTTGACCTACTAGGGTTTCAGGTGTCCTTGTGCTTGTGGTGTAAGATAACCTTGTGAGTTGCACCTTGGTCGATATTAGCATGGGGAGGTGATGCCCGACAGTCCTCTTGACCTAGACTTTTGGACGACACCTGTGTGGACGATACCCCCCTTTGGTCCCTGTTGGTGACGGGCGTCATAATCTCACTCTGCCCTGTGACGACCGATAAGCCATGGGTTAGATGGCTGGACGATGCGTCATTTGATGGTAGTTGTGTTACACCCTTGGACGATACCCCCTGGAGTGGACGTTGCTAAGTGGCCCTTGTAACGAGCATTGCCAGTAGTTCTGCGTCAAGCGTTGCACGACACAGGTTGTTGCACGACACCCCTATCAGCCCGACACCCCGTCACGTGTCATGCTTTCTTTGCTGAGTTGCACGTTTAGCTACTGTTGCTCTGGGTGGTGACGATGTGTTGCCCGACACATGATGTGCACGACATACCCTGGAACACTGCGTTACACGTCACGTTTTGCCGTTATGTGGTGACCGACATGAGCTGGGCGATAGGGTGAGTACCCTGCCCGATACCACTTGTGGTGAGGGTAGAGTATACTTTTAGTGAGGGTTCCGTCAGTCATAGAAACTGAGGTGTTGATCTTATATCACGTTTACCATGATGGTGATCCTTGCTATGCTTAATGATAATGGCTATGGTAAGCTTGTCCATGTCATCTTATCATGACTTGACATTTGCTCATAATCATCTTGAATCTCCTATATAATGCTAAGGAAAATGATAGGCATGTAATATGGTTTGCTTAATGATGTACCCTACGCATATGATCATAAGTTGATGCATGATTAAGAAGGTATATCTAATCATTGATGTCACCTTATGTTGATAACATGGTCTTTCTGTTAAACCTTTGATTATTGAGTAGTACTAACCATGCAGGTGATGCATAGCCAAGTAAAAGGCTATGAGGAATAAATATATGAAAACAATGAGATAATAGGTACAATGTGATTGCTATTCCATGATGATGATGATGATGTGAGCCTTGAGAGGCAGTGGACATATATGTTGAGGGATTGAGATCACATGGTATATGATGATCCTTGAGATGGATCTAGATGATTGGCAAGAGGCCAAGTGATAATATGTGATGTGGGATCCTTGTGATGGATCAATATGGTGTGAATTGTAGTAAAAGCACAATGTTGAGTTTTATATTGTTTACTTTTGTTATAATTGCATGTTATACAACTTGGTTGAATCTTACAATCCATATAAAAGATACTAATTAATCATAGTGGAATATATCATGTAGTTTTCCTTGGCCATAGATCCATCATCGTCAGGAATTGGTGATGGTGAAACAGGTTCTCCTGCGGGTTAACCTGGAAGCGCATATTGTTGAATATGTGTGGTTTCTCCTAGCCTTAAATAGAGAGGGAATCGAGTGCAGCTACGGTTGCAGACTTGAATATATATGTATGGAGCATGGTGAACATGCCCATGGCTCAGAGTTGATAGAGCATGAATGCGTTCATGGCTCAGAGCACAGTGAACAGGCCCGTGGCTCAATTTTACTAGCGCCATGACCTGTACCAAGGCGGGCTAGAGGATGGGTAGCCTTTGGAGCTGACCCTGTGGCTAAGACCACTTCAGCATGAAAATACGGTCCTGCTTGTGTTGTACTCATGCACTGACCATGAGGCGGAGAGGTCGTGGAGTCTGACTCTTACATTGACCTTGTATGGCACCGACTTGGGCTTCGTAGCTGAAGGTTGGATCTGAGCTGTACGACTCACTTCCTCAGGGCATAATAATACGTAATCCAGCCGAATAGTATTTACTGCTTAATTTAAATACGAAACATTGATTGAGGCCTTGCTTGTGTAGTTAATCTTGTTATATCTTGCAGTTACTTATATGTTCCTCATGTTATGTGGCACTATATCTTATCTTGTTAATCATGTTCCATAAAAGGATTTGGTTATGTACTTGAGTACATTTGGTAAGCTTTCTTAATATGAACAACTTTATTTTATAACTGCTCTTGTCACACCTCTCATTAGTTAGCTGCTTTATATATATCTGAAGTTTTGTAGTTTCTGCAAGGAGTTATGTTTCTCGCTGGGACAATGTTCAATTGTCTCACTCCGCTAGTTTACACCCTTTTTAGGTGGTTGAGCTAGACGTGGTGGTGGTCGCGGAGTTGTGGCCGAGCAGTAGAAGGCAAGTGATGGATATGCTACTGTTTTGGATGTTTTGTAGTAGAGTCTTAGTGTTATCCCTGTACTATCAGGTCCTTGGAGGTGTTTTGACGTTGTTTCACGATGTATAACCGTTGATGTTTTATATATCCTGCTGCTGGCCGGATATGGGCCTTTATGTATGTATAAATAGGTGATGGACCCATGTGATGACAAGACAATTGTTTATCTAAGCTATGGACACGTATCAGATCTTGTATATGTTTATATAACATGTTTTCTTACAGGATGTGGACTGGAATGTAATAGTTTCTCAGTTTATCAATTTTTTGCAATCGGTTTTAATTAACCCGTGTTTTTGGTAATCTGTGGTTATGGTGATTTCCGTACATTTTTGCATAACACCTCGTTGTCTGTGTGATAGTGGGATGTGTTGCCACAAGTTAGACCATAATTAGATTCTTTTAATATTTTACATCTTATTTCATATTCAAAATTAGATATTTTAATTAATTCTACTAGTATTTTAACATTTATATAAAAGATGTTTTTATTTGAATATGAATTTATATTTAAATATTTTTACATATAAATCTGTCTTCAATCCTGTCCACAGTCTGACGGTCTTTCTGACCGGTCCAAACATCAAACTGAATTTTCGAAGTATTTCGTCTATCGGACTGGACTCAAACCGGTCAAGGACTGATCCGGATCAAACTCACTGGTGTTATTTTGCAGTGTTTGGCAATGCGACTACGCTCATCGCTGGTGGTCCATCGCGAGAATTGAGCGTTTGGTGGAGTTTGTCTATCGCTCCAGAGAGAAAATACAATATAAAACTCGAGTGGGGGTAACCCTACATTTGGCAAGACGATTGGTAGTGATTGACCTGCTGCCCGTGATTGTCCATCGCTGCCCGAGCAATCACCACCGTTTTGTCAAATGAAGTATTTATGGTTCAGATCAAAATTTGTTGACCCATAATCTTAATATTAATTATATTGTTGTAGTATTAATACAATATATAAAGAAAAAATCAAATAAATAATTGAAAGAGCTGCAACCAACCAAGTAAGAAAAAAAAACACAGTTGTTAGTTGGTAACAGAGGTCATCGCTTGAGGGGGTGGCTGGAATTCTCTACATAGTTGAGGGGGGTGGTTAGGATTATATAAAAATGAGGGGGGTTTTAGGAATTAGGGGAAAAGTTAGGGGGTTTTGGGAAAAAAAAACTCATCGCGGAAAGTCTGCTGGATCTCGCCGCCCAGCTGGTCTGAAAAGGACAACGTCCTCCCGCATTCATAGCTTGATCGAAAGTGCAGGATTATGTGCATTTTGTAGTCTCGTAAACCAAACCTAATATTTAGCTTGTTGGAGCATAAAATCCAATCCAATCCTCCTAGTTACATGTAACTAAACGTTTCCTAAGCCAAAAATTTTACTTACAAAAACGGTCTTTATTGCTCCTGTGTGAATAATATTAGGCCTGGCAATGGGCCGGATTTTGCTAGACCCGATCCAAATTGGATCCGAAACAATTGGATCCAAACTTAGATAAATTAGACCCGAAATGAACCTAGATTCAAAAGGACACAATCAGACCCGACCATGAACATATCCAATCCAAAATCAATTGGACCCGACTAGACATGAAAATCATAAAAATACCGTATTATAAAATCTGTAAAATAATTATGGAAAAATCAAAACTCGTCCGATCAGACCCAAACCAAACTAGATTAGACCCTATCTCAATCGGCCCAAATTAAAATGAACCCGAACAGACCCAATTTAAAACTGAACAGATCTGAAAAATATCTAAATTTTTGAGTCAGATCGGACCGGATAGAGTAAGGTCAGTTGAAGATTTTTTTACCACCCCTAATAGAGAATATGGTCAGGCATACACTCTCCCGCACAGATGATGACTTGTGAGAATTTCATTTATTCTAAGCCCATTGATTTTATTTGAACCTACACATGTATAAAAATGATACAAGGAGTGGTATACTCCAACATCGAATCCGCTCTCACACAAATGTTACAACGGTCTTGCATGTTCTCCTCATCTCGCCCAATAAAAGCTCTACAAAATCACACATTATATGGCCAAAAACTCTATAGAATTAGTTATTATGTGACCTTATCCCTCAGCTCATATGATATATGCTGACATGGTATAACCTCTAGCCCTCTACCATGTCAATGACCTCATGGTATAACCCCTAGCCCTCTACCCTGTTAATGACCTCGCAACTCCATCTTATCCTTCCTCACTTAGCAATTTGAATCCACTAGAACACACAACATGCATGATAAACATTATAAATATATAATTCATATTGGATAGTACCAAAAATATCAATATCATTAATGTTTTTTTAGATATGGTTAAAATACTACATAAGAATATATGTAAAATAACATTTGTCCTAACAAATGTAAAGATAAAGCATGATTTTACAAAAGACAATCAATGAGACAATGATTCCAAAACCATTTTCTAAGTTGATGTGGGATGGGAAAAAATGGCACAATTTGGTAAATATTTTAACCTTAAAAAATTATGGTCACAGATTAATTCTTTTTGGTGGAAGTTGTATATAGTGATATTGTTGCGGAAAATAAAAAAAGGATCAATCAAGAAGATCTTAATGGAGAATAACTTGTTTAGAAGAAAATACATTTTCTATCATTCCCCATTCTCTAAGATAATGTGAAAATATGTCATTTTTACATGAATACCCAAACAATATGTTTTACTTTTCCATCAAATTAGTAACATATCAACAATAAAAGTTTCTTTTCTAATCATATTGTTTCTCGTAACAAGCCAAACCTAGTAAGGAACAATGTCATATTGTCCCTAAATCTTGTTGATGTGTTTTAGAAAATATAAGAAACATATATAACATTGCATAGAAGGAAAATGATATTGTGATGGCCACATTTTTTCTGAGGGATTGTACAAATATACAAACATCTATCGATCTGCGCTTATGAGCTACATGGTAATAATAATGAACACCTATGTAATTAAATAAAAACCCATAAGAAGCTAATGTCTTTTTGTCTTTGAAATTGTCTTTGAAGTAATACATGACCACCAAGAACGTCATTCAAGTAGCACCTACCAGGAGTTTGGACATTGTGATGCTCTCTGTCATGTCACTACATGTATTTGTTGATGTGGGTGTGTAAACATCTTGCACCTAACTAATGCCATCAATACAAGAAACCCAAGCTAGCACAGTGGGCTCAAGAATGCAACAATGGCCTTCTCCATCTGCATTCTAGGAGCAAGCAGTCACACATAAATAGCTTGGTTAAATTGATAATGGTGTGAAGACTAGTTGTTGTGGTTGTACAAAATACTATTTGAGGTGCCAGCCATTATAGTATTCTTGAGTGTGGCTTCTAGAAAGATAGACAACTAGGTGGTAAGGTATGTGGAAGAACAACAAATGCAATGGCAAACTGCTCAATGCATTTGTGCAGAATTTTAATTTGTCTAGCTCAAAAAGTATGTGTAAAGTTGGCTCATTGTTTCTTATGCCTCGCAATTGCATGTTCAATAACTAACCACCATGGCCTACCCACATTTAAGCGGTATAACATAGGTGTGGGTATTGGAAAATTGTCAAAATGAACATCATATGAAAGCTGAGAATGAAGAAAAGAGCAAATATGAGGGACATTGTGAGAAAAGAGAGAATCAAGAATAACACCCTATTAAAAAACAATGCAATTTGTTTGGTTGAATTCTTTTTAAGAGAATTGGTAATGATTTGATAGTAAATAGTATAATAAAGTTGCTCTTTTAAAATGTGCATGTGTATATGTGTATGTGTGTATATGAGTTTGTATGTGTGTGTGTGTAACATACCGAATTTTAGAGTTGTTATACACTCAAAATTTAGAACCACTTTGCTAATTTCCATTCATATGTGCATTTCATTGAATTATCTTGAATTTTGAACACCAAAATGTAATTTTCTTGATTAAGTCACCTCATTTGGGACCACAAGTGTTGTCAAACACAATTGTGAATTATTGGCAATGAAATTACAAAAAATATATTTCAAAGTAATTAGTGTTTATATTTACAGTTATTGTAAAGATAAATAAATTCGGGGTCTAGAGTTGATAAAACTATAGCCAAATATTTTGATAATTTAAAATACATTAATATATACCCTGGTAATTAAAAAATCCAGGTTTATTGGGACATTAATGCACTCTAGAGTAAATAATGAAGTAATAGAATTAAGGGCTAATTGAAAGGATATTTAATAGTAATAATAAAAAATGAAACCCAGGTAACATGGGCGGGTCGTCTTCTCTGCATGACCAAATAGTCGTTACCCTGGCACTGAGAGACGATGCCCAAAAACCTCCCCTTCTCTCTTCCATTTGTAGTTATTTCAATTGAGTTGCAACCTTCAGTGGTGTTGGTTGTTTACACTAACGAGTTTCAATCATTAAGAATGATCTTTTACTCAACCAGCTATATCCCACAAGTATACGAGAGTAGTTGTAGTCGAGGTCGAACACAAGGAGCGTTGGTTAGTTAGGCGCAAGAGTTATGATTTTCAATAATCTAGATCGTTGTACACAAGATGATTGGATTAGAACAACTAAATTATAGATTTAAAACAAAACAGTAAATTATCACTTAAGAAAGGTTAAGATTCAGATTTGGGAGGATCTTAGACTTGGGATTTCACTATCACATCATAGCTTATATTAAAATATGAATTTAAACATGTTAATCAACTTGCAAAGGAGGTTTGTAGTCATCACTCACCTCCCGATGAAGTGATGATGATTTTAACTCCATACATCACTCTCGTGTATGTATTTCATTTCAAATCACAAACCTTACTCCTCAACATAATCCCAGCCACTCTCGCGGTCAAGGACAAGTTGCCAAAAGAGTAAATCCATACTCTCAAACACATCTTCTCAGATTATGAACGAAAGCATAAAACATGCAAGTATGATGGCCAATCACACAAACAAGCATTTCAGATCTAAAACAACTCTTGGAACATGCAAGAAACTAACATTTAGTATGAAATTCATATGCTCATACTAGCTATGACATGGGAGTTACTCTCCCATGTCCAAGAAAAAGAGTCTACTCGTCCATAATGATGTACAGCAGAAAATGTGCAGAAATTTCAGAGTTTAACATGGTTTAGAGAAGGAAAAACTAAGTAATCCCAAGGTGTAACCCAAGAAAGGTAGAATTCCGACTTGAGGACGAAATTCCACTCCTACAGATGCTCCAAACCAGACAAACTTCCCTCCTGAGAAGCTGCACGAAGTTGGGGAAGCTTGGTTGTACCTTGGAGAAGACAATGGAGAAGAAGAAATGGGCTCCTTTGGCAAGAAACCACCTCCTTTCTCCTCAAAATCACCCTCCTTTGCTTTAGGCTTGCTCTGGGACGAGGGAACTAACACAAATGATTGAGCATAACTGTCCATTAAGTTCCCACTTCATTTTAAACAAAAACTCATAATTTTCAAAATGCTGAAACTGCCAGGTGCACGTCGTGCACCTAAAGTGCACGCCGTGCACCTAAAGTGCACGCCGTGCAACTTTCCAGAAACTTTGGTCTGCTTGACGCTCCCAGGTGCACGGCGTGCACTTTTGGTGCATGACATGTACTTGGCTGTTCTGGGCTGTTATGTATTCTGCTCATAAACTTTCAGCGTGTAGGTCCGAATTACATGCCGTAAAAAGTGGTATTTGTGTAGTTTCGAACCCCAAAACATGTAGATACTTGAGGAGTGATCCAATAAGAGATAATATGATATATTCCTCATCATTTCATTGCAAAATATAGTACCTACAATCCAAACCATGAGACAAGTAAGAATAGCTAAAAATATAGAATCTAGCATGAATGAGAGTGATAATTGAGTCAAAACAACATGGATATGCAACCAAACATGATCCAGAAGATGATATGATTTGTGCACATCAAGTGGACCCTTTACAGAATGACAATGTTTTACGAACTCCTATTGTCATGAATTCACCAGTGACCAACTTAGAAATGAAGGCATCATTTAACGCCTGCATCCTCCTCACTACTCTAGGATCGAATCTCTATTATATACAGTCAAACCCTCGAGCCATCCTTAATCCCAAGGATCACATACCTCATCCCCAAGTTTCCCCATTGCAACTGCTGCAATCTAACACTACTTTAAACCCTAAACTCCATCCTCCACCATGATAGTCTCCTCCTCCCCAGGAAATAGAAGAATTTCCTTACATGGCACCACCCTCATCGTGCACCTGACCACAACACATTTAACTTTGCCTCTTTGATGCTTAGTCCCTTAGCCTATATAGGCATCACTACAGACTTGGACATGAGAAAGTACAAATTGGTAACGTCATGGACTTTCTACCTTAAAACATTGAAACACCCACAATCCCACCACCAACTTTGATCATTATCACCACCAACAAAATCTCATTACAATGTCCACCTTGATGCCCTCTAGTTTCTCTTCCCAAGTACATCTTGTATTGCACAATGCCAATAAAGAAAACCACCTCTATAGGAGATCTACAACCACTAACGGTGGCACACATCTTTCTGTTCATGGTAGCCTCCAAGATTCTCATCGCTACGCCTCTTGCAGCAGCTAGGTATTCAGACAAATGAGGCAACAAGGCACTAATTTCTCTACCTGGTGATGATCATGAAGGTCATCAAGAATTAGTTAATGATCATAGCCAAGTTGGCCTGACGAAACCATTACCAGAACTAATTTGCAACCTACAATTTAAACCAACTCCATCTTCATCGTAGATGTGGATGACCTACTATCATCTATGAGGAGAGTCTTTGCTTGAAATTCTCTCTGATTAGACTAAGGCTTCCCGATGACTGAGGAACCAACCAACTTACCCACGAGATCATGATGGCATCAACTAATATGAAGGAATCCATCTCTTAGATCAAGTGTTGCTTTGTTTGCAAGCTTAAACATGACCTTGGCACTTTTCTTCAAAGTCAGACCAGTTCCACTCACCAACGTTTGGTGTAAATAATAGGAGGAGACTCTCCTTACATCACGATCCATGGTGAATATAGGTGAGTCTTCATCTCGTTCATTCTAACCCACTAGTTATATTGATATTTTAAACAATTTGTCAGAGCATGCACTAAAATGAACATACTCATTATACTAATCTAGACTAGTTGATCATAAATATCGATCCTAACAACATATACATCAGTATACATCTAGTATCTATAATATATAGAAACATATTTTTTGTTTGAAATTTATAAATTCTAAAAAATTTCATTAGTAGGACTATTATATCTAAAGCATAGGTACCATAAAAAAAGAATTAATTGATTAGTTTATTTTGTGTTCTGGTCATGTTACACTACATTGTAACATTAGTAACTAATGGAATTCTATAGTGAAACTAGTTCAATAATTGTTAATTAGATACCCATGTACATCAATTTTATCCATACAAACAAATTAAACCTAAATATCTCTAGTAAGGGTATATTGACAAATAAACATATTCAACCCTAGTGACAAAATAAAATTATATTATATATAAGAGATAGAATAATATTTTAGGATTTAATCTAAAGAAAATTTAATAAAATGATGGAGTATGTAACATTGACTATATATAACCTAGTTGAAATCTAAAACTGATATTGATGGGAAATTATGTAATGGTAATCCAAAATAGAAAAACCTAACCTAAATGAGTCAAATTGAACAAACATTTATTTCCAAGTCAACTATTAATAATTTTGATGTACTTTGTATCTCCCTTCATTGATGCACGGAGAAAATCATATTACGTGTTGTGCAATCTTGGAACTCTTGCTCGATATAAAGGTACTATATTCTCAATTCTATTATTGAATTATTTTATTACCTCTTAAATTTGGTCCATAATTTTTTTTGAAAAGTGGTAAATCCAATCTATTTTTAGCCTTATCCCCCTCTTGAAGGTCATCACAATAAGTTGAATATTGGATATTGTGGAATAATTGAATATAATGGTTGGATTTGCACATCGGCTCAAAAATTCAAATATTGGCTAAGATCTTTGGCTCACTAGATTTGTTGGATCATATCCCCCAACCATGTGTAGTAGAGAATGGGAATATAGTCCCCTAGTACTAATTACCCCCATAGGCAAAAGTGACATTCTCTCATAAAGGAGAGAACACTGGGCACCTAATCCTGGTGAAGACAAAATAATAGATTTCCTGTGCCAATGGATAAATCATTTTATTTTGAATAATTTGATATCTTAGTATTAATTTTGAGAATTGTTTTATTGTGACTACCATTTTGAATTGTTGTACCCATTTGTAACTAGAATGATAACTAGATCATATTCTTGTTATTATCATAGTCCACCAAGCAAACTTACCTATATTTGATTACATAAATCTTTATTTTTAAATAACTCAATAATTGGATTTATTACCAACCTTGGTGACCCATCTTGCCCTCTTGGGGTCCGTGTGTAGTTTTATCCCTCTGGAAATTCACAGGCAAGTGGTACAAAGAAGATATAGAAGACATGTGCAAGAGATGTCCCATGTTGAACAGTAGATAAGACTCATATATATTCTTAATTTTGTAATCCTATGTATGAGCTTCCATGAGTCTGGTGTAAGGCATGAATTATAAAAAGAGTTGTTTATACATTTGATATAATTTTGTAAAAATTTGACTACAAAGACTGGATTTTTACAACATGGTATCAGAGCCATAAGCAGTCAACACTCATGCATGTCTTAGGGAAAAGTAGTTTTAATTAGGAAAAACACATCAAAACATAAAACTAAGGACAATGATAGTTTCAAAGATAAGGATGACTATAGTCTAAACGTATTAACTAGTGAATATGAACCATCGCCATGTTAGTGGGGATAGTTTATGTGTCCAAGGAAGGATGTATAGTGAAGATTCCAATCCACTTAGGTGGTGGGGTTTCTTGACTCTGCCTACCGACCTGGCCAATGAAAAATTATATTACTTGAGAAAAACATAAAACATGAACTAACTCACCAACCCAAATCAATATATAAAAAAAAATGTTAGAGCATGAAAAACATAATAGTTGGAAGGTAATCGGTGAAACTAGAAGCCCCAAGTTGAATTTATAAAACTTCTTTTGGTAGAGAACAATATCCCTCTTCCCTATGCCATAATGAAGGAACTACAGTGACCCTTTAGGTCCCACAAAAATCTTATTTTTGCAATCAAGTCAAGTAGTTAGAGGTGATAGTGACTTAGTTTTTGCATTGATTTTGGCCATTTTTCGGTTTTGCTTCAAAAAGTTTTCACATCGAGAAATTGTTTTCTTTATAACACTATAGGTACATAAATGATTGTATAGTTTTCTATTGATAACTTCTCAAGCAAAGTCACAATCAAGAACGTACAAACAAACTCTAGAGGAGTCCCATGAAACCCTCAAAACCTAGAGCTTGGTCTAGGCTAATGGTTGAAAGAAAGAGAGGGATACTACATCTAGATTTCTAGCTAAATCCTTTTAAGGGGGTGGAGAGTAGTACCTGAGTAGATCCTGGATATGTCAATTTTGGGGATGAAATCCTATTTAAGGGGTGGAGTGTTGTAACGTATCAAAATTTGAAGTTGTTATACATAATCCTTTCAAAATTGAGAACATATTTGCTAGATTTCCATGTAAAATTGAGAACCTCTTTGCTAAATTTCCACTCATATTTGCACTTCATTAAATTATCTTGAATTTCAAACTCCAAATGCAATTTTTCCTCTCTTTAGTCAATCATGTAATTTGGGACCACAACTGCATAATCAAACTCAATCGTGAATGATTGGCAATGGAATTACGCAAAAACATATTTCAAAATTATTAGTGCTAATATTTAAAGTTATTGTAAGGATAAGTAAATATGGAGGTCTTTGTTGATAAAACTAAACTTATAAATTTTTATAATTCAAAATCCATTAATATAGACCCTTAGTGAAAATTTTGGGATTGACTAGGACATGCGTGCACTCTAGAGAAAATAGTAAGTAATGACATTAAGGGACAAATTGAAGGATATTCAACAATTAATAATTAAAAAAAATGAAACCTAGGTAATGGGGGCAGATCATCTTCTCCGCACGACTCGAAGGTCATTACAATGGCGCTGAGACATGATGCCCAAAAACCTCCTCTTCTCTCCACCATTGTTAGCAATGTCAATTGTATTGAGGTGTTGGTGGACCCTCTATGTGATGACAATGTTTCTCGAACTCCCACTGCCATGAGTCCATCAGTGACCAACTTAGAAACAATGGCATCATCGGACGCCATCCTCCTCCTTGCTTCTCTATGATTAGATCTTTGTTAAATACACTACATGCCCTCAATGCCACCTTGAATCACAATCATCACTTGCCTCATCCCCAAGTTTTTCCATTGTAACTGCTACAATCTAACACTGCTTTAGACCCTATCTCCATCCTCCACCATGACATATCTCCTCCTCGCCATGAAATGAAAGCACTTTTGTTATAGATCACCGCCCTCCTCTTATAGCTAAACACAACACCTTTAACTTTTCCCCTTTTCTCCTTAGTCTCCTAGCATGTATAAGCATCACTATGACCTTGGATATGAGAAAGTACAAACCTACAATGTCATGGAGTAGCTTCCTTAGAAACCTGCAACACCAACAATCCCGCCACCAAGTTCAATCACCATCACCATCAATGAAATCCATTATAAAGTCCACCTAGATGCCCTTTGGTTTCCTTTCCTAACTACGTCTTGAATTGCACAACACTAGCAAAGAAAACCATCTCTGTAAGGGATCTACAACCACTAACAATGATGCACATCTATTTGTTTAGGACAACCTCCAAAATCCTCATCACTACCCCTTTGGTAGCCACTAAATATTCATATAATTAAGGTGACAAGGCACTAATTTCCCCATGTGGTGATGATCATAAAGGTGATAAAGAATTAGTTGACAATCATAGATAATTCTAACATGACAAAATTGTTACCAGATCTGATATGCAACCTACACAAAACCAGCTCCAACTGCACCTGAGAGGTGGATGACCTACTGTCATATCTGAGGAGAGTCTTTGCTTGAAATTCATCTCCAGTTAGACTAAGGTATCACAATGATGATGCACCCACCAACTTATCCATGAGACTATGATCACATGAACTGATATGAAGAACTCCATGTAGCGACCTCATTTTTTTCAACATCCCCCATTTAAGGAATGACCCAAAAAGTTGAGAGCCATTACCTACAAGTCCTAAGGATCCAAAATTTACCAAAAATAGTAAATAGCAAATGATTTTCAGCAATTCAAACATTGTTTGCAAGATGCTCCTCTAAGGAGGTACATGAATTTCTATCATCAAAACTATACATATGAGAAGAAATGTCTATCTAATCCTCCTTTACTTAGCTTTAATGACTTCAAATAAATTTCATATGGATCATCATGTCTTTATATCTTCTTATCTTGCATTTACCTAAAATAGCATGAAATAAAAACACATACTAGTACATTACTATATTGTGTACGTGGGTGCATGCAAAAGTGTGCAAGTAAGATAACAACTACAATCAATCATTTACTTGCATATAAGAACTCTCATTTCCCAAAGAGCAATGGTACTGAGGATCTGAAGAATTGGCATCCTATATCCTTATGCAACGTCATTTACAAGGTCATCTCTAAAATCTTGACTAATAGGTTGCGGGTTTTGCTTCCCTCTCTTATTAGCCCCAATCAGTGTGCTTTTGTGAAGCGTAGAAGCATTAAAGATTCTATCTTGCTTTCCAATGAAATTATTCATGATTTCAATAGGACACATGGCAGTCCTAGAATGTGTATCAAAGCGGACCTTACAAAAGCCTATGATTCCATTAATTGGGACTCACTTTTTGTTATTCTGAGAAAGATGAACTTTCCTCAATGTTGGTTAGTTTGGATCAAGGAGATTTTTTTCACTACCTCTTATCAAGCTCTCTTCAATGGAGAACCTCTTGACTCCTTTAGTCCTAGTAATGGAGTGAGGAAAGGTGATCCTCTTGCTCCCTACCTCTTTGTGATTGCTATGCAGTGCTTTTCCATTTTGATGAAGCAGGCTATTGATGATAAGAAAATTTCTCCTCTTAGAGCTTCTGCTAATTTCAATGTATCTCATCTTATCTTTACTGATGATTTGATGATATTCTCTGAGGCTAATGCTCATAATGCCCGGAATATTAGTTCTCTGTTTGAAGATCTTAAAAATTTGACTGGATTATGCTTGAACCCTTCAAAGAGTTCAATTTTCTTTAGTTGTAATGTGGATAAGAAGGAGATGGAAGCCATCCTTAAAATTGATCAAGGATCCCTGCCTCAAAGATATCTTGGAGTTCCTTTGTTTATTGGTAAGCTTAAGAAGAATTTTTGTGCTCCTTTGATGGATAGAATTAAAGCTAGATTGGATGGATGGAAATCTAACTTGTTATCCATGGCTAGGCGGTTGGAACTCATTCAATCTACTATTATGGCTATTCAAAGGTTTTGGTCTATTGTCTTTCCTTTGCCCTGTTCTATAGATGATGATATTGAGAAAATCTGTACAAAATTCTTATGAGGAGGCTCTGAGGCTAAAAGTGGCGTTCATCTTGTGAAGTGGAAATATATTATTCGTCTGAAGGATTAAGGGGGATTAAGTATCACTTCTATGAGGTCTTCTATTAAATCTACCTCCATTGTTAATTTTTGGAATCTTACTGCAAAGAAAGATAGCCTTTTGGTTTGTTGGGTTCATGAGAAGTATTTCCACAAGACTTCGGTTTGGCTTCTTAATGTGCAAAGTTCTAATTCTTGGATCATCAATCAATTGATCCGCGTTAGAGATTTACTGATTCCTCATCTTAAGTTTTCTATTGGTGATGGAAATTCTATTAGTTTGTGGGGTGACCCCTAGTTACATGGTAACAAGTTCTTGATGGATGTTATTGGCCCTAAGATGGCTCTCAGCCTTGGGGTTCCTAATGATGCACTTCTAAGCCACATAATTAAGGATGGCTCTTGGAATATTCTGCATAACAAAAGAAATATCCCTATTCTGAAAATGTTAAAGGATAACTGTATCTTTTCTGGAGGCAATGATACTGTTAGTCTTATGGGTGTTTGTTCTCCTAGTTTCTCTCTCATATATGATACTATTAGAGAGGAAGGTTTCAGTTCTGAGATCTTTAAATGGATTTGGAAGTTTGCGTGCCAAGGAAATTTTAGATTCATGCTTGGAAGGTTGCACATTTCAAACTTTTAACAATTGATTATATTATGAAGTTGGGCATTTATGCCTCATCTATTTGCTTTCTATGCAGAAATGATTGTGAGGATGTTGTTCATATTATGTTCAATTGCCCTTATTCAAAGGAGTTATGGGCAAAAGGTCAGTCTTTTGGTCCTACTCCGAGTTGCTGTGATGATTTGATCAAGTGGTCGAGTAAAGATGCCCATCTTTGTGCCTTATTGATTATTTATACTCTCTGGCATGAAAGGAACCTTCGTATTCATGAGAACAAATATACGAGGATAGAAACTCAGTGGCTTAAGTTACAAAGTACCTTTTGCCTTCTAAAGAATTAGTTTCTTGTGCAGATAGGTTTTAGTGTTTTCTTCTATTCTGTTTTCAGCTAGGTTCCTCACCTGCTGAGTTTGATCAGTTAACGACTTCATAGGCATTGATTATGTTTTCTCTTTCCCCCTTTTCTCAAAAATATAAAAAGACACAGGAGCTTTCGTACCAAAAAATAGAACTCTCATTTCATTTTATATTCTAACCCACACTTGATATGCTATCACGGGCATGAGCACTATTTGATCCTGGATCATGTGCATCACCTTTGATGCCTATCATCCTATGGTTCAAAATATGATATTTGTATCTAATGTGATACTCATAGTGGCATTATAATTGAACAAAATGTAAATAGACACTCAATAATTATATAGTGAATCTTTAAGAAACACTTGGCAAACCTGGGCAATAGATATTGTGGGTAGTCCTAATAGTAACCACATACCTTTTATACAACCATGTAGATCTTGTGTTCATATGATAAGCATATTATCCAATCAAGTAAGAAAATCAAGCAGTCAACATTAATCTACATGTATGTAAATCCTAAAGTGTCACCATCATATAATTCAGATAAAAATCCTACTCAGGTCCTAATCTAGGGTTTAAGATTGTCTTGTGTCTAGATAAGGAATAAGGGATAAACCCTAATTCCATCACATATTACACATAGGATGAAACCCTAATAGTTATATCCATCTTATCCTTTCATTAGGATCACTTAGATTCAATTGTGTTCATCAACATAGCAAGTTATGATTTTTAGACCCTAATTCTTTATATGCATGATTATTCACTTTAGGTACCTTACTTATCATCATTATTATCATGATCATGTCAACTTATCATTATATTCCATAATATCATATTTACAACATGATTAAAAGCATTCAAGGTATACAACACCTACATCATCAATTCTTGGACTTCCATGTATTAATCACTATTTAATCATATATTAAACCTGTTATGCAATTGGGACTAGATTAGGTCTAATTATATTTTATTCGTATTACTCTGGTTTTCCTAATCAATTTTCATGCATTATTCAGAGTTACTGATTAATTTTACAATTAATGCAATCTTAATATATCTTGGCCAATCCCAAATTGACACGTGAGAAGAACTACTTTTCTTGAAATAAAGCTCGGACGGGCCTTAAAAATGGGAAAAGACCACGATGCACTTGTTATTTACGTACATAGGTCAGGGTGCTTAGGTCATTTAACTCTAAGCCTTCCCTAATCTTGCTACAATGACAGGTTCTGTTCACAGAGGTAGAAACATCTTGTTTGGCTCGGCTCCTCTTGTCCACTCGAGGCCAGAAAAGGTTTTCGACACAACCAACTCCCCTTCCCAGACCCGACAGATCCTCAATAGGGGTTGGGGTGGCCGTTACCACTAGGATAGAGCTCAAAGGGTTCATGAAATTAAGACATACAAGAGGTCGAGAGCCTTCTCAACCTCCCTGGTCAATATCCAAGAGGTATAACACTCAGATTCATTGATGATCAAGGTTGACATACAATCCATCGATAACCCAGGTCGACACCTCTGTCGACCCCCCATTCAACATCATCATCGGCCAGCAACTGAAAAAAATCATTCAATCAATATAATGTTGTCGACACTCATAACTTCGCAATAGCCTTGTCAACTCTCAAGGATGATAGTCCCATCGACGTCTAAGACCGATGGCCAGAAGTCTAAAAGCCATCGATCGACATACCTATCGATCGACAACAAATGGTCGACACTGTTGGAAAGAGGTCGAGAGCCTCGACCCTATAAATAGGCCCCCGGTGCATCCTTACAAAGCATCTCATATTTTCTAGAAATAGAACACACTGAAAGGCTTCTTCCGAGATCAAAGCAAGGATGAGACGTATCAACCAAGCTAGTTCTATCGACCTTGCTTGACGACACATATCGACCTCCAACATAGATTGATAAATCTCTTTCATCTGTAACTCGATTGATAACTCTCTTTCATCTGTAACTCCAAAGCCACCAATGTCCTTCTCTAAGGTGATCGATTGCTTCCCTAAGCTACTGTTCCTCCACCTACTTCTGCTACGAGTCAGGGTTAATACCTAAACGAGAAAGAAGGAAGGAAGTCTACCGTCACACACCACATCGAGATGCTTCTATTGCCATCATGACCATGATGGTGTCCTCCTCCTCTTCTAGTGATATTAATCTCGCCATGTCGAGGGAGTAGTATTTTCACAGGGGTGTGGAGACTAGTTCCACTACATGTTTCTTGCAATTTCATTCATATTCCAACTCTTTTATGAACTCATTTAATTCATAGCCAATCATTTATTACATGTTTTGTGGATTGATCACCTTCTTTACATGATTTATTATAATCTTTATTGTGAGAACTTTAACGTTTAAGATTTAAATACTGATTAGTTTTGGTTGATATCCGGACGAGAACTTCTGACGGAAAATCTCCAGAGTAGTGGATAGAGGATCCGTAAGTAATAAGACATCTAGCTTACAGGGATATCTATCATGCAAGTTTTTGACGTTGAAAGGTGAATCTTGCATGACTCCAATTATATCTTCGTACATGTTTGGATTTGAATGAATGCATAGATTCAAGTAGTGATAGTGAAACTCAGTTCCACTCTAGTGTTTCCATCCATTGATAACTAGAACTTTAATCTAGATATTTTTTTTCTTGCAATTTTAGATTAACCAATCTCCACTTTTGTGATAAATACTAGTTCTTGATAAGTTACTTTGATCAGTTAACTCTTTAAAAAAAATTTCCCTAGGGATTCGATCCTTAACTATACTGCAATAAGATTTGTTTGCTTGCGGGTTGCATTATTGCACTTTGGTTTTGGTAAACTCTAGGAATTATACTCCTAGTGAATTTGTAGTGCAATAATATTCCACGTCAATTAGGGTCAGAAACTACACAAGCTACACCCTACACCTTAGGATTTTATGAATCCCTTGACCCACTAAGAGTTTTCCTAGACCAACCCTAGTTCCACCTAAGGTTTACCTTTGCAAGGGAAAGCCCATAAACCATTTTATTTACTTTATCATTATTTCCACATTATATGTTCATTAATTGGTGGAGGATTCCTTAGTCCTACTTCTTCTCAAAAACCCTAACTTAACATGAGGATGGAAGTATCTTGTAGGGTTTATTAAGCAAGAGGATGAGAAGTGGATGAAATGTGAAACGAGAGCGCTTAGAGCAGACATTACTTCAATCAGACCATAGGTTTTGGCCAGGCATGTATCATTGTGGCTAAGGGATTCCTCATATACTAACTTAATGGTACAGAGGAAAATTTTGCCAACCCCCAAAGTTGTGACCCCTTCTAGAGACCATTACCATTAGGTTACCTTAATAATTATCCTTTTATTTCTATGAATTACATGAAATTATTAGCTATTAAATATTATTTTAAAATTTTGGGACTCTAATATCAAATGCAACGACCTCACTTTTCAATATCCCCCAATTAAGGAAGGACCCAAAAAGTTGAGAGCCATTACCTATAATTCCCAAGGATCCACATTTTATGAAATAATAGATAATAGTAAATAATTTCCATTAATTCAAATATTATTTGCAAGATGCTACTCTAAGGAGTTACATGAATTGCTATCATCATAATTGTACATATGACTAATAAGTATCTATTTAATCCTCCTTTGCTTAGCTTTAATGCCTTCAGATAAATTTCATCTAGATTATCTTGTCTTGATATCTTCTTATCTTGCATTTACCTAAAAAAACATGAAACAAAACCACGGATGAGTATATTTCTATACCGTGTACGTGGGTGCATGCAAAAGTGTGCAAGTAATATAACAACATATAATCAATCAATTACTTGCAAATAAGAACTATCATTTTCATCTCATATTCTAACCCACACTTGATATTCTATCATGGATATGAGTACTATCTGATCTTGGATCATGTGCATCACCCATGATATCTATCATCATAGGGTTCAAAATTTGATATCATATCTTATGTGACACTCATAGAGGCATTATAATTGAACATAATGTAAATAGACACTCAACAATTATTTAGTCAGTCTTCAAGAAACACTCGCCAAACCTGGGAAATCAATATTGTAGGTAGTCATACTCGTAACCATGTACCTTTTATAGAACCATGCATATCTTCTAGTCATATGTTAAGCATATTATCCAATCAATCAAGTAAACAAGAAATCAACATTAATCTGCATGTATGTAAAACCTAAAGTGTCACCACATATTATTTAGATAAAAACCCTACTTGGGTCCTAATCTAGGGTTTAGGATTGTCTCATGTCTGGATAGGGAATTAGGGTATAAACCCTAATTCCATCACATATTACACATAGGATGATACACTAATAGTTATATCCATCTTATCCTTTCATTATGATGACTTAACTTCGACTGTGTTCATCAACATAGCAAGTTATGATCTTCAGACCAAAATTCTTTATATGCATGACTATTCACTTTAGATACCCTAATATCATTATTATGATCATGATCATGTCAACTTATCATTATATTCCATAATATCAGATTTACAATCTAATTAAAATCATTTAAGGTATTCAACACCTACATCATCGATTCTAGGACTTCCATGTATTAATCACTACTTGATCATATATTAACTCTACTTTTGGAATTGGCATTAAAATTAGATATCAATTATATTTTATTTATATTCCTCTTGTTTTCTTAATCAATTTTTTTTGTATAACATGTCTTAATTTGAGTTACCAGTTAATTTCTACAACTAATGCAAATTTAATATATCTCGACCAATCCTAAACTAACACATCAATAAAACTACTTCTCTTGAAATAAATCTCGGGCGACCCTTAAGAAAGTAGGAACATACGGTGATGCCCCTTTTACTGACGTGCATAGGTCGGGGTGATTGGGTAATTTAACTCCAAGCCTTCCCTAGCCTCATGACAATGGGGGGTTCAGTTATGGAGGTGACAACCACCTATTCGACCCAGCTCCTCTCGTCCACCCAAGGACAGGCAAGGTTGTCAGCACAATTGGCTTCCCTTCTCGAACCCAACAGGTCCTTGACCAGGGGTTGGGGTGGCCACTACCACTAGGACAGAGCTCCAAAGGGTTCAGATTAACCTAACTTGTAGAATTGAAGATGAGGTTACAAATCCTTACCTACAAATGCCATAGAAGGTAAATAGTGTTGAAGGTTCTCACAAGCGAAAGACAACCATGGTAGGGCTTGGGGCTACATACTACACTCGGGAATGTGCCTTCACAAGAATGAGGAGGAGAGGTGGATGCCAGAGGAATCACTGCCCATGGTGATTCTTATCATCTAACTCTTGATCCCGGGAACTCATGTGATCCATGTGACATTGAAGTTATTAGGGTCTTATGCAGGCCTCATGGCGAGCCACCTTGGTATCAACAACACCCTTTCAAGTCATGGGGACTATTGTAATCATCGTTGATCAAGCCCATGACCACTACATCCCTTCAACGTCGTGTGATCCTACACTAGACCCAGGGAGAAGTCTAGGGTGGGTTGGACAATGAGATACCAAGAGGGAGAGATGAGGGGGAAGGATAGTTTGGCTAGTTGTGTATCAATCGAGTACCATATATATAGATCCTCTCTTTCACTTTCCATTTCTCATTTCTCTCCCCTCTTTCTCCTTGACATTATGCCTTTCTATAAACATTAACTACCTCCTTTCCAAAGATATCTCTTTTATATAATCATTCGATACCAACTAATATTATGAGGAAGCAAAGTGTGATCCTAGGAAAGGTTATAGTCCTCCAATACTCCTTCACATAAAACTCTTGGCTTTTATTCCCACAAATCCAAAGGTCATGAGTAGGTAATACCATATTTTGTTAAGACTTTGATTTGGAAAACCAAAAGCCACTAAGGAAATCACATGATTATAAGGTACACATTGGATAATTGGTCATTAGACTATTTCTCCATGACTTGAAATCTAGATTGTTCCTTTTCTATCTCTCTCTTCTATACTGCTTAAATCGATTATAGGGACTCACTAATATTTTTGCCAACTCAGATCTAATGTGTGTGATCTAATTGGGTATCTTTCCTATACAAAAGTTGCTCTTTTAAACATTTCACGAAAACAAATACCATTATTTCATGAATGGTTCTTTTACTCCCAATTTCTAGAATTCTCTTCTTTTTGTTATTATTTTCAAGTATACAAAAAGTCACATTGAAATAATACCATTGGATGCCTCAAAATTTATGTTGCCTAATTGTATTAGACAATTACTCCCTTAATTATCTAAAATACCATAAATCTTATTTTCTTTTGAAGACTTTCTTATTATCTCACATCTCTATTATTCAACAATTCATAAAGTTGATGCTATTTATTTATACACAGAATCTCTGAAATCCTAGAGAGAGAGAGAGTTAGGGTTTGAGAGGAGAAATTGATGGAGATGTTGACCTAGGGTTTTGCGGTCTGAGGAATGATGAAATCATGTAAGTTTAGCTTCTTTGGATATAGTTTCATGGTGAATCTTCTCTCACACATCAAAATTCCGTCCCTCCTCTAATTTGATCCAAAATGGTATCAAAACTTCCCCTTTTCTCACTCTTTCTTCATAATCCCTCATTTTTAGGGTTTCCGAATTGAAAGGAAGAAGAATTGGGTGAATTGCTAGGGATTTGATATAGATTCGAGATTTTCAGATATGAGATATGTTTTTAAGGTTTTTTCACACCTTAGGGTGAGTGGGAACTTCCTTTAAAGAGTATATTGTATGAAAATTGGTTAAATCAACCATAATCTTTAATTGCTTAGTATGCGACTACAAACCCTGAATTGTCTATTTGTTCTAAGTTGTTGCAAAATGATATGAAATGGATTCTTCCTTTGTTTGAATGAATTTCAGATGATAAAATCATATTAAAAATGTGTACAATGCATTCTAATGAGAATTCCCTAAGTATTCACAGAGGTTATAAAAGTAAACTGAAATATAGGGAATTTCTCTATGACTGAAATTTGCTGTATAAGTAAATAGAGAAAGTTTCTTATCTAGATCCCCTTGGTTTTGAATGATTATTTATCTAAATTCATAGTACATATATGTCAGATACTATCTTGGATTTCATTTAAAGTGAGTAGTGTTTGTTTGGTATCTCAGTGAAGAGGGTGGAACCCTAGATGCGAGGAAATTTGGATATTTGCGAATAGATATCGTGAAATCTATCTGAAGGGATTTTCTTGACACAATAGACTTTATTTATTCAATGTTATTATTGATGCATGATATCCCAATGAATGGCATGGAAACTCAAATTTAGCTCAGTTCCAAGGTTTCATACATATATTGATTTTATATGATTTGTTGATAGTAGTCTTTATCCAGTGAATGTTTATGTCACATGAAATCTTTATGGGAGCCATGGGAATAAGTTGTTGCCTAGTGAGAGGTGACAAGATGTGTGATGGCCTTGTGAGACATGAGAATACTTGTACAACATGTGAAATGAATACATTGGTCTAAGGACCTAGAGGTAACAATGCTATGTGATGATCTAAGGGTTTGAATACCTAGATCCAGTAATTATGATAATGACATGAAGGGATGATAATTCCCAATAATGTGATAAGGGATTGAGATCCCAGGTATCATGTGTTGTAAAGATTTGAAAAGTACGTGATAGATGTATTACACCTTTCTTTGTAGCATTTGTTGTGATTAAATGAAACCCTAAGGGTAGGGTGTTCAATGAATCAAGTATTATGATATCAATGTTCTCAGTTATTATTAATGATTCTTGTCATGATAAGTAATTAACTCTTAATTGAGTTATGAGATGTACAACTCAAGATTTGGGTTGATATGCACATTCTTTGAGAAATTATAGATAAGTTGTAGGTGCTATTGACGATTACTCATATGTCAAGTAATTAACTCTTATCAGTGTAATAAGATGATAAATTGCACAATTCTAGTATGTATGTGCCAAGTGGACATGTAATCTGTTTATTTAAGAATTTTAGTCTGCCTACATGTATAGTATGTTGATTACTCAGTATATTATAGTGTTTTGAATATACTGCTCTGCCAAGTTTAGAATGATATACATGTTGTATTATAACTTCAAATAAGTAGACGCGACACCATAGAGATACCAGAGTCAAGTATAAGTAAGAGAAGGGTACAATGTAGAAAGAGCTTTCTAGGAATAATAAAATAATAGACTTAGGAGCCCTAAACACCGTAGAACCCCTATGTGAGGTATGCGCCTTAGGGGTGAAACGACCTAACCCTGGAAGCATCCAGTATACGGGGGTCGGAACGTGCTATCAGGTGGCACGGGGGACGAAGCCCTAGTGGAATTCTCCTTAAATTATAGTTTGCAGTGTCCAACATCAACCAAAAGTCCTGGTGGCACTAGAGTACAAAAAAGGCAAGAGGTGGCTTGACTCTCCGCCCGTGTGCTTAGGTTAGAGGAGGAGTCCAGTTTAGGCCAGAGAGCCATTTCCCTGTTGTAGAGCAGGAGAGTAGTTAGACTTAGCATTTCTCGGGTGTGTCCTCTAAGTCTTTTATGGTGTGATCATAGTGCACTATGAGTCTTCATATGTAGAGTACACTGCATATGATCAGGGCATAACAAAATGAATGAGAGGTCAAATAAGTGTGTATAGTTATTCAATTATTCTTTGTATGTTTTTGAATTATTAGTTCTCTTTAGCATTTCACATATTGATTCACTCTTATAGATATTTAGAGTATCCTGCCATATTTATGATTGTCAATTATTAGACTCTTTAAATCTTACCAATTTTATAATTGATATCAATTGCTTAAAAGTATATCTGTAATTATATCAGTGCTTTAGACTGTTTCTTTGAAGTACTCATTCACCGAGCGAGTAGGCTCACCCCTCTACTCACAATTTTTTAGGGAAATCACATGGACTTGAAGAAGATATCATTGCATTAGAGTAGATCTGCCACAAGAGTTAAGTCTGAGTATAGTTAAGTTCAGTCAGTCCTTGTCACTCTAGGTCCTTGTAAGGAAATAAGAGAGAGTTATAAATGATGATGTATAACATTGTTCCTCTTTTAGCAATATGTGTGAATCAACAAGTCTTATGTGCTTAAAAGTATGAGGAACATAATGAATGTTCATACATGCATTTTTACTGTTGAAATTAGATTAAAGAAATCAATGTTTAGATTCCCTTGTAAAGTTGGTTTATGTGGTTCAATGAGAGAAAAAAAAGAGTTTTGAAAGAGAAGAAAAAGTTAAGGGTGGTCTTTATATTATGTTAAATCCTCAATTTATGCCCTAATCTCATGATTAGTGGAAATTGTGAGATCGGTGTGTAACATTGTTGATCCAACCTTGTAAACCCTAATCGGGTAAAGTGAAACCCTAATTATCATGATGTAAAATGTATGATGCAAATGTATGGCATGAGTCCTATGAGATGATGATGCTTTTCCTTCTTATTATTAGTTTCTAACCATGCAGGTGATACAAATTGATGTACATAGCCAGGTATGAGCTATGATGGTTATGATCTGTTGGACATTGGTCCTTGTGATGGACATTGGTCCTTGAGATGGACATATGATGAATAAAAAGCATAAAGAGACATGATGTGATGAGATCACACTTAAAGTGATTCAATTTGTTCTGGTGATGAGTTATGCCCTATTTATGTAGATCTTGTTTAGAGATTA
Organism: Alisma plantago-aquatica; assembly: GCA_963693085.1. Taxonomy (NCBI): domain Eukaryota; kingdom Viridiplantae; phylum Streptophyta; class Magnoliopsida; order Alismatales; family Alismataceae; genus Alisma; species Alisma plantago-aquatica. The sequence continues at coordinate 511,621,776 of OY856409.1, forward strand.
TACATTGTAACTTGATTGATGCTTAAAGATGTTTAAATTGATCTAATTAATCAAGTGAAATATAATAGTGTAGTTTGCTCTGTGTCATAGATCCATTCAGTGTCAACACTTGCTAAACGATGAAATGAGTTTAACTCAGAGCGCTTATTGTTGAATGTGTGGGGTGCAAGTTGAGGTATCCCCTTGTGTCCTGAATGTATATGTATGGGATTGGCTGCGGTCAAACCCCAATTATGAGTACAACTACAGTTGTAGCTCAATTTAAGATACAAGATTGGCTACAGTTGTATCCTAATAAAGAATATGGATGTGGTCATAACTCACTAGCACCGTGACCTATACCAAGGAGGGCTAGATGTGTACAGCTGGACTATAAGTCGCTGATAGCTGTCTGACTAATGATGTCACTGCCAATGTTCTTATACTTACTGAGGGGATGAGGTCGTGAATTCTGGCTCTTCCACTAGACCTTGTATGGCACCAATTTTGACTTATCAAGTGGTCAATTGGCTTTGGGTGGTATGAATGAAATCCTCGGGGCATAATGAAATACATAATCAACCATGTAAAAATTGTACTTATGTTTTGAAACATACACATTACAAAATTTTACTTTGGGTTTTTTTGTTACAAAAATTTGTTAATGCTCGCCAAATTTGAAAAAACCAAAGGTTAATAAACCCAAAAATGGATTTTTGTTCAAGGTTTTTTTTAATATAGATTTATAGATTTTTGTATAGGTTCAAATATGAAAACATTGGTTGAGGCCTTGCTTGATCTTTATACATTGTTGTTGATAGAAAATATACATGTTCTTCATATTCCTTTTAAATTATTAAGATGTTTCATAATTCAACAGTAATTTCCCTTCCTATTAATAATCATTGCCTGCTTCATCTTAGTTGTATTTATACTGTTGCTCACTTCATCTTATCTATGATAATAATAGAGTTGGTGGTGAGTTATATCTCCCACTAAGATTTGGAATCTCAGCTCGTGGGTTTCCCACACCCTTTTTAGGTGGATGAGCAGGAAGAGGTAGAGATCGTGCAACGGAGGTTGAGTAAAAGTAAGAGGAGTTGTAGATGATATGGTTAGATGTGCTGGTGGATGTCTTTTGTTGATAGAGTCCTAGAGTCGTCCATGTACACTCGGGTCTTTGGGAACGTTTTTTAGTTGTTTTGCAGACATGCTTGTTGATGTGGTTGGTTTGTGTACCTGTTATGTATAGATGTGGTGGAATCATGTATATATGTTTTGGAATAGCTCTTTGGTTACAAGTTGACAACATGCATTGTGAATGCTTTGAGGCATGAAAGGAATTATGTGTAAAGGTTCTTTCTTTATGGTTGTTTTATGAAAAATGTTTTAATTTACAGTGTTTTCTGATAATACACTTGTTAATATTTCTTCTGTGGTTATCTTTTGAGTAATCTCACTTTGTGTGGCATGGGGCGTCACACTGATTGACTATGATACTAACTGCTCTACTGATAGTGGTTCACTGATCTAAGGGTGGACATCTTTTATGTATATTTTTGGTCACTTGAGAGTAGTTGATTGTTCAGTGGTCAGTAAAGGCCGGTTTGGGACCACCAGGTGGGAGTGGTTGAGAATGGAAATTCATATTTTGTGTCCTTTTTCTGACTTGTCTCAAATAGATCCGAGTGTGTGTTTCTCGAGGATGGGCAACATTTAAGCTTAGGGGAGTTTGATGCACTGAATAATTGTTGTTCTCACAGGCTATTTATTATAAATTTTTGTGCACTTATTGTTCGTTTTGACATCATTCTTGCATTATTTAGCATTATTAGCCTGCGATGGTTAATTGTAGTAAATAATTGTTATTTTTACTGCTCTGAATGATCTATTATTATTTTGGATCTTATGTTCATTTTAGTCATATTTTAGGCAATTTTACAAGAAATGACACAGCTTGGTACTACCAACTTGACTGATGGTAGTACCGACATTAGAGGAAAAGGATCAGAGTGACTCGAGGAAACTTGATAGTACTGATAGAGGAATCAATACTACCGATAGATCAACAAAGAGCATTTTAGAGAAAGCTCGATACTACCAACGGTCAGTTTGGTGATACCGACTCATGCCAAAAATCTAACAAGTTGATATAGAGAAAATCTAGGTACTATCTCATCACATCAAGATTGTTATCATTTTTACCTCAAACATAGAAAGCATATAGTCTAGATTGGTAAAGTTGAGTTTACATAATCTAAGGAGTCATACATGAGTACTTAACTTTAAGAGTATCTGCACCAGACACAATCATGTTTTCAATTTAAGGTCCGATCATGACATCATCATTATGTTACTCAAATTTTACCATTTCATTCAAATTTTAAATCTTTCCCCATACATAAGCTAGTAATGAGTTGAAGAATCACATGAGGAGGTGAGACTTACTAATCATACTCTAATGGACGACTTGGGTGGTCCTTAAAGAAGAGATGAGATGCTAGAAGTCTCTCTAAACTTAAGGAAAGGATTTTAGTCCTTCCTGGGTTCTTAAGATGAGTTATGCCTTAAACATATTGTGATGACCACTATCAAACCGATAGCCAAATCGTCATAGTAATTACGTGGAATAAACATTAGTAGTGGATTAACAAAAATCACTAAAAATTAAAGACATTTTGCAAAGAGATCCATTACCAGAAAACTCTTAAAGAAAGAACCAAAGCAATATATACATCATGGTTCACATTGTACATACATTGTACCATCTCATCTCGAGAATATCATAAACTAGTTGCTTTGCCCAAACATATACATAAGCAATATAAAACTTTGAGGAATACACGACAAAATCTCAGATCATTTATAAAATCATTACGTACTAACTCCCAAGGACCTGAGAGTATAGAGACGACACATAGGACTTCTATCTATAAGACACGACAGACGACACACTCAACCCGAGCTACTACTACTATCCCTAATGTTGTTGTCCTCCCTCTACAGTACGGTCTCTACGTCCTTGTCCACATCCACCTAAAAATGTTGGGACCAACGGGGTGAGACAAAAGCCCCAGTGAGAGATATAACTCTCTGCCAACAACATTATTATCACATGTAAATAATATAAAACTATGCAGAGGATCTTTTATATTAATAATCAAGATTAATCATTGTTTGTAAGCTAAACAGAGCGATATCATCTTTTAAAACAATGCAACTATCTATGATAGAGCAATAAATCATCTATTAACTTTATAAGGAATATGAAGAACACATATAACATCTATCCATTTAAGATGTATAAAAGTAGTGTAACATCAACTAATGTTTCCATATTCAATCTTTAATCAAATACGCTACATGGCTGATTACATATTTACAATCACACTTATGCCCTGAGGAGATGAGGTATACCGCTCATGCTCCGACCGACCATGGCTATGTAAAGCATCGTTACCATACAAGGTCAAAGGAAGAGCCGGCTTCCAAGACCTCACATGTCTTGGTCAGTACGAGACCACTGGCAGTGACATCATGTGTCAAACTGCAATTAGCTTGCCAGGGTATAGTGGCATCTTCACTATAGAGTTACATTCGTAGCAAGCACTCTCTTCAGGGAGATCACACAACAACCCCGATATATTAATATTGAGTCATGGCATATAGTCATACTCTTATGATGATGAGTGAGATCACACAACAATCCCTATTTGGACGTAAGGATATTTTTGCCCATTACCCCCACATATTCAAAAATATGCTCTCCGAGTTAAACTCATTTCACCATTCAGCAAATTCTGACACTAAATGGATCTATGTCCATGGAAACTACATGATAAGGTTCCACTTGATTAATTTGGTGCATTATAGTATCTTTTAGCATCAACCAAGTTACAGGCATGAATTATAACAGATGATACAAAGAAAGGTGTAATACATTTATCAAGTACTTTCATAATCTTTGGAACACATTGAATGCATGACACTCGAGATCTCAGTCCCTTATCACATTACTGGGGATTCTCATCCCTTAACATTATCATCATCATGATTGCTAGATCTAGGTATTCAAACCCTTAGTTCATCAATGAACATTGTCACCTCTTATTAGGTAACTATTACCTCTAGGTCCTCAGACCCAACTATACATTATATTTGTTGCACAAGTATTTCACATGGCTCACAAGGCCCATTTAATCTGTATCATATGAAACATCATAGCTCATACCTGGCTATGCTCATCATCTCATGATACCTGCATGGTTAGTATTTTAATATTAAAAAATAATATCAAGTACATATCATCACCATGCAATACAAGAGAAATACAACCTTCCCATTATTAGGGTTAGGGTTTCCCTTTTTAGCCGATTAGGGTTTCAAGTTCATATTATCAAAGATCAAAACCCTAATTCATAGTTCCACACATATTAGGAGCATACATTGATATCATAAGTATTCAATCATACTTGTTTATTCTCATCATTTATCATTAAATGATTATCACACAAAGTATGAGTTTCTCTCTCATCCTCACTAGGATATTGATTACATCATACTTTATTAAGTTGTCTCAACCCTTTTCTCAAGGTACATTGGCCTACACTTATCAAAATGCATTAAACTCTTTACATCTTAATGTATCATGTGACATAACACACTTCATGTATTACTCAATCAAGTATATCAGATTTGAGGTGCTTCCACCATATCGGGCTAGAGGTGTGTGCTTACCACCATATTGTCCAAGAGGTGTGTGCTTACCACCATATCGTCCAAGAGGTGCGTGCTTATCACCATATCGTCCAAGAGGGGTGTGTGCTTATCACCATATCGTCCAAGAGGTGTATGCTTATCACCATATCGTCCAAGAGGTGTGTGCTTATCTCCATGTTGTCCAAGAGGTGTGTGTGTGTCACTTATATCGGGTTACTCAAGTGTAGGGTTTTGCATATCGGGCTAGACCCTTATGCTCATACCTTTTCAAACATTCAAATTATCAACCTACCATGTGTTGACAGCCTAGACAACTGATTAGTCCTTTTTCAACCAACCCAAATGTACAAAATGATAGGGGTGTGCTTACCACCATATCATCCAAGAGGTGTGTGCTTATCACCATATCATCCAAGAGGGGTGTGTTCTTATCACCATATCATCCAAGAGGTGTATGCTTATCACCATATCATCCAAGAAGTGTGTGCTTACCACCATATCGTCCAAAAGGTGTGTGCTTATCACCATATCGTCTAAGAGGGGTGTGTGCTTATCACCATATCATCTAAGATGTGTATGATTATCACCATATCGTCCAAGAGATGTGTGCTTATATCCATATTGTCCAAGAGGTGTGTGTGTCACTTATATCAGGTTACTCAAGTGTAGGGTTTTGCATATTAGTTTAGACCCTTATGCTCATACCTTTTCAAACCTTCAAAGTATCAACCTACCATGTGTTGACAGCCTAGACAACTGGTTAGTCCTTTTCAACCAACCCAAATGTACAAAATGATAGGGATGTGGGGTTCCAAGTCATAATGGATTTCATATCACCATATTGGGTTTCATTACCATATCAGGTTAGAGGTGCTTCAACCCGATATCGATTTGTGCCATGATGATGTCATCATCATAAAGCTCTATACTTTTGTCCCTTATTGTTCTAGTTCATGGAAAACAGTCCTATGCAACTATTAGAACTCATAGAATCATCAATCATTCAAGAAAAAATGAAATTGAAAGTAGATCAACAAGTATAGCAAGATTGAAGGTGAATAATAACATGATTGGGTTCAAGTTATATAACCCACCTCAAGAACAACTTCAAAGCTTCAAGCTCCAAAGATTCATGTTCCCAAGGTTGAAGATGAACTTATTAAAGATACAAGATGTTATGACCCACATTTCGTTTTACCAGTAAGTACCTTGGTTAGTGCATAATTGAACTAGTTATGTTGAGATGAGTACTTGCTTTTATTAATAGTGTTTTGAGCTTTGAGCTAGTGTTAATGTATTCTTAGCTTGTTTTCTTGTCCTGAGGTTGAGGACAAGTTTGTGTTTAATCCGTTGCCAAAGAAATCACGCGAAACCGACCTACGAGTAAAAAGATATAAGCTTTTTAGTGTGCAGGGAGCTATGTGTAATTTCGGAAAGTTTTTGGGCAATTTGCATCCGGCCCCCTGGGCGCCCTTCCTTATCCTTTCCTTCAGTTTTCACTTTTTAACTCTGTTAGCCGACTCTGGAAATGAAGTATTTCATTTCGTTTCCATTGTTTCTACCGTTCGTTGGCAGTGAGTGAGAGAGAGGATCTGAGAGCGGGAGAGAAGGAAGATCGCAGCTCCCAGCAGCCAGCTCCTCGCCATCGACGTCGACTCCTAGCCGCCCGAACTTAGCAGTTTCTTCTTCTTCTTCTTCTTCTTCTTCTTCTTCTTCTTCACCTTCCTCTTCCTCTTGCAGCCGCGAAGAGGCCGACCATGGAGATGGTCTAGGGAGCGAACGGTGCTTCCCCTCCGTTCTTTCTTCTTGCCAACTGCTTGCTAGGTCATTCCGAAGCTATAGGAGTGATTCGGGTAAGAATCGTCCACCGAATCGACCCCAAGCTCCTCTTTTACTTCTGCAATTTCCGTCTCTACGCAGGTTGCACGGCGTGCAAATCAGTTTGCACGGCGTGCAAAGTTGCAGAAAAGTAGAACAAAAGTGCACTGAAGGTGCACGGCGTGCAGCCCAGGTGCACGGCGTGCACGCTGCTGTAAAGGGCAGAATTAGGCGTGGTTGTGGACGTTTTTCGGTGTATACGAACACACCGAAGTGGGTGAGTAGTATTTCATTTATTTATCACCATAGAACTCGAATTCATTGTATATATTGCTTCGGTATAATTAGAGTAACTGAATATGTTGAGATCTAAATGAATGTCTGTTGTTATGATAAGTTTAGAATGATGTGGAATTATGTATAAAGTTGAATGAGATAGAAGTGTTCTTGAATATACTCAGTGTGCAATTAAGATTGAGTTATGACAATTTTATATTTACTGCTTAAATAATGATGATAGACTTAGGTGCCCTAACACCGTAGAACCCCTTTGAGAGGTCTGCACCTTAGGGGTGAAACTCGTGTCCAACATCAACTGGTTGAGTAATTCTGGTGGCACAAGGGTTGATAGACAGTGTCCAACACCAACCGATTGAGTAATTTCGGTGGCACTGGGATAAGAATATAAATAAAGTAAAGGGTTATCCAACACCAACCGGTTGAGTAATTCTGGTGGTAACCCAGTATTGACTCCCTGCGCCTGTGTGCTCAGGTTAGAGGAGGAGTCCAGAGCACTCGTGGTGAGTGCAGAGGAGGCCAGAGAGCCTGTGGGTCCGGTAGCAGACCATGACGAGAAGTTAGACTTAGCATTTCCCGGGTGTGTCGCTAAGTCTTGTACGGTGGGATCGTAGTTCGCTACAGATCTTTGTATGCAGAGTACACTGCATATGATTGGGGCATAATAATATAAAAATGTAATCATATAGGATCACAATAAATTTAATAATGTTAAGAAATTTGAACTTCTGTGCCAATCCTCTATAATTGTTTGTTTGTTTAAAATATCTGTTGTTGCATAGAAATGTGATTGTTATCTGTAAATCTGCTATGTCATTAGAACTGCCCTGTTTAGTACTGCACTTAAGCTTTATTTAAATTTTATATATCTGATGAGTTGTTTAGTGATAGCTAAATGAAAGGCTATTCACTGAGCGATTAGGCTCACCCCTCTACTCAAACATTTTCAGGACAACATCAGCAACAGGAATCGGAAGGATATTTTCATCCTAATGCCTAGTCTATAGAAGGTTGTAGTTAGTCTAATTAGAGGTCTCTTAGTCCTTCCCCTCGATCCTTGGGACATGGTGTGGGTGAGAGAGAGTATGTATGTGGAATGTGTATAAAGATGTAAATTAACTGTTATGTTTACTTTATGTTGAACAATGTAATTTGCTGTAGACTTTGTATATATATCTCCTGTCAGTTTAATAGAAATGCTTCTGCGGTTTGTTTAGTTTTAGTTTACAGCCTAAATCAGATTATCCTTTTAATGTAATTTAAGATGTTTTAAATAATGATGAATGATTTGGCTTGTGTGTAAATTCCTTTGTCGTGCCTTAATCTTGTGATCTGTGGTTAGTATGAGATTGGGGTGTGACATCTTTTGGTATCAGAGCCAGGTTGAGTATATGAATACTCTAAGTCCAGGTCAGGGGACGATAAGAGACCAATAGGATTAAGGTTTAGGCATCTTTCTTCTATCTGTAGTTTTCTAACAGGAAATATTCTGTTATATCATTGCAGATGGCAGGAAGAGGTCATGATCCTTTGTACTTGGGTCTAGGTGGTGGTGACCACGTAGATGAAGCATCTCGTATGTATAAGATGTTTTTGGAGACCAGGGAGAAGTACAAAGCTGATAGGCGAGCTTCTACTTCCACCAGTAGTAAGGATCTGATGCGATCTTATGAGCTTGTAAAGAAGCTTGGTGGTACAGAATTTAGTGGTACTACAGATCCTGCGGAGGAAGATGAGTGGTGGAGACAGATAGAGAAGGTCTTTCGCTTGATGGGGCTTCCAGAAGAGAAGAAGATTAATCACGCAGTTTATCTTTTAACAGGCGATGCAGAGTTGTGGTGGCGTGGTGTGGAGGAAAAGAGGAGAGGTACAGAGCTTTCTTGGCAGGATTTCTCTGAAGAGTTCCATCTTAAGTTTTATCCACCTACCTTGCTCAATGAGAAAATCAGGCAATTACAGAACATTAAGCAGGGGAACATGTCAGTTACTGAGTATGAAGCACTTTTCACACGATTAGCAAACTTCTGTCCGCAGCTTGTTCCTGACAACTTAGAAAGATGCAGAAGGTTTCAAGAAGGGCTAAGGCCAGAGATTCGGCATACAGTTTCTGCTATTAGTAAAAGGAACAGGGAGAACTTTGGTGAGTTTGTTGAGGCTGCTAGACAGGTTGAGGAATCTGTGAATGCTGACAAGGTGTCTGAGTCTAAGAAAAGATCTGCAGATTTCAGTAGAGGACAGTCCAGTAGTGGATATAGAGGTGGAGGTAGAGGTTTCTTTTCTAAATTTGGGCGTGGCTTTAGTTGTTTCAATAAACAGAGATCTGAGGATGTTACTTCTTCTAGAGGCAGAGGAAAATACAGCCCAGAGAGATGGGGCAGTGCTTCTAGTGGATGGTATTCTGAGTCATCAATGCCAATGAAAGGTCCCCAGAGACAAGAGATACCGCCATGTGACAAATGTGGAAGACCACATACTGGTCAGTGTTGGGGTACAGATTCTCAAGGTTGTTTTGTCTGCGGACAAGTAGGACATTTCAGAAAGGAATGTCCTCAGCTTCGACAAGCAGCATCACAAGCTTTCCAGCCTCAGCACCCTGATGTTCCGAGTTCTTCTGTAGCTTCTGGTTCCAGAGGTGGTGGAGTATCCAGTGGCAGAAGCGGTCAGAGAGGACAACGTGGCAGAGGGAGAGCTTCAGCACGTTTCTTCTCTTTGACACCTCAGGAAGGTATAATCTCTTCACAAGTCGTTACAGGAGAAATGCTTTTGTTTAATAGTATACCAGTTTCAGTTTTGATAGATCCGGGTGCTACTCACTCTTTCATACGACGTTCTTTAGTTGGTGAACTTAACCTGTTAACTCAAGAGTTGGTAGATGAGTTAGTGTTGAGGGTTCCACTAGGTGGACCAACAGCTCTGACTGAGTTCTGTCCCGGATGTTTGCTATCTTTTGGAGGTTACACCTTTGCTGCTAATCTCATACCCCTGGATGTAAATACTTTTCAAGTCATCTTGGGTATGGATTGTCTTGAGACATATCGAGTGCAACTCGATTGTTGGAGGAAGGAAGCTACCTTTCAACTAGGTGAATTTTCTTGTGTCTTTACTGGAGACAGGAAAGTTCTGCCTACGTGCATAGTATCAGCTGCTGTAGCTGATAAAATGCTACAGAAAGGATGTGAAGCGTTCCTTGCTCATGTGGTTGACACCAGAGCAGAGATGAGCACCGCCAGTGTTTATGATGTGCTTGTGGTTCATGAGTTTTCTGATATTTTTCCAGAAGAGTTACCAGGTTTACCTCCTGTCAGAGACATTGATTTTGAGATTCATATATATCCAGGTAGTTATCCAGTAGCACTGCCAGCCTATAGAATGGCACCTGCAGAGTTGAAGGAACTCAAGGTGCAGTTGCAGGAGTTGCTGGATAAGGGTTTCATCAGACCCAGTTCTTCACCGTGGGGTGCTCCAGTGCTGTTTGTTAAAAAGAAGGATGGTACCATGCGTCTCTGTATAGATTACAGGCAACTGAACAAGACCACTATTAAGAACAAGTACCCTTTGCCGAGAATAGACGATCTGTTGGATCAGTTGCGCGAAGCAACGATCTTCTCTAAAATAGATTTGAGATCTGGATATCATCAGCTCAGAATAAAAGGCTTCTGATATTCCCAAGACAACTTTCAGAACTAGGTATGGGCATTATGAGTTTCTGGTCATGTCGTTTGGGCTGACCAATGCCCTAGCAGCCTTTATGGATATGATGAATCGGATTTTTAAACCGTTCCTAGATCAGTTTATTGTAGTCTTTATAGATGATATTCTGATCTACTCCAGAGATGATGTATAGCATGAGCAACACCTGAGAGTAGCGTTGCAGTTGTTGAGGCAACATCAGCTGTATGCTAAGTTTAGTAAGTGCGAGTTCTGGTTGGCGGAGGTAGCATTTCTTGGACATGTTATCTCGAGAGATGGAGTTAGCGTTGATCCTAAGAAAGTTGATTCTGTGCTTCAGTGGGAACAGCCTAAGACTCCTACTGAGATCAGAAGTTTCTTGGGATTAGCAGGTTATTACAGAAGGTTTATACAGAACTTCAGTGTTCTAGCATCACCTTTGACACGTTTGACGAGGAAGAATACATCGTTTGTTTGGTCTGATAACTGCGAGAAGATTTTTCAGATCTTGAAGAGGAAGTTGACTACAACGCCAGTGTTGGTTTTGCCAGAGGAAGATAAAGGTTATACAGTGTTTTGCGATGCTTCCAGGAGAGGTTTGGGCTGTCTGTTAATGCAAGAAGGCAAGGTTGTGGCCTATGCGTCTAGACAGCTTAAGAAGAATGAAGAGAACTACCTTATTCATGATCTGGAGTTAGCTGCTATAGTTCATGCTCTTAAGACATGGCGTCACTACCTGTATGGTGAGACATGTCAGGTGTTTACGGATCATAAGAGCCTGAAGTATATCTTCACTCAGAAGGATTTGAATTTGAGACAGCGCAGATGGCTTGAGCTGATCAAAGACTATGATGTGACAATCGATTACCATCCTGGTAAAGCTAATGTTGTGGCAGATGCCTTGAGTAGAAAGTCGAGTTCAACAGCTAATGCATTTTCCATGGCATGTTTCAAGAGAGACTTGCTTGTAGATATGCGAAGGTTGAACTTAGACTTGGATGTGACTGGACAGAGTGGGTTGATTGCTCAGATGCAGGTCAAACCTACTTTCTATGATCAGATTAAGGAGTTGCAGAAGAATGATGACGGGTTGTGGCAGGTTATGCAGGATATATTGGAAGGTAAGAGAATGGAATTCAGGTTTTCTGATGATGGTGTGTTATATCTTCATGACAGATTGTGTGTACCTGGGAACAGTGAGCTGAAACAACAAATTCTTGAAGAAGCGCATGCTTCTATGTATGCTATGCATCCAGGTAACACTAAAATGTACAGGAACCTCAAAGAGCTGTACTGGTGGTCTGGTATGAAAAGAGATGTGGCTGAGTACGTGGCTAGATGTGGAGTGTGTCAGTAGGTTAAGGCTGAGCATCAGAAACCTGCTGGTACCTTACAGTCGCTTCCTATACCTGAATGGAAATGGGAACACATCACGATGGATTTTGTGGTAGGATTACCCAGGACGTCTAGAGGTTCGGACTCGATTTGGGTGATTGTGGATAGACTAACTAAGTCTGCTCACTTTCTCCCTGTCAAGTCAACCTTTGATGTTCCGAAGCTGGCCAAGATATATGTGGACGAGGTAATTAGATTACATGGAATTCCAGTTTCCATTATTTCTGACAGAGATCCTAAGTTTACATCTAGGTTCTGGAATCAGCTACATCGTGTGTTGGGCACAAAGCTGAGGTTTAGTACAACGTTTCACCCGCAAACAGATGGTCAGTCTGAGAGGACCATTCAGACTCTTGAAGACATGCTGAGAGCATGCGTGCTACAGTTCAGAGGTAACTGGGAAGAACACTTAAGCCTGATGGAGTTTGCATATAACAACAGCTACCATTCTAGTCTTGGAATGGACCCATATGAAGCTCTATATGGCAGGAAGTGTAGATCACCAGTTTGTTGGTACGAAGTTGGTGAGAAAGAAATTCTTGGACCTGAGATAGTTGATATAACTACAGAGAAGATATCTGTAATCAGGGAACAGTTGAAAGCTGCACAGGACAGGCAGAAAAGTTATGCAGAGAAACGACGTCGACCTCTTGAGTTTGAGGTTGGTGATGAGGTGTATCTGAAAGTTTCACCGTGGAAGGGAATTCTAAGGTTTGACAAGAGAGGCAAGTTGACCCCTAGATATATGGGCCCATATCCTATCAAAGAAAGGATTGGACCTGTAGCCTACAGGTTGGATTTGCCGTCTGAGTTGGCAAATCTTCATGATGTGTTTCATGTGTCTATGCTGAAGAAGTGTCACCCCGGTATAGAGAAAATATTAGATCCAGATCTGGCACAGCTTAGGACAGATGTGTCCTATGTGGAAGGACCAGTACAGATAGTTGATCACCGAATCAAGAAGCTTAAGAACCGTGAGATACCGTTGGTGAAGGTTCTGTGGAGGAATCATAACCTTGAAGAAGCTACGTGGGAGCTTGAGTCTGAGATGCGTAACAAGTTTCCTTTTCTCTTTTAGGAATTTCGGGACGAAATTCTTATAAGGGAGAGAGATTGTTATGACCCACATTTTGTTTTACCAGTAAGTACCTTGGTTAGTGCATAATTGAACTAGTTATGTTGAGATGAGTACTTGCTTTTGTTAATAGTGTTTTGAGCTTTGAGCTAGTGTTAATGCATTCTTAGCTTGTTTTCTTGTCCTGAGGTTGAGGACAAGTTTGTGTTTAATCCGTTGCCAAAGAAATCACGCGAAACCGACCTACGAGTAAAAAGATATAAGCTTTTTAGTGTGCAGGGAGCTATGTGTAATTTCGGAAAGTTTTTGGAAAATTTGCATCCCGCCCCCTGGGCGCCCTTCCTTATCCTTTCCTTCAGTTTTCACTTTTTAACTCTGTTAGCCGACTCTGGAAATGAAGTATTTCATTTCGTTTCCATTGTTTCTACCGTTCGTTGGCAGTGAGTGAGAGAGAGGATCTGAGAGCGGGAGAGAAGGAAGATCGCAGCTCCCAGCAGCCAGCTCCTCGCCATCGACGTCGACTCCTAGCCGCCCGAACTTAGCAGTTTCTTCTTCTTCTTCTTCTTCTTCTTCTTCTTCTTCACCTTCCTCTTCCTCCTGCAGCCGCGAAGAGGCCGACCATGGAGATGGTCTAGGGAGCGAACGGTGCTTCCCCTCCGTTCTTTCTTCTTGCCAACTGCTTGCTAGGTCATTCTGAAGCTATAGGAGTGATTCGGGTAAGAATCGTCCACCGAATCGACCCCGAGCTCCTCTTTTACTTCTGCAATTTCCGTCTCTACGTAGGTTGCACGGCGTGCAAATCAGTTTGCACGGCGTGCAAATCAGTTTGCACGGCGTGCAAAGTTGCAGAAAAGTAGAACAAAAGTGCACTGAAGGTGCACAGCGTGCACGCTGCTGTAAAGGGCAGAATTAGGCGTGGTTGTGGACATTTTTCGGTGTATACGAACACACCGAAGTGGGTGAGTAGTATTTCATTTATTTATCACCATAGAACTCGAATTCATTGTATATATTGCTTCGGTATAATTAGAGTAACTGAATATGTTGAGATCTAAATGAATGTCTGTTGTTATGATAAGTTTACAATGATGTGGAATTATGTATAAAGTTGAATGAGATAGAAGTGTTCTTGAATATACTCAGTGTGCAATTAAGATTGAGTTATGACAATTTTATATTTACTGCTTAAATAATGATGATAGACTTAGGTGCCCTAACACCGTAGAACCCCTTTGAGAGGTCTGCACCTTAGGGGTGAAACTCGTGTCCAACATCAACTGGTTGAGTAATTCTGGTGGCACGAGGGTTGATAGACAGTGTCCAACACCAACCGATTGAGTAATTTCGGTGGCACTGGGGATAAGAATATAAATAAAGTAAAGGGTTATCCAACACCAACCGGTTGAGTAATTCTGGTGGTAACCCAGTATTGACTCCCTGCGCCTGTGTGCTCAGGTTAGAGGAGGAGTCCAGAGCACTCGTGGTGAGTGCAGAGGAGGCCAGAGAGCCTGTGGGTCCGGTAGCAGACCATGACGAGAAGTTAGACTTAGCATTTCCCGGGTGTGTCGCTAAGTCTTGTACGGTGGGATCGTAGTTCGCTACAGATCTTTGTATGCAGAGTACACTGCATATGATTGGGGCATAATAATATAAAAATGTAATCATATAGGATCACAATAAATTTAATAATGTTAAGAAATTTGAACTTCTGTGCCAATCCTCTATAATTGTTTGTTTGTTTAAAATATCTGTTGTTGCATAGAAATGTGATTATTATCTGTAAATCTGCTATGTCATTAGAACTGCCCTGTTTAGTACTGCACTTAAGCTTTATTTAAATTTTATATATCTGATGAGTTGTTTAGTGATAGCTAAATGAAAGGCTATTCACTGAGCGAATAGGCTCACCCCTCTACTCAAACATTTTCAGGACAACATCAACAACAGGAATCGGAAGGATCTTTTCATCCTAATGCCTAGTCTATAGAAGGTTTGTAGTTAGTCTAATTAGAGGTCTCTTAGTCCTTCCCCTCGATCCTTGGGACATGGTGTGGGTGAGAGAGAGTATGTATGTGGAATGTGTATAAAGATGTAAATTAACTGTTATGTTTACTTTATGTTGAACAATGTAATTTGCTGTAGACTTTGTATATATATCTCCTGTCAGTTTAATAGAAATGCTTCTGCGGTTTGTTTAGTTTTAGTTTACAGCCTAAATCAGATTATCCTTTTAATGTAATTTAAGATGTTTTAAATAATGATGAATGATTTGGCTTGTGTGTAAATTCCTTTGTCGCGCCTTAATCTTGTGGTCTGTGGTTAGTATGAGATTGGGGTGTGACATCTTTTGGTATCAGAGCCAGGTTGAGTATATGAATACTCTAAGTCCAGGTCAGGGGACGATAAGAGACCAATAGGATTAAGGTTTAGGCGTCTTTCTTCTATCTGTAGTTTTCTAATAGGAAATATTCTGTTATATCATTGCAGATGGCAGGAAGAGGTCATGATCATGATGACCAGGCCGAGAGTCATGTTGGCCCTGATCCTTTGTACTTGGGTCCAGGTGGTGGTGACCACGTAGATGAAGCATCTCGTATGTATAAGATGTTTCTGGAGACCAGGGAGAAGTACAAAGCTGATAGGCGAGCTTCTACTTCCACCAGTAGTAAGGATCTGATGCGATCTTATGAGCTTGTAAAGAAGCTTGGTGGTACACAATTTAGTGGTACTACAGATCCTGCGGAGGAAGATGAGTGGTGGAGACAGATAGAGAAGGTCTTTCGCTTGATGGGGCTTCCAGAAGAGAAGAAGATTAATCACAAAGTTTATCTTTTAACAGGCGATGCAGAGTTGTGGTGGCGTGGTGTGGAGGAAAAGAGGAGAGGTACAAAGCTTTCTTGGCAGAATTTCTCTGAAGAGTTCCATCTTAAGTTTTATCCACCTACCTTCCTCAATGAGAAAATCAGGCAATTATAGAACATTAAGCAGGGGAACATGTCAGTTACTGAGTATGAAGCACTTTTCACACGATTAGCAAACTTCTGTCTGCAGCTTGTTCCTGACAACTTAGAAAGATGCAGAAGGTTTCAAGAAGGGCTAAGGCCAGAGATTCGGCATACAGTTTCTGCTATTAGTAAAAGGAACAGGGAGAACTTTGGTGAGTTTGTTGAGGCTGCTAGACAGGTTGAGGAATCTGTGAATGCTGACAAGGTGTCTGAGTCTAAGAAAAGATCTGTAGATTTCAGTAGAGGACAGTCCAGTAGTGGATATAGAGGTGGAGGTAGAGGTTTCTTTTCTAAATTTGGGCGTGGCTTTAGTTGTTTCAGTAAACAGAGATCTGAGGATGTTACTTCTTCTAGAGGCAGAGGAAGATACAGCCCAGAGAGATGGGGCAGTGCTTCTAGTGGATGGTATTCTGAGTCATCAATGTCAGTGAAAGGTCCCCAGAGACAAGAGATACCGCCATGTGACAAATGTGGAAGACCACATACTGGTCAGTGTTGGGGTACAGATTCTCAAGGTTGTTTTGTCTGCGGACAAGTAGGACATTTCAGAAAGGAATGTCCTCAGCTTCGACAGGCAGCATCACAAGCTTTCCAGCCTCAGCACCCTGATGTTCCGAGTTCTTCTGTAGCTTCTGGTTCCAGAGGTGGTGGAGTATCCAGTGGCAGAAGCGGTCAGAGAGGACAACGTGGCAGAGGGAGAGCTTCAACACGTTTCTTCTCTTTGACACCTCAGGAAGGTATAATCTCTTCACAAGTCGTTACAGGAGAAATGCTTTTGTTTAATAGTATACCAGTTTCAGTTTTGATAGATCCGGGTGCTACTCACTCTTTCATACGACGTTCTTTAGTTGGTGAACTTAACCTGTTAACTCAAGAGTTGGTAGATGAGTTAGTGTTGAGGGTTCCACTAGGTGGACCAACAGCTCTGACTGAGTTCTGTCCCGGATGTTTGCTATCTTTTGGAGGTTACACCTTTGCTAATAATCTCATACCCCTGGATGTAAATACTTTTCAAGTCATCTTGGGTATGGATTGTCTTGAGACATATCGAGTGCAACTCGATTGTTGGAGGAAGGAAGCTACCTTTCAACTAGGTGAATTTTCTTGTGTCTTTACTGGAGACAGGAAAGTTCTGCCTACGTGCATAGTATCAGCTGCTGTAGCTGATAAAATGCTACAGAAAGGATGTGAAGCGTTCCTTGCTCATGTGGTTGACACCAGAGCAGAGATGAGCACCGCCAGTGTTTATGATGTGCCTGTGGTTCATGAGTTTTCTGATATTTTTCCAGAAGAGTTACCAGGTTTACCTCCTGTCAGAGACATTGATTTTGAGATTCATATATATCCAGGTAGTTATCCAGTAGCACTGCCAGCCTATAGAATGGCACCTGCAGAGTTGAAGGAACTCAAGGTGCAGTTGCAGGAGTTGCTGGATAAGGGTTTCATCAGACCCAGTTCTTCACCGTGGGGTGCTCCAGTGCTGTTTGTTAAAAAGAAGGATGGTACCATGCGTCTCTGTATAGATTACAGGCAACTGAACAAGACCACTATTAAGAACAAGTACCCTTTGCCGAGAATAGACGATCTGTTGGATCAGTTGCGCGGAGCAACGATCTTCTCTAAAATAGATTTGAGATCTGGATATCATCAGCTCAGAATAAAAGGCTTCTGATATTCCCAAGACAGCTTTCAGAACTAGGTATGGGCATTATGAGTTTCTGGTCATGTCGTTTGGGCTGACCAATGCCCTAGCAGCCTTTATGGATATGATGAATCGGATTTTCAAACCGTTCCTAGATCAGTTTATTGTAGTCTTTATAGATGATATTCTGATCTACTCCAGAGATGATGTATAGCATGAGCAACACCTGAGAGTAGCGTTGCAGTTTTTGAGGCAACATCAGCTGTATGCTAAGTTTAGTAAGTGCGAGTTCTGGTTGGCGGAGGTAGCATTTCTTGGACATGTTATCTCGAGAGATGGAGTTAGCGTTGATCCTAAGAAAGTTGATTCTGTGCTTCAGTGGGAACAGCCTAAGACTCCTACTGAGATCAGAAGTTTCTTGGGATTAGCAGGTTATTACAGAAGGTTTATACAGAACTTCAGTGTTCTAGCATCACCTTTGACACGTTTGACGAGGAAGAATACACCGTTTGTTTGGTCTGATAACTGCGAGAAGATTTTTCAGATCTTGAAGAGGAAGTTGACTACAACGCCAGTGTTGGTTTTGCCAGAGGAAGATAAAGGTTATACAGTGTTTTGCGATGCTTTCAAGAGAGGTTTGGGCTGTCTGTTAATGCAAGAAGGCAAGGTTGTGGCCTATGCGTCTAGACAGCTTAAGAAGAATGAAGAGAACTACTCTATTCATGATCTGGAGTTAGCTGCTATAGTTCATGCTCTTAAGACATGGCGTCACTACCTGTATGGTGAGACATGTCAGGTGTTTACGGATCATAAGAGCCTGAAGTATATCTTCACTCAGAAGGATTTGAATTTGAGACAGCGCAGATGGCTTGAGCTGATCAAAGACTATGATGTGACAATCGATTACCATCCTGGTAAAGCTAATGTTGTGGCAGATGCCTTGAGTAGAAAGTCGAGTTCAACAACTAATGCATTTTCCATGGCATGTTTCAAGAGAGACTTGCTTGTAGATATGCGAAGGTTGAACTTAGACTTGGATGTGACTGGACAGAGTGGGTTGATTGCTCAGATGCAGGTCAAACCTACTTTCTATGATCAGATTAAGGAGTTGCAGAAGAATGATGACGGGTTGTGGCAGGTTATGCAGGATATATTGGAAGGTAAGAGAACGGAATTCAGGTTTTATGATGATGGTGTGTTATATCTTCATGACAGATTGTGTGTACCTGGGAACAGTGAGCTGAAACAGCAAATTCTTGAAGAAGCGCATGCTTCTATGTATGCTATGCATCCAGGTAACACTAAAATGTACAGGAACCTCAAAGAGCTGTACTGGTGGTCTGGTATGAAAAGAGATGTGGCTGAGTACGTGGCTAGATGTGGAGTGTGTCAGCAGGTTAAGGCTGAGCATCAGAAACCTACTGGTACCTTACAGTCGCTTCCTATACCTGAATGGAAATGGGAACACATCACGATGGATTTTGTGGTAGGATTACCCAGGACGTCTAGAGGTTCGGACTCGATTTGGGTGATTGTGGATAGACTAACTAAGTCTGCTCACTTTCTCCTTGTCAAGTCAACCTTTGATGTTCCGAAGCTGGCCAAGATATATGTGGACGAGGTAATTAGATTACATGGAATTCCAATTTCCATTATTTCTGACAGAGATCCTAAGTTTACATCTAGGTTCTGGAATCAGCTACATCGTGCGTTGGGCACAAAGCTGAGGTTTAGTACAACGTTTCACCTACAGACAGATGGTCAGTCTGAGAGGACCATTCAGACTCTTGAAGACATGCTGAGAGCATGCGTGCTACAGTTCAGAGGTAACTGGGAAGAACACTTAAGCCTGATGGAGTTTGCATATAACAACAGCTACCATTCTAGTCTTGGAATGGCCCCATATGAAGCTCTATATGGCAGGAAGTGTAGATCACCAGTTTGTTGGTACGAAGTTGGTGAGAAAGAAATTCTTGGACCTGAGATAGTTGATATAACTACAGAGAAGATATCTATAATCAGGGAACAGTTGAAAGCTGCACAGGACAGGCAGAAAAGTTATGCAGAGAAACGACATCGACCTCTTGAGTTTGAGGTTGGTGATGAGGTGTATCTGAAAGTTTCACCGTGGAAGGGAATTCTAAGGTTTGACAAGAGAGGCAAGCTGAACCCTAGATATATGGGCCCATATCTTATCAAAGAAAGGATTGGATCTGTAGCCTACAGGTTGGATTTGCCGTCTGAGTTGGCAAATCTTCATGATGCGTTTCATGTGTCTATGCTGAAGAAGTGTCACCCCGGTACAGAGAAAATATTAGATCCAGATCTGGCACAGCTTAGGACAGATGTGTCCTACGTGGAAGGACCAGTACAGATAGTTGATCACCGAATCAAGAAGCTTAACAACCGTGAGATACCGTTGGTGAAGGTTCTGTGGAGGAATCATAACCTTGAAGAAGCTACGTGGGAGCTTGAGTCTGAGATGCGTAACAAGTTTCCTTTTCTCTTTTAGGAATTTCGGGACGAAATTCTTATAAGGGAGAGAGATTGTTATGACCCACATTTTGTTTTACCAGTAAGTACTTTGGTTAGTGCATAATTGAACTAGTTATGTTGAGATGAGTACTTGCTTTTGTTAATAGTGTTTTGAGCTTTGAGCTAGTGTTAATGTATTCTTAGCTTGTTTTCTTGTCCTGAGGTTGAGGACAAGTTTGTGTTTAATCCGTTGCCAAAGAAATCACGCGAAACCGACCTACGAGTAAAAAGATATAAGCTTTTTAGTGTACAGGGAGCTATGTGTAATTTCGGAAAGTTTTTGGGCAATTTGCATCCGGCCCCCTGGGCGCCCTTCCTTATCCTTTCCTTCAGTTTTCCCTTTTTAACTCTGTTAGCCGACTCTGGAAATGAAGTATTTCATTTCGTTTCCATTGTTTCTACCGTTCGTTGGCAGTGAGTGAGAGAGAGGATCTGAGAGCGAGAGAGAAGGAAGATCGCAGCTCCCAGCAGCCAGCTCCTCGCCATCGACGCCGACTCCTAGCCACCCGAACTTAGCAGTTTCTTCTTCTTCTTCTTCTTCTTCTTCTTCTTCTTCTTCTTCACCTTCCTCTTCCTCCTGCAGCCGTGAAGAGGCCGACCATGGAGATGGTCTAGGGAGCGAACGGTGCTTCCCCTCCGTTCTTTCTTCTTGCCAACTGCTTGCTAGGTCATTCCGAAGCTATAGGAGTGATTCGGGTAAGAATCGTCCACCGAATCGACCCCGAGCTCCTCTTTTACTTCTGCAATTTCCGTCTCTGCGCAGGTTGCACGGCGTGCAAATCAGTTTGCACGACGTGCAAAGTTGCAGAAAAGTAGAACAAAAGTGCACTGAAGGTGCACGGCGTGCAGCCCAGGTGCACGACGTGCACGCTGCTGTAAAGGGCAGAATTAGGCGTGGTTGTGGACGTTTTTCGGTGTATACGAACACACCGAAGTGGGTGAGTAGTATTTCATTTATTTATCACCATAGAACTCGAATTCATTGTATATATTGCTTCGGTATAATTAGAGTAACTGAATATGTTGAGATCTAAATGAATGTCTGTTGTTATGATAAGTTTAGAATGATGTGGAATTATGTATAAAGTTGAATGAGATAGAAGTGTTCTTGAATATACTCAGTGTGCAATTAAGATTGAGTTATGACAATTTTATATTTACTGCTTAAATAATGATGATAGACTTAGGTGCCCTAACACCGTAGAACCCCTTTGAGAGGTCTGCACCTTAGGGGTGAAACTCGTGTCCAACATCAACTGGTTGAGTAATTTTGGTGGCACGAGGGTTGATAGACAGTGTCCAACACCAACCGATTGAGTAATTTCGGTGGCACTGGGGATAAGAATATAAATAAAGTAAAGGGTTATCCAACACCAACCGGTTGAGTAATTCTGGTGGTAACCCAGTATTGGCTCCCTGTGCCTGTGTGCTCAGGTTAGAGGAGGAGTCCAGAGCACTCGTGGTGAGTGCAGAGGAGGCCAGAGAGCCTGTGGGTCCTGTAGTAGACCAGGACGAGAAGTTAGACTTAGCATTTCCCGGGTGTGTCGCTAAGTCTTGTACGGTGGGATCGTAGTTCGCTACAGATCTTTGTATGCAGAGTACACTGCATATGATTGGGGCATAATAATATAAAAATGTAATCATATAGGATCACAGTAAATTTAATAATGTTAAGAAATTTGAACTTCTGTGCCAATCCTCTATAATTGTTTGTTTGTTTAAAATATCTGTTGTTGCATAGAAATGTGATTATTATCTGTAAATCTGCTATGTCATTAGAACTTCCCTATTTAGTACTGCACTTAAGCTTTATTTAAATTTTATATATCTGATGAGTTGTTTAGTGATAGCTAAATGAAAGGCTATTCACTGAGCGAGTAGGCTCACCCCTCTACTCAAACATTTTCAGGACAACATCAGCAACAGGAATCGGAAGGATCTTTTCATCCTAATGCCTAGTCTATAGAAGGTTTGTAGTTAGTCTAGTTAGAGGTCTCTTAGTGCTTCCCCTCGATCCTTGGGACATGGTGTGGGTGAGAGAGAGTATGTATGTGGAATGTGTATAAAGATGTAAATTAACTGTTATGTTTACTTTATGTTGAACAATGTAATTTGCTGTAGACTTTGTATATATATCTCCTGTCAGTTTAATAGAAATGCTTCTGCAGTTTGTTTAGTTTTAGTTTACAGCCTAAATCAGATTATCCTTTTAATGTAATTTAAGATGTTTTAAATAATGATGAATGATTTGGCTTGTGTGTAAATTCCTTTGTCGCGCCTTAATCTTGTGGTCTGTGGTTAGTATGAGATTGGGATGTGACATCTTTTAGTATCAAAGCCAGGTTGAGTATATGAATACTCTAAGTCCAGGTCAGGGGACGATAAGAGACCAATAGGATTAAGGTTTAGGTGTCTTTCTTCTATCTGTAGTTTTCTAACAGGAAATATTCTGTTATATCATTGCAGATGGTAGGAAGAGGTCATGATCATGATGACCAGGCCGAGAGTCATGTTGGCCCTGATCCTTTGTACTTGGGTCCAGGTGGTGGTGACCATGTAGATGAAGCATCTCGTATGTATAAGATGTTTCTGGAGACCAGGGAGAAGTACAAAGCTGATAGGCGAGCTTCTACTTCCACCAGCAGTAAGGATCTGATGCGATCTTATGAGCTTGTAAAGAAGCTTGGTGGTACAGAATTTAGTGGTACTACAGATCCTGCGGAGGCAGATGAGTGGTGGAGACAGATAGAGAAGGTCTTTCACTTGATGGGGCTTCCAGAAGAGAAGAAGATTAATCACAAAGTTTATCTTTTAACAGGCGATGCAGAGTTGTGGTGGCGTGGTGTAGAGGAAAAGAGGAGAGATACAGAGCTTTCCTGGCAGGATTTCTCTGAAGAGTTCCATCTTAAGTTTTATCCACCTACCTTCCTTAATGAGAAAATCGGGCAATTACAGAACATTAAGCAAGGGAACATGTCAGTTACTGAGTATGAAGCACTTTTCACACGATTAGCAAACTTCTGTCCGCAGCTTGTTCCTGACAACTTAGAAAGATGCAGAAGGTTTCAGGAAGGGCTAAGGCCAGAGATTCGGCATACAGTTTCTGCTATTAGTAAAAGGAACAGGGAGAACTTTGGTGAGTTTGTTGAGGCTGCTAGATAGGTTGAGGAATCTGTGAATGCTGACAAGGTGTCTGAGTCTAAGAAAAGATCTGCAGATTTCAGTAGAGGACAATCCAGTAGTGGATATAGAGGTGGAGGTAGAGGTTTCTTTTCTAAATTTGGGCATGGCTTTAGCTGTTTCAGTAAACAGAGATCTGAGGATGTTACTTCTTCTAGAGGCAGAGGAAGATACAGCCCAGGGAGATGGGGCAGTGCTTCTAGTGGACGGTCTTCTGAGTCATCAATGTCAGTGACAGGTCCCCAGAGACAAGAGATACCGCCATGTGACAAATGTGGAAGACCACATACTGGTCAGTGTTGGGGTACAGATTCTCAAGGTTGTTTTGTCTGCGGACAAGTAGGACATTTCAGAAAGGAATGTCCTCAGCTTCGACAAGCAGCATCACAAGCTTTCCAGCCTCAGCACCCTGATGTTCCGAGTTCTTCTGTAGCTTCTGGTTCCAGAGGTGGTGGAGTATCCAGTGGCAGAAGCGGTCAGAGAGGACAACGTGGCAGAGGGAGAGCTTCAGCACGTTTCTTCTCTTTGACACCTCAGGAAGGTATAATCTCTTCACAAGTCGTTACAGGAGAAATGCTTTTGTTTAATAGTATACCAGTTTCAGTTTTGATAGATCCGGGTGCTACTCACTCTTTCATACGACGTTCTTTAGTTGGTGAACTTAACCTATTAACTCAAGTGTTGGTAGATGAGTTAGTGTTGAGGGTTCCACTAGGTGGACCAACAGCTCTGACTGAGTTCTGTCCCGGATGTTTGCTATCTTTTGGAGGTTACACCTTTGCTGCTAATCTCATACCCCTGGATGTAAATACTTTTCAAGTCATCTTGGGTATGGATTGTCTTGAGACATATCGAGTGCAACTCGATTGTTGGAGGAAGGAAGCTACCTTTCAACTAGGTGAATTTTCTTGTGTCTTTACTGGAGACAGGAAAGTTCTGCCTACGTGCATAGTATCAGCTGCTGTAGCTGATAAAATGCTACAGAAAGGATGTGAAGCGTTCCTTGCTCATGTGGTTGACACCAGAGCAGAGATGAGCACCGCCAGTGTTTATGATGTGCCTGTGGTTCATGAGTTTTCTGATGTTTTTCCAGAAGAGTTACCAGGTTTACCTCCTGTCAGAGACATTGATTTTGAGATTCATATATATCCAGGTAGTTATCCAGTAGCACTGCCAGCCTATAGAATGGCACCTGCAGAGTTGAAGGAACTCAAGGTGCAGTTGCAGGAGTTGCTGGATAAGGGTTTCATCAGACCTAGTTCTTCACCGTGGGGTGCTCCAGTGCTGTTTGTTAAAAAGAAGGATGGTACCATGCATCTCTGTATAGATTACAGGCAACTGAACAAGATCACTATTAAGAACAAGTACCCCTTTGCCGAGAATAGACGATCTGTTGGATCAGTTGCGCGGAGCAACGATCTTCTCTAAAATAGATTTGAGATCTGGATATCATCAGCTCAGAATAAAGGCTTCTGATATTCCCAAGACAGCTTTCAGAACTAGGTATGGGCATTATGAGTTTCTGGTCATGTCGTTTGGGCTGACCAATGCCCTAGCAACCTTTATGGATATGATGAATCGGATTTTCAAACCGTTCCTAGATCATTTTATTGTAGTCTTTATAGATGATATTCTGATCTACTCCAGAGATGATGTATAGCATGAGAAACACCTGAGAGTAGCATTGCAGTTGTTGAGGCAACATCAGCTGTATGCTAAGTTTAGTAAGTGTGAGTTCTGGTTGGCGGAGGTAGCATTTCTTGGACATGTTATCTCGAGAGATGGAGTTAGCGTTGATCCTAAGAAAGTTGATTCTGTGCTTCAGTGGGAACAGCCTAAGACTCCTACTGAGATCAGAAGTTTCTTGGGATTAGCAGGTTATTACAGAAGGTTTTTACAGAACTTCAGGGTTCTAGCATCACCTTTGACACGTTTGACGAGGAAGAATACACCGTTTGTTTGGTCTGATAACTGCGAGAAGAGTTTTCAGATCTTGAAGAGGAAGTTGACTACAACGCCAGTGTTGGTTTTGCCAGAGGCAGATAAAGGTTATACAGTGTTTTGCGATGCTTCCAGGAGAGGTTTGGGCTGTGTGTTAATGCAAGAAGGCAAGGTTGTGGCCTATGCATCTAGACAGCTTAAGAAGAATGAAGAGAACTACCCTATTCATGATCTGGAGTTAGCTGCTATAGTTCATGCTCTTAAGACATGGCGTCACTACCTGTATGGTGAGACATGTCAGGTGTTTACGGATCATAAGAGCCTGAAGTATATCTTCACTCAGAAGGATTTGAATTTGAGACAGCGCAGATGGCTTAAGCTGATCAAAGACTATGATGTGACAATCGATTACCATCCTGGTAAAGCTAATGTTGTGGCGGATGCCTTGAGTAGAAAGTCGAGTTCAACAGCTAATGCATTTTCCATGGCATGTTTCAAGAGAGACTTGCTTGTAGATATGCGAAGGTTGAACTTAGACTTGGATGTGACTGGACAGAGTGGGTTGATTGCTCAGATGCAGGTAAAACCTACTTTCTATGATCAGATTAAGGAGTTGCAGCAGAATGATGACGGGTTGTGGCAGGTTATGCAGGATATATTGGAAGGTAAGAGAACGGAATTCAGGTTTTCTGACGATGGTGTGTTATATCTTCATGACAGATTGTGTGTGCCTGGGAACAGTGAGCTGAAACAGCAAATTCTTGAAGAAGCGCATACTTCTATGTATGTTATGCATCCAGGTAACACTAAAATGTACAGGAACCTCAAAGAGCTGTACTGGTGGTCTGGTGTGAAAAGAGATGTGGCTGAGTACGTGGCTAGATGTGGAGTGTGTCAGCAGGTTAAGGCTGAGCATCAGAAACCTGCTGGTACCTTACAGTCGCTTCCTATACCTGAATGGAAATGGGAACACATCACGATGGATTTTGTGGTAGGATTACCCAGGACGTCTAGAGGTTCGGACTCGATTTGGGTGATTGTGGATAGAATAACTAAGTCTGCTCACTTTCTCCCTGTCAAGTCAACCTTTGATGTTTCGAAGCTGGCCAAGATATATGTGGACGAGGTAATTAGATTACATGGAATTCCAGTTTCCATTATTTCTAACAGAGATCCTAAGTTTACATCTAGGTTCTGGAATCAGCTACATCGTGCGTTGGGCACAAAGCTGAGGTTTAGTACACCGTTTCACCCACAGACAGATGGTCAGTCTGAGAGGACCATTCAGACTCTTGAAGACATGCTGAGAGCATGCGTGCTACAGTTCAGAGGTAACTGGGAAGAACACTTAAGCCTGATGGAGTTTGCATATAACAACAGCTACCATTCTAGTCTTGGAATGGCCCCATATGAAGCTCTATATGGCAGGAAGTGTAGATCACTAGTTTGTTGGTACGAAGTTGGTGAGAAAGAAATTCTTGGACCTGAGATAGTTGATATAACTACAGAGAAGATATTTGTAATCAGGGAACAGTTGAAAGCTGCACAGGACAGGCAGAAAAGTTATGCAGAGAAACGACGTCGACCTCTTGAGTTTGAGGTTGGTGATGAGGTGTATCTGAAAGTTTCACCGTGGAAGGGAATTCTAAGGTTTGACAAGAGAGGCAAGCTGACCCCTAGATATATGGGCCCATATCCTATCAAAGAAAGGATTGGACCTGTAGCCTACAGGTTGGATTTGCCGTCTGAGTTGGCAAATCTTCATGATGTGTTTCATGTGTCTATGCTGAAGAAGTGTCACCCCGGTACAGAGAAAATATTAGATCCAGATCTGGCACAGCTTAGGACAGATGTGTCCTACGTGGAAGGACCAATATAGATTGTTGATCATCGAATCAAGAAGCTTAAGAACCGTGAGATACCGTTGGTGAAGGTTCTGTGGAGGAATCATAACCTTGAAGAAGCTACGTGGGAGCTTGAGTCTGAGATGCGTAACAAGTTTCCTTTTTTTTCTTTTAGGAATTTTGGGACGAAATTCTTATAAGGGAGAGAGATTGTTATGACCCACATTTCATTTTACCAGTAAGTACCTTGGTTAGTGCATAATTGAACTAGTTATGTTGAGATAAGTACTTGCTTTTGTTAATAGTGTTTTGAGCTTTGAGCTAGTGTTAATGTATTCTTAGCTTGTTTTCTTGTCCTGAGGTTGAGGACAAGTTTGTGTTTAATCCGTTGCCAAAGAAATCACGCGAAACCGACCTACGAGTAAAAAGATATAAGCTTTTTAGTGTGCAGGGACCTATGTGTAATTTCGGAAAGTTTTTGGGAAATTTGCATCCGGCCCCCTGGGCGCCCTTCCTTATCCTTTCCTTCAGTTTTCCCTTTTTAACTCTATTAGCCGACTCTGGAAATGAAGTATTTCATTTCATTTCCATTGTTTCTACCGTTCGTTGGCAGTGAGTGAGAGAGAGGATCTGAGAGCGGGAGAGAAGGAAGATCACAGCTCCCAGCAACCAGCTCCTCGCCATCGACGCCGACTCCTAGCCGCCCGAACTTAGCAGTTTCTTCTTCTTCTTCTTCTTCTTCTTCTTCACCTTCCTCTTCCTCCTGCAGCCGCGAAGAGGCCGACCATGGAGATGGTCTAGGGAGCGAACGGTGCTTCCCCTCCGTTCTTTCTTCTTGCCAACTGCTTGCTAGGTCATTCCGAAGCTATAGGAGTGATTCGGGTAAGAATCGTCCACCGAATCGACCCCGAGCTCCTCTTTTACTTCTGCAATTTCCGTCTCTGCGCAGGTTGCACGGCGTGCAAAGTTACAGAAAGCAGAACGAGTTTCTGCCCAGGTTGCACGACGTGCAAATCAGTTTGCACGGCGTGCAAAGTTGCAGAAAAGTAGAACAAAAGTGCACTGAAGGTGCACGGCGTGCAGCCCAGGTGCACGGCGTGCACGCTGCTGTAAAGGACAAAATTAGGCATGGTTGTGGATGTTTTTTGGTGTATACGAACACACCGAAGTGGGTGAGTAGTATTTCATTTATTTATCACCATAGAACTCGAATTCATTGTATATATTGCTTCGGTATAATTAGAGTAACTGAATATGTTGAGATCTAAATGAATGTCTGTTGTTATGATAAGTTTAGAATGATGTGGAATTATGTATAAAGTTGAATGAGATAAAAGTGTTCTTGAATATACTCAATGTGCAATTAAGATTGAGTTATGACAATTTTATATTTACTGCTTAAATAATGATGATAGACTTAGGTGCCCTAACACCGTAGAACCCCTTTGAGAGGTCTGCACCTTAGGGGTGAAACTCGTGTCCAACATCAACTGGTTGAGTAATTCTGGTGGTACGAGGGTTGATAGACAGTGTCCAACACCAACCGATTGAGTAATTTCGGTGGCACTGGGGATAAGAATATAAATAAAGTAAAGGGTTATCCAACACCAACCGGTTGAGTAATTCTGGTGGTAACCCAGTATTGACTCCCTGCGCCTGTGTGCTCAGGTTAGAGGAGGAGTCCAGAGCACTCGTGGTGAGTGCAGAGGAGGCCAGAGAACCTGTGGGTCATGTAGCAGACCAGGTCGAGAAGTTAGACTTAGCATTTCCCGGGTGTGTCGCTAAGTCTTGTACGGTGGGATCGTAGTTCACTACAGATCTTTGTATGCGGAGTACACTGCATATGATTGGGGCATAATAATATAAAAATATAATCATATAGGATCACAGTAAATTTAATAATGTTAAGAAATTTGAACTTCTGTGCCAATCCTCTATAATTGTTTGTTTGTTTAAAATATCTGTTGTTGCATAGAAATGTGATTATTATCTGTAAATCTGCTCTGTCATTAGAACTGCCCTGTTTAGTACTGCACTTAAGCTTTATTTAAATTTTATATATCTGATGAGTTGTTTAGTGATAGCTAAATGAAAGGCTATTCACTGAGCGAGTAGGCTCACCCCTCTACTCAAACATTTTTAGGACAACATCAGCAACAGGAATCAGAAGGATCTTTTCATCCTAATGCCTAGTCTATAGAAGGTCTGTAGTTAGTCTAGTTAGAGGTCTCTTAGTCCTTCCCCTCGATCCTTGGGACATGGTGTGGGTGAGAGAGAGTATGTACGTGGAATGTGTATAAAGATGTAAATTAACTGTTATGTTTACTTTATGTTGAACAATGTAATTTGCTGTAGACTTTGTATATATATCTCCTGTCAGTTTAATAGAAATGCTTCTGCAGTTTGTTTAGTTTTAGTTTACAGCCTAAATCAGATTATCCTTTTAATGTAATTTAAGATGTTTTAAATAATGATGAATGATTTGGCTTGTGTGTAAATTCCTTTGTCGCGCCTTAATCTTGTGGTCTGTGGTTAGTATGAGATTGGGGTGTGACACAAGACTTGTTCACAACTCCTCTATATGCAAAGAATTACCATAGATAAGAACTTGGTGAAGAAGAAAAGAAAGGAAGAATCACAACCCGAGATTCATTCTTCAACCAAGGTTGAAGATGACCATGGCTTCACCTTAAGCTTAAGGCTCGAGATCCTCCTTGCTCCTCAACTAATATGCATGATATCTAAGAGAAAGAGAGTTGTAGGATTCGAAAAGTTTCACTAGTAGGTGAAAGGAGTGGTATATATAATTGAGGCTCATGAGAGAGAGTGTATAAGAGGTGTCATCACCTTATACTACTAGGTGACACATGTCAATGCATGGGTTGAATTGTGTCCATGCATGCACACATATTTATATTGACTTGCAAAACTCTTGGGGATAATCTAGGGATTACATTTAGGCTATTAGTTATCTTGTTGAACAAGATATTTCAACCCAACATCACTTTATTCACAAACCGATACAACTTTTCCAAGGAAAGTTGTAAACTGATATCCATCACCTTTTTGAGCTGATTAACTCATCATGGACTTTGCCAATAGTTTACAAAACGATATGGGACCTCCTCTATGGCTTCTTGGCCGATAGGCACTCCCATATAAGCTCTACAACTCAATACAACTCATTTTAGGGTCTCAACTATACAACTCTTCTTGGTCTTTTCATCACCATGAATACCATTACTCAAATATGATTCAAACATGGTGCCTCTTTCTTTCTATATCCTCTAGATGATTCTAAGAGAGATTAGGGACACTCTAGAGGTGGTAATTTGCATATCAATCCTACATTTTGAGTAAATTGCAATTTGCACTAAAATTGGTACACAAGGCACACACATTATTCAAACAAGCTCCAACTTGGAACTTAGGTTTTCCACAAGCCATACCTTAGCATCATTCTCTCTCTTTTGATGATAAAGAACTTGAAGCATGTTCAAAATGTGCCATATTGCAATATAACCCCTCATCTTGGGTAAATTGCAATTTACACCCAAACTATCATATAATGCACAAACAATTTGCATATAAGCTCAAACTTGAAAATTAAACTCTTCTTGAGTCTTGATTGCTTTTCAAAAGATTAAAACAAGTTTATAGGTACTTACTTAAGCAAAGCTTCTAGGGTTATGGAATAACCCAGGTCAGGGATGCTGTAATTATCAACCCCTAACATGGATTTTGTCCCCAAAATCTCAAGAGAAAAGAGAAGGGTACTTCCTCCTCATTTCTTCCTCCATCTCCCATGTGGCTTCTTCAATGCCACGATGATTCTAGAGAAATTTCACAAGAACTATATCTTTCTTTTTCAACTTCTTGATTCTTCTGTCAAGAATCATCATTGGACCTTCCACATAGGATATATCTTCATTCAATTCTACCTCTACAGGTAGCAACACCAACTCTGTATCAGGATGACACTTTCTCAACATATATATGAAACACTAGATGTAGTCTATGTAGCTCAGGTGGCAACTCCAACCTATAGGCTACCTTTCCAATTCGTGCTGTCACTGGGTAAGGTCCCATAAATCAAGGAGCTAACTTACCCTTTTTCCCAAATCTGAGAACACCTTTCCAAGGAGAGACCTTGAGATACACCATGTCTCCAACTTGGAATTCTAAAGGTCTACGACGTTTATCGATATATGACTTCTGTCTATCTTGTGCAGCCTTCAACTGTTGTTGTATTACTTTAATCTTTTTAGTTTTCTGTTGCACTAATTCATGACCCAGAAGTTGGTATTCTCCTGTCTCATACCCGCATAATGGAGATCTACAAGGTCTACCATATAATGCTTCATATGGTGCCATATCAATACTTTTCTGATAACTATTGTTGTAGGCAAACTCTATTAAGCTCAAATGTAAGTCCCAACTTCCTTCAAACTAAAGAACACATGCCCTAAGAAAGAACTCCAAAGTCTATATAGTCCTTTCAGATTGTCCATATGTTTGAGGGTGAAAAGATGTGCTAAATTTTAACTGCGTACCCAAGGCTTTATGTAGTCATTCCCAAAAATGACTTGTAAACTGGGGACCTCTATCAGACACAATTGTGTCTAGAACTCTATGTAACCACACTATCTCATCTATGTAGATCTGTGCAAGTTTTTCAACAGTATAGGTTGTTTTAACATGAAGAAAATGCACTGACTTAGTCAACCTATCAACTATCACCCAAATGGAATCATGACTTTTGGCTATTCTGGGTAGACGAACCACAAAGTCCATTGTCGCATGATCCCATTTCCACTATGGTATAGGTAAGGGTTGTAATGTTCCTACAGTCTTCTGGTGTTCTACTTTAACTTGTTGATACACTGGACACCGCATAACAAACTCAGCTACATCCTTCTTCAAACCAGGACACCAATACATATCTTTTAAGTTATGATACATTTTAGTACTCCCTGTATGCATTGCATAAATGGATGAATGAGCTTCCCCCATAACCATCTTTCTTAAGTCATTGGCATCAGGTACTACCATCCTACCATGGTAATAGACTACCTCATCCTTTGACTCATGGAAAGTGTCCCGTTTCTCTCTACCATACTCTGACCTGATCTGCTGAACCACAATATCAGCCTGTTGTGCCTCTTTAATCTGTTGTCTCAGAGTAGGTTTCACATGCATCTCGACCAGTAATCTGGCTAACAAAGATACTTTAAGTTTTTATGGTATGTGAAAATCTGACATGTTTCTCCATAAAGATAATGCCTCCAAATCTTCAATGCGTAGACCACTGCAACTAACTCTAGATCATGTATCGGATAATTCTCCTTGTGTTTCTTAAGTTGTCAAGAAGCAAAAGA
This sequence comes from Alisma plantago-aquatica, assembly GCA_963693085.1. NCBI lineage: Eukaryota > Viridiplantae > Streptophyta > Magnoliopsida > Alismatales > Alismataceae > Alisma > Alisma plantago-aquatica. The sequence goes on from OY856409.1 coordinate 511,654,253, forward strand.
AACTACATGATCACTCTGCATCAGCACACATCCTAGACCATTCTTAGAGACATCACAGAAAACAATGTATCCCTTTCCCTGCTCAGGTAAAACCAACATAGGTGCACTAGTCAACCTTTCTTTTAACAACGGGAAAGAACGTTGACACTTGTCATTCCAGACAAAAGGAACTTCCTTCTTGGTTAAGCTAGTTAGGGGTAATGCTATAGAATTAAAGTCTTTAATAAACCTATTGTAGTAACCTACCAAACCTAAGAAACTATGAATCTTAGTTGGTGTCTTGGGCTGTTCCCACTCTAAAATAGAATCCACTTTCTGTGGATCAACACAAATTCCCGAAGAAGACATGATGTGTCCTAGAAAAGACACTTCTAACAACAAGAACTCGCACTTGCTAAACTTAGCATATAGCTTATGTTGTCTCAATAAAGTCCAAACTTGACAAAGGTGTTGTTCATGTTGTTGACCATCTCTATTGTATATCAGGATGTCTTCTATGAAGACTACTATGAACTGATCAAGGAATGGTCGGAAGATTCTATTCATCAACTCCATGAATGTAGCTAGTGCATTAGTTAGTCCAAATGACATAATGACCGTACCTTATCCTAAAGGCTGACTTAGATATGTCACTCTCCTTCATATATAACTGATGATATCATGACTACCTTAGATCTATCTTAGAAAACACTATTGCACCACACAACTGGTCAAACAGATAATCTATCATTGGCAGAGGATATTTGTTCTTTATAGTCACCTTGTTAAGCTGTCTATAGTCTATGCATAATCTCACAGACCCATCCTTCTTTTTAACAAAAAGAACTGGAGCACCCCATGGCGAAGTACTCGGTCAAATGAAACCTTTCTCAAGCAACTCCTATAAATATTTCTTGAGTTTTGCCATCTCAGCAGGCACCATCCTATAAGGTGTTTGGGATATGGATTGTGTACCCAAAATTAGTTTAATCTAGAAATCAATCTCTTAAGGTAGAGGAATATTTGGAAATTCTTCAGGAAACACATCCTTGAATTACCTGACAATAGGAAATTCAGTAAGACTAGGACTTTCTGCTTTGGTATCTACCACATGTGCCAATAATGCTTCACATCCTTATCGCATCAGTCTCTCAGCTACCATTACTGATACTAGACAAGTTGGAAGAATCTTTCTGTCCCCCTGAAAGACCCATGTCTCATCACTGTCTGTGAACATAGCTTGCTTGGAACCATAATATAAGACAACCTTATACTTTTCTAGGGTATCCATCCCAAGAATTACATCAAACCTATGCATATCAAGTGGTATAAGATCCACCTAAATGTTGTGTTCTGAAAAAGAAATAACACAGGGAGAACATACCTCCCGCAACACTACAGATCTGACTAACAGAGTTTCTAATAACATATTATCTTCTCTACGACTGGCAGTCATATTGCAGTCATGAATCACTTCTCAAGTGATAAAGGAATGTGTATAATTTGGATCAATCAAAACAAATATGAAGCAGGATGAAGACATATTGGAATGAAACAATTCCATCTAACATGTCATGACTCGTGGATTGACTACTGCCTCCAGCTGATTCATAGCATAGAATCTTGTCATTGTTTGTTGCCAACTCCGTGCTCTGTTGTTTGGTGTAGATGATCTTGCTTGGGACGCCTGTCCACGTACTCATGTGCCACTGCTAAATTGTTGCCTCTGAGAGCCTTGTTGACTCTACCTCGATGGTTGGGTTACCTCCATGTCTCTAATTGGACAATCCCTTATCATATATCATGTTTGCCCACACTTGAAGCAATTTCTAACCTGCTGTGGTCTAGATGGTCATGTTACTGATATTGATGTCGTACTATGAGCTCCACTTGGTAGGAAATTACGACCTCTACCCTTGCTTGACGTCCACTGCGTCTATGCATTGAACCTCTGTGGTGCTAATGGTACAGGAAACCTTGATTTCTTGAAACTTCCAGACCTCTGTCCCTGGAACTGGACATGTCTTTTCCTACTGTTAGCCTCACATTTCTTAGTCATGGACCTCTCTATCCACCTAACTGACTCCACAAAGGTGGCAAACCTCTCTCTATTCTCTAGAGCAGCTACAACTATGGATAACTCAGCATTTAGACCCTTCTCAAAACACTGAATCCTCTCCTCCTCTGTAGTAGCCCTGTGTGGACAAAACCGTAGAAGCTCCATGAACTTAGCTTCATACTCACTAATCTTCATTGGACCTTGCTTAATACGCTCAAACTGTGATATTTTCTCATCCAGATAAGTCCTGGGAAGGTATCTACTAACAAACTCACGTCAGAACTCCTCCCATCCAACCTCAACACCCGATCTTTTCTCTTCTTCAATGGCCCACCAATGGCTAGTGCTTCCTTTTAAAAGATACACATCATGCCTAAATTGCCTAAATTTATCAGTTTCTAGGATGCTAAGGATTCTAAAGGCTTTTTCCATCTCAATGAGCCATAAATCTGCATTTTTTGGGTCAGCTGTACTGGCATATTCAGTGGCTCCTACCCGACGTAACCGCTCAAAGGTCTTACCAGACCCATGTCCCTCATTGGGAACTGGTGCCCTATGTGATGGTACTAGCATCCGCTTTGCCATATGCTATATTGTGGTCATGAATTGCCTGAAAAGAGCATGAAAGGCTGGGTTTTCTAGCATGGCTTCATCAAGATGGGGATTCTCAGGCACTGATTCCTCTCTAGCCTGTTCCCTTGCACCTCTTCGTGGTGTAGCAATACTACTCTCAGTAGCATGTTCTTCGTGTGCTCCAACCATCTTTTAGCTTTACTTCTTCTTTTATATGAGCAGAAGTCACTTTAAGATAAACTGGAGGACACTAGAACAGATTCAACAACCTTAATCCTATGTCTCTGTAGACTCAATGAACCTTAGGCTCTGATACCAAAAGCTTGTGACAACCACTATCAAACTGACAGCCAAATCGTCACAGTAATTACACAGAATAACCATTAGCAGCGGATTAACAAAAATCACTAAAAACTAAAACCATTTTGCAAAGAGATCCATTGTCGAGAAACTCTTAGAGAAAGAACCAAAGCAATATATACATTATGGTTCACATTGTACAATATTGTACCATCCTCATCTCAAGGATATCATATACCAGCTGCTTTGCCCAAACATATACATAAGCAACATAGAACCTCAAGGCATACAAGCCAAAATCTCAGATCGTTTATAAAACCATTACGTACTAACTCCCAAGGACCTAAGAGTACAAAGACGACACATAAGACTTCTATCTACAAGACATGATAGACAACACACTCAACCTGAGATGTTACTACTATTCCTATTGTCGTTGTCCTCCCTCTACAGTACAATATCTACCTCCTCGTCCGTGTCCACCTAAAATGTTGTTACCAATGGGGTGATATAAAAGTCCCAACAAGAGATATAACTCTCCGTCAACAACATTATTATCGTAGGTAAACAATATAAAACTGAGTAGAGTATCTTTTATATTAATAATCAAGATTAATCATTGTTTATAAGCAGAACAGAGCAATATCATCTTTTAAAACAATGCATCTATCTATTATAGATCAATGAATCATCTATTCACTTTATAAGGAATACGAAGAACACATATAACATATATCCATTTAAGATGTATATAAGTAGTGTAACATCAACCAATGTTTCTATATTCAATCCTTAAGCAAATACACTACATGACTGATTACATATTTACAATCACACTTATGCCCTGAGGAGATGAGGTATACAGCTCATGCTCCAACCGACCACAACTACATAAAGCACCGGTACCATACAAGGTCAAAGGAAGAGCTGGCTTCTAAGACCTCACCTGTCTCGATCAGTACGAGACCACTGGCAGTGACATCACGTGTCAAACTACAATTAGCTTGTCAGGGTATAGTGGCATCTTAGCTATAGTGTTACAACCTCATCATGCACTCTCTTCAGGAGATCACACATCAACCCTGGTATATTAATATTGAGTCATGGCATATAGACATACTCTTATGATGATGAGGGAGATCACACAACAATCCCTATTTAGACATAAGGATATTTTCGCCCATTACCCCCACATATTCAAAAATATGCTCTCTGAGTTAAACTCATTTCACCATTCAGCAAATTCTGACACTAAATGGATCTATGTCTAGGGCAACTACATGATAAGGTTCCACTTGATTAATTAGGTGCATTAAAGTATCTTTTAGCATCAACCAAGTTACAAGCATGAATTATAACAGATGCTACAAAGAAAGGTGTAATACATTTATCAAGTACTCTCATAATCTTTAGAACACATTGAATGCATAACACTCGGGATCTCAATCCCTTATCACATTACTAGGGATTCTCATCCACTAACATTATCATCATCATGATTGCTAGATCTAGGTATTCAAACCCTTAGTTCATCACTGAACATTGTCACCTCTTATTAGGTAACTATTACCTCTAGGTCCTTAGACCCATGTATACATTATACTTGTTGCACAAGTATTTCACATGGCTCACAAGGCCCGTTTAATCTATATCATATGAAACATCATAACTCATACCTGGCTATGATCATCATCTCATGATACCTGCATGGTTAGTATTTCATGATAAAAAACAATATCAAGTACATATCATCACCATGAAATACAAGAGAAATACAACCTTCCCACTATTAGGGTTAGGCTTTCCCTTTTTAGCCGATTAGGGTTTCAAGTTCATATTATTAAGAATCAAAACCCTAATTCATATCTCCACACATATTAGGAGCATACATTGATATCATAAGTATTCAATCATACTTGTTTATTCTCATCATTTATCATTAAATGATTATCACACAAAGTATGAGTTTCTCTCTCATCCTCACTAGGATATTGATTACATCATACTTTATTAAGTTGGCTCAACCCTTTTCTCAAGGTACATTGGCCTACACTTATCAAAATGCATTAAACTCTTTACATCTTAATGTATCATTTGACATAACACACTTCATGTGTTACTCAATCAAGTATATTGTATTTGAGGTGCTTACCTCCATGTTGGTTTTGAGGTTCTTCCATGATATCAGGTTAGAGGTGTGTTCTTACCACCATATTGTCTAAGAGGTGTGTGCTTACCACCATATCGTCTAAGAGGTGTGTTCTTACCACCATATCGTCTAAGAGGTGTGTGATTATCACCATATCATCAAATAGGTGTATGATTATCACCATATCATCCAAGAGGTGTGTGCTTATCTCCATATCATCCAAGAGGTACGTGTGTGTGTCACTTATATCGGGTTACTCAAGTGTAGGGTTTTGCATATCAGGTTAGACCCTTATGCTCATACCTTTTCAAACCTTAAAAGTATCAACCTACCATGTATTGAGTGACAGCCTAGACAACTGGTTAGTCCTTTTTCAACCAACACAAATGTACAAAATGATAGTGGTGTGGGGTTCCAAGGTATAATGGATTTCATATCACCATATTGGGTTTCATTACCATATCGGATTAGAGGTTCTTCAACCCAATATCGATTTGTGCCATGATGATGTCATCATCATCAAGCTCTAGAATTTCGTCCCTTACTATTCTAGTTCATGGAAAACAATCCTATGCAACTATTAGAACTCATAGAATCATCAATCATTCAAGAAAAATCAAAATTGAAAGTAGATCAATAAGTATAGCAAGATTGAAGGTGAATAATAACATGATTGGGTTCAAGTTATATAACCCGCCTCAAGAGCAACTTCAAAGCTCCAAGCTCCAAAGCTTCACGTTCCCAAGGTTGAAGATGAACTTATCAAAGATCCAAGACTTGTTCACAACTCCTCTATATGCAAATACTTACCATATATAAGAACTTGATGAGGAAGAAAAGAAAGGAAGAATCACAACCCGAGATTCATGCTTCAACCAAGGTTGAAGTTGACCATGGCTTCACCTTAAGCTTAAGGCTCGAGCTCCTCCTTGCTCCTCAACTACTATGCACAATATATAAGAGAAATAGAGTTGTAGGATTCGAAAAGTTTCACTAGTAGGTGAAAGGAGTGGTATATATAATTGAGGCTCATGAGAGAGAGTGTATGAGAGGTGTCATCACCTTATACTACTAGGTGACACATGTCCATGCATGGGTTGACACGTGTCCATGCATGAAAACATATTTATATTGACATGAAAAACTCTTGGGGATAATCTAGGGATAAGATATCGGCCATTAGTTATCTTGTTGAACAAGATATTTCAACCCAACATCACTTTATTCACAAACCGATACAACTTTTCCAGGGAAAGTTGTAAACTGAAATCCATCACCTTCTTGAGGTGACTAACTCATCATGGCATTTTCTAAGAGTTGACAAAATGATATGGGACCTCCTATATGGCTTCTTGGACGATAGGAACTCCCATATAAGCTCTACAACTCAATACAACTCAATACAACTCATTTTAAGGTTTCAACTATACAACTCTTCTTGGTCTTTTCATCACCAAGAATACCATTACTCAAATATGATTCAAACATGGTGACTCTTTATTTATATCTCCTCTATATTGTTATAAGAGAGAGTAGATACACTCTAGAGGTGGTAATTTGCATATCAACCCTACATTTTGGGTAAATTGCAATTTGCATCAAAATTGGTACACAAGGCACAAGCAATATTCAAACAAGCTCCAACTTGGAACTTAGGCTTTCCACAAGCCACCCCTTAGCATAATTCTATCTATTATGATGCTAAAGCACTTTAGGAAATTTCAACAAGTGAAATATTGCAATATAACCCCTCATCTGGGGTAAATTGCAATTTACACCCAAACTATCATATAATGCACAAACAATTTGCAAATAAGCTCAAACTTGAAAATTAAACTCTTCTTGAGTCTTAATTACTTTTAAAAAGATTAAAACAAGTTTATAAATACTTACTTAAGCAAAACTTCCAGGGTTATGGCATAACCCAGGTCAGGGATGTTACACATATATAGAAGCCTATGTGTATGGCTGTGATACCATTTATCACGGAACTACTTTTTACCCTTCTTCCACCCCCACTGACTATAGATTTAGTGGCAGTAGGGATTGGGCGCCCATCCTTAGAATGGAACTTAGTTTCACACAAGCAATATATATGAAAAGGCAATAACAAACTAAAGAGATAACATGATACTAAACATGGAGATCAGAGATAAGTACCCATTTCTAGATTGAAGCATACCCATTGGTGTTTCATTCCAGTCCATTATGCAACAGATCTTCATTTCAAAACTACAAATTCAATAAACAAAACAGATTAATGCTGAAGCATTAAGTACGCTATAAAAAGCAAGTAAACAATTTAAGAATACTATAAAAGTTGCTTGGCTAGAAACATCATATAAGCAAGATTTAGAAACAAGGCGTGAAACACTTAATGACATTATGTTATACAAAGTGTGTTTTAAGTGTATTTCCATTATACTCAACAACACAATTTGTCCATTGACCAACTTCCCATTGGAAGGGTCCATTAGGGTGCTCAAGATTAGCCAACCCTTTTATCGACATGGTCTTCCTTATCTAGACATCTCTAGTAATACGCCCAACTTTGTGCCATTACCCCAAGAATATAGGAAGGTACACTAGGTTCATATAATGGACAAGTTCAATTATGTTCGAGGTTTGCTCAACATATTTCAAGCAAACCAAATGTACCAATCATAGGGACCAAGTAGCTCAAATAAGTAATTATCTAGCCAAGCATTCATACGAGCATACATACAACCAAACCAATAACATAGTAGGGTCAAGAGATTAAGCATACCTTGTGAGTTATGATTTATGAGTCAGATCTTAAAGATTATCCAAACCAAGGGTACCTCACAAGAAAAAGATATAGCATGGTATCTTATATCTAAAGGGTTGGTAAATCAAACATCATATGATACATGTGGATGTTCCCCTAGACCTAGGTTTCAAGTATTTAAAATGTAGTTTCTAAAGTTTCAAACATGCAAGCAATGATTTCATAAATCATGAGCATCAACACGAGAACTTAGGTCTAGTGGACCATCCACACTAAGAGTGATACACAAGATCTCTGATTGGATATAAGAGAAGCGTGAGATTTAGATTATCATCATTATTTTGAACATGTAAGATCATGGTTAGTCATACTATGTCAATTCATTCAACTATGTACATTTCCAAGTCAGGGGAGAACTAAGTAGACCAAGATAGCATGTAGATCCAACAAGGTTGTATTACTGATTTCAACTCATTAAGATGACATGGATAACATTAGGGGGTCATACATGCAAGGTTTGAGTCAAACAATCAATATGTGTGATCTCATCACATTAGATCGATTTCGTGCAATGTGGTCATGTTTCCAAGTCATACAAGCATTAAGGGAATTGGATATATCAAGTTTGTATTAGTGCTACAAGGGTGATGAATATACTGAATTAAACACGATAGAGTATGTGTTTAGCATAGGATTCATATGTCATCCCATAGAAACCAACTAGGTCTGCTTGGTCATTTTGATGCACAACTAGGTACTTGAGGTTTTAAGAGACAAGTATGGCAATAGGCAAAAAATCTCATTAATATTGTTTCATTACTTCCCTCCTAACCTTCCTCCTTTTGTTATATTAAAATCCTCCATTTACTTATATCCTCTCTTCCCTTTACTTTCCTTCTCACTTCCCTCATCTCCTCCCTCCATCACTTCTATGATCTTCCATCATCACTTCACTCCTCTCTTCTTTTTACTTCTCTCATCTCTTTCTTTTTGTAAATTTATTTTTTAGTTTGTGTGCTTATGAGAAAATATGTATTATATTAGTATCATTTTTTCCTCCAAAAATATGTCAATATTAGTCTTGTTGGAATAATTTTTTTGAAAAGATTGTAACATTATTTACTTTGTCAAAAATTCATAACGGAGTAAAGTTATAAATAAAAAAAATTCTCTCTCATCTCATCACCTCCACCTACCAGCCAATAATACTCATTTTTATATTTTGTATTATTTTTTCTCAAGAGTATATCACCATTAGTCTGGTTTGAATGTATTTTATGCAAGGGATTTTTTTTTCACTAAAAAATCATCATGGGTTAAAAATTATAAATAAAATAAAATTCTGTAACACCCACCTTTTTAATATAAAACATAATTGAGTGGAATCATTCATCTTGAAGGGGGGATGTAACAATAAGGTAATCATTACAAATAAATAAATAAATCATCATTAACATTCATACATTGTTATTTGAAGGAAAACTATAAGTGACTTCTTTATAAAGTCTACGATTCTATCCATTTCTAAACATGGGAAAAACTAATCATGAAAGTAAACATTCTAAATGACTGGATCACCTAATGTGGATGGTACCCCACCAGTTGGCACTTGAAGGTCTTATAGTCCTTGCTTTCTCCTCTTTAGTCCTTATCTGCTCCAACTCCTGGGGACATCGCATCCCCAGTCATGCAAAGGGGAAATATAACAAATCAATAAATGGTACTGACACTTTATAACATAAACAAAATAAAGTATGCTTGACATGTAAGAAAAGTTGACATGAATTAACTATAAACATTCTTGAATCATTATTAACATGAAGAATTGAACAATAAATATATGCATCCCTATATGACGCCCACTCAGGAGCAAATGATTGCTAGGAAAGTGCTTGACGACCCTTTGAGGTCCATGATTTGGGAGCATACAAAGACTGATTCAATTCCAATTATCTTGATCATTAACATTAACATTAACACGATCCTTGAACTTTAACATGATGGGATTTCTCCCTCTTGAACTTGAACATTAAATTCATGAATCATAAATCATAATCCCTAATCTTAGTGAACATTATAACCATAGGACATAGCATATAGCAATCATCAATCAGTTGATATAGTGAACATGATTAAAGCATTAAACTTGAAATCATAATTTCTACTTTATACTTACCGTTCAATTAACCATAAGTAGTTGTGCTCAACAACATGACCCGTTTACCTTGGAGAAAAGTAGATCCCAAGATGGTCCCTCTGATCTTGATCGGATCCTAAGTCAAACCTTCCCTTGTCTTGATTAGGCTCTATATACCTATACAAAATTATTGAACATCATAAATCAATACATTGTATTGGTCATAGGTTGCGTTAGGGTAGATTAAGATTTAAGGGCATTAGGGTTAGGCTTATGATGAACATCTTTAAATTAGGAAACTTGGTTGTATTATTACTATTTTAGGTCACATTTATCGCATGTGATACATATTTAGGGTTTCATGAGTCAAATTAGAGTTTCTAATCAAACATCAGGGAATGGAAAGAAAAACATGATTTGAAAACCCAAAAATCAGATTCCTTGTCAAAAATCCTTTCCAATGACTATTTATTTATAATTTTCTAGGTAATGGTTGAATTACTGTGAATTTATGAATATCATACCAATCAAAATTTGAGAAAAAGCCATGTATGCGTCATTATCCAAATCCAGTGGGCCGATTCTGAGTTGGACTAATCATGATTCCCCAACCTACCAGGGAGACTCGCCACAATAGTCAATGAAGATGAGGTGAGAAATTCCTTTAATGCCCTTACACATTTCATAATTTGATTAAACCTGCAGGGGAACCATGGTCATTCAATGACATGGTTTCTTCCTACTGCAAGCCATGGATAAAGACACAAAGATGGGGGATCTAAACGCAGATCAAGTGAGTGGAAGACCATCATTCTTGGAGAACTGAGAGCCTCTGTAGCTTCCTTATGCCAAGTTGAGGCCATTGATCTAAAGCTCGAGCCCTGGGGTGACCTTGATCTTGAGAAGCTCCTCGTCCATGGAGACATACCAAGAATGGTAACTAGAACCATGGATGAGCCACCAAGATCACACAAAAACCAAAAAAACCAATCGGCGTACCCAAGATGTGTTAGTGCACCATCCTGTGAAACCAAAAACACCAGTTATACACTAGTTTGTTGGGGAACAAAGAGAAATAAGGGAAATGACCAGATAACCAAAATTGAGAAAACCCAATGGCAATGCACCAACAAGATTGGTTATGAGATCATAGAGGGTTGGTGAGTCCAAATAAGAAGTCTCCAAGGTCAGTAGAGTACTTGTCGAGTTGTGGCGGTGAACGTCGACAAGGGTCAGAAAACAACCTATAGGACACAATGTTTAGAGGACCCACATGGCAAACTAACAATGCAGATACAATGGAGGGGGGTGTCATAGATGCTCACCACGATCATAATTTGGCTGAGGTGGTCAGAGCGTGGAACACTAGACCACCATTTTCACACCCTAATTTTTAGAACCTATAAAGAACATGTAACACTGGACCGCCATTGTCACACCCTAATTTTTAGAACCTATAAAGCACATTACATATGAAATAAATATGGGATTGATTTAAAAGATTTCATTCAATTTTCATTATATTTGGATTTAAGTGAAATTATAATGTATAAAGGTCTTTTATGAAATTGGGACCATTTTTTAATATCCTTGAAGTTTGGAAATCTGATATTTTATTTGATAAGATGAGGTAACAATCAAATTGGAATAATGAAGGGAATATGATGATTCTAGTTAATGATTTGAGATCTAGACCTAGTTTAGGTCTTCATATTAAGTAAGAAATTTAATATTGATCAAATGTATCACATGAAAATTTAATTGAGTAATTATGTCAGTTTGAATGTTAATTTTTGTAATCAAGAAGATGACTAAGTTTATGGACTCTCTGGAAGACCAAGGAATGAGCCATGTGCCCTAGAAACCAATTCAAGCATGTCTGGGCCAATTAAGGTTTACATATGGGTCCTTAGGATATAAAATTTGGAGTTTGATATTCTATGCTCATGATGAGTACTAAAAATATTTTTGGTATATAGATAACTAGAATATGGGGTTATGGGAGAAATTTCAGATAATTTTGAGTTATGTAGTGATCTAGGCAATTAATTTAGTAATTATCTAATCTTTACTTCGTAGATACACTTGGATTATCTACCTACTAGTTTTAATATAATCACTTGGCCAAGAAAGGATAGTGAAAATATTTACATAATCTGAAAATTTAAGATTTAACAGGACTACGAGGTGGCCTATATAATTATTTGTAAAACATGGACTTTTATCAAATAGAAGAAAAAACATAAAAAATAGGGGCGCCGGGTTCGCGTTCACAGTGTAACCCAGAACAAGGATCGAATAGAGTCCCAAAGGATAGGGGAAACCTCTCGAGATCATAGGGGGAAAGGCTATAAATAGCCCCAGATTTGCGATGTCGGGGACAAGAGGAGTCCAAAGTTATGATTTGGTTGGAATTGACGAACAAGGAAGGGAGATAGAAGGACCCAAAGCTAAATAAGAGAGACAACGACAGATCTAAGGATTGGTGGATAGGACCTTCGATCTACCCCTTTCTGGGGCAAAGGAGGTGCCGCCCTAGTCAGCAAGGCCAAGACAAAGCTTCTGGAAGTATTAATCGGTGTGAAAGCAACCTCGACGCTACGAACAGGGTCGCCAGAGGCCACCCAGGTGGCAGTAATGGCTTGCATCGTGAAACATGGGAACTCTCCCCCAAGTGGGCAATGAATAAGTGAACCCTGCTTAGATACACTTGAACTCACAGATCTTCAATAGTTGGATCACCTTTGGGAGGCTTGGAGCATGCTAAGGAGGTAAATATTGGAAAAATCATATCTTGGGTATCTGGTGTCCTTTTTTGGTGACAAAGTATCTATGGAAAGCTAATGATGTCTACTATCTTATAAAAATACATTCAGATAGTGTTTTGGATGTTTGATTATTATTATAAATTAATTAGTAAACAATACATGATTTCAATATTTTGAGCATTAAAAATAGCAAACAATTTTAGGAATATATGAAAAAATTAGAGTAAATATATATTAATATGCTAAATATTATTCCGAAGCTTGATATTCTTTTTGAAGTTTTCCTAAGGGTTTTGATATAAACCCTAATAAGGGCATTATGGGTATTTCATCCAATATTTTGCAATGAACCAATCAGATATTTCTACCTAAACTTTAATATGCATTGTTCTTATTATTTTAATGTTTTTTTTGGAGTTTCATGTATATTTACATCAATATATGAATTTTGAGCCTAAATGGCCATTATATAAGATAATTTCCTATGATTTGTGAGACAACATGTGGTTCATGCACAATTTGGTAAGGAGAATGAGTTTAGTTGTATTTTTCTCTGATATCAGAAGTGATTTAGTGAGATTAGTATATTTCATCATATCTGAGGTTTACTCTCAATATGTGATGTATGTGCTCATATTAGTGCATAACATGATTTATGTCTTATTGAGTATAAAGATTATAGTAATTATATAATAAACATTTTATTAATTTCAATGGCAAGATTTATGGTGATTTTGGATTAGAAAATCCTAATTTTTGGGTTACAAGGTTAGGGTAATGGGGGTTTGAGATTTAAAGATGAAAATAAAATATACACAATGAATTATAGAAATTTGATGATGTCTAGGTGATTAGGTTATGAAACAAGGAATCAAGACTAACGTAAGGACATCATCAACACAAAAGGCAAGTGGACCATGTCCATTGAATTTTGTTATTATTATTATTCAGCCTACCAATATGCAAAGTAACTAAGAGATTAAGTTACTTTTAGATATTTAGTTATTAATGTTCATATCGTATCCAATAAATTTTTTATGGGTCAAATATTGTTCATATGGAGTTATGTTGTGAGGATATCAGATTATGGATTTTAAATATTTAAGCTAATTTTAGATACTTAGTATTTATTATCCAGTTCAGTTTATTTTCAAGCCTTTGGACACATATGTCATCTATCTGATATCAAATTTTAACTAAGTGATTTATTGAATAAGAGTTTAGAGTAAGACTAAGTCTGATAATAAGAATCCAATTTTCTGATTTTAGATTTAGATTACTCGTGGTGAGTAATCATAAATTAGATCCACATACCTAATAAGAGTCTTAGATCCAATATCATTTATCTAGTAGTCAAGATACATATTCAAATTTAGATTCAGAGTTCAGATTTAGATTTAATTCAATATTTAAGAGAAGAGATTCCGATCAAGAATTTAGTTTACTAAGGTTTCAGTTTCTAATAGAATAATTTTAAGACAAGCTTTCTGAAGACTAGATTTAAATTGAGAATTCAGTACATGTTTAGTTATCATCATTCAATTTCGGTATAAGATAAGTACAAATTTAGAATTCAATAAGTTCATATTTAAGATAAGTCAACACCTTCACATAAGACATTATATGATAAGTCCTCATTTAGTTAGTCCAGGATGATTTAGAGGCATTTGTTGCCAATTCATAGGAGTGTTTATTCCAATTCATAGGTACTTTGGTACCAAGTAGGGCATAGTTATGCCAATTCAGAGAGACCTCAGTGTCATTCAGAGGCATGTAGTGCCAATTCAGGGCATATATGTGCCAATTCAGGAGGTCTTATCGTATAATGGTGGTTATAAATCAGATAAAAGACATTAATAAAAGATACCACAATTCAATAAGAGTTTATAGCTTTCAGATACCAGTTCAACTTCTAGTTATAGTATATTTACATTTATCTTATTATAAATTCAATATCACTTACTCTAACCTAGGTTTTCCCTTTGTGCATGGCTGGGGAAGAGATGTCTGTAGGTAAAGAAATTTAGCATATAGTCATGACAAGAGTATGCAATGACAACTTTAAGAGGTTTTCTTGGTGGGGCATCATCTACACGATCCCAGAGCTTATGATATAAGTACAATGTTTTACATTATATGTTAGGATTTTCCTTATAAGGTTTGATGTAACCCAATTTCTATTATGAGAATGTGATGAGAATTTATTTCATACATAGTCTATAATGGTTGCTTTCTATCATTATTTTAATGTATCTCATGTTAGTAACACTTCCCTTGGAAAGAAAATTAGCTTCCGCTCATATGATAAGAAAACAGGGGTGTTACAATATGGTATCAGAGGGACAATGTAGATGGCCATCAAGTAAATTCTCATATTCTTAGTTTAGATTGCCCAATAGAAGCTAAGTGAAACTAGAGATAGATTTTAGAAATACATTTAGTAGTCTCAGTTATAGAAGGATTGAGTGAAATATAGTAAGATCTGGGTTAAAGGTTTAGTCAAACAATAGAAGTTGAGGTATGTATTAGGGTTAGTGTCTTGATGCTTTGAACTTTAATGTTAACTTTAGTTTGTGCATATCATTCCCTCTCTTTTTCTCACATTTTTGTGGTATGGGACACGAGCTTATGGGGTTTTGTAGAGAGGATGTTGTATGTATAAATCTAAACTTATTATGCTTGTTGCTTCTTTCTAGTGCATATGGTATGGGACATGTGTACTGTTAGATGAGATAAATATGATAAGACATGGAACTTTCAGATGTAGGACCGACCGATATGCATCGGGAGGTGACAAAAAATGTGGACACAAAAAGTTTGAGGTAGAGGGTCTCCTAGACCTAATTTCATATCTATTAGAACTGTAGACTATATATAGAAGGTAACATTGTGAAAAAAAATGAGTGACTTAGCTTTAAGGTCGTACAATGATTGGAGGGAGATAATGTCTTTTTCCTACTAAATTGATGAGAATTAGAGAACTCTTGATGTCCTTGGGTACTTCATCTTAAGAAGGGATTACAATCCCATGTCTAATTATGATGTTTGTTAAGGTAAATGTTTGAGGATAATAGGATTGATGTTATGGCACTACTACATTTTGGCCAATAACGTCGCTGCCTGTAGCGTCATTTTTCCAAATAACTGACCTTATATGTCTACAAAAAATGTGGGCACCACTTAAGATCTCTTAGGTCAGTTTTCTTAAAATAACCAACCTTGTAGTGTATCTCTATAGGGTCAGTTGTCCAAATAACCGACCTTATATATCTACAAAAAATGCAGGCACCACTTAAGACCACTTGGGTCGGTTTTCTTAAAATAACTGACCTTGTAGTGTATCTCTATAGGGTTGATTTTCTTAAAATAACTGACCTTATAGGCAATGGGATTAAAAAGCCACCAATTAAGTTTCCCACGATAAGAATTTGCTCGATTTTGGCTTCACGCCTCGATCTATAGGGTTGATTTTTCCAAATAATCGACCTTATATGTCTACAAAAAATGCGGGCACCATTTAAGACCTCTTGGGTCGGTTTTTTAGAAATAGCCGATCTTACAAGACCCCTGGGAAGCTTAAGACAATACTTTCTTGGTCAACAATTTTCTCGACCGAAATCTACTCGGTTGACAAAGTTCTCGACCGAGCAAACCTTGCTTTATAGGGTTGGTTTTTTAGGAATAACTGGCCTTAGAAGACCTCTAATAAGCTTAAGACGGTACTTTCTTGGTCGACAATTTTCTCGATCGAAATATTCTCAGTCGACATATTTCTCGACCGAGAAAGCCCCTGTAGGGTCAGTTTTCTTAAAATAACTGACCTTATAGGCAATGGGATCAGAAAGCCGACCAATTAAGTTTCCCGTGGCAAAAAATTTCTTGATTTGGCTTCGTGCCTCGATCTATAGGGTTGATTTTTCCAAATAATCGACCTTATATGTCTACAAAAAATGCGGACACCATTTAAGACCTCTTGGGTCGGGTTTCTTAAAAAACCTGACCTTACAAGACCTCTGAGAAACTTAAGATATTACTTCTTGGTTGAGAATTTTCTCGACCAAAATCCTCTCGGTCGACGTATTTCTCGACCGAACAGACCTTTCTTTATAGGGGTTTTTTAGAAATAACTGACCTTAGAAGACCTTTGGGAAGCTAGCAACATAGGCTTTCTCGGTTGACAATTTTCTTGACCGAAATCTATTCAGTCGACAAATTTCTCACCGAGAAAGCCTCTGTTGCTTTATAGGGTCAGTTTTTTAACTTACCCGACCTTATAGGTGGTTCAGGCACCACTTAATCCTCTTGGGTCGGTTTTTCTAGAAAACTGTCACTAAAGGTCAGTGAGCTATATTATCGATCGAGCCACTATTCTTCCTTTCTTTTTTGCTCTTATATTACCTGCTTTGGTTATTACCTCGCGAGCTCGTGAGGGTTTCGGCCGCCTATTTCTTGCTTGGAGGACGATGATGCCTAATCGCTAGTATTTCTTGTGCCGTCGTCTTCACGATCAGGAACCTGCACCGTGCCAGTTTGACATGTGAGAGCATCACCACCGGTCTAATGTGTGAGAGTGCCACCGCTCTTAGACTGTTGCCGCTGCGCCGCACCGGTCCGATGTGTGAGAGCGTCGCCACCGTGCCTACGGAGAAGAAAGTACCTCACCACCGCCGCCGTTGGACCTGTGAAGGAGAAGAAACCCTCACCGCCGACACCCGAACACTGAGGTAAGGTGCTCTATCTACGGAGAAGAACCTACTTTGCCGGCTGGCTTTCTCAACTGACCTCACTAGTTAATTATTAGCATGTATTTCCAACATGTATCAACTTCTTCATACATTAATAACATTCTGAAACATGCATCTCCATTGGCATTATCATATTTAAGATCTTGACCAATATGTTCCCCAAATGACGCATCAGTTATTTCACATATACTTTTATTTGTTGTAAGTGATGTGTTTGTTTTTATTTTTCCTGTTCATATATCCTAAATGTTCATACAAAATAAGTAAAATGTGGTACACCTAAAATAAATTTTCGAATACAAAAACATTGACATAGAGAATTACTAGTGATGTGATACCACTAAAAATATGTTCTGTAACTTTTATTTGTAAGATTGATTCTGTTTAAAAATGTGCTGCCTACCATGCAACAACTAGTGTTCACAAAACAAATTTTGCTATTTTGAATTTTATAAATTATGTGTTGTCTTTGATGAATATATATATATATATATATATATATATATATATATATATTACCCAAGGTGCATCGAGATGATGATGGGCCAAGATTAGTTGAGATGTATTCTAAGAGTATCTATAGCTTCTCAGTCTTAGTTCCCAGATTGACACTTTAGGGTTTATAGATGAGATCATCGATGCATGATGTTTAACTTAATATATAAATATGAAAATAATACATTTATATATATTAACTTAGAAACCTGTTCAAAATTTACTCATTAAGAGTACATTTTGGATAGTCCCCGGTCTGAGACTATTTTTGGATATTTAATCTCACTTAGGATGTAAGTGTATTTGTATGTTTAAATTTGAAGAAAATTTTAGTAGGATTTCCTCATTTGTTCTCTGAGTACATATGTGAGTGGTTATTTGCCATTTACATCGGTGTACTTAGAGAACTTAGGGGAAATGCTACTGAAATTTTCTTCAAAAATAAACATACATTATACAGTTATTAGTCAGATTAGATATTCAAAAATGGGATAGGTGGTACACTTTATGATAAACGTAATTAACTTCCTAGTAATAAAAACTTACAACTTATATTATCAATATTAAATGATCAGTTTTATAATTAATTTTAATGTGATCTAGAAAATGGATCGAAGTTGGATGTCCATCAAGAATCGTTGTAGTCCAGAGTTTGCCAAAGGTCTTGATGAATTTATCAGATTTGCTGAGGAACATAGAAAACTACCTACATATAGGTTCTATTATCCATGTAGAAATTTTGGTAATAATTTGAAAGTTGATACTGTTGAGGAAATTAAAAATCATGTCATATGCAATGGGATAATACAAGGTTATAATGAATGGTATTGGCATGGAGAGAAATTTAATTATGGATCAGAAAATGTCAATACTAATAGTGGCATAGAAGATATATATAATGATGCTAATGATGAACCAATTCAGGATGAACCGATTCAGGATGACATGGTTGATGAGATTCTATGTAGTTGTCAGGACAATGTCATTGATCCACCTTCTTTATTTGCAAACATTGTCCATGATGTTGAAAAACCATTATATAAGGGTTGTACTAAGTTCATGAGGTTGAGTGATGTGATGTGATTATATACTCTTAAAGCTCAAAACCGGTGGAGCGATAAGAGTTTCACTTCATTATTATCTTTGTTAAATGAAATTCTTCCTGAAGGCAACAAGCTTCCAATCTCAACATATCAAGCAAAGAAAATAATGTGCCCAATGAGAATGGAGGCTAAGAAGATTCATGCATGTCCAAATGATTGTGTGTTATTTCAGAAGGACTATAGTAATTTGATAAATTGTCCAAAATGTGGTGCGTCAAGGTACAAGACCACAAATTCAATTAAGGCTAACAATGGCTCTCCTACCAAGGTGATGTGGTATCTACCAATAATACCACAATTTCAACGCTTATTTGCTAATACTGAAGATGCACAAAATTTGTCTTGGCATGGGGAGTCAAAGGGCAACGATGATGGCGTCCTACGACATGCATCCGATTCACCACAATGGAAGAAAATTGATTTATTATACCCTTAATTTGATAAAGAATCAAGAAACTTAAGTCTTGGACTCTGTACAGATGGAATGAATTCTTATGGTACATTAAGCAACCAACATAGCACTTGGCATGTTATGATTTTTATATACAATCTTCCTCCTTGGTTGTGTATGAAAAATAAGTATGTCATGTTGTCAATATTGATATCAGGGCCCAAGCAACTTGGAAATGACATTGATGTTTACCTTCAACCTCTAATTGATGACCTAATGAAACTATGGGAAGAAGGTGTTATGACATATGATGCTTCACGTGAAGAGATCTTTAGTTTGTGTGCTATGTTGTTTTGCATGATTAATGACTTTCCAGCTAATGGAAATTTGTCTGGATATAGCATAAAAGGATACAAAGCATGTCCTATTTGTGAGGAAAATACTGATTCAATATGACTGAAACATGGTGGTAAAATTGTATATCTTGGTCATCGAAGATTTCTCCCACAAGTGCATCCTTATCGAAGGAAACACAAAACCTTTAATGGATCAACTGAGGAACGAAGTGCTCCTAAACATATACCAGGAAATGTTGTATGTGACAGGGTGAAAGATATTGTTAATGAATTTGGAAAGAGTTCAAGTAGTCATACTCTCACATGTGACAAATCTCTATATAAGAAGATGTCAATATTCTAGGATCTTCCTTATTGGAGATTCTTGTCAATTAGATACTGCATTGATGTCATGCTTGTTGAAAAAAATGTTTGTGATAGCATCATTGGTATTGAATATATCGGGAAAGACTAAAGACGACATCAAATCTAGAAAAGATTTAGAATTAATGGGTGTAAGAAAAGAATTATCAGTGGAGATTAGGGGTCGCCACACATATTTACCACCAGCTTGTTACACTTTGTCAAAGCAGGAGAAAAAGACTTTTTGTGAGTGGTTGTATAATGTTAAGGTTCCACAAAGATACTCTTCTAATATTCGTAGATTTGTATCAAAGAAGGATCTGAAGTTGATAGGTCTCAAATCTCACGAGTGTCACACCTTGATGCAACAATTTTTACCTGTGGCTATTCTATATTGTCAAAGCATGTAAGGTTTGCAATCACAAGACTCTGTTTCTTCTTCAATGAAATATGCAACAAAGTGATACATCCTGATACTCTCGATAAATTACAAAAAGATATAATTGTTACCATGTGTCAGCTTGAAATGTACTTTCCTCCTTCATTTTTTGATATCATGGTTCATCTTGTAGTACATATAACAAGGGAGATGAAGATGTTGGGTAAAATTTTCTTACACTGGATGTATCCATTTGAACGCTACATGAGTGTTTTTAAAGGTGATGTTCGGAATCGTTATCATCCTGAAGGAAGTATTATTGAGGGTTATGTGGCCAGGGAGGTGATGGACTTTTTCAATGAAACTTATAGTGATCTAAAAAATTCCCATCACACTGAATCTTATTGTGGCAAAGGAACTCTGGGAGGACGAGTGAAAGGAATCAGTCGTGAGTTGTGGGAGAAAGCACATTTGTATATTTTACACAACATCGATGAAGTTAGTAGCTACATCACATAACAAAATGATATTATCAAGAGAAATCATCCGCGATCTAGTTCAATGTGGCTTGCAAGAGAGCATAATTGAACATTTATTAGGTGGTTTGAAGAGAAAGTATTTAATCAACTATCTGAATCACCGAATAATATATGTTGCTGAGAACATAAAATGGCTCGCCTTTAAGCCAAAAACGGATGTCATGTCATATGAAGGATATGACATAAATGGATTTTCATACTACACAAAGAGTCAAGATGAAAGTAGTACAGTCCAAAATACTGGGGTCACTATTCAAGCTTGTTCATTGTATTTTTCTAGTGCCAAAGATAAAAGACCACGCGAGTTGAGATGTCATATTACGACGTCATTTAGAACATATGGGAATTGGACTATACAAATTCCAGAGTTCCTATCTTTATGTGTAATTGTGTTGATAACAACAAGGGAGTTTTAGTGGATGAGTTGGGTTTCAAATTGGTGAATTTTTGAAAAGATTGGTGAGAAAGATGAGCCATTCATCATGGCAGACCAAGCAAACAAGTATTCTATATTGATGACTTGACAAATAAAAATTGGTCTGTCGTTCTTCATGGAAAAAGACAGTTTACTGTAGATCCTATAAATGAAGAAGAATACTACAAAAAGTATGATGATTCCAGCCCATTCTCAGTTGGTTTGCCAAGTGTAAATGTTGAAGATAACACCGATGAATACTATAAACGTCAAGACCATGTTGAAGGAAATTTACTTGACTAACAACTCAACCAATACTAGAGGCATGTATTCTTTGAATTATTTATTTTATTATCATTCAAGCACGTAATCTTTTAAATATACATCATATATCATTCAACCATTTGCGCTTTTATTATCACTTATGTTTCTTTTATCATGTATACTTGCAGGTTCTAAAATGGAAAGTGAAGATGAACATTCTGAGCATGAGCACCATGAGGATGGTAGTGGTGATGCTAAGAAAAGTAGAGGTCCCACACTGATGCGTAGGCTGCAGGAGCTCAGGGCCAAAGGGGAGAAATTGGCAGTCTAGTTTGATGTCACAGGAGCACCTATTGGGGAACATGCTAGTGCTTTCAAGCATTACGTAGGGGCGACCGCGCGCAGTAAGGTGGCAATAGATATAGAAAATTGGCATGATGTTTCCAATACCTTAAAAGACCTCCTATGGAAAGATATATCTGTGAGTGGAAGTGATATTATTTTAATAAGTTTTTTGTTTATTGATTCTAATTTAGTTTGCTTGGAAAGACATATCCTTTTTAAGACAACATTATTGCTTCTTTTGTATGTATAGGGTGTTTTCATCTAAATGAAAAAGATCACAAGAAAAAAGTGCTACAATGTTGTGGTGTACGATGGAGGGCTTTTAAGACATATCTCAAAAAGGAATTTATAGATAATCCTAAACAAAAGAAGAAAGCAACAAATATATATATGTTTTTATAGATCCTGAGGTGTGGGAAAGATTTGTTGCAGCTAGGAAATCGGAAGAGTTTTAGGTAATAAAGATTGTGATGTATTATATGAATCTTTAATTTTATACAATTAAGGAGGTGAATCTTTTTATATATGGTTGCCAAGTCTAAATTGCAATACCTCATTTTAAATGATCAGGCTATTCATGAGGCCCAAACGGAAAGATAGGCCAAAAATGTGCATGACCATCGCTTGGGGCCCGGTGGTTATGCCTTCCACCACCAACTACAAAAGAAGCAACTCTCTTATGGAGAAGAGTCTAGTACAACTCAATCTAAGCATACACCCCGACACTTGCAGTGGATTAATGCTAGAAAGAATCGAGTAGGTGAAATTGTCAAACCTGTAGCTAAGGAGGTGGCACAAAAGATGGTAGGTTTATTCCAATTAAGTAAAGAGTAACTCACACAAACTTAGATCTATTTATATCTAATTGATATTGTGATTTAATATTTTCATTAACTATGAATAGATTGATCTCCATGAGCAAAGGAAGGAAGGAAAGTTTCGTCCCAACTGGCCGCATGTATGAACTATCAATTGCTCTTGGTACGGGGGAGCATCCTGGCCGTGTTAGGGGATTAGGAGCTGGCATAGGATTGAAGT
The DNA here is from genome assembly GCA_963693085.1 of Alisma plantago-aquatica. Taxonomy (NCBI): domain Eukaryota; kingdom Viridiplantae; phylum Streptophyta; class Magnoliopsida; order Alismatales; family Alismataceae; genus Alisma; species Alisma plantago-aquatica. The sequence goes on from OY856409.1 coordinate 511,677,379, forward strand.
CTTATTTTGGCCCTTCGCAATCTAAAAGAGGTCGTGCATGAGGTCTTACATAAGAGGAAGTTGAAGCATTAGTAGCACAGAAAGTAAAAGAAATAATGTCTTCATTTCAGCCTACTCAACCTTCTCAACCTACTCAAATTGTGTGTCTCTCAAATGATGAGGTACAAGCTCATGCTCCAATTATAGAAGGTCATGGGAGCACTCCCGATGACCCACCACAACAATCTGCAGTAAGTTTTTGTTCTATATGTTGTGTTATTAGTATGATATATATATATGATTATATATATATATATATATAGTTGTAGTAGGTATCTGGTTTACCGCTTCATATATAAGTTATATTATTTCAATTCTAGGTTGGTATGAACTGTAAACTTGCAGTGGAGGTTCTAGAATATAATGTTGTGGCAGCGGACAAGGTATACGACCTTGGTGGTACATTGCATTTCCAACAAATTACTGATGACATTTGTCATGTGTCCATCCATCTTGTGTATGATAGAATGGGGGACAAACCACTACCCATACCTAATCCTAAATATAGTACAATTGAAGAAGCAGAGGGTGCTATGGTGGATTGGCCTAGATACTTGGTTATCAATGGCAAGGTATACTTGAATTCTACCATGTTTTTCATATTTGACTGCATATATGAACTCATGTAATATAAGTATGTAATTCAATTAAAAGGTTTGCAAACCAAAAAGTAAAAAATTCTACTAGTCGTCCTCCTATGCCCAAGCCATCTTTTATTCCAGAATCCACATTCAACAAGTTGGGAAGTAAATGTAAATGTTTGTGTCGATACTTAGCCAACCAAAGCTCTGGATTACAAATGTTGGTCAATTTAACAGAAGATGTAACTGGGAGGGACTTTGATAGTTATATTTTTCTTGATGATATTATAGAGTTGTTCCAGTATGATTGGATAAATATTTCGATATTAAAAGTATGGATAAGGTAAGGATCTATCAATATAGAAAATTCCAATACACATTTTTTCTATATATGAAAATAGTTACAAATGTTTTACAACCATTTATATACCGAGACCATAAACTTTGATATAAGGAATGTTGGATTCTTAGTTCTTTCAGTCACTAGTCAAGTGGAGACATATATTGAGGATGTGAATGAGTACTTCTCTACTACATTCAAATATTTTGCTAGTGTGGGAAAGGAAAATATCCTAATTCCTTTTAAAATCCAATAAGTATTATTATTCAATATAATTTTAATAATGAATACATTTATTTATTTTAATGTTTGTTTTATTCTTACTCAGATCTAGACATTGGGGGTGGTTGTCCCAAAATTGATGACTCTTTATTATCTTGACCCAATGGGAAAAACAACAAGGGGTCACAAACTAAAATTGCCAACTATGGAGTAAGCATAAATTTAGTCAATGCTTCAACATGATATTTCTATTTAGAATTTCTATTTTACCAACTATCATTTAATTGATAGGGGTTTAAAGGCTTTTTGTGAAGGTGGAGGACAAATACCCACAAAATTAAAGACATTGACTTTGAAAAATGTCAAGGTAGCTACTTTCACAACTGCTTAGTGTTACATGTATTAATTTTCAACTCTTATATGTCAACTCTTATAGTCTTATCTCAACTCTATTTATAGTAGTTTACTAACATTAAGTATAATTTGTTATTTGTAGTGTCCTATACAAAATAATGGTTGGGCTTGTGGATACTATGTAATGAAATATATGCAAGCTATTATCAAACAAGCATCACATGACATTCAGACTATAGATCAGGTAATAAAGAATAACATCATAAATTTGCAAGTGAGTTGTAGTCATTTTATAAAATATTAGCATGTGCATTTTCTGTGACAGATCTTTACAACTCAGCCTTACACACCTGAGGAATTAAATGAATTATGAGAAGAGTGGTTAGATGCTTTTCTAAATGAAGTCAATATAGCATTGGATTGAATGCATATGTCAGCTCCATTATGTATGTGGTTTTGGAACTCTTTTAAATTTACTTTTATATCTGAAATTAATTTTTAATATCATGTCAGACTTGCAATCTATCATTTTGTGAATGTTATGATGTGCTGTGTGTATGAATGTCCCAACTGAATATATATATGAATCATTTTTGTTATGAATGTGTGGTTTGGAAATTGATAATTCGAATGGACATAAAAGCTAGCAAATGTGGCTTTGGAATAAATTTTTGTCTTGCATCATTTCATTTGCAAGTCTACTTTCTATTGTAGGTTTTGATCTTTGTAAAGCAGATTTCTGTTCTATAGGTTATTGTTCTGAAGATTTTTGTTCTGCAAAATTTTTCTTTTAAAAAATTGTAAACTCTAGGGTCAATTATTTTAAAAAACCAATCTCATAGATCTATAAGGTCATTTTTTTTAGCAGTAACTGACCTTACAAGACCTCTGGGAAGCTTAAGACAGTACATTCTTGGTTGACAATTTTCTCGACCGATATCCTCTCGGTCGATGTATTTCTCGACTGAGCAAACCTCTGTTGCTTTATAAGGTCAGTTTTTTAGAAATAACCGACCTTACAAGACCTCTGGTAAGCTTAAGACAATACTTTCTTGGTCGACAATTTTCTTGACCGAAATATACTCGGTCGACAAATTTCTTGACCGAGCAAGTTACTGACCTTATAGGAACTCAGTTGCTTTATAGGGTCGGTTTTTTAACTTCTAGGGTTTTTTATTTAAAAAAAACTAACCTTATAGATTTCTTGGGTCATTTTTTAGGAATAACCGACCTTATAGGCAATGGGATCAGAAAGCTCATTTTTTGTACTATATTGGGTTGGGTTTTTAGAAATAACTGACATTAGAAGACCTCTAAGAAGCTTAAGACAATACTTTCTTGGTCAACAATTTTCTCGATCGAAATCTTCTCGGTCGACATATTTCTCGACTGAGAAAACCTCTGTTGCTTTATAGGGTCGGTTTTCTAGCAATAATCGACCTTACAAGACATTTCTAGGGTCAATTTTTTAGGAATAACCGACCTTACAACCTCTTCTTTCTTGCTTGGGTCAGGTTTTTTACAACCTCTTGGGTCAGTTTTTGCTCTATAAGGTCGATTTTCATTGGTCAAAAAAACCGACCCTATAGAGAAAATTCTATAGCGACGACCACTTAGGCGTCGGTTAAAAAGTGACGCTATAGGCTTAAAAAACCGACGCTATAGATCATTATTTTAGTAGTGTGAACTAAGTTTAAGCTTAAGGTGTGATGATTGCTAGAGGTGAATGTTATACATTAGGATGCTTTAAGCATATGATGATACAAGATATTAATAGTATGGATCAATGATTAAGATCAAAACAGTACGAAGTTCTACATGATGTTGATATGAGATAGAGCCTAGAAGATGATTGAATATTGTTTCTTTGGATATTCCTAGGGATAATAATGATTATATGGTAAGATGGTGACTACAAGTACTTAGGGATTATCTAGATAAGAGCACCATGATAAGATAAAGAAACGTCACTTTGACCTAACAGTGCAGTATATGATAAGAGGAGAAGGGAGTCTTAATGATTTTAGTGGGGGTTTTCACAAACCAAAGTATGTGGTCCATGCCCATGAGTATTCAGTTATAGTTACACTTGATGTGTTTACTTGTTTCATACCACTCTACAAGATGTCCATAATCTACCTGATATAATGATATCAACCAGAGTATTGTAATGAATATTAATTAGTAAAGATTAAGGTGTTGGTGAATTGATTTTGAAGTAAAGATATGTTATTATTATTTCTCAAGATGATCATGATTTATAATGTAAGTTAGTAAGAGTTATGCTTTAAGATTTCACAATAAGAATTTATCAATCTCAACATATTTACATGATTCTTAGAGAAGACTTTCATGATTTATGTGATCCAACATTCTAAGATATTAAGATATGATATGCAAGTAGATTTTTGTACTTTGACGACTATATCCTAATGTGCCTAAGATGTCAAGTAGAGATATGTAAATAAGATCTCTTAGAATGATTAGATCTAGGAATGAAATACATGATAAGACTATAAGATTTGTATGCATTAGGTCATGATTATGTTTCCGAGATAGGATCCATGGGTTAAGATTTACGATCATTGTAAGTCCATGAGATTAGAATGCATAAAGATTCATATAAGACCAGACTTAATGAATTAAATGACATTATGGAGTTAGACACAAGCCATAGTGCATGTCTAGTCAGTAGATACAAGGCCTAAGCCCTTAGTACATGCCAATTCAGAAACATAACTCATGCCCTATGTGTAGGTTATGTGATCCAATCACCTTAGTGTAGGTCATGAGACCCATATACCAAAGTACAAGTCTCTAGAGAAAGATATGTAAACAAAAGAAAATTCGAGTAAAGAAAGAGTACATGTGCATGTTTAAGATTTTCTTTAAGATGATAAGGTTTTTAGATATAGTTATTTATCTACGAGGTCATACTTTGAAGGTGAGTACAAGACTCTATGACAACCTTCAAGAGTTAGTTTATGTAAGGTATGAAAAACCCTAAGGTGGGTAGCCTCCTATAGTTCAACTAAATTTTGATGATGAAATTCCCAAAATGGTAGGTAGTATTGTCACACCCTAATTTTTAGAACCTATAAAGCACATGATTAAGTTACATATGAAATAAATATGGATTTATTTAAAAGATACCATCCAATTTTCATTATATTTGGATTTAAGTGAAATTATAATGTAGAAAGGTCTTTTATGCAATCAGGACCATTTTGTAATATCCTTGAAGTTTGGGAATCTAATATTTTATTTGATAATATGAGGCAACTATCAAATTGGAATAATGAAGGGAATATGATGGCTCTAGTTAATGATTTGAGACCTAGACCTAGTTTAGGTCTTCATATTAAGTAAGAAATGTAATATTGATCAAATGTGTCATATGAAGATTCAATTGAGTAATAATGTTAGTTTGAATGTTAATTCTTGTAATCAAGAAGATGAGTAAGTTTATGGACCCTATGGAAGACCAAGGAAAGAGCCATGTGCCCTAGAAACCAATTCAAGCCTGATTGGGCCAATTAAGATTTACATATGGGTCCTTGGGATATAAAATTTGGAGTTTGATATTTTGTTCTCATGAGGAGTACTCAAAATATTTTTGTTATATAGATAACTAGAATATGAGGTTATGGGAGAAATTTTAGATAATTTTGAGTTATGTAGTGATCTAGGCAATTAATTTAGTAATTATATAATCTTTACTTTATAGATACATTTGGAGTATCTACTTGATTAGTTTTAATATGATCTCTTGGCCAATAAAGGATAATGACAATATTTACATAATCTAAAAATTTAAGATTTAACGAGAATATAAGGTGGCCTATATAATTACTTGTAAAACATGGACTTTATTAAATAGAAGAAAAATAAATAAAAAGAGGGGCGCTAGGTTTGCATTCTCAGTGTAACCCAGAACAAGGATCGAATAGGGTCCCAAAGGAGAGGGGACACCGCTCGAGAGAAAAGGGGGAATAGGCTATAAATAGCCTTAGATTTGCGATGTCTAAGATGAGAGGAGTCCAAAGTTAGGGTTTGGTTTGAATTGACGAACAAGGAAGGGAGATCAAAGGATGCAAAGTAAATATGAGAGATGGCAAAATATTTGAGGATTGGAGGGTAGGACCTTTGATCCGCCTCTTTCTGGGGCACAGAAGTCACCTCCCTAGTTAGCTTGGCCAAGATAAAGCTTCTGTAAGTCTTAATCAGTGTGAAGGCAACCTCGACACCGCGAATAGGGTCGCTGGAGGCAACCCAGGTGGTAACGATGGCTTGAGCCATGAAATAGGGGAATTATCCCCCAAGCGGATGATGAAGAAGAAAACCTCACCCAGATCCACTTGGCCTCACTGATCTTCAGCCGTTGGATCACCTTTGGGTGGCTTGGAGCTTGCTAAGGAGGTAAATATTGGAAAAATCATGTCTTGGGCATCTGGTGTTCGTTTTTTGGTTTACAAAGTATATATGGAAATATAATGATGTCTAGTATCTTATAAAAATATACTCAGATAGTATTTTGGATGTTTGATTATTATTATAAATTTATTAGTAAATGATACATACTTTCAATATTTTGAGCATTAAAAATAGCAAACAATTTTAGAAATCTATGAAAATTTTATATTAAATATATATTAATATGTTAAATATTATTCTAAAGGTTGATATTGGTTTTGAAGTTTTCCTAAGGGTTTTGATATAAATCCTAATAAGGGCATTATGGGTATTTCATCCAATGTTTCTCCATGAACCGATTAGAGATTTCTATCTAAACTTTAATATGCATTTTTCTTATTATTTCTAATGTTTTTCTGGAGTTCCATGTATAATTATATCAATATATGATTTTTGAGCGTAAGTGGCCATTATATAAGATAATTTCCCATGATTTGTGAGACAACATGTGGTTCATGCACAATTTGGTAAGGAAAATGATTTTAATTGTATTTTTCTCTGATATCAGAAGTGATTTAGTGAGAGTAGTATATTTTACCATATATGAGGCATAATCTCAATATGTGATTTATGTGCTCATATTAGTGCATAACATGATTTATGTCTTATTGAGTATAAATATTATAGTAATTATATAATAAGTGTTTTATTTAATTTCAATGCCAAGATTTATGGTGATTTTAGATTAAAAGTATGTTTAGTCTAAATAAGAACCCTAATTTGTGGGTTACAAGGTTAGGGTAATGGGGGTTTGAGATTTAAAGATGAAAATGAGATATATACAATGACTTATAGAAACTTGATGATATCCAGGTTATTAGGTTATGGAACAAGGAATCAATACTAACTTAGGATATCATCAACACAAAAGGTAAGTAGGCCATGTCCATTGAATTTCATTATTATTATGATTCAACCTAGCCATATGTAAAGTAACTAAGAGATTAAGTTACTTTTAGACATTTAGTTATTAATGTTCATCTCGTATCCGATAATGCTTTTATGAGTCAAACATTGTTCATATGAAGTTATGTTGTGAGGATATTAGATTATAGATTTTAAATATTTAAGGTAATTTTAGATACTTAGAATTTATTATCCACTTTAGTTTATTCTCAAGTCTTTAGGCACATATGTCATCTATTCGATATCAGATTTTAACTAAGTGATCTATTGAATAAGAGTTTAGAGTAAGACTGACTCAGACAATACGAATCTAGATTTCATATTTTAGATTTAGATTACTCATGATGAGTAATCATAAATTAGATCCACATACATAATAAGAGTCTCAGATCCAATCTCATTTATCTAGTAATGAAGATACATATTCAGATTTAGAGTTGGAGTTCTAATTTAGATTTAATTCAGTATTAAAGAGAAGAGATTCAAATCAAGAATTTAATTATTAAGGTTTTAGTTTCTAACAAAATAATTTTAAAACAAGATTTTTGAAGACTAGGTTCAAATTTAGAATTCAATACATGTTTAGCTATCATTTTTCAATTTCAGTATAAGATAAGTTTAGATTCAGAATTCAATAAGTTCATATTTAAGATAATTAAGTTAGAACCTTCACATAAGACATTTTATGATAAGTCCTCATTCAGTTAGTCCTGGGACGATTTAGAGGCATCTGTTGCAAATTTAGAGGAGTGTTTATCCGATTCAAAGGTACTTTAGTACCAAGTAGGGTGTAGTTATGCCAATTCAGAGACACCTCAGTGTCATTCAGAGGCATGTAGTTCTAATTTAGAGGTACTTTGGTACCAATTCAGGGCATATGTATGCCAATTCATGAGGACTTATCGTATATTGGAAGACACAAATTAGATAAAAGACATTAATAAAAGACACCACAATTCAGTATGCGTTTATATCTTTTAAATTTCAGTTCAACTTCCAATTATAGTATATTTACATTTATCTTATTAGAAATTCAACATCACTTACTCTAACCTAGGTTTTCCCTTTATGCATGGTTGGGGACAAGATGTTTGCAGGTAAAGACCTTTAGCAGATAGTCATGACAAGAGGATGCAATGACTGATTTAAGAGGTTTGCTTGGTGGGGCGTCATCTACATGATCCCAGAGCTTATGATGTAAGTACAATGTTTTACATTATATGTTATGATTTTCCTTATAAGGTTTGATGTAAACCAATTTCTGTTCTGAGAATGTGATGAGTATTTATTTCATACATAGTTTGTAATGGTTCTTTTCTATCATTATCGTAATGTATATCATGTTAGTAACACTCCCCTTGAAAAAAAAATAGAAATTGCTCATGTGATAAGAAAATTGGGGTGTTACAACCATTGTCGGAGATGTACTTTAGGTATGTCCGAAGGCTTTAGAGCGTAGGTGGTGAAATCAACTGAGGAGGAGTGAAGGGCATGCTCCAAGGATCATTTTTTATCTAATATATAGGAGTGAGGTGGCCCATGTCCTGTTCCATAACTTGGGTTTGAGAGAGAGACAAGCCCTAATTTGGATGTTTCATTAATCCAGTGAGAGGGAAGGTGAGTTATGGTTCATTTTAATTAGGGAAGTGAGGAGATTTCTATAGATAAGAAAACTTGTACCGAGATGGCAAGGTGAGGGGGAGAGAGTTCGAATAAAGGAAGCTTTTGAACCTATGAAACCATCAAGGGGTACATGGCGACTTTAACACCGTTGGTTCGGATGCTGATAAAATGCTAGTCATTGGATGCAAGTGAGAAAATGATAATTAAAAATGTAACGCGTGACATTGATAAATGATCGTGACTTTAGGAAAATCAACGCAATTAATGTAAATTTGATTTATTTCCTAGTAAAACTATATTCAAATCTTTCCTAATTTAATTGGAGGGTCAAACATGGTCCAAATGACTTCAAATTTAAACCATAGGTTAATTTGATGGTGTAGAATATTATTAGACAATTAGATTCCATTTTTTTACATATTTACTCCATAATTTCTATAATGTCCATTGATCTTAATTATATTGCATTAAAGGGTGAGATCATTTGAAAAAGTCTTCTCTTATTGAATCCTTGAGTCAAAATTTCAAGATATACATTATTCACTCATTCACGAGTCATATAAGACCTCTTCATTTCATTTTTTGGGTAATTTTCTTGAAGTAGAGATAAAAAGGAAGGGGGAACTACTATTTATCAATTTGAGTTAATTGAATCATATATGAAGGAGAAAGTATATATGAGTCTTATTTTAATTTTTCTTGCTTCATTCTCATATAAGAAATACCACTTATGGTCTTTTTAGATTAAACCTCTCAGGTATTTCTATTTAGGAAAAATCCCACTCTAAAGTTTAAATTATTTTTGAAAATTGGGGTGTGACAATTCTACCCACCTTAAAACAAATTTCATCTTTAAAATTTCCTAGGGTACTACCCACCTTGGGGATTTTCTTACTTCTCCATTTAATGAAAGCTAGCATACTATAATTTGCATGAAAAGAAAACATATTTCATAAAAGGGTTCATGTGAACATAAATTAACTGTCACATCATTCCTCAACTTCTTTTTCTACTTCCATGGTGAAAATCCTAGCTTGTCTCTTAGGAGGTGTATTTTGGTCCTTATGTTGATCATGGGGTGGAGCCTTCTACACCTTTGGGAAATTAGTTCTTAGATGACCAATTTTTCCACAATAGTAGCACGCTCATGTACCATACCTGCATTGGCTTGCATGGTTCTTCTTGCATGTTGGGCATTGGGGTATCTCAACTTCTACTGCAGGATTAGGTACCTTTCTCTTAAGGTTGTTGGGAGGTTGATATTGGTTGTTATTTTGAGGAACTTCCTTCTTATAGGATCTTACATGGTGATCTTCAAGCTATAAGGTTGCATCCAGGATAGCCTGGAGGGTCGTGTGGCCTATTCCTGACAGAGCAAAACTTAGATCGGGCTTGAGTCCTTGGATGAACTTCTTTGTTCTGCATCATTCATCATAATCATAGCCATACTTATAAAGGACCCTGAACTTCATGGTATATTGGGTCACAGTCATGTCACCCACCTGAGCTAGGTTGGCAAACTCTATCTCCTTCTTTTCTATCATGGATTCAGACACGTAGTGCTCCTAGAAGGCATCAAAAAATCCTTCCCATGTGAGTGGAGGTGCATAGTTGCCCTTGAATTGATGTAGTTCTTCCACCATGTACGAGTGGCTCCCTTGAGCATGTGGGTTGCAAAGCTAACCCTAGAGTGTTGAGGGCAGTGTATGTCACAAAAGCAATGCTCCATGCCTCTAATACACTCCTCAGCTTGGGTGACTACATCAATTTCTCCTTCTCTAGAGAAAGTGTCAGGTCTGATCATTAGAAATTCCACTAAAGTCAGCTTGTGGTGTTGGGTTGATGTTGTCCTTGTGCTAGGGCATTGGTCAATGCTTGGACAAGATCTTCTATGGCTGCCTTAGGGTTTCTTTCACAATCACTTCCTTCACTAAATGAATTGGCACCATCATCCATCTTATCCTTTCCTTTGTCGGCTCTCTTAGGGACCATCTAAAAAACGTCACATATACCTAGGGTTGGACCATATGAATCATATTGCTTCATGATGGCCATTTGTTTATCGGCTTTGATACCATTAATGTAACACCCCACCTTTTTAATATATAACATAACTGAGAAAAAACATTCATATTGAAGGGGGGTGTCACAACAAGGTAATCATTACAAATAAATAAATAAATCACCATTAAGATTCATACATTGTTCTTTAAAGGAAAACTATAACTGACTTCTTTATAAAGTCTAAGTGTGAGACCTCTAACCTTTCTTTTTGGTTGAACATGCTTTATTATAATATTTAAGTACTTACAACTTAATTAAACCATTTTAGGTCTTTGATATTATGTGATAAGATTAAGTTCTAAGTTTGGTCCTGTTTGGACCTTGTTTGTGCAAGTTATGCAATTTTGTGCATGTTTTGGGATATTCTGCAATTTACAAACGTCTATCATTTTTCTTGCAATTTTTCACATGTATATGATATTTCATAAGTTTTTATATCAGGTTTGATGTTCGTTCACCTTGGGGCACCTTGTTGTACCTTTGGATGAGAGGTGAGAATTTAGGTGAGAAATAGGGTTTCTCCCTATGCATGGATGATGGAGTTGCTAAGTGTGTTACCATGGATCTGATGGTTTGGCCTTGTAGGGGTGACATCCGATGGTTCCCATGCATGTAGGGAGGTTTATGGTTCACCTTAGAAGTGGCACAACTGATTTTTGAGGTGGTTGAAGGCCTTCAACCAATGGTGGGGCAAATTGCTCCTTTTTGGTTCATTGTGGCTAAGTGTGGGACCCGATGGCTCTTGTAAGTGGTGGAGGCCAATGTATAGACTAGGTTTGAAGGTCGGTGGTCCTTATAGACCCAATAAATGATGATTAGGTAGAAGAAAAACTGTAGGACTTGTTGTATTACATGAAAAACAAACTTTGACACATGGCAACTTAGTAGGACACCTCAAGCTTCTCTTCCTTCTTATCCATGAGATTTATATACCCTTCCTTTTGCACCCAAACAAACTCTTTTGATCTTTATATCTTCCCTGATATCTATATCTTCGTCCACGCCGGCTTGGTGGTGAATAAGTTTCCCAATGTGGAAGAAGGTGGGCGATCTCCTTGCATGTATGGCTAGAGCTTGGATCTACCCTCTTATAGGGTTTGTGGAGCCTCCTTTGCTTGTTGTTGACCTAAGTGAGTAATTTCCCTCTTCTTCCCTTCATTTCTATTAATTTCCTACATCTTCCTTCCTCCTTATTGGACGTAACCATGGAGTTTCATGGTAGGGTTTGCTCTAAAGCTTGAAGAACCATTGTTTCTTACTTCCTTGACATATGGTTTGCTCTCTTTCTTAGAGGAGAAGCTTGCTTAGCTGTGTGGAGTGATAATCTAGGGTTTTGCTCATTCCTTGATCAAGCTTTCTTGCTGTTTGAAGCTGCATATTCTTCCTAGAGGCAAGTTATATAACTTTCCTCCTGTTTATTTCTTACTACTACCTTGTATGATCATGATCTTACTTTAAAACAAAGTTCTAAGCTAAAAGAAGCTACCTTGCCTAGGGTTTAAGCTTATATGATGATCTTTAAGTAGTTTTTCTCCATGAATGGACCGAAAACCTTGTGCACGTACCCTTCTTGGTAGAGGAAACCCTGGACCTTGCTTTCATATGAACAAACAATGGTTTATGCTTAACAAACAATGGTCAGAAATTAGGATTTGTGAGTTGTTTACATTCCTTTCTTTACAACCCGATGATTTGGTTCCTTTGCGGTTTGACTTGGCCTTGAAGTGCCAAACCATGGTAGGTGCCTTGATTATGTTTGAGCCTTATTTTGGTGCCTAAAACCTATGGCTATGTTTCCCCAAGTGCGTGGCTTTAATGCTCTCCCCAAGTGGTTCTAAACAATGGGTTTACTTAGGGTTTCTATGGATGATTCCTACCTTTTGTAAAACTCGATGGTGTGCCTTAATGTAACAACCGATGGTCCTACTTTTTGGTGCTTTTTTTTTGTAATTCTTCATATCAACCTATGGCCCTACTTTGGGTTCTATTTGGGTCCCTTTGGTGCTCAAGAATCGATGGTCTAAGTACCCTTGAGTGGTCTGAATCGATGGTTTTCCCTTCCATTCATCAATAGATGGTTTTGTGTTGTTTTTCCTAGTGTTCCCAACATGTTGTGGACAACCGATGGGGGTTCTGAGTTCCACAACCAATGGCCAACCTAGTTCATCAACCAATGGCTGTTTTGGGTCTCAGTCGATAGTTTCTTGGGCTCATGATCCGATGGTCCAATCGATGGTGACACCGAGTGTCACAACCGATGGTGTTACTGGACCCTACAACTGATGGCCTTATTTAGGTGATCAGTTGATGGTACTTGTCATAATGAAAACCAATGGTTTTCCTTCATGTGATAAACCGATGGTGGGATGTGTTCCAACAATCGACAATGCTTTCTATGTTATTAAATGATGGCTTGATTCGATAGTGTGGTGAATCAACTAATGCCACAACTTGATGGTTTTCTAATAATGTTTGTTTAAGATGGTTTATTGTGTTACAACCAATGGTTTGACCTCCTCTCATACAATGGTTTTGGGTTGATGCTTGTGGTATGTTGGTTTGGTCTAAATGATGTTGAATCTGATGGAGGTTTGCCCTTAATCATGTAGTCTTACCTTTGCCCTCGTATGGAGGAAATGGATAGTCACCATAAAGAGTGGATGTGTAAACCTAATGTAGCATATCTTCTCACACTTAACCTTAATGCAAAAAGTGATGGTTAAACCGTGTGTTATGAATAGAACCATACTTGAGAGTAGTATGGGGTTTGAAGGTAATGCTTTACTTATGCATCCATGATCTGATGAGGATGTCATGGATTAGGGTTTGTGTATGACTGTTGATCTCTAGCTTCAATGTAACCTATCTTTTTGAACCTAACCCTAATGCAAATAAATGATGGTGGTTAATCATGCTACCCTTCCTTGAATGGTTAATATCATGATTGAATATTCTTCCTAATGTTGTTATGTCTCTAATGTGTTAATTGGTGGTTATCATGACCTTATGATTGAAGCTTTCTTATGCAAAACATGTGCACTATAAGTATGATGGTGGTAAATCATACCTAGCCTTCTTGCTGGTTGATATAATGAAGGAACACTCTTAATATTGATATAATTTTGCTATATTATCATGTGTATATCTTTTAGCTCTTTACTACGATATTAAGCTGAGCATGTGTGCCACATGTATGTCGATTGTTTTTTGAGCCTTGTTATAAGGCATGGAAAGATGATGGTGATCTGGCAGGGAATGATGTGATGGTTTAATGACCTTTGGGCATGGTTGAGCCTTAGATAAGGTGTAATTCTCTTCATAATGTGACAATGGTTGAAACCTTGGGATAATGTGATAGGGATTTGTATCTCATGATGATGATGTGATTATGAGTATGGTCCATGAATGGCAAGTGAATAGTACCTTATGATGTTGAGATGAGGAATTATATTTCACATGTTATATATCTTTATAGGTTGTTATATAGTAATGTTTGCTAGAAATGAATTAGGGTTTGTATGTCCACTTGTTTGATGCAACCTTAATTCACCCAATTGGAACTTATTAATCAAGTGAAACTCTAATCATGTAGTGCCATGTGCCATAGATCCATCCGAGTGTCAGAACTTGTCAGATGGTGAAACAAGTATTCCTAAGGGAAACTCTGAGTGCATACTATTGAGTATGCGAGGTGCAAGTGAATGTATGTCCTTGACATACTAAATTCAAGATTAGGGGGGATGGATGTGGTCATGTCTATACCTTAGTTTGAGAATGACTGCAATCATGTTTTGGTGATTGTATATGTTTTGAGGACAATTACGGTTGTACCTTGGATACTCATCTCCTTTCACTAGTGCCATGACCTGTACTAAGGACGGGATAGGTTGTTAGCTACTTGACCTTATGTTTCATTGTAGAAGACCCGTACTGACTGGGGGTAGAGAAGATCTTAGGAGTCTGACTCTTCCTAGATCTTGTATGGAACTGATTTTGACTTAGCAGTGGTCATTTGGAATTTGAGTGGTATCCTCAAATTCCTTAGGGCTTAATAAAAGATGTAATACAACCGTGTAGCATATCTATTTAGGGCTATACATAGTGCCTCACAATAGATGATAATCCTTATTTGTTTTCTTTACATAGAGATGATGTTTAATGCATTAAAAGATAATATATATGCTTATGTTGTGGATATGCTCATGTTGTAGTTTTGTACATACAGTAGACATGCTTATGTTGATAGATATACTGTTGGTGGATATGATTATGATGCTAGTTGTCTCATGATGTTAGCTAGGCTTATACATCTAGCCATGCCTCTATAGAACTGCTTATACTACTACTCATGCTTATGCATATAGTTGTGCTTATGCAGTTAGTTCTACTTATGATGTGGATCTGCTCAATCCGTTAGACATATTAATACTATTATCTATGCCTATGTTGCTATACTTATTCATGATGATAGAGATGATATGGTACTAAACTGATTATAAAGTTAACAATGCATATGATGATAGTCATGCTAACAGTGATAATTTTATCAGTCCCTTTATACACCTTGTTAATCATGCATGCGGTTATTCTTATTTGTTTAATTGGCTTGATCTGCTTAAACTATTTAATTACATAACTTGTTGTAATCAATAAGTGGTGTTCATAGTTATATCTCTCGTTGGGACATGGGTCTCACCTCCTGGGTCACCACATATTTTTAGGTGATCGACAGAAGCCACAACAAACCCGTGACAGTGAGGAGGAGCTATGATGATGGACCTTAGAGAAGGTTGTTTAGATGTCTAGCGTGTCCTAGAGTCATCCCTGTACTCTCAGGTATGGGAAGGAAAGTCTATATACGATGTTTGGATCAAATTGGTCTTTTGGTAGCATGTTGATGCTTGTACATGTAGCATATGTGGTTGATGTTCTTCTATATGTATATGTTGTGGCTGAGGCCGCATATCAGTTGTAAAAAATTCTAGACATGATATATGAATACAAGCAAGTTGTTGGGCTCTTATGTAAATGTTTCTAAGAATGTTAGTAATGTTGGAATCAGTTTTAATTTACCCTATTTTCTGGATTTGTGAGTAATTAGTGATTGGTCATGTTTTGTGTTTTGAGTAATCTCGTTTAGTGTGATGGCTCACAAGTTGGTATCATAGCTCTAGGTTCACTGAGTCTACAGGGACACTAGGACTTAGGACCACGATGATGACCAAGCTAGGAACATAACCTGTGAACCTGATGCATACTGCCTAATCTTAGTACTTGGATGCCCTGGCTAGGCTTTCAATATTGAATAAAAGGTAAGTATGGAACTATTAGATTGTTATATTTCTAATTACTCTAATCAAGTAGTCATTATGAAACAATATAAAGAGCATAAGGAATCAAGAATCATGGTGCTAATACCTCGATCTTACTCTAAAGAAGATGAGAATTACATCATAACCTATCAAAACTTGAAATGTTTGATAACTACAAGAGAAAGATACAACACCATGAAACCTGAATCTGAATACAAATAAGCAAAAGAGGAGTTCTTGAAGTTGTAATTTTGGAAGATAATGAAGTAAAAGAGAGATGAATCAATGCTAATAGAATGATTCAAGGTCTAAAGTCCACATAAGATGGAGAGAACTTATGTGATAAAATATGATATGAGCAGATGAATAAGAACAATGACAAATGAATAAAGTGGAACCTAAGTTAATCTTAGACCAACTTATGCATGTAAGGAATTATTAAATTAAAATACTCATAACATGCGAAAGAAATAAAGGAAGATGATCCATGTTTAATGAAGAAAATGTGAAATATGATGATCTACCTCTTGATAAGTGGTTGAAAAACATAATAAAACAAAAGGAAATATACAAGAATGATGAATAGTTAATGAGAAAAGAGAAATGAGATACATTTGTCTTGATAATTCCTGTGCTGATGGTAAGGAACCCAAATGAAAAAGGTGAAATAATACATAAAAAGTTGTAAGTATAATGAAGATAGAATCAATAACCCCCTTGCTAGTAACCACCGGACAGTGTTGTTGTAACGTGGGAAGTGTGTTTTCCTTTGCGTCCTCTCTTTTTGAGGCCTATATTTCAAGTGGATCTTATGCCACTTGGTACACGAGGATTTGTTGTAATCCTCACGGTCAACATCTTGATATAGCGCACGATTGATGGGACTATAGTTCCAAGATCATGACATTTTGTGGTGAGTATGCTTTTTGAGCCTTCCAAAAGTTAGAAAGACTCCTCCTATATGGTTTGAGTTAGTTATGTTGATGAAGAAGTTGTTGAGACCAAAATGACCAGATACTAAGTTTACAAATCCTAGTATCCAGGGTGCACCCGTGGTACATGGGTTTAAAGGTGTGTATCAGATGATCTTTATAGTGCTCCTCTTCCTTAAGGAGAGAGAGTTGATGTTGAATCCTCCAAATGTTGTTTGGAAAGAAGAAGGGTGCTTATGTGATATATATATATATATATATATATATATATATATATATATATATATATATATATATATATATATATATATATATATGACAACAATCTAGTGAGAAACATATCTTAGTGAGAGCATAAGAGGCATTTGTATAACTCTTCACATGGAACAATTTTTCATAATCTAACCATATAGATTACAAATATAACTTAATATTTACCTTCCTATAAAATTTTATCACCATCCAATTTGCATATCATTCACAACAGCAAAGTACTTTTTGACGCTCTATAATGATTTTCAAGCTGACTATTGGATGCAAAAAGTGTATATTGTACATATGGACATGTGAACAATGTCTAATTACAATGATTTTTTTGTGATAAGGTAAATGAATTGATGCTTTTCCCATCTATACGGTTCAATTTTAAAAAATAGTTACAATTTTTTAGTTATTCAAATGCCTCTCATGCTCTCACCGTAGGATGTTTCTCACTGGATTGCTACCCTATATATAAATATATAAATATAAATATATATATATATATATATATATATATATATATATGGTTGTGGATCGGTGGTCATGTGCTACAGTGTTCCTTCATATAAACTTGAGATCTGGATATCAATGGATAAGAAGAAGAGTGGATCACATACATTGCATGGTCATGGTGAGTTTAGGGTTATGCCGTTTAGACTAACCAATGTATCAACAACATCTATGGATGGGAGGAACAAAGTGTTCAGATCATGTCTTTATGATTTGTGACAAGTTTTGATTGATGGCATCTCAATGTACATCAGAGATGGTTAGCATCTTTGCTAAGCCTTCGGGTCATTAAAGAAGCAATACTTATGTGTGTTGAGTTTATTAAGAGAGAAGTTAGATTAAGTGTCTTCTCGGGGTTATGATATATCCACTAGTGTGTGTGAATTGAAGTAAGGCAAAGCTATTGATGGAATGGGAGAAACCCTGTACACTGACTAAAAGTTGAAGCTTCTTGAACCTAGCAGAACATTCCAGGAAGCCCACTCAGAATGTTAGTGCAATTGCTTTACCCCTAACGAGGTTGACTAGGAATAATGTTCCTTTTTGTATGGAGTGACAAGGTAGTGTTTGATTCTTCAACCAGCCAGTGGTTCTAGATGTTGATGGTTTGAGTGAGATAATACCTAATGATATTTATCTTCAACACACACAATGTATCCGGTAAATACACATGTGTAACAAAAGGTGAGGACCGTGCAATGACAACCAAGTATGGAATAGGGTATGGCACATGTATGGTCAAGTATACAGATGTCAACAAGTAAGTATGGCTATTGGGTGATGTGTTGATACAACAAACAGACTACAATGAGGGACATGAAGACTCATCAACAAATGGAAATGATTAAGGATGACAAATAGAGTTCCAAGTTGGAAGTACTACCAGAGTTGCACATGTTGCACAGTAGTTTCTATGTTCCATGGCTGGGGAAGTGTCAACTTAGTATAGGATAACCAATACAAACAATGGATGTTTCTATATTAATCCAAGTTGAGACATGCAAGAGTTGAGGGAGAAGAACATGACTTCTATGAGAGTGATGTGACATCACCATGAGATGGAAGTGACCATGTGAATGGTGGTGAATGAGGTGCATGGGAAGTACCCATCTTTGCTTACCTTGGATTTTAGGGGATAAATTCCTATTAGGGGTTTATGTTGTGAGACCCCTAACCTTGTTTTATATTTGAACATGCTTTATTATCATAATTAAGTGCTTAAAACCTCAATTAAACCTTTTTATGTGCTTTTATATCATGTGACAAGCTTAAGTTCTAAGTTTGGTCCAGTTTGGACACTATTTGCACAAGTTATGCAATTTTGTGCACGTTTTGGGCTTTTATGCAATTTATCCATATATATGGTTTGTTTTGCAATTTGTCACATGTATATGATGTTTCAAAAGTTTTTATATCAAGTTTGATGTTATTTCACCTTGGAGCACCTTGTTGTACCTTTGGATGAAAGGTGAGAACTTAGGTGAGAACTAGGGTTTCTCCCTATACATGGATGTTGGAGTTTCTAGGTGTTCTACCATGGAATCTAATGGTTTGGCCTTGTAGGGGTGACATCCTATGGTTCCCATAGATGTAGGGAGTTTGATGGTTCGCCTCATAAGTGGAACAACTGATGGTTGAGGTGGTTGAAGGCCCTCAACCGATGGTGGGGGCATATTACTCCTTTTTGGCTCTTTGTGTCTAAGTGTGGGACCTGATGGCTCTTTTAAGTGGTGGAGGCCGATGACTAGCCTAGGTTTGAAGTTCAAGTCCTTCTAAACCCAACAAACTATGGTTAGGCAGAAAAACAATCGATGAACATGTTGTCTTACATGCAAAACGAACTTTGGCACATGGAAACTTGGTAGGACACCTCAAGCTTCTCTTCCTTCTTATCTATGAACTTTATATACCCCTACTTTTGCACCCAAATTAACTCTTTAGATCCCTATATCTTACCTTCTATCTAGATCTTCATCCTCCCCTTCTTGGTGGCGAAGAAGGTGCCCAAGATGGAAGAAGGTGGGCGATCTCCTTGCATGTATGGCTAGAGCTTGGATCTACACTCTTTTAGGGTTTGTGGAGCCTCCTTTGCTTGTTCTTGACCTAAGAGAGTAAGTTTGTAACATCCCAAATTTTAATTAATTAAGCTTAGGGTTATATATGAAATTTCTCTAGTAATTAAACTCAAATGTTGGACATCAATGCAAATAAACCCAATTTTGTTAAAAAATGAAAAGTGATGTTTAGCTAAAACTTAACGCAATGAAGAGATCTAATATGATGTTTAGAGATCATTTCCACTACTTTCAAAGATCATTTCACATTATAAATTCAATTGTAATTAATATAACCTTGATTAGTCAATTTGTGTTACATATGAGGTTTAAAGTGAAATTGACCCATTTAATAAGCATACACTGACCTAATAATTTTTGTATAACATTAACTCGGTAATGTAAGTTCTTTTACCAAAATACGAGCCATCAATACCTTTTAAGAAATCATATATGATTAATTCATGTTTATCCAAAAGGGGAGATATATATAATAAGATTTGACAAATAAAGGAAACTGATAATATTTTTGGATTCCTCGTGGTCCAATTAGGTAAGTAGCCAATTTTCATTAGATTTGAACTCTCACAGATGCTTCAAAATGAATTGGGAAATAAATAACCTAAACCCCTAATAATTCCTAGATAAATTTAATCCTAAATCTAACTAGACTATGGTCCATCCGACAATGTGAAATAATGTTTGTTATACGGTTGTTTATGTGACCTAGATAAGGTTGGACTCTCGCAGATCCATCTGCACGTGGGGAAACCATCTCCCACACCCGAGTCCAAAGCTCCCAAGACTCACAACAAACACTTCCTCCCGTGATCTCTATCCCTCTCTCCAAGGGATTCCTGTTTGAAATGGTTAATCTCCCACCATCAGTTATTCTTCCCGAACCTTCCCATGCTTATACGTTAGGGTTTCATGGCTTGGAATCCCCAGTCAACAAGACTCCCCTAACTCTCCCCTATTTCCCTCTTTGGTTGGGTTTCTAGCCTCTCTCGACTGCCGCCTACATAAGTAAGGCCCCAGAAACGTCCCTCTAACAAGAAGAAATCGAAATCCATTGTTCCTTTTCCCTCTCACTCCTTGTGAATGCCTTCCCTACTCTAATATGCTCCCGCTTTCTCCAACGGTCCTGCAGTAATGAACAAGACATCCCTAGGGAGTGCCGATGCTACTATTATGATCTAAGAACCCTCTAAATTTTGATCAAGTTTTTCTTTGATTCTATATTGAGGTACTCCCTTTTCCCCTCTTTTGGTTTTTGGCTTCTATTCCATTGCCAAGACTTGCAATTTTGGAAACCAAGCCCTTTCTATTGAATTCATATCTCCAGTTCATAAGTTTGATGGTTTTTATGATCTCTGATGCCTTGATTTTTTATTATTACCCCATTTTGGTAGTCTCCGGCCTGCCTTCTTAGGCCTTCCATGCTTGGAGTTCATGTTCCTCCATCTGACCACTGCTATTTGCGAACTCGATCTCATGGGGTCCAACCGGTGATGCAGATGGTGTTGAACACCTTGGTTCTTAATGAACATGAACCTGACCATTGTTTTGATCCTAGGTTCAACTGATGTTTGAGGTTTCTGCCTGCTCCATCATTGGGGTGTTGATGATCTTGATTTCTCAATCATAAGAATATATTTACTGATATACCCTATAACACAATATAGTTTTAGCACATCATCTGATGCTACTTTGGTCCTTCAACATTGCATCTCAATGACCTGTTAACACATTTGGGATTTAAAGGGATCTGGCATGTGGCTAAATTCGAGTGGTCCATGTTAGCTTATCTCTGTCTTCCCTTAGCTAATAACAAGGTATACCTGGCTTTTTTGGGGTTTTCTATTGGACGATTCTTCCAAAATTTACAGTAATTAATCCAATGGTCAGAAAATTGTGTGCAAATATGTTTTGGAAAGTATTTTTTTGAGGTCTAGATGATGGACTATGTTCCAAAGCCTGATTTGACTCAGTGTTTCCCTCTTTTAATCAAATATCCTAAAACCCTTGAAATTAGTATGAATATTAATTGTTAATGAATTATAATTGTCATAATAGGGAAACTAGGGTTTCTTAACCCCAAGATCGTGAATATGATGTTACCAACATAATAGAAACAATTAGGATCTTCTCGAAGATAAAGGTAAGTGAGTCCATGCACTTTGAGTATTAACTATTGGTTCTAACCACCTTATAATTTATTATGATGATCAACATGAATTATATGCATAGACGTGTATTCAATTTTCAGAAATTCTTGAATTTATATTCCCCAAAAAGTTAGTACATGATGCTTATGCTTTCAAGTTCTAATTCAAGAATCCATGTCATGTTCATGTCAAATTCAACTAAAGATTAAATATTACAAGTTAATGATGAATCATGTAATTGGTGTATTATTTTGTCCTCATTATGTTAATGTTGAGCCCTCGGGCCGTATGAGTTCAAATGGAACATAGTGACATGTATGTGTAATTCATGAGTTCAGATGGAACATTATGGCACTTAGGTGCAAATCATGAGCTCAATTGGAGCATAGATAATGGCACTCAGGTGTAAATCATGATTTCAAGCGGAACATCTGTTGAGCCTACAAGCCTTATGAGCATAGTTGGTTCATCAGAGTAGAGGACATCATAATCAATCAATAAGTGCATATTAACTGAATCCATGATGTATTGTTCAATTAATTTCATGTTTTCCTTATTGCCAAGTTATTATGTTATTGTAGCAATACTCAATGCTACTTATTCTAATGTGTTTTCCATTTTGAATGCATTGTTGGAGACACGACGTCCACAGGAGGAAAGAACAAGAGAGATTAAACAAGGAGCATAACATTGAAGACAGTTTAAGAGTTTATCCCTGGTGGGGTGCCATCTACACCTTAGAAGATCCAGTATCAAGTTTCCAAAGAAGATTTATGCCCTAGTTTTGGCTTACCTTTCATGTATTAAATTTTAGTTCAAGGATGAGATATTTTATGTTATTAGTTTTCTCTTTCAAAGAAAAATGTGTGAATCTATATTTCCATTTGATGCACGGTGATTCACTTAATTGGTTGCTATGTATATCATGTTTTGTAATGTTCCTCAAGGCCAAGTGACCTACGTCATGGACAACATATGGTGCGCTTCCATTGTTATATATGTACTTGGAGGTGTGTTACAAAGTTCCTCCTTCTTCCCTTCATTTCTCTTTCTATCCTACCTCTTCCTTCCTCCTTTCTTGGACAGAACCATGAAGTTTCATGGTAGGTTTTGCTGTAAATCTTAAAGAACCCTTCTTTCTTGCTTCCTTGACCGAGGGTTTGCTCTCTTTCTTGGAGAAGAAGCTTGCTTGGTCGTGTGTAGTGCTAAGATAGGGTTTTCTTCCTTCTTTGATTGAGCGTTCTTACTATTTGGAGCCGCATCTTCTTCCTAGTGGTGATTTATATAACTTCCCTCACTTTTTTTGCTTACTACTACCTTGTATGCTCATGATCTTGCTCTAAAACAAAGTTCTAAGCTAAAAGAAGCTACCTCGCCTAGGGTTTAAACTTATATGATGATCATTAAGTAGTTTTTCTCCATTAATGGACCTAAAACCTTGTGCACATACCCTACTTGGTAGAATAAACCCTGGACCTTGCTTTCATATGAAGAAACAATGGTTTATGCTATACAAACGATGGTTAAAAATTAGGGTTAGCTGTTTACATTCCTTTCTTTGCAACCTGGTGGTTTGGTTCCTTTACTGTTTGTCTTGGCCTTGAAGTGCCAACCGATGGTAGGTACCTTGGTTCTATATGAGCCTTCTTTTGGTGCCTAAAACCTATGGCTATGTTTCCTTAAGTGGGTGGCTTTATTTCTCTCCCAAAGTGGTTCTAAACGATGGGTTTACTTAGGGTTTCTATGGCTAATTTCTACCTTTTGTAACACTCGATGGTGTGCCTTAGTGTAATAACCGATGGTCCTACTTTTTAGTGTTGTTTTTCTGGAGTTATCATGTTATCTAATGGACCTACTTTAGGTTCTTTTTGGGTCCCTTTGGTGCTCAAGAATCAATTGTCTAGGCACCCTTGAGTGGTTTGAGTCGATGGTTTTCCCTTCCATTCATCAAAAGATGGTATTGTCTTATTTTCCCTAGGTTTTCCCACATGTTGTGGACAATCGGTGGGGGTTATGAGTCCCACAGCCGATGGCCAACCTAGGTCATCAACCAATGGCTGTTTTGGGTCTCAAACAATGGTTGCTTGGGATCATGATCTGATGGTCCAAATAATGGTGACATTGAGTGTCACAACCGATGGCCTTCTTTAGGTGATCAACTGATGGTACTTTTCATAATGACAACCACTGGATTCCCTTCATGTGATCGAACGATGGTGGGATGTGTTCCAACAATCGATGGTACTTTCTATGTTATTAAACGATGGCTTGATTAGATAGTATGGTGACTCAACTAATGCCACAACTTCATGGTTTCCTAATATAGTTCTTTTAATATGGTTGCTTGTGTTACAACCAATGGTTTTACCTCCTCTCATCCAATGGTTTTGGGTTGATTCTTGTGGTATGTTGATTTGGTCTAAATGATGTTGAATCTTATGGAGGATTTCCCTTAATCATGTAGTCTTACCTTTGCCCTCATATGGAGGAAATTGATAGTCACCATAAAGAGTGGATGTGTAAACCTAATGTAGCATATATCGTTACACTTAACCTTAATGCAATAAGTGATGGTTAAACTGTGTGTTATCCATAGACCCATACTTTAGAGTTGTATGGGTTTGAAGATAATGCTTTACCTTATGAATCCATGATATGATGAGGATGTCATGGGCTAGGGTTTGTGTATGAGTGCTAATATGTAGCTTCAATGTAACCTATCTTGTTGAAACTAACCCTAATGCAAATAAATGATGGTGTTTAATCATGCTACCCTTCCTTGAATGGTTAATATCATGATGGAATATTCTTCCTAATGTTGTTATAACTCTATTGTGTTAACTAATGGTTATCATAACCTTATGATTGGAGCTTTCTTATGCTAAACATGTGCACTATAAGTATGATGGTGGTAAATCATACATAGATTTCTTGCTGGTTGATATAATGAAGGAATGCTCTTAATACTGAGATAACTCTTCTATGTTATCCCGTGAATATCTTTTAGCTCTTTAATACAATATTATGTTGAGCATGTGTACCACATATATGGTGATTTTTTTAGCCTTGTTATAAGGCATGGAAAGATGATGATGAACTTGAAGGGAATGATTTGATGATCTTAATGACCTTTGGGCATGGTTGAGCCCTGGATGAGGTATAATCCTCTTCATAATGTAACAATTGTTGGAACCCTTGAATAATATGATAAGGATTTGTATCATGCGATGATGATGTGATTACAAGTATGGTAACATGAATGGCAAGTGAATAGTACCTTATGATGTTGAGATGAGGAATTATGTTTCGCATGCTTTATATCTTCTAAGGTTGTTATATAGCAATGTTTGCTATAAATGAATTACGGTTTGTATGTCTACTTGTTTGATGCAACCTTAATTCACCCAATTGACATTAATTAATCAAGTGAAACTCTAATCATGTAGTTCCCTATTCCATAAATCCATCTGTGATGACCACTATCAAACTGACAGCTTCACACAAAACTATGCAGAACTAATAATTAACAACGGATTACCGAAAATCACTAAAAATTAAAACATTTTTGCCAAGCGATCCACTATTAGGAAACTCTTTTCATAAAGAACCAAACCATATATATACATCATGGTTTACTTGTACATACAATGTTCCATCACCTTGCAATGATTTGAGATCACAATTGCTGTATCAAAACATACACAAAAGCAACATCATGTATCGAAGCGTACTAGACAAAATCTCAGATCAATTATAAAACTCTTCACACACTATCTCCTAAAGGACCTGAGAGACGTCTGATCATCTTATTAGTTCAGATATCTACAACTGAGCAATAGATCATTTAATCACTTTTAAAAGGAATATGAAGAACATGTATAACTGTTATAAACTAAATAGTGTAAAACCAAAGCAGGGCATCAACCAATGTTTTTGTATTTGGTCCTTAAACATATACGCTACACGACTGATTACATCTTTAAACATTCCATCTTATTATGCCCTACGAAGATGGGAATATACCTTCCCTATCCAACTGACCACAACGAAGCTAGAATCAGTACCATATAGGTCTATGGAAGAGCCGAAATCCATGACCTATCCTTTCTCAGTCAGTACAAGAGTGGCAATGACATTATGAGTCAATCTGCATTTTAGCTAGCCAAGCTTATAGAGGCTCTTCACTATAGAGATACAACACATAGCATGTTCTCTATCCAGGGTATGATCTATAGTCAATCTTGCTTGTATATCTTGAGTCATGGTCTGCAACCATACTCTTCTAGGGGTATGGCTTTACCGCCAATCCTGATGTTGCAATAGAGCTACAGACTGCAACCACACTCTTTTTAGGAAAATGGCTCAAGGCCAAATATTGGTGTTTGAAGGAAGCAAGGTAATACTCATCTTGCATCCTCACATATTCAAAAATACGCACTCTGAGTAAAACTCATTTCATCATTCAACAGATCCTTACACTGAATGATTCTATGATCAGGGAACTACATTTTTAGTTCACTTGATAGATTAAGTGCATTACAACATCTTTTAGCATCAATCAAGTTACAAGCATGAATTATAGATAAATGCTATACAGAAAGGTGTAACATATTTTTAAGAGATCTTGTGTCAATTGGTACATATCTGGTTACACTCATCCTGGGATCTTAGTCCACTGAATACTTTATTGGGAATCTCATCCCTTCACCATTATCATTATCATGGTCATATGCTTGGGGTATCAAAGCCTTAGTTCATTATTGAATAGTATCACCTCTCATTAGGCAATAACAAACTCTAGGTCATCAAACCCATATATAAATCATACTTGTTGTACAAGTACATCAAATGGATCACAAGGCCTTATATAATCTGTATTATACTAAATCATCATAGCTCATACTTGGATATTTTCATCATCTCTTAACACGTGCATGGTTAGGATTTCATAGCAATGCAATATCAAGCAAATATCATGACCATGCCATAAAGTGAAAACATTCAAATTGCAACCCCCTCATGATTAGGGTTAAGGTTACCTCTTATAACTGATTTAGGGTTTTTAAGTTTATAATAATCAACCAACCCTATTTCACATTATAAAAGCTATACTACTGCCATAACTTTTCAAGCATACTTCATCAAGAATCATCAACTGATTATCAACATGAGATATTACCCTTCTAATGTGAGTAGTACCTATTTCTCTCTCATCCTTATTAGGATATTGATTTCAACATACTTATTAGATTGATTTATCCTTCTTTAGGGTTATCAACCTACACTTGTTAAAGTGTATTCATCTTATTACTTTCATGATGCATTCATTGATTATATTCAAGTTGTATCGTCCTACACTCTTCAAGGTGTATTGGCCTACAATCTATAAGGTGTATCAACCTACACTCTTCAAGGTGTATCAACCTACACTCTAGAAGGTGTATCAACCTACACTCTACAAGGTGTATCGATCTACACTCTACAAGGTGTATCAACTCTACACTCTACAAGGTGTATCGACCTTCACTCTAATCTTTGTATCGGCCTAGGCCTAGACACATACACTTGTGTCGGCCTAGACACAAATACTTAAGGTTGGCCAAAGCATATCAAATGCTATTGTTTTAGAGATGCTTAAGAGTGGTATCATTTGTATGGTGCTTGAGGTATATCGACCATAACACATACTTGTGTGTGTCGGACATACTATCATCTTATGTATCAGCCACCCAACATCATCTTGGGTATCATCCACCCAACATCACTTAGGGTATAGACCACTTTATCTACTGGTGTGTCGACTAGATCATGGACTAAGGTATCGGCCATACCATCAAAAACTAGGGTATTGGCCACTTCAGCCCCTTGTATATCAGCCTCACCTTCAACTACGGTACCAGCCTCTTCATCAACTTAGGGTATAGACCTTGCTATCCCTTTGAGTGTCATCCACTCAATCTACTAAGATATCGGCTACACCATTAGCTAGAGTATCAGCCACATGGCACATTATGGGATATCAACCTCTAGGGTTTGTTTTGTAATGGATGAAACCTTGTTCAATACTTTAGTTCTCTCACCTAGTGACCTTACCATTAATTGGTGTATCGGCCAAGGTTTCAAAGAGTATATTGCCCCCATCTTCACATGATGTATCGGGCTAGAGGGTGTCAGATTGTGAGTGTATCAGATGGCTAGGGTTAGAGTTCACCATGTCAACCTCTACACTCGACCAAAGTATCACCATTTTATATTCTATCTTTACTATAAATATCTTGGCCATGACAAGCTAACACCTTTGAGGCATATCATTTTTAGAACAACTATAATGTATCAGCTATCCATGTTATGGAGAAAATCATAAGTGTCAACTTAGATATCTTATAGACATCAACATGCCATAATCTTAGCATTAGGTGAAAGGTTAAACACTTAAGAGAACATTAGTCCTATTCAAGAAATCAACCCAAAATGATAAGAGTTCGTATGTATCAGTTTCCATACTTATACCCTTGTATCGGGTTAGGGTTTCCCACAAACCAATATCGGTTTGTGCATATCAGTTTCATCATCTTCAAGCTCAAACTCTTCATCCATAACTACTCTAGTTAATGGACAACAACCATATATATTCATTAGAACTCATAGAACTACCATTCAAACAAGAAAATCAAAGTAGAAAAGGAATCACCAAGTATTGCATGATAGAAAGTGAATAATAATAAAATTGGGTTCAAGTTATATAACCCGCCTCAAGATCAACTCAAGAGATTCAAGCTTCAAAGCTCTACATTTCAAGGTTAAAGATGACTTATCAAAAGTCCAAGACTCAATCACAACACTTCTCTATGAAAGAAGATACCATAGTTAAGAATTTGGTGAAGAAAGAAGAGAAGGAAAGAATCGTGATCCAAGAAGCATAGTCTTTCCAAGGTTGAAGACGATCATGGATTCACCTTAGGCAAGATGCTTGGCCTTCTCTTTGTTCCCTGAGCTCCTAGGATCATCCTCCAAGCAAGAGATGATAAAGGAATCGAAAGGTTTACTAGGAGGTGAAAAGAGAGGTATATATAGTTGAGGTTCATGAAAGAGAGTGTGTATAAGCTGTCATCACTGTGTGCACTTAAGTGACATGTGTCCATGCATGGTGACTTCGTGCAACCATAATTATCTTGCTAGGAAAAACTCTTGACGATAATTCATGGATAAGATCACGACCATTTGGGTATCTTGCTTGACAAGATATCATCACCCAATCTTGCTTTATGTGCAAATCGATACCACTTTTGCAAGGAACATGCAAACAATTAGGCTTCACCTACTTGAGGTGCTTAGCCCATCATGATCACCTTCAAAGGTTAACAAACCAATATGGGACCTCCTCTATGGCTTCCAAGACTATAGGCACTCCCATATACACTTTAAAACTCGATACAACCTCATCTAGGGTTCAAGGTACTCAACACTTCTTTGGTTCTTTCACCACAAAGAGTGTTATCATTCAACCAAGACTCAAAAAAGGTGCCCCCTTATTTCTCTTTCCTCTAGTTGATACTAAGAGAGAGAAGAGACATTATAGAGATGATAATTTGCACATAAACCCTTCATTTAGGTAAATTGCAATTATTACCAAAGTTATCATATAAGGCACAAACAATTTACAAATAAGTTCAAGATTGACAAATAAACTCTTCTCAAGTCTTAATTACTTTTTAAAAGATTAAGACAAGATTCTAATAAACTTACTTAAGCAAAGCTTCTAGGGTTATCCCAAAACCTTGGTCAGGGGTGTTATAAGTTATCAACCCCTAACAAGGATTTCGTCCTCGAAATCTTCAAGAGAAAAGAGAAGGGTACTTCCTCCTCATCTCTTTCTCCAGCTCCCATGTGGCTTATTCAATACCACAATGATGTCAAAGAACTTTTACAAGCACTGCATTTTTATTTTTCAACTTCTTGATTCTTCTATCAAGAATCAACACTGGACCTTCCACATAAGATATATCCTCATCTAGTTCTACCTCTATAGGTTGTAATACAAGCTCTGTATTAGGGTGATATTTTCTCAAAATAGATACATGAAACACTGGATGTAGTCTATGCAACTCAGGTGGAATTTCCAACTTATAGGCTACCTTTCCAACACATGATGTTACACCTCAATCTAACAATTACCATTAATCATGAGATTGAGGATTTATCATAATACAAAGATCACCCTTAACTTTTTCTTCTTTTTCAAACTCTTTGTTTTCTCACATTGAACCACATAAATTAACTTTACAAGGGAATCTAAACATTGATTTCTCTAATTTGATTTCAACAATAAAAATGCATGTATGAACATTCATTATGTTTCTCATACTTTTAAGCACATAAGACTTGCTGATTCACATATATTGCTAAAAGAGGAATAATGTTATACATCATCATCTACAACTCTCTCTTATTTCTTTACAAGAACCTAGAGTGACAAGGACCAACTAAACTTAACTATACTCAGACTTAACTCTTATGGAAGATCTACTCTGATGCAATGAAATCTTCAGTCCATGAGTTATCCCTAAATATTTTGAGTAGAGGGGTGATCCTACTCGCTCAGTGAATGAATACGTCCAAGAAACAATCTCAAGCACTGATATGTTTTCAAATATACTTTAGAGAAATTGATATCAATTATAGTAGCAGTAAGCTTTAAAGAGATTGATCATTTACAATCATAAATATGGTAGGATACTCTAGATATCAACAAGAGTAAATCAATATATGAGCATGCTTGATAAATTTCAAAGAGAACTAATAATTCAGAAACATACAAAGAATAGTTGCTTGGAAACTATACTCAAATCTTTCTTAGCCTTTCTTACTTATAAGAAACTCTTTAAACCTATATGATCATATTTTTGCTTATGCCCTAATCATATGCAATGTACTCTACATATGAAGACTTGTAGCGAACTACGATCTCACCGTACAAGACTTAGCTTAAAACCCAGGAAGCTAAGCCTAGAACTGAATCTGCGTCTGCTTGACTCGAACCGTCACGTCTGACTAAGGCAGCTAAATAGATGGCCTCTAACTGGACCTCTCCTTCTAGGCTGAGTACATAGGCAGAGGGCCTGAGATGCTCTGTGGGCCTCATCTTGGTACGCTCTATGGGTACCTCTGGGTTACCACTGGGATCTCCGGTTCATGTTGGGTAACCTATCTTCTCTTAGGAGACTTCCTCAAGGACTTTGTCTCCCCGTATGCTCTGTGGGTGCGATCTGATCCCCGTATACTGATCTCTGCCAGGGTGGATCATTTCCTCCCTACAGTGCATACATCCGTAGGGAATCTACAGTGTTCATGGCACCGATGTCTATTATTTTATTATTCTTGGAAAGCTCTTACTATATTGTATCTTTTCCCTTACTTATACTTGACTCCGATATCTCTATGGTACCGTGTCTATTTATTTGAAGTTTATAACACAACATGTATATCATTCTAAACTTGGTAGGGCAATATACTCAAAAACTATAATATACTGAGAAATCAACATTTTATGACCGCAGGCAGACTAAAATTCATAAATAACAGAATACATGTCCACTTGATACTTTATACACTAGAATCATGCAATTGAACTTCTTAATACACTGATAAGAGTTAATTATTTGAAATACGAGTAATCATCATTTGCACCTGTAAATTATTTGTACTTTCTTGGAAAACGTGCACCTCAACCCAAATCTTGAGTTGTGCATCACCACATCTTATACTGAGAACATCGATATCAAAATACTTGATTCATTGAACACCCTATCCTTAGGGTTTCATTTACCTCATTCACTTATCACATGGCTCTTATAAGGATTTCATGCGACATAAACATTCACTGAATAAAGGCTACTATCAACAAATCAGATAAAATCAATATATGTATGAAACCTTAGAACTGAGCTAAATTTTAGTTTCCATGCCATTCACCGAGATAAAATGCATCAATAATAAAATTGAATAAATAAAGTCTAACATGTCAAGAAAATCCGTTCAAATGGGTTTCACGATATCTATTCGCAAATATCCAACTTTCCTCGCATATAGGGTTTCACCCTCTTTACTGAGATATCAAACAAACACTATTCACCTTAAATGAAATCCAAGATAGTATCTGACATATAAGTAATATGAATTCAGATTAACAATCATTCATAACCAAGGGGATCTAGATAAATAATTTTCTCTATTTAATTATACATCAATTTCAGTCATAGACAAATTCCCTATATTTCAGTTTACTCTTATAACCTTTGTGAATACTTAGGGAATTCTCATTAGGATGTATTGTATACATTTATAATATGATTTTATCATCTGAAATTCATCCAAACAGAGGAAGAATCCATTTCATATCATTTTGCAACAACTTAGATCAAACACACAATTCAGGGTTTGTAGTCGCATACTAAGCAATTAAAGATTATGGATGATTTAACCCATTTTCATGCAATATACTGTTTAAAGGAAGTTCCCACTCACCCTAAGGTGCGAAAACACCTTAAAAATGCAGCTCATCCCTGAAAATCTCAATCTCATATCAAATCCCTAGCAATTCACCCGATTCTTCTTCCTTTCAACTCGGAAACCCTAAAAATGAGGGATTATGAAGAAAGAGTGAGAAAAGGGGAAGTTTTGATACCATTTTGGATCAAATCATAGGAGGGACGAAATCTTGACATGTGAGAGAATATTCACCATTAAAGTCTATGCAAAGAAGCTAAACTTATATGATTTCATCATTCCTCAGACCGCAAAACCCTAGGTCAACATCTCCATCACTTTCTCCTCTCAAACCCTAACTCTCTCTCTCTCTAAGATTTCATTTCTCTAGAATGAATTACGAATTATGAGATCTCCTTGTGTGTTAGGTTGACCATATATAGCAATTGATCTGCTTGGGTCAATTGCACATTGACCCCTCACTATACTTTCTCTTATTTCATCTGAATTTTCTGTTATAAAAATATTACTGTAATTCATCTATTGATAAGGTATAAACGCATCAAAAAATTATGAAAATTTTACATGTTGTTTATGATTGTCTTTTAGATCTCCAGTTAAAATTTCATTTCATTTGGACTTATCAATACATAAATAAAAATAAAAAACTACAATGCTAAAAAGCACTCTGTCAGCATTTTGGTCGAAGTATAGTTCGACTGAGATCCACATTCAAATAACGCTCAAATATTCTAAATTTTTTCTCCAATATGCATGATTGCATTATCAATATTATATCCAAAAAATCAATAAATATAAAATTTGTAGAAAATATGAAAAATCATCTACCACACTGCTATCCTGATCAAATTCCATATTCATGTACTATCAAAACCCTAATTTTTGCCGATTAGGGTTTACATTTCTCAAACCCTAATTCTTCAAACTAAAATCATAGTTAGAGTTTATTCTTAGGTTTGAAACATCACAATTGATCTACTATCATTAATCAAGTCTAAATGATGTCCAATCTAATCAAACATGTAATCATTCAGGTAAACCCTAGTTTACCAATTAAACACAAATGTGGTCATTACAATTCTCACCCCTTAAAAAGTTTCATCCCCGTAACATAAATACACAAACAAAGTATATTCAAAGTTTATTTTAAGCTTCTGAAATCTTACATGTCGTTGCATTCTTGTATTTTATACTTGAATGTAGTTTTCAATGTTAAGTCCTTTATTTCTTTTCTAATCACAACATGTTAAAACAATTCTCAATGATAACAAACAAATTCTCTATGCCACAATCAATCATAGCATAGAGAGAGAAACAACCATTTCAATATTTTCATATTGTTGAGGTGTTACCTCAACATTGATAATCCGATCCAACTATCTCAATTCATACGGCTCAATATATACTATTGTTATGTATTACCTCTAAGTCACAAAAGAGAGTTCACCATGTTCTTTTGAATTTTACTATTGTGCTACTCAAATAGCAAAATAGTCTTGAGTTGGAAGACTAGATTCAACAAAAATTATACAATACTACTCACGACATCCCCATTGCATCATGGATGCATAAGGTGAAGCATTACCATCACATTCCATATTATTCTCAAGTATGAATCCACACATAATTCAAGGTGTAACCATCGGGTTATGGCATACTAGGGTTTCAACAATAGTAACAAAGTACTCCATGATTGTATTAGTCATTCAAGGAATATTCATACCCAATTACCATCACTTAATTATATTAAATCTAGGTATAAAAAGCTATATCTCATTAGGGTTACATATCAATACAATATGGTTATCATCCCTTCTATTCATATGAGTGAATAGGTAAGACTACCTTATTTAGGGTAACCCTTCATTTTTTCCATCATTATTCAACCCATATCACCATACTAAAATTGTACAATACTAAGATGGATTACTGGTATGAATGACTACAACTATCATACACCTTTAATTAACATATTGCTTGCACATGTACACTGAAATCATACGTAGAACCAATTTACATCCCTTAATATGCCTTCAACAAATTATACTTCTAAAAACAAATTCACATATTACTAAAAGCCATTGTTTTCTCTTATCTCTCTCCTCATTAACTACTACTTACTTTTTGCTACTTATCCTTCTCATTTTAATCATGTAGATTAAACATTCCTAAAATTCAAACATACAAGGTACAAATAGATTATTCATCATTCTTGCTATCACTGCAAGAATTTATCTCATATCACACTTCACTCATATTGTATTTCTCCTTTTGTTCAAAACACACTTGTTACATTTCAAATTTATGTCTTACTCTTTACTCTGAATCATTTCCTTATTGTTTATCTACATTTTAGATTAGCTAGGATTACTATCAATGCTAGTTTACTTCTCATAGTGCAAATCTCATGATCTTGTTTTATAGAGATGCTAGTATTCAAGGTCAAATCACTATTGACATCCCTTGAACTACTACAAATCTAAAAATTATAGGGTTTGGTCCTTATCAGAAGCATGACGTTATTGTGATGTGACTTTTCTCCCTTAATTTGAAATTCAAACTTTGGATCTCACAAGTTTTACTAAGGTCTTTCTTATCTTATCAATTGAATTTCCTTTCTCTTACTTGGCCATTAAGATAGATTACATTCTCAATTACCCTACTAGGGTTTCATCATCATATTGTGTGTCATTATTACATTCACTATATGTCTCTACCACGGTGGTTATGCATCATATATGATTCATTTTCTTATCACTTCATTCCCACATTGCTCTCATTAAGGAATATATGAAAGAAAAGGTGATTTTGAGACTTAGAATTCTTATCATCAAACATTCAATAATACATTTCTCATATGTAGGTTTAATTAATTATCAACAAGGATACTTGACTAATTAGCACTTTCTTGAATCTTGCAACCACTTTATTTTATAATCTATATTACTCCATTATGTTTCAAACCCTTCTTTACTTTCCATAATCCCCTTACCACATACTACTATTCCACATGTCATCTTTAACTTCTAGTTATCTCTTATGATCATGTTGCTTCTTTTATGTGTATGATCATGTATACCATGTTGCATATATTTCCTTTTATCCTTCTACTAATGTGAAGTTGAAATTCTAAATCAATAATCTCTATACTAGTATCACCTCATGTTTAATACATTACATATCCTTCATTTTAAATCAAGCGGCTCATGCATGGGTGAAACATAGTTTCTCTTTCAATCAAGTTTTTCCTTCCTGAATATAGTCTACCTTTGTATGACTTATTCATTTATTTAGCTACACTTTTGTTCTTCTTTTATAAACTAGTTTGTTGTTCTATAGAGAGTTAGAATCCAAAGGCAGTAAGGATGAATGTATTAAACTTATTAATAAAGGTATACATTCCATGCTCTCAATTATATCATAACCCTCATTCCTTAATCAAGATCATTATTTCCAAAATTTCTCTTTGTTTCAACTAAGTTTCTTATCCTAGTTTTATGATTTACATGCTCATCTAGTTCTCTTCACTTTAACTCTTCTGAAGACTCTTTACTTCTATGTACTTATTGTATACTTAGCACTTTTCTTCTATTTTCCCTTTTCTTTGGAGTACATAAAAACATTGTACTTGGTTATATAATCCATTCCTCATGATTGATTCTTACTATCTTGGCCCCTTACATACTTTTTTCATATCTTTTCCATATTTCATATTTAGAGTTCATATAATACTAATAATTAAACTTAATATGAACCTTATGTCATGTTCCTTTATTCCCAATTAAGGGTTTCTCATATGAGGTCCCAAATTTGGATCTCAGATATCAGTTCCAACTGATTCTTAGTTATCCCAGTCTTTCTCTTATACTTCAAAATCTTAGAGTATATACATTCATACTAGAATTTGGATCTAATCTATCTAGAATTTACTATTGTTATGTTACTAATAGGAGTCATTAGATCCCAGTAATGCATCCTGCCATCTGGACCAGGCCGAACCTGCAGTCCTGAAGCCAAGAGCTACTCAGGATTACTCAACTCCTATTCATCTCAAATGTGTGGAAGAAAACTTATCCACTTAGGAAAGCTCATTCAAAGATCATTTCTAGTCTACTTGATACAAAGAATGTAATAAATAAATGCTACAACTGCATAGTGTACAACAAATATTAAAGACCCATATATATTTCAAAATACTGAATATCTGAATTCAAACATATAAGAGCTTTACTATTCATCTCCAATAAAACAACAATATGAAATGAAAGTTATATCTCATTTTATATTTATGCTCTTAATTCATGTTACTTATCTTGTTTCTAACCTTAATATTTCTAGGGTTCCTATCTAAACCATCTTTCCAATGTATACCTGGCCAGGGTATACATAAAAGAATAGACAGAGTAGCTTGATATTGGTTGATCCAAGTACTCAGATACCGGGCCATGATATTGATGCAACCCTATTTTAGGGCTTCATCTTGTGTCTTTTTGCTCTTCAATCACATCTATACTTGTTATATTGCATGTCATTCCTCCCAATATGCTTATTTGTATAAAGTGTACTTATGGACATTATTTGCATGTTTTTTAGGCATTTGGACTACACTTGATGGAAGAGAGAGAGAAGGAGTGATCCTAGGGTTCCTCTGCCCTTGGAGAGACCTAAAGTGAAGTCCAAGGCTCCCTCAACCTACCTTTAGTAGACAAAGATCATTTGAAGCAAAGATGTCCAAGAAAATTCAAAGAACAGAGTCAAAGTGCTGATCCAGGACCAACACGACCGTGGTACCACAGAACGACCGCACTAGGTCACTTGCAAATCAACTCCAAGTCAAGAAAAGAGCACCACGGCCGTGCAAACGAGAACGGCCATGTAAGGGGCAGCCACCACAACCGTTCTACCTAGTACGACCATGCTACAGAAGATCACCACGACCGTTTTACACCACCATGGCCGCCATCATCCAACCCACCACGGCCGTAGTACTCCATCACGGCTGTGGCCATTCAGACCAAAACCCTATAACTTGGCCTATTTTAATTCCCACGACCGTGTCCATACACCACGGCAGTGGTCTACCCTACCCACCACGGCCGTGGTGGACCACGACCGTGCTACTCACAAAATCCACCCATTTTTCCACTGCTTTCCCCATTTTACCCCTAACTTAACCCTAGACACCTATATATACCTAAGTGGCGGCTGGGGCACGAAGTTAGCTACCTTCCACCACCTCCTAGCTCCACAAATAGCCATCCACTACATTCTACTCTATATCCACTTCAAATCCACTCCATTTCACCATTTCCACCACCAAATCACTAGTTTAGACTAGTTCCTACACACAATCCCCTTCATTCTTCCCCTTGCACCCTAGAGGAGGGAGGAGGATGACCTGCAGCTGCTGGAGAGGGGGATTTTAGCCACTACTTTGAGCTCCATGGCCACCTCTATCTCTTTCTTCTCTCTTTTTATATTTTCCATTTCTATGAGTAGCTAGGCCCCTGTGGGTGGGCTGTTTGTGGGAAATTATGTTACTTTGATACCATGTTGGGGGAAAATGACATGTAAACATTGTAATTCCATTTGTTAATGATTATATTCTATTTGCATCTCATTCTCCATGGATTTCTTGTTGGTTTGTGTGTGGAATCACCTAGGAATTTAGGCAAATTGCTTATATGTATGAATTTTGGGATTTGCCCCTAGGTCCAATTCTTGGATCCCTAGGTTGCCTCCCATCTTTCTACATCCTAATCAATCTCCCTAAACCTAAGTGAGAGATCTAAGTAGCTAGATTAGGTAATTCTAGTGCAATTAGCATGGAACCTTCTCAAGGCTAGAATGTGGGGGAATTGGGGTCCAAAACCCTAATCTCACCTCCCCATTACTACCCTCGGCCCCTAATTGCCCTAGGAATGCCTAATATAGAAACCTAGACTTGATTAGACTCTAATTGAATTTTGCCTAATCCCTAACCCAATTGAGCTTCGTAAGGGTAGTAGGGGGTGTTAGGGACTAGTTCCCCTATACACAACCTAGCATATCCATGGCCAGTTAGTAGCTTAGGTTAATTCATTAGACTCTAGCTTGTTGTTTGTTTTAGATAATCTAAATGGAATCATAATGTTCATATGTCACCCCCAACTTAAGTGATTAGTTCATACCCCTAAGCAGCCCACACTTCTCTTCATTGCTTAAAAACCTAGTTTTGTGCTTGCTTAGCTTAATTAGCTCTTTCCTTACTTAGTTAGCTTCTTGCTTTGCTCTTGCCTTGTTCATGTTAGTTTCGTTCTTTAATTGCACTTTTGCTCCTCTCTTGCTTGTCCTAGTGAAACTTGCCTTTTCATACCTAGCTTAGTCTTTCCTTACTTGCTTAGTCTTAATCTAACCTAGGGTTAACATAGATTTCATTCTCACCTTTAATTGCTTTCTTGTTCATAGTAGTTTAACAATCAAATCACCTTTAAACCCTTAACCCTAGTTTCCACAGTAGGAACCTAGCCAAACTAACCTAGCTCTAGCGTCCCCTCTTTTCCCTATGGACTTGCCACCTTCCTATACTACGACACGACCCCGTGCGCTTGCGGGTGTAGTGTTTTAGTGTGAGTAGGTGTTAAGTTAGGTTTATAAATTTCGAAAGCAAAAACCCATCACGTGTGTTTCGACCTCATGGGGCGCACTAGTTGAGTCAAATCGGCTAGTGTGTTGCCCCTCTAGCAGAATCACACTAAGCTTTCCAGTGCCGTCACTGGGGATTAAAGGTGCTCGGCCTAGCTAGTTAGTTTTTCTTTGACTTTTCCTATTGCCATCATCATTGCTATTCTTTATTCATTTTTCTTTGAATTCTTTGTGTATATTGGTTTACTAACTTGCTTTCCTTTGTTTGGTTGTGATTTGTGCATGTGATAAGCCATTCTGGAGGAAATGAGATGGAAGGCCAAAATTCACCTCGCAAGTCCTTGTAAGATTACTTCATGTCGAGCAACTACTAGTCACCTATTGCATCTAGAGTCACCCAAATGCAAGGGGAGTGATTTTCTATTCCTCCAGGTCTTCTCGGGCTCCTACCCACCTTCTATGGCTCAGAGAGTGAAAACCCCTACAAGCATGTGGATGCCTTCCTAGAGATGTGTGCCACCTTCAGAACGTCAACGACAAGTGATGACTCAATTCAGATAACATTATTCCCCTTTTCACTCAAGGATAGGGCCAAGGAATGGTATGATTCAAGGAGAGACATCATGAGTTGGGGTGAGATGAAGATGGCATTCTTGAGGAAGTTCTACTCTATTGCTGTAACATACTGAATCTCAGGGTCTTCCCTGCAATTTACCCACTTTTGAGCTTTCCTTTTTCCTTTTAGTCCATTTGGACATTTTTCATAAATTTCCCATCCTTTTGGATCATTTTTGTACACCTTGTGCAATTTGAGCACAACTTGATGTTGAAATCACTATTTACCCTCATTTATGATAATTGAGGGGTGTTTGCACAAATAATCCACATTAGGAGATAAGTTAGGGTTAATAATGTAATTTGGTCATTAATGGGATAATATAGTAGGTAATATTTATTTGGAGCTTTTTGGATAAATATATTATTAATAATGTGTATTTGAGTTCATATATGTGTATATTAACCTTTATTGTTTCTCTCTCCTCGAAATATGATTTTAGTTCACATTAATATGTTATTTTGTTGAGCAATGAGTATTTGTACCCTAATGTGTTTTATATGTCGAATTTACTCACATGTTTCTCATTAAGTAGCCTTTTCATATAATTCCTTCATATTAATATATTATTATACTATTTTATGAGCTATATATTTATTTAGGGTCTTATTATGCATTAAACGAGAAAGTGATTGCATAGCATTGTAATATACGTCATTATGATCTTATGGTTCAATTTTGGTGTTATTTGGAGTTGATTTGACCTCTCTAATGCATTTTATTAGCTTTTAATATGGTGTAGCTATAGTTATTGCATTGATTTCATTTATAGCATGCGTAACGCTAAGGTCCGATTTATTTAACCTGTCACGCGCCCCTTTTGGGCCAGCGCGCGATCCAACGGTCGGGATTCGCTGCCCAACTGATCCAACGGAGGGGGGATCATCCCCTTCCTCCAGCCATTTCGCGAGTCTGGGAGCAGACCCGACCGCCGAGCTCCCGCAATCCGTTCTCCCTCCTCTCGGAACCGTTTCTTGTGATTTTTCCTCCAACGGCTTCGGCTTTCAATTCCGATCATTTTGAGCCCCATTTGACTGCCTCTCGCTCCTTGGAGGCCAAACGCCCAAACGAGCCTCTCACCTCCTCCTGCCATGGAGGTACAGCCGCCGCATAAGAGCTCCTCCCCCACCTGTTTAAGGGCTCGTGGACGACCCTCAGACTTCGCTCCTTTCTCCTCTCCTCTCAATTTGTGCCCAACTGGCCTCCTCCTCCTGGACCTACTCACTTTGCATCTCCAGTGACTCCGACCTGCTTCTCGCATCTCCGAGCACCTCCGTTCAATTAAGGACAGGGTAAGCTTCCACGGATACCGTCCTTCGTCTTCCTATCTTTCGTTCGCCTCGCGACGTCCCCTATCACTGTGTCCTGTAAGTCACCATCGAGCTCCGCCGGCGCCATGCTTTTTCTGACCCTGGTGTTCCTCCGCCCACGGAGATACATCCGTTCGACTTGATTTGGTTCCACGAAGCTACGCCCGGTCTCGATAGTCGATTTGGTGGCGTTTTTGGTGTGGTTTCACCTACACCTTTGTTCCCCTGTTTCCGGCCATCTTGGGCCTCCCTTCTTTGCGCCTGTGCACGCCTCTGTGCGTGTGTGAGTTCTCTGTGACCACGAGACGTCGGGGAACACATTCCCGGTCTCAGTTTGGGTCAGCTGGCAGGGATGCAGTCGGGAGCCATAGGTCCCCGACCTCCAGGCTGTGCGCTCGAGCCATGGCTCGCAGCAGCAACAAGCATGGGGATGGAATGACCAAAGTGGTCATGTGCAGCCAATGGAACGACTTGCTGTACCTGGGGCATTTTCATCTTTTCACCCCCCAGTTTCTTCTTTCTCGCTTGCAAAACAATTGATCTGTTCAAATGACTCTTTTTCCCTCGTCAATTTAATTGGTTTGATTAAACGAGCAAGGATATTTTGGTCCTTTACTCTGTTATTTACATCGAATCCTATTTTTAGTTAAATATATGTCACACTATAGTTTTCCTAATTTCTGATTGGTCAGGTTTACTTAATTCATAGTAAATCGATCCTTTGTCAGAAAAATACGAATAAATAGTCGATGGAAAGTATTTTTAATGTAGAATCTATTTCTGTGGTTTTTGAGACCTGATTCTCAAGGGTTTTCCGAAGTTTTCTTTGAATGGAATTTTTAATATGTAAATGTTTTAAAATACATAATTAATTCATTTTAACTCTGTTTTATATAATAAAATATGTTTTCTTAATCAGGAGATTATGAGTAATCGTTTGGACTTGGTTTTGAACTCTAAATCGTAGTTTTGTAAAATTAGGGTTTTTCTTATGATTTATGTCTTTATATATATTAATACACGTGTTATGTTTATAACTAGGATATATGGATGGTTTGCTATCTGTTTGATGGATATGATGGTAATGTTTTTAATCTAAGGTATGTGAAACTTATTTAGTATGTGGCTCCTATGTATGTGAGCCCTATTTTGTATGTGCATCCTATTCTAGTATGTGAAAACCTATTTGAGTATGTGAGCCCTATTTTGTATGTGATGCCTATTTTTGGGTATGTGGATCCTATTTTAATTATGGAATTTAACTATGATGATAATGTGCAATACACCTACTCTCAGTTGGGTCTTTTCCAACCCCACAATCATTATTGTGCTAGCCTTTTTATTCTCCTAAATGCATATTTGTCTCTTTACTTATTTTATGCTTCTAATGCCATTGTGGCTCATTCTTTAGAACATGTGAATCATGCTTCTACATATGATGCCTCCTTTACTTGGAAATGCTTTAATCTTGTTGTTGCCTATGTTGGCTTATCCTTTTGAAATATTTGGAAGCATTGTATAATGTTGATGCTTGTTGACTCTCTTAATTCTTGGAACTCTTGGATATGGTTGTGACCTATGATGGTCTTGTTATTTGTTTATTTGGGTTTTATTCCCAATGTTTATGTTGCACCTTGTTATACTTTTCACTATGCTGCCAAGTGAATGTTTATGCATGATATAGTTATTGGCCAATTGACAATGTAGTGTACATGAGTACAAACCACCCACAGGGCACTGAGGTTTTAGTCCTCCTGCCGGGCACTGGGGTTTTAGTCCCCCTGCCATTTTATATATTAGGCACTGGGGTTTTATTCCCCCTGCCACTTTTTAGGCACTGGGGTTTTAGTCCCCCTGCCATTGGTGAGGTCCGGTAGGTGCCTCACCCTACATTGAGAGGATGTTGAGTCATAATTTATATTCATGCAATTGTGATATTTTGTTGATATTTAAATGTGGCAGTTTCTCTCTCTCATATTCATATATTTGTCTCATTTCTTTTGAAATCACTTCTTGTGGAGAATCTTTTATATTGTAAAGCTTTTTATTATTATTTGTCCTATTCCTTTTGTTTGACACATACCTTGTTTATCTTTCTCTTGCTGGATGGCCCCAACCATCC
Source organism: Alisma plantago-aquatica (assembly GCA_963693085.1). Classification (NCBI taxonomy): domain Eukaryota; kingdom Viridiplantae; phylum Streptophyta; class Magnoliopsida; order Alismatales; family Alismataceae; genus Alisma; species Alisma plantago-aquatica. The sequence goes on from OY856409.1 coordinate 511,720,396, forward strand.
AGGTTAGAATCAGAGTGCGCATGGAAGCTTGGTGAACCTAAAGCTAAGGATATGATAAGAAGAAAAGAATCATATAGTTGGTTTGATCATAGTTGCTTTTATATAGTTGTTTGTTTGGAGACAATGTTGTATTAGTTAAGTCTTCCTCTACCTAGATCCTTGTAGTTGCTTGTATAAAGTTGTACTCCCACTTGGGGAAATTTTATAATGTACTATTTATACATTTTGAATAATGTCAAGATTTAATTCTTCCGCTGCCATACTTTTGGTGTTTTTGTTTATCATGTTTATAGTAGAGACTTTGGGTCTTTACAGCATGGTATCAGAGCATCAAGGTAGTCGGATTCTTGACTAGTTCAAAATTGTCTCCTAGATAGAACCCTTATCTTATATAGTTTCCCTTTAGATAGTTTTTCAAAATTAGATTTAGTATCCTAATAATAATTAATTAAAAATAAAATTTGTCAACTTTTTGGTAAATTGTTTATTGAGTAGCTGTTAGAGCAAGAAGTTGAAGTGATGGTGTCTAGAAAGGGTCAGAGCTTGGGGGCTGGCAATATTTTCCTCCGCCCCACTAGCTTGGTCACGAGGACTCCTGAGCTCATATGACCTGGCCTGGCCTGATCTGAAACGGACAGCTCGAAATAGTCTACCTTTAGACATATTACCTTATTGTTGAATAACCTTAGAATCCTTATATGATGATTTGATTTCTTTTCTCAAACAAAAATCATCTTGTATTCCCTAAGTATCTTATATGAGCCTTAGATTTCCATGTTTAAGGTTTAGTGAACCCTATGCTATACCTTGAGTTGGAAGATAGATTTTAGTAAGACCTTTAATGTTGGATCTTATACCCTTAAAATAGTTTGAATTAGTCAACCCTTTGAGTGGAAGAGTAGTGTTAGTACCTTGTTAGATTTTGGAGTTGTTGATTTCGAGGACGGAATCCTCTTTAGGGGGTTGGAGTCCCTCAATGCCTTGAAATCAAGAAACTCTAACTCCTTAGATATGGGATTAGTGAGCTTATGTGTTTAGTGTTGAACAAACCTTATATGATTGTAATTCATCTTGTTTGATAATAAACAAATGGATAAGTCACATAATCCATATGCTTGAACCTTAATATACTCTTGATGCACATAATCATTAATTATTAATAAGTGAATATACATAGTTTTGATTAAGTCACCCTAATGGTAAAATGTGTACGGATAATACACCCTAAGTATGCTTTAACATGTAATGATCATGTTGACCTAAACCCTAATATGTAATCATCTAGCCTTGACAACATATGTATATATGAACCCTTCATGCCTTTCTTGATACTCTAGTGACATTAGGTGTCATCTCATGATATACCTTAATGCATGTAAATGGATTATAATCACTTAATCATATTTGTGACCTAATTATCAACACATGTTAGGCATAGCACCTTGTTGACTAAAATACATCTCATTGATCATCTTATTGGTTTATGAATAAAATCAGTAATATGATAATGAGTAATTTGATTCACATAATGTGAGGTTAATTCATAGTAATTAGAGTTGTGAGAGAAAATGATTAGTGATGACATGGATATGAGTATGTTAGATGTTGTGCCAATATGTTCCTTAGATATAATCCATATACCCTTAGACCTGTTATTAGGGTAATAATTTGTTGGATAAAATTATATGGCATAATCCCACATGATGTAGTTATTGGGTAATAATGTTGAGTTATTTAGGTTTTGACCTAATACATTAATTGTTGTTGGGATCGGTTTAATATAGGTTGTAATGGCCTTGTAAACCCTAATTGTGCTTAAAACCCTTAATGAGGGAGATACCCATAATACACATATTCAGATGTTAAGATGTAATAAAATATGGCACAAGTGTTAGTATAATAGATATGCTGCCTCTTCATGATAGAGTTGTGCCTATTAGGCGAAGATGCTTATTATGTTGGGTTTGATAAAAGGCTATAGGTTTTGTGGAAACCTTAGTAATACCTGACTTATGTAGATTTGGTGTTGTACCCTAGATTAAGGGTTATAACCTAGTGTTTATGGTTGGGATGTTACACACTCACCCTCTCTTTCCTCTTGTTGTGATTTCGGGGACAAAATCCTCTTTAAGGGGTGGTGTGCTGTAACATACTGAATCTCAGGGTCTTCCCTGCAATTTACCCACTTTTGAGCTTTCCTTTTTCCTTTTAGTCCATTTGGACATTTTTCATAAATTTCCCATCCTTTTGGATCATTTTTGTACACCTTGTGCAATTTGAGCACAACTTGATGTTGAAATCACTATTTACCCTCATTTATGATAATTGAGGGGTGTTTGCACAAATAATCCACATTAGGAGATAAGTTAGGGTTAATAATGTAATTTGGTCATTAATGGGATAATATAGTAGGTAATATTTATTTGGAGCTTTTTGGATAAATATATTATTAATAATGTGTATTTGAGTTCATATATGTGTATATTAACCTTTATTGTTTCTCTCTCCTCGAAATATGATTTTAGTTCACATTAATATGTTATTTTGTTGAGAAATGAGTATTTGTACCCTAATGTGTTTTATATGTCGAATTTACTCACATGTTTCTCATTAAGTAGCCTTTTCATATAATTCCTTCATATTAATATATTATTATACTATTTTATGAGCTATATATTTATTTAGGGTCTTATTATGCATTAAACGAGAAAGTGATTGCATAGCATTGTAATATACGTCATTATGATCTTATGGTTCAATTTTGGTGTTATTTGGAGTTGATTTGACCTCTCTAATGCATTTTATTAGCTTTTAATATGGTGTAGCTATAGTTATTGCATTGATTTCATTTATAGCATGCGTAACGCTAAGGTCCGGTTTATTTAACCTGTCACGCGCCCCTTTTGGGCCTGCGCGCGATCCAACGGTCGAGATTAGCTGCCCAACTGATCCAACGGAGGGGGGATCATCCCCTTCCTCCAGCCGTTTCGCGAGTCTGGGAGCAGACCCGACCCCCGAGCTCCCGCAATCCGTTCTCCCTCCTCTCGGAACCGTTTCTTGTGATTTTTCCTCCAACGGCTTCGGCTTTCAATTCCGATCATTTTGAGCCCCATTTGACTGCCTCTCGCTCCTTGGAGGCCAAACGCCCAAACGAGCCTCTCACCTCCTCCTGCCATGGAGGTACAGCCGCCGCATAAGAGCTCCTCCCCCACCTATTTAAGGGCTCGTGGACGACCCTCAGACTTCGCTCCTTTCTCCTCTCCTCTCAATTTGTGCCCAACTGGCCTCCTCCTCCTGGACCTACTCACTTTGCATCTCCGGTGACTCCGACCTGCTTCTCGCATCTCCGAGCACCTCCGTTCAATTAAGGACAGGGTAAGCTTCCACGGATACCGTCCTTCGTCTTCCTATCTTTCGTTCGCCTCGCGACGTCCCCTATCACTGTGTCCTGTAAGTCACCATCGAGCTCCGCCGACGCCATGCTTTTTCTGACCCTGGTGTTCCTCCGCCCACGGAGATACATCCGTTCGACTTGATTTGGTTCCACGAAGCTACGCCCGGTCTCGATTGTCGATTTGGTGGCGTTTTTGGTGTGGTTTCACCTCCACCTTTGTTCCCCTGTTTCCGGCCATCTTGGGCCTCCCTTCTTTGTGCCTGTGCACGCCTCTGTGCGTGTGTGAGTTCTCTGTGACCACGAGACGTCGGGGAACACATTCCCGGTCTCAGTTTGGGTCAGCTGGCAGGGATGCAGTCGGGAGCCATAGGTCCCCGACCTCCAGGCTGTGCGCTCGAGCCATGGCTCGCAGCAGCAACAAGCATGGGGATGGAATGACCAAAGTGGTCATGTGCAGCCAGTGGAACGACTTGCTGTACCTGGGGCATTTTCGTCTTTTCACCCCCCAGTTTCTTCTTTCTCGCTTGCAAAATAATTGATCTGTTCAAATGACTCTTTTGCCCTCGTCAATTTAATTGGTTTGATTAAACGAGCAAGGATATTTTGGTCCTTTACTCTGTTATTTACATCGAATCCTATTTTTAGTTAAATATATGTCACACTATAGTTTTCCTAATTTCTGATTGGTCAGGTTTACTTAATTCATAGTAAATCGATCCTTTGTCAGAAAAATATGAATAAATAGTCGATGGAAAGTATTTTTAATGTAGAATCTATTTCTCTGGTTTTTGAGACCTGATTCTCAAGGGTTTTCCGAAGTTTTCTTTGAATGGCATTTTTAATATGTAAATGTTTTAAAATACATAATTAATTCATTTTAACTCTGTTTTATATAATAAAATATGTTTTCTTAATCAGGAGATTATGAGTAATCGTTTGGACTTGGTTTTGAACTCTAAATCGTAGTTTTGTAAAATTAGGGTTTTTCTTATGATTTATGTCTTTATATATATTAATACAGGTGTTATGTTTATAACTAGGATATATGGATGGTTTGCTATCTGTTTGATGGATATGATGGTAATGTTTTTAATCTAAGGTATGTGAAACTTATTTAGTATGTGGCTCCTATGTATGTGAGCCCTATTTTGTATGTGCATCCTATTCTAGTATGTGAAAACCTATTTGAGTATGTGAGCCCTATTTTGTATGTGATGCCTATTTTTGGGTATGTGGATCCTATTTTAATTATGGAATTTAACTATGATGATAATGTGCAATACACCTACTCTCAGTTGGGTCTTTTCCAACCCCACAATCATTATTGTGCTAGCCTTTTTATTCTCCTAAATGCATATTTGTCTCTTTACTTATTTTATGCTTCTAATGCCATTGTGGCTCATTCTTTAGAACATGTGAATCATGCTTCTACATATGATGCCTCCTTTACTTGGAAATGCTTTAATCTTGTTGTTGCCTATGTTGGCTTATCCTTTTGAAATATTTGGAAGCATTGTATAATGTTGATGCTTGTTGACTCTCTTAATTCTTGGAACTCTTGGATATGGTTGTGACCTATGATGGTCTTGTTATTTGTTTATTTGGGTTTTATTCCCAATGTTTATGTTGCACCTTGTTATACTTTTCACTATTCTGCCAAGTGAATGTTTATGCATGATATAGTTATTGGCCAATTGACAATGTAGTGTACATGAGTACAAACCACCCACAGGGCACTGAGGTTTTAGTCATCCTGCCGGGCACTGGGGTTTTAGTCCCCCTGCCATTTTATATATTAGGCACTGGGGTTTTATTCCCCCTGCCACTTTTTAGGCACTGGGGTTTTAGTCCCCCTGCCATTGGTGAGGTCCGGTAGGTGCCTCACCCTACATTGAGAGGATGTTGAGTCATAATTTATATTCATGCAATTGTGATATTTTGTTGATATTTAAATGTGGCAGTTTCTCTCTCTCATATTCATATATTTGTCTCATTTCTTTTGAAATCACTTCTTGTGGAGAATCTTTTATATTGTAAAGCTTTTTATTATTATTTGTCCTATTCCTTTTGTTTGACACATACCTTGTTTATCTTTCTCTTGCTGGATGGCCCCAACCATCCAGGTTAGAATCAGAGTGCGCATGGAAGCTTGGTGAACCTAAAGCTAAGGATATGATAAGAAGAAAAGAATCATATAGTTGGTTTGATCATAGTTGCTTTTATATAGTTGTTTGTTTGGAGACAATGTTGTATTAGTTAAGTCTTCCTCTACCTAGATCCTTGTAGTTGCTTGTATAAAGTTGTACTCCCACTTGGGGAAATTTTATAATGTACTCTTTATACATTTTGAATAATGTCAAGATTTAATTCTTCCGCTGCCATACTTTTGGTGTTTTTGTTTATCATGTTTATAGTAGAGACTTTGGGTCTTTACAGCATGGTATCAGAGCATCAAGGTAGTCGGATTCTTGACTAGTTCAAAATTGTCTCCTAGATAGAACCCTTATCTTATATAGTTTCCCTTTAGTTAGTTTTTCAAAATTAGATTTAGTATCCCAATAATAATTAATTAAAAATAAAATTTGTCAACTTTTTGGTAAATTGTTTATTGAGTAGCTGTTAGAGCAAGAAGTTGAAGTGATGGTGTCTAGAAAGGGTCAGAGCTTGGGGGCTGGCAATATTTTCCTCCGCCCCACTAGCTTGGTCACGAGGACTCCTGAGCTCATATGACCTGGCCTGGCCTGATCTGAAACGGACAGCTCGAAATAGTCTACCTTTAGACATATTACCTTATTGTTGAATAACCTTAGAATCCTTATATGATGATTTGATTTCTTTTCTCAAACAAAAATCATCTTGTATTCCCTAAGTATCTTATATGAGCCTTAGATTTCCATGTTTAAGGTTTAGTGAACCCTATGCTATACCTTGAGTTGGAAGATAGATTTTAGTAAGACCTTTAATGTTGGATCTTATACCCTTAAAATAGTTTGAATTAGTCAACCCTTTGAGTGGAAGAGTAGTGTTAGTACCTTGTTAGATTTTGGAGTTGTTGATTTCGAGGACGGAATCCTCTTTAGGGGGTTGGAGTCCCTCAATGCCTTGAAATCAAGAAACTCTAACTCCTTAGATATGGGATTAGTGAGCTTATGTGTTTAGTGTTGAACAAACCTTATATGATTGTAATTCATCTTGTTTGATAATAAACAAATGGATAAGTCACATAATCCATATGCTTGAACCTTAATATACTCTTGATGCACATAATCATTAATTATTAATAAGTGAATATACATAGTTTTGATTAAGTCACCCTAATGGTAAAATGTGTACGGATAATACACCCTAAGTATGCTTTAACATGTAATGATCATGTTGACCTAAACCCTAATATGTAATCATCTAGCCTTGACAACATATGTATATATGAACCCTTCATGCCTTTCTTGATACTCTAGTGACATTAGGTGTCATCTCATGATATACCTTAATGCATGTAAATGGATTATAATCACTTAATCATATTTGTGACCTAATTATCAACACATGTTAGGCATAGCACCTTGTTGACTAAAATACATCTCATTGATCATCTTATTGGTTTATGAATAAAATCAGTAATATGATAATGAGTAATTTGATTCACATAATGTGAGGTTAATTCATAGTAATTAGAGTTGTGAGAGAAAATGATTAGTGATGACATGGATATGAGTATGTTAGATGTTGTGCCAATATGTTCCTTAGATATAATCCATATACCCTTAGACCTGTTATTAGGGTAATAATTTGTTGGATAAAATTATATGGCATAATCCCACATGATGTAGTTATTGGGTAATAATGTTGAGTTATTTAGGTTTTGACCTAATACATTAATTGTTGTTGGGATCGGTTTAATATAGGTTGTAATGGCCTTGTAAACCCTAATTGTGCTTAAAACCCTTAATGAGGGAGATACCCATAATACACATATTCAGATGTTAAGATGTAATAAAATATGGCACAAGTGTTAGTATAATAGATATGCTGCCTCTTCATGATAGAGTTGTGCCTATTAGGCGAAGATGCTTATTATGTTGGGTTTGATAAAAGGCTATAGGTTTTGTGGAAACCTTAGTAATACCTGACTTATGTAGATTTGGTGTTGTACCCTAGATTAAGGGTTATAACCTAGTGTTTATGGTTGGGATGTTACACACTCACCCTCTCTTTCCTCTTGTTGTGATTTCGGGGACAAAATCCTCTTTAAGGGGTGGTGTGCTGTAACATACTGAATCTCAGGGTCTTCCCTGCAATTTACCCACTTTTGAGCTTTCCTTTTTCCTTTTAGTCCATTTGGACATTTTTCATAAATTTCCCATCCTTTTGGATCATTTTTGTACACCTTGTGCAATTTGAGCACAACTTGATGTTGAAATCACTATTTACCCTCATTTATGATAATTGAGGGGTGTTTGCATAAATAATCCACATTAGGAGATAAGTTAGGGTTAATAATGTAATTTGGTCATTAATGGGATAATATAGTAGGTAATATTTATTTGGAGCTTTTTGGATAAATATATTATTAATAATGTGTATTTGAGTTCATATATGTGTATATTAACCTTTATTGTTTCTCTCTCCTCGAAATATGATTTTAGTTCACATTAATATGTTATTTTGTTGAGCAATGAGTATTTGTACCCTAATGTGTTTTATATGTCGAATTTACTCACATGTTTCTCATTAAGTAGCCTTTTCATATAATTCCTTCATATTAATATATTATTATACTATTTTATGAGCTATATATTTATTTAGGGTCTTATTATGCATTAAACGAGAAAGTGATTGCATAGCATTGTAATATACGTCATTATGATCTTATGGTTCAATTTTGGTGTTATTTGGAGTTGATTTGACCTCTCTAATGCATTTTATTAGCTTTTAATATGGTGTAGCTATAGTTATTGCATTGATTTCATTTATAGCATGTGTAACGCTAAGGTCCGGTTTATTTAACCTGTCACACGCCCCTTTTGGGCCAGCGCGCGATCCAACGGTCAGGATTCGCTGCCCAACTGATCCAACGGAGGGGGGATCATCCCCTTCCTCCAGCCGTTTCGCGAGTCTGGGAGCAGACCCGACCGCCGAGCTCCCGCAATCCGTTCTCCCTCCTCTCGGAACCGTTTCTTGTGATTTTTCCTCCAACGGCTTCGGCTTTCAATTCCGATCATTTTGAGCCCCATTTGACTGCCTCTCGCTCCTTGGAGGCCAAACGCCCAAACGAGCCTCTCACCTCCTCCTGCCATGGAGGTACCGCCACCGCATAAGAGCTCCTCCCCCACATATTTAAGGGCTCGTGGACGACCCTCAGACTTCGCTCCTTTCTCCTCTCCTCTCAATTTGTGCCCAACTGGCCTCCTCCTCCTGGACCTACTCACTTTGCATCTCCGGTGACTCCGACCTGCTTCTCGCATCTCCGAGCACCTCCGTTCAATTAAGGACAGGGTAAGCTTCCACGGATACCGTCCTTCGTCTTCCTATCTTTCGTTCGCCTCGCGACGTCCCCTATCACTGTGTCCTGTAAGTCACCATCGAGCTCCATCGGCGCCATGCTTTTTCTGACCCTGGTGTTCCTCCGCCCACGGAGATACATCCGTTCGACTTGATTTGGTTCCACGAAGCTACGCCCGGTCTCGATTGTCGATTTGGTGGCGTTTTTGGTGTGGTTTCACCTCCACCTTTGTTCCCCTGTTTCCGGCCATCTTGGGCCTCCCTTCTTTGTGCCTGTGCATGCCTCTGTGCGTGTGTGAGTTCTCTGTGACCACGAGACGTCGGGGAACACATTCCCGGTCTCAGTTTGGGTCAGCTGGCAGGGATGCAGTCGGGAGCCATAGGTCCCCGACCTCCAGGCTGTGCGCTCGAGCCATGGCTCGCAGCAACAACAAGCATGGGGATGGAATGACCAAAGTGGTCATGTGCAGCCAGTGGAACGACTTGCTGTACCTGGGGCATTTTCGTCTTTTCACCCCCCAGTTTCTTATTTCTCGCTTGCAAAACAATTGATCTGTTCAAATGACTCTTTTGCCCTCGTCAATTTAATTGGTTTGATTAAACGAGCAAGGATATTTTGGTCCTTTACTCTGTTATTTACATCGAATCCTACTTTTAGTTAAATATATGTCACACTATAGTTTTCCTAATTTCTGATTGGTCAGGTTTACTTAATTCATAGTAAATCGATCCTTTGTCAGAAAAATATGAATAAATAGTCGATGGAAAGTATTTTTAATGTAGAATCTATTTCTGTGGTTTTTGAGACCTGATTCTCAAGGGTTTTCCGAAGTTTTCTTTGAATGGCATTTTTAATATGTAAATGTTTTAAAATACATAATTAATTCATTTTAACTCTGTTTTATATAATAAAATATGTTTTCTTAATCAGGAGATTATGAGTAATCGTTTGGACTTGGTTTTGAACTCTAAATCGTAGTTTTGTAAAATTAGGGTTTTTCTTATGATTTATGTCTTTATATATATTAATACAGGTGTTATGTTTATAACTAGGATATATGGATGGTTTGCTATCTGTTTGATGGATATGATGGTAATGTTTTTAATCTAAGGTATGTGAAACTTATTTAGTATGTGGCTCCTATGTATGTGAGCCCTATTTTGTATGTGCATCCTATTCTAGTATGTGAAAACCTATTTGAGTATGTGAGCCCTATTTTGTATGTGATGCCTATTTTTGGGTATGTGGATCCTATTTTAATTATGGAATTTAACTATGATGATAATGTGCAATACACCTACTCTCAGTTGGGTCTTTTCCAACCCCACAATCATTATTGTGCTAGCCTTTTTATTCTCCTAAATGCATATTTGTCTCTTTACTTATTTTATGCTTCTAATGCCATTGTGGCTCATTCTTTAGAACATGTGAATCATGCTTCTACATATGATGCCTCCTTTACTTGGAAATGCTTTAATCTTGTTGTTGCCTATGTTGGCTTATCCTTTTGAAATATTTGGAAGCATTGTATAATGTTGATGCTTGTTGACTCTCTTAATTCTTGGAACTCTTGGATATGGTTGTGACCTATGATGGTCTTGTTATTTGTTTATTTGGGTTTTATTCCCAATGTTTATGTTGCACCTTGTTATACTTTTCACTATGCTGCCAAGTGAATGTTTATGCATGATATAGTTATTGGCCAATTGACAATGTAGTGTACATGAGTACAAACCACCCACAGGGCACTGAGGTTTTAGTCCTCCTGCCGGGCACTGGGGTTTTAGACCCCCTGCCATTTTATATATTAGGCACTGGGGTTTTATTCCCCCTGCCACTTTTTAGGCACTGGGGTTTTAGTCCCCCTGCCATTGGTGAGGTCCGGTAGGTGCCTCACCCTACATTGAGAGGATGTTGAGTCATAATTTATATTCATGCAATTGTGATATTTTGTTGATATTTAAATGTGGCAGTTTCTCTCTCTCATATTCATATATTTGTCTCATTTCTTTTGAAATCACTTCTTGTGGAGAATCTTTTATATTGTAAAGCTTTTTATTATTATTTGTCCTATTCCTTTTGTTTGACACATACCTTGTTTATCTTTCTCTTGCTGGATGGCCCCAACCATCCAGGTTAGAATCAGAGTGCGCATGGAAGCTTGGTGAACCTAAAGCTAAGGATATGATAAGAAGAAAAGAATCATATAGTTGGTTTGATCATAGTTGCTTTTATATAGTTGTTTGTTTGGAGACAATGTTGTATTAGTTAAGTCTTCCTCTACCTAGATCCTTGTAGTTGCTTGTATAAAGTTGTACTCCCACTTGGGGAAATTTTATAATGTACTCTTTATACATTTTGAATAATGTCAAGATTTAATTCTTCCGCTGCCATACTTTTGGTATTTTTGTTTATCATGTTTATAGTAGAGACTTTGGGTCTTTACAATTGCAAGGATGACACAAATGTGGCGATCAATAGTGAGTTTCAACCAAATAGATAATGAAAAGCTCCATGATGCTTGGGATAGATTGCAAAAGCTGTTGAGAGAGTGCCCACATCATGAGATACCTTTGTGGCAGCTTGTACAAGTGTTCTACTCTTGTTTGTCATCAAGGGATCAAGCTATAGTGGATTCTTCTTGTAGAGGTGTTTTCATGACAAAGCCACCAGAGGAGTCATGGCCGTTGTTTGAGAAATTGGCGGAAAATTCAAGGAACTGAGCTTCTAGCATGATCTGTGATGGGGATCGGGACTTTAGTGAGCCTTCTATTTCTAATGATCCCAATGCACAAGTGATGAAGGTTATGGGAGAAATGATGAAACTCATGAAAAGTCAAGGAGGAAAAGGTCCTTGCCATCCGGTCAACTACATTGGTTCTTTTGAGGGAGAAGTGAAGAGACTTTATTCCTATAGCTACTTGGAACCGCAAAGTCCAAGCTACAACTCTAGGTTTGAGGAAGAGGTTCTCTATACATTGAAAATCTTTGATTATGTCCAAAAAGATGTTGCAAGACTTGAAAGAAAGGATAGAGCAGCTATCTTCCATAATTGCTCTCCAAGAAGAAAAATTGTCTTCAAAACCCATCTTGAGTTACAATGAAGGAAGTGGGCCCATGCCCTCTTCTCAAATTTTCTACAATCCACCCTCATGCAAGTGCAACCCATATACCATTTTCAAGGGTATCCTAAGCCTTACACTCCCCCACCACCTTCACCACCTCAATTTTCCTAAAACTTCACCTTCTAACCCCAATTCTCTCCTCCCCCTCAATTCTCTTCTCCACCTCAATTTCAACCCCAAGTGTCACCCCACCCCCTCTACAACCACAACATGCTCCCCCACCCCATCATGAGCAAGGTGGTGCTGTGATAGTTCTAAGGAGTGGTAAAACACTTGAGCAGCCCGCAAGTCAAAGAAAGAGTGACAAAGCAAAGCAGAAGCAGTCAAGTGGTGATGTTGTGATTGAGATTGCCGAAGATGATCATTTGCCACCCCCATGTTGATATTGGGAGTCCTAGTGCTCCACCTCATGCTACACCACAAGAAGATCGTGCTGAGTCAAGTGGGCCGATAGCTAGTGAGCTACCATTTCTCGAAGCACTAGATGAGCCCCCGACTATGAAAAGAAGACAAAAGCACAATATGGACATTCTTGAGGTATTCCGACAAGTAAAGGTCAACATTCCTCTCTTGGATGCGATCAAACAAATTCCATCATATGCCAAGTGTCTCAAAGACCTATGCACTGTGAAAAGAAGGTCAACGGGGAGGATTCCAAAGAGGGTGAGATTGACTGAACAAGTGAGCTCCATCATACAACATGCCCTTCCCATAAAGAGAAAAGACCCAGGAGCCCCACTCATACCTAGTTACATAGGGGGACATCGCATAGACATGTCCTTACTTGATTTGGGATCTAGTATGAATTTGATGCCATACCATGTCTATGTTGACCTGGGCTTAGGCAAGTTGAAGCTGAAACATTGCACTCTCCAATTGGCAGATAGATCCATAAAAGTGCCCAGGGGTAGAGTGGATGATGTCTTGGTGATGATAGACAAAGAAAAAGGCGTAGTGTTCCCGGCGGATTTCATTGTACTTGATTTGGAGCCGGAGGATAGGAAGATTCCCATCATCTTGGGAAGACTATTCTTATCTACAGCTGATGTCGACATTCATGTGCACAGTGGAACTATGACAGTCTCATTCATGGACATGAAGATCAACATCAACATGTACAAGACCCCAACCCGGCGAGTCCGAGATAGGGATATTGGACATGATCACTTCACAAGTCCAAATGGGCATTTGAGAGAACACCAAGGTGAAGAAATTGGTGATGATTATTGTGATGAAAGGGATGAGGAAAATAGATTGAGTGCAAAAGAAGGATGCATGTTTTGTAAGAATGGGCACATGAGGATTCCAAATGGGTGAATTTTGAAGAATCTTTAAGAAGCCCAACTGAAGGCAAGAAACTCAACGCCTGTGGGAGGCAACCCACCTAGGTTTGGGAATTTTTGACACAACCTTACATTTTTGATACTTTTGCTTTGTTTTTACACTTTCCAAGAAAACACACACACTTGTATTTGATAGTTTTTGTGTAGTTTTGAGATGTGCAGGTGAGAACAGAGTGAAATGAAGAAGGAATAGATGAAATTTTGACAAAGAATCAATAGAATATCAACTTGAGATCAAAGTTTTGATGTTTGAACAAGATTTGAAGTGTTATACTGCTGTTATAGTGCACACCACAGCCGTGGTGACATAGAACGGCCGTGGTGGTGCACTCACATTCAACAGAGAAATCGTCAAAAATTGAGAAAATCAACCAAGTGTAGAACCAGGGCAGAACGGTCATGCAAGGCAGCACAACCGTGGTACATGAAAGACACCACAGCCATGTCGCGCAGCACGGCCGTGCCGCAACCGATTCCAGCAACTTAAACTCAAAATTTGCAAAATTTCTATTCACTTGCTCATTTCTTCGAAGAACAGAACGACCATTCTCCGCGCCCTAGCACCCGTGCAGCACGCCGCCCACCCTCTCTAGCCCTCGAATCCTCACCAAATCACTCCCAAACCATTCCCAATCATTCCCCCACCATTTCCACTAACTCAATCTCTGGATTCCACCAATTTCCATCCACAAACGCACCACTTTCTCTCCATTCCGCCCCAACAACCCAGTTCTCCAGAGAAATCGGAAATTTTCTAAGTTCACTTCCATTTTTGAGCAAGAATGAAGAAGTTTGCAAAGAGAGAAGTAGATAAGACTAGGGGTGTCATCGCCTACCAAAGGAAACCAAAGAACAGCCACCCCCGGTTGATGGATGCCGATTTGGATGCCATAGTGGATCCTATCATTGAAGAAGCCTCTGAACAACCACAACGGGGGACACCGTCTTCATCGCAGCCACCACCGTCTACTGCCCGGCCATCCGTCTCATCTGAGAGACCATCCGTTTCAGCTGCACGACCTTCAGTCTCAACCGCCTGTCCGTCCATCTCCTCTGCAGCACAACCACAGCCCGAGCTGCAGCAACGACCACGTCGATGGCTCGTGCTAGATGATGAAGATGATACTGATATGCTTAAAGTTGAGAAGCACGAGATACCACCACAGCGCCCCCTTCCACAGCCCGAGGTCACTACAGGCAGGGTAAAGGAGCCTAAGCACCCGGAGTGCTTGACACACATAGTTTTAGCAACTCGATATGCATGCCAAGCAACAATGGAGGCGATGGGTCTCTATGCCTACTTTTAGGGATTGATGGAGAAAATGGGGCTATTTGAGGTATTGACACTGCAACAGGAGTCATACATAGAGCTGACCCAGTAGTTCTTCACCATGCTAGAGAAAACAACTGATGATGGCGAGAATGAAATCAAGGTGGTGATTGGGGATAAGAGGTGGAAGATAACCTCGTAGATGTTAAATCAAAATTTTGCCCCAAGTGGGGAGGTGGCATCCCTCCTAGACGGAGGAAGGATAAAAAATGATTCTAGTTCCACATATCCAATTATGTGGAAATGCTTCACCGGCCAAAGTACATTTGTTGCAGGGAAGTCCAAGACAAGTGCCATCCACAGCCCGTTTCTCCACTATGTTCAGAAGGTGTTAGCAAACACCATCTTTGCCAGGTATGAAAACCAAGGCAGCTGCACAAGGAAAGATCTTTTTGTTCTTGGTTGGATGACAAAAGAGAGGCATGTGAATCTGGGGACATTACTTATAGATCATATGAGAACAATCCCGTCCAAGGGCACAAATCCATTTGTAATGGGAGGGATTGTGACATCCTTAGCCACTGCTTTAGGAAATGACATGATAGGCTATACAAAGGCAGATGGTGGCAAGTTGGTTGATTTGCACTACTTAGCTAGCTCGTCCATGATTACAGTTACAGATTAGAGGATCATTTACCAAATCAACCCACCTTACCCAGGAGTGACATGGAGCTGCCTTACCATACTCCACCCCTCATGGCACAATATGGACCGACACCAGATTTTCTAGAAAAATTGAGGAGGTATGAGGCAGAGAACCCGAGAGGAGAGGCAGTCCCTGAGGTGATTTTTACAGGGGGTCTAGGAGAGCCTTCACAGGCAGCTGAGCAGAGGCGAACATCATAAGAAAGAGCGGCAAGGCGGGTGAGGCAAAGAGAAGAAAGGGTAGGAGCCTCAGAGCCACAACAACCTTCAGTGAATGCATATGACATGAGTACCATCCATGCACAGTTGGAGGGCATTCAGGCAAAGTAGGACAGAAGTCTACAGGCCTAGGAGGGATTCCAAAGGACACATGATGCCATGTGGTTAGACCATCATCATATGCATTACCAGGTCAACCATCTTTACCAGTTTCAGAATGCCCAGGCCCAAAGGAACCCACAGTGGGGTGAATACTGGTGGAGTTCTTTATCAGCTTTTCAGGACAACTATCCACCTCCATAGTCAGACTACTGGGGCGACTATTACAGATAGGGAGGAGCACCTCTACCACCACCACAGTGATCGTCTACCTTATCATCCTAGACTTTAGTGTCATGCTGAGGACATCATGATTCAAAAGTTTGGGGTGGTAGGGCGGTATGCCCTCGTTCTACTTTCACTCATTTTTGTATCTCACATGCTATTTACTCTTTGTTTGTTGTTTTTCACATTTTTTCTTATTTTGCTATCTAGCTTATAAGTTTACCGCTTTGCATACCTGCATGTCATGTAGTTTACCGTCTTGTCATTTTTGTGTAATTTTCAAAAATTTTGTTCTTTTTGCCAGGCACTGCATATCATGTAGATTTTTGGTATTTTTTGCATGTTTTAGTTAGGATTTGCTTATTTTATATTTTAAGTTCAATAATATAGGTTTAGATGTGATTGGAGGCAACTTGGCACCATTTTGGCCAATTTTGCCCAAATTTGAGATTTCTTGTCTAAAAAGTATGTTTTGACCCAATCACTACTGTTTTGAGTAAAACAACGACCTTTGACTAGTGCAAGTGAAATGTCATGCTTTATTGCTAAGTAGTATCAATGTTTGACTTTTTACATGTGCATCACCTCTCTCATGATTGTGATTGATTTGGCTGAATTGTGAACTTGAGCAAGCTTTGAATGCTTAGTGTTTGTGGAATCACTTGTTTGATATATCAATTTCATCTTGTTCATTCATGTGGTGTGATATCTTAGATGAAGTGTTGGATTAATTTTCATGCATGATGTCTTATGTGTAAAATCATACCAATGACCCCTCTTTGACCCGACTCTTCTTCCACCATCTTCATACCCCTCCGCCTCATAAAAAGATGCCCTAGTGCACATAATCAGCCTTGGCCACCTCCAAAAGTTTGGGGTGGCCATATCTTTATCCCCTCACTTCACTCTATCCACCATATGCCCTATCTACACCAAGGGCAAGAAAGAAAAGAAAAGAAAAAGAAAAGCAAAAACAAAATAAAAGGATGCTCCTATTTAAGAGCATTCAAATAAAGAAAAGATGAGTGTGTAAAAACACTCCAAAAATCTTACTGCAACCCTTTCTTCCACTTTCATACCCATTGAGCTAAGAAGCATCAAACTTAGCTCATTTTGCCTTTTTCCGCAGCTACGTGGGTCATTTGGTATGATTTGAAATATAAGACCAAATGCATGAATGTGAAACAACACTCCTAGTCATCCTTGATTAACACCATCATGAAACGGTTTACCCAGAACTTTATGGAAGAAGTATGGATAACTTGTGTATTCTATGCGCTATATTTGAAGTTCATATGCTTTGTGCTCTTTTCATGGTTGGATTGTGAAAGTAGGAGAGGAGAGAGGTGAAATGCATGCACTCAGTCATCTTTGATCCCATTCAACAATAATCATCTTTCACATTGCATATGTCATTTTTTTTGTGGAAGTTTTGTAGAGAGATTGAGTTGGAGCATACTTGAGGACAAGTATGTTTCAAGTTTTAGGTGGTGATGCAGCCCTATTTTAGGGCTTCATCTTGTGTCTTTTTGCTCTTCAATCACATCTATACTTGTTAGATTGCATGTCATTCCTCCCAATATGCTTATTTGTATAAAATGCACTTATGGACATTATTTGCACGTGTTTCAGGCATTTGGACCACTCTTGATGGAAGAGAGAGAGAAGGAGAGATCCTAGGGTTCCTCTACCCTTGGAGAGAACTAAAGTGAAGTCCAAGGATCCCTTAACCTACCCCTAGTGTCCAAAGATCATTTGAAGCAAAGATGTCCAAGAAAATCCAAATAATAGAGTCAAAGTTCTGATCCAAGACCCAACACGACCGTGGTACCACAGAACGGCCGTGCTAGGTCACTTGCAAATCAACTCCAAGTCAAGAAAAGAGCACCATGACCGTGCAGACAAGAACGACCATGCAAGGAGCAGCCACTATGGTCGTTCTACCTAGCACGGCTGTGCTACAGAAGATCACCACGACCGTTTTACACCACCATGGCCGCCATCATCCAACCCACCACGGCCGTGGCCATTCAGACCAAAACCCTGTAACTCAGCCTATTTTAATTCCCACGACCATGCCCATACACCACGACCATGGTCTACCCTACCCACCATGGCCGTGGTGACCCACCACGGCTGCGCTACTCACAAAATCCACCCATTTTTCCACTGCTTTCCCCATTTTACCCCTAACTTAATCCTAGACCCCCTAGACACCTATATATACCTAGGTGGCAGCTAGGGCACGAAGTTATATACCTTCCACCACCTCATAGCTCCCCAAATCACCATCCACTACATTCCACTCCATATCCACCTCAAATCCACTCCATTTCACCATTTCCACCACCAAATCACTAGTTTAGACTAGTTCCTACCCAGAATCCCCTTCATTCTTCACCCTTACACCCTACAGGAGGGAGGAGGACGACCTGCAGCTGTTGGAGAGGGGGATTTCAGCCACGAATTCGAGCTCCATGGCCACCTCTATCTCTTTCTTCTCTCTTTTTATATTTTCCATTTCTATGAGTAGCTAGGCCCCTGTGGGTGGGCTGTTTGGGGGAAATTATGTTACTTTGATACCATGTTGGGGGAAAATGACATGTAAACATTGTAATTCCATTTGTTAATGATTATATTCTATTTACATCTCATTCTCCATGGATTTCTTGTTGGTTTGTGTGTGGAATCACCTAGGAATTTAGGCAAATTACTTATATGTGTGCATTTTGGGATTTGCCCCTAGGTACAATTCTTGGATCCCTAGGTTGCCTCCCATCTTCCTACATCCTAATCAATCTCCCTAAACCTAAGTGAGAGATCTAAGTATCTAGATTAGGTAATTCTATTGCAATTAGCATGGAGCCTTCTCAAGGCTAGAATGTGGGGGAATTGGGGTCCAAAACCCTAATCTAACCTCCCCATTACTACCCTCAACCCCTAATTTCCCTTGGAATGCCTAATCTAGAAACCTAGACTTGATTAGACTCTAATTGAATTGTACCTAATCCCTAACCCAATTGAGCTTCGTAAGGGTAGTAGGGGGTGTTAGGGACTAGTTCCCCTATACACAACCTAGCATATCCATGGCCAATTAGCAGCTTAGGTTAATTCATTAGACTCTAGCTTGTTGTTTGGTTAGGATAATCTAAATGGAATCATAATGTTCATAAGTCCCCCCCCAACTTAAGTGATAAGTTCATACCCCTAAATAGTCCACACTTCTCTTCATTGCTTAAAACCCTAGTTTTGTGTTTGCTTAGCTTAATTGGCTCTTTCCTTACTTAGTTAGCTTCTTGCTTTGATCTTGCCTTGTTCATGTTAGTTTAGTTCTTTAATTGAACTTTCACTCCTCTCTTGCTTATCCTAGTGTAACTTGCCTTTTCATACCTAGCTTAGTCTTTCCTTGCTTGCTTAATCTTAATCTAACCTAGGGTTAACATAGATTTCATTATCGCCTTTAATTGCTTACTTGTTCATAGTAGTTTAACAATCAAATCACCTTTAAACCCTTAACCCTAGTCTCCGCAGTAGGAACCTAGCCAAACTAACCTAGCTCTAGCACCCCCTCTTTTCCCTGTGGACCGACCCTATACTTGCCACCTTCCTATACTACGACATGACCCCGTGTACTTGCGGGTGTAGTGTTTTAGTGTAAGTAGGTGTTAAGTTAGGTTTATAAATTTCAAAAGCAAAAACCCATCACGTGTGTTCTGACCTCGTGGGGTGCATCTAGTCGAGTCAAATCGGCTAGTGTGTTGCACCTCTAGCGGAATCGCACCAGATATCCAAATACTCAAATCCCCAGAGCTAACATCATAACATCTCCTATCTGCCACACTTATGACTCTAACTTACTAACTTAATGGTCCCTGACAACTCAGCCTAAGCTCTGATACCAAGATGTTACACCCCGATCTCACAATTACCATTAATCATGAGATTTGGGCATAAATTGAGGATTTATCGTAATACAAAGATTACCCTTAACTTTTTCTTCTTTTTCAAACTCTTTGTTTTCTCGCATTGAACCACATAAATTAACTTTACAAGGGAATCTAAACATTGATTTCTCTTATTTGATTTTAACAGTAAAAATGCATGTATGAAAATTCATTATGTTTCTCATAATTTTAAGCACATAAGACTTGTTGATTCACATATATTTCTAAAAGAGGAATAATGTTATACATCATCATTTACAACTCTCTCTTATTTCTTTACAAGGACCTAGAGTGACAAGGACCGACTGAACTTAACTATACTGAGACTTAACTCTTGTGGTAGATCTACTTTGATGCAATGACATCTTCAGTCCATGAGTTATCCCTAAAAATTTTGAGTAGAGGGGTGAGCCTACTCGCTCAGTGAATGAGTACTTCAAAGAAACAGTCTAAAGCATTGATGTAATTTCAAATATACTTTTGAGCAATTGATATCAATTATAGCAGTAGTAAGATTTAAAGAGATTGATCATTTACAATCATAAATATGGTAGGATACTCTAGATATCAATAAGAGCAAATTAATATATGAGCATGCTTGATAAATTTCAAAGAGAACTAATAATTCAGAAACATACAAAGAATAGTTGCTGGGAATCTTTACTCGAATCTTTCTTACTTATAAGAAACTCTTTAAACCTATATGATCATATTTTATCTTATGCCCTGATCATATGCAGTGTACTCTACATATGAACACTCGTAGCGAACTATGATCTCACCATACAAGACTTAGTTTAAAACTCGGGAAGCTAAGCCTAGAACTGAATCTGGGTCTACTTGACTCAAACCATAACGTCTGACTAAGGCGGATAAACAGTTGGCCTAGCCTTTAACTGGACCTCTCCTTATAGGCTGATTACACAGGCAGAGGGTCTGAGATGCTCTGTGGGCCTCATCTTGGTATGCTCTGTGGGTACCTCTGGGTTATCACCGGGATCTCTGGTTCATGTTGGGTAACCTATCTTCTCTTAGGAGACTTCCTCAAGGGCTTCGTCTCCCCGCACATTATGTGGGTGCGATCCGATCCCCATATACTGGTCGCTGCCAGGGTGGATCGTTTCCTCCCTATAGTGAAGACATCCGTAGGGAATCTACGGTGTTCAGGGCACCTATGTCTATTATTTTATTAATCTTGGAAAGCTCTTACTATATTGTATCTTTTCCCTTACTTATACTTGACTCTGGTATCTCTATGGTACCGTGTCTATTTATTTGAAGTTTATAACACAATATGTAGTTTTTCTAAACTTGTCAGAGCAATATACTCAAAACACTATAATATACTGAGAAATCAACATTTTATACCTGTAGAAAGACTAAAATTCTTAAATAATAGAATATATGTCCACTTGATACTTTATACACTAGAATCATGCAATTGAACTTCTTAATACACTGATAAGAGTTAATTATTTGACATATGAGTAATCATCATTTGCACCTGTAAATTATTTGTACTTTCTTGGAAAATGTGCACCTCAACCCAAATCTTGAGTTGTGCATCACCACATCTTATACTTAGAACATTGATATCAAAATACTTGATTCATTGAACACCCTATCCTTAGGGTTTCGTTTACCTCATTCACTTATCACATGGCTCTCATAAGGATTTCGTGCGACATAAACATTCACTGAATAAAGGCTACTATCAACAAATCATATAAAATCAATATATGTATGAAACCTTGGAATTGAGATGAATTTGGGTTTCCATGCCATTCACTGAGATAACATGCATCAATAATAAAATTGAATAAATAAAGTCTATCATGTCAAGAAAATCCGTTCAAATGGGTTTCATGATATCTATTTGCAAATATCCAACTTTCCTAGCATCTAGGGTTTCACCCTCTTTACTGAGATATAAAACAAACACTATTCATATTCAATGAAATCCAAGATAGTATATAACATATATGTACTATGAATTCAGATAAACAATCATTCATAACCAATGGGATGCAGATAAATAAATTTCTCTATTTAATTATACAGCAATTTCAGTCATAGATAAATTCTCTATATTTCAGTTTACTCTTATAACCTCTGCGAATACTTAGGGAATTCTCATTAGGATGTATTGTATACATTTCTAATATGATTTTATCATATGAAATTCAATCAAAACAGAGGAATAATCCATTTCATATCATTTTGCAACAACTTAGATCAAACACACAATTTAGGGTTTGTAGTCGCATACTAAGCAATTAAAGATTATGGACGATTTAACCAATTTTCGTGCAATATACTATTTAAAGGAAGTTCCCACTCACCCTAAGGTGTGAAAACACCTTAAAAATGCAGCTCATCCCTGAAAATCTCGATCTCATATCAAATCCCTAGCAATTCACCCGATTCTTCTTCCTTTCAACTCGAAAAACCTAAAAATGAGGGATTATGAAGAAAGAGTGAGATCAGGGGAAGTTTTGATACAATTTTGGATCAAATCAGAGGATGGATTGAATCTTGACATGTGAGAGAATATTCACCATTAAAGTCTATGCAAAGAAGCTAAACTTACATGATTTCATCTTTCCTCAGACCGCAAAACCCTAGGTCAGCATCTCCATCACTTTCTCCTCTCAAACCCTAACTCTCCCTCTCTCTCTAATATTTCGTTTCTCTAGAATGAATTATGAGTTATGAGAGCTCCTTGTGTATTAGGTTGACCACATAGAGCAATTGAGCTGCTTGGGTCAATTGCACATTGACCCCTCACTATACTTTCTCTTATTTCAGCTGAATTTTCTGTCATAAAAATATTACTATAATTCGTTTACTAATAAGGTCTAAACGCATGAAAAAATTATGAATATTTTACATGTTGTTTATGATTTATTTTCAGATCTCCAGTTAAAATTTTATATAATTTGGAGTTACCAATAAATAATTAAAAATAAAACACTACACTGCTGAAAAGCACTATGTCAGCATTTTGGTTGAAGTATAGTTCGACCGAGAACCACATTCAAATAATGCTCAAATATTCTGAAGTTTTTCTAAAATATGAATGATTGAGTTATCCATATCATAACCAAAATTCAATTAAATACAAAATTTGTAGAAAATATGAAAAATAATTTACCACACTGCTATCCTGATTAAATTCCATATTCATGTACTATCAAAACCCTAATTTTTGCTGATTAGGGTTTACATTTCTCAAACCCTAATTCTTCAAAATAAAATCATAGTTAGAGTTTCTTCTTAGGTTTGAAACATCACAATTGATCTACTATCATTAATCAAGTCTAAATGATGTTCAGTCTAATCAAGCATGTAATCATTTATGTAAACCCTAGTTTACCAATTAAGCACAAATGTGGTCATTACACATGCTATCACTGTATAGGGTCCCATGAATATAGGAGCCAACTTACCCTTCTTCCCAAATATGAGAACACCTTTCCAAGGAGAGACCTTGAGATACACTTTGTCTCCAACTTGGAATTCTAAAGGTCTACAATGATTATCAGCATATGACTTTTGTTTGTCCTGTGCAACCTTCAACTGTTGTTGTATTACTTTAATCTTTTCTATTGTCTATTGCACAAGTTTAGGACCAAGAAGTTGGTATTCTACTATTTCATACCATCATATAGGAGATATACAACATCTACCATATAATGCTTCATATGGTGCCATGTCAATGTTGTGTTGATAATTTTTATTATAAGCAAACTCTATCAAGCTCAAATGTATATCCCAGCTACCCACAAACTGAAGAACACATGACCTAAGCAAGTATTATAAAGTCTGTATAGTCCTTACAGATTGTCCATCTATTTGAGGGTGGAAATCAGTATTAAACTTCAACTGCGTACCCAAAGCTGTATGTAATCGCTCCCAAAAGTGACTTGTAAACTGAGGACATCTGTCTGACACAATTGTTGTTGGGACTCTGTGCAACCGTACTATCTCATATACATAAACCTGTGCAAGTTTATCAGTAGTGTATGTTGTCTTAACAAGAAGAAAATGCACCGACTTTATCAATCTATCAACAATCACCAAAATGGAATCGTAATCTTTGGCTATTCTAGGAAAACCAACTATGAAATCCATTATCACGTTATCCCACTTCCACTATGATATAGGTAATGGTTGTAATGTTCCCACTGGCTTCTAGTGCCCAACTTTAACTTGCTAGCACACTGGATACCGCATAACAAACTTAGCTACATCCTTCTTCAAACCAGGCCACCAATACATATCCTTCAGATTGTGATACATATTGGTACTTCTTAGATGCATAACGTACATAGACGAGTGAGCTTCTTCCATAACTATCTACCTTAAGTCATTAACATCAGGTACCATGATTCTACCATGGTAACAAACTATTCCATCTTCTGACTCATGAAAGCCATCCCACTTTTCACTGCCATATTTAGATCTGATATGTTGAACCCCAATATCAGTCTGTTGTGCTTCTTTAATCTATTGTCTCAGTGTAGGTTTGATTTGCATTTATGCCAACAATCCAGCTAGCAAAGATACTTCCAGCTGCACATTCATCTATCTTAAGGAAACTAGCATGTCCCTCTTATGACATACCAAAGAGTTCAACTATGCTTTATCTGTGAATGCAGATGATGACTTTCTGCTTAGTGCATCTGCCACCACATTAGCCTTTCCTAGATGGTAATCAATAGTAAAATCATAATTTTTTATTAGTTCCATCCAGCGACACTGTCTCATGTTTAATTCTTGTTGCAAAAAGATGTACTTTAGATTCTTATGGTATGTGAAAATCTAACACTTCTCCCCATACAAGTAATGTCTCCATATTTTCAAGGCATGAACCACTGTAGCTAATTCCAAATCATGTGTAGGGTAATTCTCCTCATGATTTTTAAGCTATCGAGAGGCAAAGAAATCACTTGTTTATCCTACATCAACACACATCCCAAACCATTCTTTAAAGCATCCTTTCCCTTATTCAAGTAGCACTAATACTGATACACTGGTCAACTTTTCCTTCAACAACTAGAAAGAGCATTGACACTTGTCATTCCAGACAAAAGGAACATCCTTCTTAGTTAACGTAGTTAGGGTTAATGCTGCCAAACCTAGGAAACTACAAATCTTTGTTGGTGTCTTGGGTTGTCCCATTCTAGAATAGACTCTACCTTTTTAGAATCAACACAAATACCTTTGGCAGATATAATTTGTCCTAGAAAAGATACTTATGACATCTAAAACTCACATTTACTAAACTTAGCATATAGCTTGTGTTGTCTCAACAAAGTCAATGCTTGTCGAAGATGTTGTTCATGTTTTTGGATATCTTGATTGTATATTAGAATGTCATCTTTGAAGACCACTATGAACCGATCAAGTAATGATCGGAACACTATATTCATTAGATCCATGAACGATGTTGGTGCATTAGTTAGTCCAAACAACATAACTATAAACTCATAATGACCATACCTCGTCTTAAAGCTGACTTGGGTATGTCATCTTCCTTAATCCATAACTGATGATATCCGAACCTCAAGTCTATTTTAGAAAACAATGTTGCACCCCACAATTAGTAAAACAAATCATCTATGCTTGGTAGAGGATATTTGTTCTTTATTGTTACCTTGTTTAACTATCTATAGTCTATACATAATCTCATAGATCCATCCTTTTTCTTTAAAAAAAGTACCAGAGCACCCCACGACGATGTACTTGGCCATATAAAACCTTTGTCAAGTAACTTTTACAACTATTTCTTTAATTTTTCCATCTTAGTAGGTGCCAATGTATAAGGTGTTTGAGCTATCAGTTGCGTACCGGGAATTAGATCGATCTCGAAATCAATCTCTCGAGGTGGAGGAGCATAATGACATTCCCCAAGAAACACATCCTTAAACTCTCTGACAACTAGAACTTCTGGAATACTAGGACTTTCTACCTTGGTATCCACCACATGTGCTAAGAATGACTCACACCCATGTCGCAACAATATCTCAACTACCATTGCTGATACTAAACATGTTGGAAGAATCTTCATGTCTCCCTAAAAGATCCATGTCTTACCACCATATGTGAACATAGATTGCTTGGAACCACAATCCAAGACTACCTTATACATTTTCAAGGTGTCCATCCCAAGGATTACATCAAATCCATGCATCTCAAGTGGTATAAGATCCACTTGAATGTTGTGTTCTGAGAAAGAAAGAACATAGGGGGAACATACCTCTTGTAATATTGTAAAACCAACTAATATAGTTTCTAATAGCAAGTTATCCGTTCTACGACTAACATGCAAAAGATAGTTATGAATCACTTCTCGAGTGATAAAGGAATGTGCAACACCCATGTCAATCAAAATAGATATGAAGCAAGATAAAGACATATCAGAATGAAATAATTCTATCTGACCTATCATGACTCATGGGTTGACTACTGCTTCCGGCTGACTCATAGCATATAATCTCACCGTTGCCTACTGCCGACCACATTCTCTATTACCTTGTGCAGATGAACCTACTTGAGACGCCTGTCCACGCCCTTGTCCTCATACACCTCTACTGAACTGTTGCCTCTGAGAGCCTTGATGGCTCTACTTCAATTGTTGAGTTACCTCAGTATCTCTTACTGGACACTCTATCTTCAGATGTCATGTCTGCCCACACTTGTAGCAGATTCTAGTCTCCTATTGTGGCCTAGACAGCCCTGTCACTGACATTGATGCCGTACTTTGGGCTCTAGAAGGCAGAAAATTACAACCTCTACCCTTACTTTACGTCCACTGCGTCTGGGTACTGAACCTCTGTGGTGCTAATGGTGGAGAAAACCTTGGTTTCTTGTAGCTACTGGATCTCTGTCCTTGGAACTGGGAAGGTGCTTTCCTATAATTGGCCTCATGTTTATCGGTTACTGACCTTTCTGTCCTCCTAACTAATTTCATAAACACAACAAAGCTTTCTCTATTCTCCAGAGAAGTTGCAGGTGTAGTCAATTCATCATTCAAACCCTTTTCAAAACATCAAATCCTCTCCTGGTCTGTAGTAGCCATGTATGTACAAAACTACAAAAGCTCCATGAACTTAGCTTCATACTCATTAATCTTCATAGGCCCTTGCCTAATCTATTCAAACTGTGAGATTTTCTCATCCAGGTACATATGAGGATAGTACCTATTGGTGAACTCACATCGGAATTCATCCCATCTGACCTCAACATTAGGCCTTTTCTCTTCTTCGATGGCCCACCTGTGGCCATCGCTTCCCTTCAACAAGTGCACAACATACCTAACTTTGTCAATTTTTGGGATGCTAAGGATCTTAAAGGCTTTTTCTAACTCAATGAGCCACAAATATGCATTTGTTGGGTCAGTTGTTCCAGCATATTCTAGGGCTCCCACACGGCATAGCCGTTTAAAAGTATCACTAGAACTCAAAGCTTCATTAGGAACTAGTTCCCTAGGGGGTGGTACTGGTATCCTATCCGCCATATGTGTTATTGTCGTCATGAATTTCCCAAATAGAGCATGGAAAGTAGGGTTCTCCAGCATAATCTGATCCACCTGGGGATTCTCATGTACTTGTTCTTCTCTTGCCTATTCCCTTACACCTCTTCCTGGTGTAGCAATGTTGCTCTCAACAACATGTTCTTTGTGTTCTCCAGACATCTTTGAGCTTTACTTCTTCTTCTATATAAGCAGAAGTCACTATAAGATAAACTGGAGGATAGTAGAACAGACTCAACGACCTTAATCCTATGTCCATGTAGACTCAGTGAACCTAAGGCTCTGATACCAAAAATTGTGACGACCGCTATCAAACCGACATCTCAATCGCACAAAACTATGCATAATTAATCATTAACAGCAGATTACTAAAAATCACTAAAAATTAAAACATTTGTTCTAAGAGATCCACTACCAGGAAACTCTTTTTAGAAAGAATCAAACCATATATATACATCATGGTTTACTTGTACATACAATGTTCCATCACCTTGCAAGGATTTGAGATCACAATTGCTTTATCAAAACATACATAAAAGCAACACCATGTATCAAGGCGTACCAGCCAAAATCTTAGATCGATTATAAAACTCTTTACACACTATCTCCCAAAGGACCTGAGAGTACATGGATGACACATATGACTTTATATCTACAATACACATGGAAACACATTCAACCTGAGCTGATACTGTTGTTTTGGCTGTTGCTGCCCACTCTCTGCTGCATGATTTTACCCTTTCGTTCACGTTCACCTAAAAAGTTGTGGAACCCATGGGGTGATACAACTTGTCCCAGCAAGAGATATAACTCTCTGCCAACAGTATAATTATCACTGTTAAACTTTTATGAATGAGAGTAGAAGAAATCTATACCGAATTAAATAAGTACAATTATTGATTATATGCAGAGTAGAGCAGTCTTATCATCTTATTAGTTCATATATCTACAACTGAGCAATAGATCATTTAATCACTTTTAAAAGGAAAATGAACAACATGTATAACTATTATAAACAAACAGTGTAAAATCAAAGCAAGGCATCAACCAATGTTTCTGTATTTGGTCCTTAAACAAATATGCTACACGGCTGATTACATCTTTAAACATTCCATTTTATTATGCCCTACAGAGATGGGAATATACCTTCCATCTCCAACTGCCCATTGTGAAGCTAGCATAAGTACCATATAGGTCTATGGAAGAGTCAGAATCCATGACCTCTCCTTTCTCGGCCAGTATGAGAGTGGCAGTGACATTATGAGTCAATCTGCATTTTAGCTAGCCTGGCTTATAGAGGCTCTTCACCATAGAGATACAACATGTAGCATGTTCTCTGTCTAGGGTATGATATACAGTCAATCTTTCTTGTATATCTTGAGTCATGGCTTGCAGCCATACTCTTTTGGGGGTATGGCTTTACCGCCAATCCCGATGTTGCAATAGAGCTACGGCCTATAACCACACTCTTTTTAGGAAAATGGTTCAAGGCCAAATCCTAGGGTTTGAAGGAAGTAAGGTAATACTCGTCTTACACCCTTACATATTCAAAAATATCTGCTCCGAGTAAAACTCATTTCATCATTCAGCAGATCATGACACTGAATGATTATATGGTCAGGGCAACTACATTTTTATTTCACTTGATAGATTAAGTGCATTACAACATACTTTTGCATCAATCAAGTTACAAGCACGGATTATAGATAAATGTTATAAATAAAGGTGTAACATATTTTTAAGAGATCTTGTATCAATTGGTACATATCCGGTTACACTCATCCTAGGATCTCAGTCCCCTAAATACTTTATTGGGAATCTCATCCTTTCACCATTATCATTATCATGATCATATGCTTGGCTATCAAAGCCTTGGTTCATTATTGAACAATATCACCTCTCATTAGGCAATAACCAACTCTAGGTCATCAAACCCATATATAAATCATACTTGTTGAATAAGTACATTACATGGCTCACAAGGCCTTATATAATATGTATCATACTAAATCATCATAGCTCATAGCTGTCTATGTTCATCATCTCATAGGATTTCATAACAATGTAATATCAAGAAAATATCATGACCATGACATAAAGAGAAAACATTCAAATTGCAACCCTCTCATGATTAGGGTTAAGGTTACCTCTTATAACTGATTTAGGGTTTTCAAGTTCATAATTATCAACCAACCCTATTTCACATTATAAGAGCTATATTACTGTCATAAGTTTTCAAGCATACTACATCAAGTATCATCAACTGATTATCAACATTAGATATTACCCTTCTTATGTGACTAGTACCAGTTTCTCACTCATCCATACTAGGATATTGATTTCAACATACTTATTACATTAATTTATCCTTCTTTAGGGTTATCAACCTACAGTTATTAAAGTATATTCATCTCATTACTTTCATGATGTATTCATTTATTATATTCAAGTTGTATCGGCCTACACTCTTCAAGGTGTATCGGCCTACACTCTACAATGTGTATCTGCCTACACTCTTCAAGGTGTATTGGCCTACACTCTACAAGGTGTATCAGCCTACACTCTACAAGGTGTATCAGCCTACACTCTATAAGGTGTATCGGCCTACATTCTAAAAAGTGTATCAGCCTTCACTCCAATATTTGTATCAACCTAGACACATCACTTGTGTCATCCTAGAGACATATACTTGTGTCAGCCTAGACGCATATACTTGTGTTGGCCAAAGCATATCAAATGCTATTGTTCTATAGATGCTTAAGAGTGGTATCATTTGTATGGCGCTTGAGGTATATCGACCATAGCACATACTTGTGTGTGTCGGCCATACTATCATCTTATGTATCGGCCACCCGACATCATCTTAGGTATCTCTCACCCAACATCACTTAGGGTATCAGCCACTTTATCCACTAGTGTGTCGACTAGATCATGGACTAAGGTATCAGCCATACCATCAACAACTAGGGTATTGGCCACTTCAACCCCTTGTATATTGGCCTCACCTTCAACTAGGGTATTGACCTCTTCATCAACTTAGGGTATCAGCCTTGCTACCCCTTTGAGTGTTGACCACTCAATCTACTAAGATATCAGCTACACCATTAGCTAGAGTATCAGTTACATGGCACATTATGGGATATCAACCTCTAGGGTTTGTGTTGTAATGGATGAACCCTTGTTCAATACTTTAGTTCTCTCACCTATGGACCTTGCCATTAATTGGTGTATTGGCTAAGGTTTCAAAGAGTATATTGCCCCCATCTTCACATGATGTATCAGGCTAGAGGGTGCCAGATTGTGAGTGTATCAGATTGCTAGGGTTAGAGTTGACCATGTCAACCTCTACAATCGACTAAAGTATCACCATTTGAAATTCTATCTTTACTAGAAATCTCTTGGTCATGACAAGCTAATGCCTTTTAGGCATATTGTTTTTAGAACAACTATCATGTCATCCTAACAACAACATATTGCTTTAAAGCATCACAAGTCATATTGGCCATCCATGTTATGGAGTAAATCATAAGTGTCAACTTAGATATCTTATAGATTTTGGACTACCATAATCTTAGCATTAGGTGAAATGTTAAACATTTAAGAGAATAGTAGTCCTACTCATGAAATCAACCCAAAAGGATAGGAGTTTGTATGTATTAGTTTCCATACTTATACCCTTGTATCAGGTTAGGGTTTCCCACAAACCAATATCGGTTTGTGCATATCAGTTTCATCATCTTTAAGCTCAAACTCTTCGTCCATAACTACCATAGCTCATGGAAAACAACCCTATGTATTCATTGGAACTCATATAACTACCATTCAAACAAGAAAATCGAAGTAGAAAAGGAATCTCCAAGTATTGCAAGATAGAAAGTGAATAATAATAAAATTGGGTTCAATTTATATAAACTGCCTCAAGATCAACTCAAGAGCTTTAAGCTTCAAAGATCCATGTTCCAAGGTTGAAGACTTATCAAAAGTCTAAGACTCAATCACAACACTTCTCTATGAAAGAAGATACCATAGTTAATAATTTGGTGAAGTGAGAAGAGAAGGAAAGAATCATGATCCAAGAAGCATAGTCTTTCCAAGGTTGAAGACGATCATGGATTCACCTTAGGAAAGATGCTCAACCTTATCTTTGTTCCTTGAGCTCCTAGATTTGTCCTCCAAGCAAGAGATGATAAAGGAATAGAAAGGTTAACTAGGAGCTGAAAAGAGAGGTATATATAGTTGAGGTTCATGAAAGAGAGTGTGTATAAGGTGTCATCACTATGTGCACTTAAGTGACACGTGTCCATGCATGGTGACTTCATGCAACCATAATTATTTTTCCATGAAAAACTCTTTATGATAATTCATGGATAAGATCTCGGCCATTTGGGTATTTTTCTTGATAAGATATCATCACCCATCTTACTTTATGTGCAAACCAATACCACTTTTGCAAGGAACATGCAAACTGTTAGGCTTCACCTACTTGAGGTGCTTAGCCCATCATGATCACCTTCAAAGGTTAACAAACTGATATGGGACCTCCTCTATGGATTCCAAGCCGACATGCACTCCCATATACACTTCAAAACTCAATACAACCTCATCTAGGGTTCAAGGTACTCAACACTTCTTTGGTTCTTTCACCACAAAGAGTGTTATCATTCAACTAAGACTCAAACAAGGTGCCCCCTTCTTTCTCTTTCCTCTAGTTGATACTAAGAGAGAGAAGAGAGATTCTAGAGATGATAATTTGCACATAAACCCTTCATTTGGGTAAATTACAATTCTTACCAAAGTTATCATATAAGGCACAAACTATTTGCAAATAAGTTCAAGATTGAGAAATAAACTCTTCTCAAGTCTTAATTACTTTTCAAAAGATTAAAAAAAGGTTCTAAGCAACATAGTTAAGCAAAGCTTCTAGGGTTATCCCAAACCCAGGTCAGGGGTGTTACACCATCCGAGTGTCAGAGCTTGCCAGATGGTGAAACGAGTATTCCTAAGGGAAACTTGGAGCGCATACTGTTGAGTACGTGAGGTGAAAGTGACTGTGTGTCCTTGACATATTGACTTCAAGATTGGGAGGATAGATGCGTTCATACCTAGTCCTTAGTTTGAGAATGACTAGGTCATGTATATTTGGTTATATATGTGATGAGATTTGAGGAAAGCTATGGTTGTACCTCGGATGGTAGGGTTTGCAGAACCACCTCCTTTCACTGGTGTCGTGACTTGTGCCAAGGATGGACTAGGTTGTTAGCAGCTTGACCTTATGTGTTGTTGTGGAGGACCTATAATGACTGGGGGCAGAGAAGATCTTAGGAGTTTGACTCTTCCTAGATCTTGTATGGCACTAATTTTGACTTAGCAATGGTCAGTTGGAATTTGAGTGATATTCTCAAATTCCTCAGGGATTAATAAAAGATGTAATGCAGTCATGTAGCATATTTGTTTAGGGATATACACAATAATTCACATTGGATGATAATCCTTGTTTGTTCTCTTTACACAGAGATGGTGTTTAGTGCATTCAAAGATAGTAAATATGCTTATGTTGTGGATATTCTCATGTTGTAGATGTGTACATACAGTAGCCATGCTTATGTTGATAGATATACTGCTACTGCTGGCTATGATTATGATGCTAGATGTCTTAGGATGTTAGCTATGCTTATACTACTAGCCATGCCTTTGTAGTTAGAAATGCTTATACTACTATTCATGCTTATGTGGATAGTTGTGCTTGTGCTGTTAGTTCTACTTATGATGCAGATCTGCTCAATCCGTTAGACATACTAATCCTATTAGCTATGCCTATGTTGCTAGACTTATTCATGATGATAGAGATGTTATGCTACTAGACTTATTATTAAGTTAGAAATGCATATGATGATAGTCAGGATAATGATGATAGTTTTATCAGTCCCTATATACACCTTGCTAATCATGCCTAGTATTATTCTTATCTATTTCATTGGCTTGATCTGCTTAAACCGATTAATTAGATAACTTGTTGTAATGAATAAGCGGTGTTGAGAGTTATATCTCTCGTTGGGACATGGGTCTCACCTCATGGGTCACCACATATTTTTAGGTGTTTGGCAGCAAAGACAGCAAACCTATGGCAGTGATGAGGATTTGTGAGGATGGACCTTAGAGAAGGTTGTTTAGATGTCTAGTGTGTCCTATAGTTGTCCTTATACTCTCACATCTGGGCGGGAAAGTTTTTATATGATGTTTTGACCGCATCAAGCTTTTGGTAGTATGTTAATGCTTGTACATGTGGCATATGTGGTTGATGTTCTTCTATATTTATTGTTGTGGTAGAAGCCACAGATCAGTTGTAAAAGATTCTGGACATGATATATGAATACAAGCAAGTTATTGGGCTCTTATGTAAATGTTTAATTTACCATATTTTCTGGATTGTGAGTAATTAGTGATCTATCATGTTTTGTGATTTGAGTAATATCATTTAGTGTGAGAAGTTCTCACACTAAGATTGTATTCTTTTCTAAACATGGGAAAAACTTATCATGAAAGTAAGCATTCTAAATGATTGGATCATCTAATGTGGATGGCACCCCACCAATTGGCACTTGAAGGTCTTATAGTCCTTACTTTCTCCTCTTTAGTCCTCATTTGCTCCAATTCCTAGGGACATCACATCCCCAAACAACAAATCAATAAATAGTATTGGCACTTTATAAAACAAAATAAAGTATACTTGACATGTAATAAAAGTTGACATGAATTAACTACAAGCATTCTTGAATTGTTATTAACATGAAGAATTGAACAATAAATGTATGCCTCCCTCTATGACGCCCACTTAGGAGCACATGATATTTAGGAAAGCCCTTGACGACCCCTTGAGGTCCATGATCCGGAAGCATACAAAGACTGATTCAATTCCAATTATCTTGATCATTAACATGATTCTTGAACTTTAACATGATGAGATTTCTCCCTCTTGAACTTGAACATTAATTTCATAAACCATTAATCATAATCTCTAATCTTAGAGAACATTATAACCATAGGACATAACATATAGCAATCATCAAACAGTTGATATAGTGAAAATGATTAAAGCATTAAACTTGAAATTGTAATGTCTACTTTATACTTAGCATTCAATCAACCACAAGTAGTTGTGCTCAATAACATGGCCATTTACCTTGGAGCAAAGTAGATCCTAAGATGGTCCCTATGATCTTGATCAAATCCTAAGTCAAACCTTTCCTTATCTTGATTAGGCTCTATATACCTATACTTAATTATTGAATGACGCAGATTTACCGTGCGTAGAAACGCAAGTGAACACGTCGAGTATTACAGGCCTTTGTGAGGCCCGAGTCGAACTCAGGGATACGTGCAATCGTCGGGGACTCCTACTAACAACTCACGATCATCTAAGCCGATTAACAAGTTGAGAGTTGTTGTTAAAATTAAAAGAAAAAAATAAAAACAAAACGAAACAAGCAATCGATTAAATGTTGGTTTAATCAATTCAAAAGGAGATCTTTAGGGTTGCGGTTTCACCGCAGGTTTTCATTGTATTAAATTCTATATAGCTACTCAATTTTATCTCTCTATCCAGGTAGTGGCCTAAAATCAGAATTGCCCACTGTCGTGGTACAATTCACTACCTATGTCTAGGTCGGTTCCACCGTCGTAGTAACCTATACCCTAAACTAGGTGCATTATAAACGACCTCTCGGTATCCACCATTAATCTTACACCGCCTTGTTCAAGGGATTTGTCAATTAATGTAAATTCTGTCTCTTTTCAACTGTTAATTCTTCTTTCAAAGCAATTAAGGGCATTAGGTTATTATTATGGTGATCAAGCATAACAATATATAGGAGAACACGAAATTATACCATGGATTTAAGAGATAAGATATGAATTACTATTATAAAATCGTCATACAATGAATCCCCGGGCTACTCCCAGTCCTAAAGATAAAGGGGATTAGCCCCGCATGTTCATCTCAGAGTACAATGAAGTAAAGAAAAGGGGAAACATGAGAAAAACGAAATTGAGTGGTAAAACCCCTGAACGGAGAAGGTCCAATCGATCCTTGGCGTGGAATCCGCGTTCTGCCGCCTTTCGGTGGTGGAATTTGTCTTCTTCAGCGTTCGGATCGACTGGGGCGTGCTCTCGTGCTCCGTTCTTCTCTCCATGCTCTCCGAGATGTGTGCAGTGGCTAATGACGTGATCCCCCAGTCAAGGGCGCCGTCCTTAGGTTTAATTCCCGAGTTAAGTCACCAATTACTCACAGCCGTCCGATTGAGATCATTCTGAATCAAACTCATATCTGACGGTGTCGATACCATCGACGCGGGTCGATGGTATCGATCTAGCGCGACATCGATTGTTCTTCTTTTCTTCTGTAATTGTGACTGATGTCATCTCGATACCATCGACGCGGGTCGATGGTATCGACAAACATGTAGTGACGATTTTGTCGTTTTGTGTCTCTGTAGCTCCTCCCATCGATAGTATCGACCATCGTGTCGATAGTATCGACTCCTTCCTCGCCAGCAGCCTGATGGTATCTCGATACCATCGACATCCCCGTCGATAGTATCAACCTTGTTCTGGTCCTTGCGGCTGGCAGCCTGTGGTCCGGTCGATGGTATCGACAGAAGCAGATACTTGTTTTTCCTAAAATTAACACACGGAACCACATAAATCCACACATAATATATTTTTTCGATAATTAATACTAAAAATGCTTAAATAAAGGGAATTTGACATAAAGAAGTAGCATAGACCAAAATGAATGAATTATGCAACATTAACCATGAAAATGACTAATAAATGCATAAAATGCATATCAAACAAGTCTATAAATGCGACTCAAAATCATCGCATCAAACTCCCCTAAGCTTGAACATTGCTCACCCTCGAGAAACTATTTCTTAGAATAGAATTTCCAGAGTCAACTAAAGAACAAAGCATCACAACAGACATCCCATATGACTCCCACCGAACATTCACATACCGGCCCTCGCTAACCACAGAATGATAATTACCCTGAAGGTGACAGTAATCATCCATAAAATATGTTGACCTCAAAACTGATGAACACTATCACATAAGGCAGTTAACATAATAAAATTCGCCGGTCCAGGCTTGGTGCATCTTGCGATCTTCTATACTACGTTGCTTGCCCTAACTACCATCTACATGGAAGCAGTTCTCCTGATATTCATTAGTGAGGAGAATTTCACGGTGGCCTACCAATCCGAGCAACGGGTGGATGAAATGGGTGGCTCATGGAAGAAGTGGAAGTATCATACGATTGCAACATGCATAAAACAAAAATGCCCTAAATGATGCAAATGCACATGAGAAATTCCCTAATGCCTGAGATTAGGTGGAATGATGAATGCACTAAGCATCTGTCTCAAAATGAGATGGATATCTAATTAAGCTACATCATGTACTCATTCGTCTTAAAATGTAGGTGAGATTATGTTCCTTTCTCCTTCTTATTCCACTTGCTTCTAAATAACTTTCTTTTTTTTCAGTTTTTTTTAGATTTTTTTCCAAGCCCTTATATCCATAATTGGCAATGAATAATTTATAAGGCTTATTTTTTCTGCATAACTCAAACATTTGAATTATTTAGAAGGTATGGAACATTTTAATTCACCATTACAGAATAAATGAGATACATGACATACTTTATGCATAGAAGTTATGAATGCAACTAAATGACATGCACCTAAAGGTAATGTGCATGTATAACTATTCTAATATTTTCTTCATTTTTCATGCAAAACATATGAAGGTGATTACAATGCAAGTCCTATCTACATGCCATGCAATCAAAAAGAGTTAAAACCGTACTCTACTTCCAATTCTTGGTGGATTGTGAAAAGTAATGGGGTGGAAAGATCACAAGATTAGTTGACTGAACCTTTGAAAAATACTATGTGTCCCTCCTTACTGACCTGTGTAGTAGTTAAGAGGTTTCTCTCTCTTACTTCAAATTAGAGTCTCATTACCATTTGGTCAGTTAAGGCTCAACAACCAATTTCCATCCACTTTCATGAATCATTATGGATACACAGTTGTGAAATTCTGTTTTAAAGTTGACAAAACCAATTATTTTCTAAGTTAAGTGATCAAGGTTAAACTCATTCAAGCTTGTGAACACTCAAAAAATTTTAAAATTTCCCTTCATTCCCATGCACATGCACATGAAACTAAGATGACACAAGATTAAAGACATCCACGATTACATTAGATAGAATGTGGGTCCTACAACAAACTAAAATTGCAAGAAACAAATGACAAGCAACAAAAACAATAAAACTAAAAATAGAGAAAATAAAGATAGAACTGTTCCAACTACCCCCCTAAGCTTGAATTCAACTATGGCCTCATAGTCAAAAACAAACTCAAAGGTTGGAACAGTGATACCGGTTTACTCTTGTGATGGAGGCGGGTACTGTGGAGCCGTAGGGTCCCAAGAAGGATACTCCCCCTGGAAGCTTGGATCAAACTGGGCCCTGGGTGGAGGTTGTGGATACCCTCCAAAATAATTTTGGCTCCAATAGTGGTCATAGAAGGGCTCCTGCTACATCTCCATCTGATACAACTGATCATGTATCTGTTGTTGGTTGTTGAGGAGAAGACGCTCATTCTCGAACATCGCCCTTTGGTTGTCCAGAATCTGGTTCGTAGTGTCTTGAATACCGGTATACATTGTCATGTGCTGCTGCTGCATTTGTTGGATGTCTTGCAGCATAGCGTACATGCCCTGCATAGAATAGGCATCCTCGCTTGGCTGCAAGGGCGGTGGTGGTGGCGACGTAGGCTGTGATGATGAAGATGCACCCAGATGCATCCGAGGACGCTTCTGTGGTGCCACTCGTGCTCGAAGAGGTGTGAATGACTCCTCTTCCTCCTCATCCTCGTCGTTATTTCTGTCGTCGCTACCGTCGTTGCCGCCTTCTTCATCGGAGTCGGCGATGGCTATGATTGGCCACCGGAAGTGTTGCGCCCCTTCGATGTTGAAGATCGGATCAGGCAACGAACACTCCTGATATGCATGGTTGACGTGGCAATGCGCATACGCTAAACCATCTCGAAGAAGTAGGAGATTGGACCGGTGTAAATGTTGCAAGTTCACCTTGCTCCTAGTAGATAGAGGAGTGAGGGTCTGGAAATTCAAGTCGAGGTATGAAGCCATCTTGGTGATGAGCCCGCCGAAGTGAATCGGCACTTTCCTCGTACTCCTCTTCACCGCCAATACTCTCTGTAGAAAGAAGGCACCCCAATTGCACTCTTGACGCTTCAGGAGCTTATACAGAAAGAATAAGTCCGTCTCCTGAAACTTGCTGAGGGCCAAGTCACCCCGAGCAAATAGCGTCGAACTGAGCATCCGGTGCAGTATCCGGATGAAAGGGTGCTTGAAGTCAGCTACCACAGCATTATGGTAGCTAATAGACTTCCCCGGCGGCACCGTAACCAGCTTGGCGAAGATGACGTCATAGTCGGTGCGGTTGTCCGGGCGCCGGTAGTCGTTTGGCGAGTGGTTCCAGTTGAAGATCTTGTTGAATTGCCAGAGCGTAAGGGTGTAGTCGATGTTAAATAGTCGGAACGACACCCGGCCTTTGATCCACTCGCGGTCGGTGGCAATAACGTTGTTGGGCACGACGCAGACATCCAACGACGCCATGAACTCTGCCACCAACTCCTTGTACGTGGGCCAGTCGCCAAAGAACGGCTGGCCATCTACATGAAATTCCAGCTCGTTAGGTCTTCGGTTTGTGTGGCGCGCCTGTCCTTTCAGAACGTAGGCCAAGTTGGCCTCAAACCCTAAGTCATGGATCATGTCTCGTTCGACATAACGGGTTGGCTCTATCTTCCTCTTTAAGATCTCCTCATAGATCTTCTTCACCTCTGCGGATGGATGAATCAGCCGCGGGCATGAAACCGACGCGGGAGGAGGTGGCACGAACTCCGGGATATCCACCGGGTTCGCATGTGAAGATGACGCACCAGCTCCATGCACCATGTTTACGAGAGAAAAAGGATTAGAAAGGAGCTCGGTGAAGATTGGAGAATCGAATCTCCGCTCGATGAAGAACTAGCTCGGTGTTGCTCATCGACGGGCTTGCACAGCTCTGGAACTCACTTGGCACAAGTGGAGGAAGATTGCACTGAAGGTGTGATGTCATCTGACGCAACTACTCCCCATATATAGCCGTGGCCGGCGCTACTGTCTGCCCGTCGATACCATCGACGCGAGTCGATGGTATCGACTCAGGTAGCATGATCTGTACCTCCGCTAGTATCGACGATCGTCGATGGCTGGATCTGCGGGGCCCGGATTGCTGACGCGTCGATACTATCGACGTGGGTCAATAGTATCGACCCATCCCCCAGATCGACTTCTGTGTTTACTGTGATGCCGTGGATCTTTCTCGTGGATCGTTGACGTGGCATGCCGATACTATCAACGCGAGTCGATAGTATCGACTCTCTGATTAGGGCAAATCCTCGCGAGGCCCGGTCGCCGTTTTTTTCACTTGAATGTGTCGATACCATCGACACGCCTGTCGATGGTATCGACTTCACTGAGTCGATTTCTTCTGAAAATCTCCAGAGATCTCGATGGTATCGACAGGCATATCGATATCATCGACCTTGACTTTGCGACCTGCCTGTAGGTATGTCGATACCATCGACGAGGCCGTCGATAGTATCGACGCAATCCGATTTCTGCAGTCATCAACCTATACCATGGTCGATACCATCGACACAAGGGTCGATGGTATCGACTCTGCCTCAGCCCTACACAAGTAGCAAACAATCACGGTAAGTAAAAACAAATTAAACTACGAATGTAAATGAACTAATCTAAGGTAATAATGGTTGGGTTGCCTCCCAATAAGCGCCCTTATTTAATGTCTTAGGCTAGACAACTTGAGTCACATCATGCATCCAAAAGTGAAATGAGTTTGACCTCATTCACCTTCCTTGTGTAATCTTCTCCAAAATATAGCTTCAACCTCTGTCCATTCACCAAAAATGTCGTCTCACCATCGCGCACCAAGATTGCGCCATGTGGCTTGACTTCTTCCACCATAAATGGTCCACTCCACCGGGATTTGAGCTTCCCGGGATGCTACTTCAGCCTTGAATTAAACAGCAACACACGATCTCCCTTCTTGAAGGTGCGCATCTGAATGTGACGACCGTGGATCAACTTAGTGCGCTCCTTGTATATCCGAGAGTTCTCATATGCAATCATGCACAACTCGTCCAATTCATTTAATTCAAGAAATCTCTTCTTCCCCGCTTCATCATAGCTCAAATTGAGCTTTCTTAACGCCCAATGTGCTTTATGCTCTAACTCCATCGGTAAGTGACAAGCCCGGCCATACGCCAACCTAAAAGGCGTGGTGCCTATAAGTTTCTTATATGCCGTCCTATATGCCCACAATGCATCCGATAGTAAGGCACTCCAATTTTTCCTCGTGGAAGCTACCGTACGCTCCAAAATCTTCTTAATTTCTCGATTAGAGACTTCCACCTGTCCTTGAGTTTGCAGGTGATATAGGGTACCTATGTTATGTTTTACCCCATATTTCTTCAACAATGCCGAGAACTTGTGATTCTTAAAGTGCGTACCCCCATCACTGATTATCATTCGGGGCACTCCAAACCTGCAAAAGATGTTTTCTTTTACGAATCTGCACACTACAGAAGAATCATTAGTCCTTGTGGGTATTGCTTCTACCCACTTCGACACATAATCAACAACTAAGAGGATATATAAATTCGAATTTGAGGACACAAAGGATCCCATGAAATCTATACCCCATAAATCAAATACCTCCACCTCTTGGAAGACATTCAGGGGCATCTCTTGTCTCTTTGAGATGTTACCTGCTCTTTGGCAGGAATCACATTGTCTCACGAACTCATAGGCGTCTCGGAACAAGGTAGGCCAATATAGGCCACTTTCCAACACTTTGGCAGCCGTATGAGAGCTCGCATGGTGTCTGCCCATAGGTAGAGTGTGGCAGTGATGAAAAACACTCTCGTATTCCTCCTCAGGTACACACCTGCATAGAACACCATCCCTGCATTGTTTTAAAAGAATGGGGTCATCCCAAAAATAGTATCTTAGAGAATGGAAAAACTTCTTCTTCTCTTGATACGTCCAATCTTCAGAGATGATCCTGCAAGCAAGATAATTCACAATATATGAAAACCAAGGATCTTTAGAATTCACTTTCAACAATTGTTCATCCGGAAATGTCTCGGTTATGGGTATGTGTAAATCTTTTTCATCCACCCTCTCTAACCTAGACAAATGATCCGCCACAACATTTTCAATCCCCGCCTTATCTTTAATTTCGATATCAAATTCTTGTAGGAGCAAGATCCATCTAATCAATCTAGGTTTGGCATCTTTTTTCTCCATCAAATATTTAATAGCGGCATGATCAGTCCAAACAACTACTTTCGATCCAACGAAATATTGCCGAAATTTTTCAAAAGCGAAAACCACGACAAGCAATTCTTTTTCAGTAGTTGTGTAATTTAATTGAGCATCATTCGAAGTCTTGGATGCATAAAAAATTACGGCGGGTTTATTGTCCACTCGCTGTCCCAACACAGCTCCTACTGCAAAATCCGATGCATCACACATGAGTTCGAACGGCTTAGTCCAATCTGGTGTTTGAACAACCGGTGCGGAAATCAATTTCTCCTTCAGCACGTTGAACATGTGTAAGCATTTGTCATTGAAATAAAAAACAACATCTTTCTTGAGAAGCTCGGATAACGGTTTGGCGATTTTAGAAAAATCTTTTATGAATCGACGATAAAATCCGACGTGTCCTAAGAAACTTCTTACCCCTTTTACCGAATTTGTGGGGGCAATTTAGAAATTACTTCAATTTTTACCAGATCTACCTCCAAACCATTGCTAGACACCTTATGTCCTAGCACTATTCCTTCACTCACCATCATATGACATTTCTCCCAGTTGAGGACCAAATGTGTGTCCTCACATCTCTGTAATACCTTATTCAAATTATAAAGGCATTCATCAAATGAAGCACCATAAACGGAAAAATCATCCATAAAAACTTCAAGACAACATTCTACCATATCAGAAAAAATGGCGAGCATACAACGCTGAAAAGTCACTGGTGCATTGCATAATCTAAAGGGCATGCGGCGATACGCAAAAGTTCCATAGGGACAAGTGAAAGTAGATTTCTCTTGGTCCTTAGGATCGATTGAAATCTGACTGTATCCCGAATACCCATCTAGAAAATAGAAATGAGATCGGCCGGCTAAGCGCTCTAGAATTTGATCAATGAATGGTAAAGAAAAGTGATCTTTCAGCGTAGCGGCATTAAGACGGCGGTAATCAATACAAACTCACCACCCGGTTACCAAACGGGTGGTGACAAGTTCATTTAAAATTTTTTGAGTGACAGTAATACCCCCTTTTTAGGGACTACCTGCGTGGGACTTACCCATGTCGAGTCTGAAATCGCATATATGATACCTGCGGAGAGAAGCTTAATCACCTCTTTCTTCACCACCTCCATCATGCTCGAATTCAGTCGACGTTGTGGTTGGATCACCGGCTTGGCTCCCTCCTCGAGCCGAATCTTATGTTGACACAAGGTAGGGGAAATCCCCTTTATATCTGCGACAGACCACCCAAATGCTCCCCGGTGGTTCTTCAGCACTTTCAACAATTGGTCTTCCTCTTCCGCACTCAGATATGCAGAAATGATCACAGGTAACTTTTCTTCCTCCACTAGAAAGGCGTACTTGAGGTGCGGTGGCAGTGGCTTTAACTCTAACTCTGGAGGGCTGATCAATGATGATTGAAGCGGAGGGGGAAGTTCACCTAAATCTTCATAATACCTCGCATAGAAACATGGAAGCATCTGAAGCATCTTGGCGCACTCCTTGAGTGATTTACTTCTCATCCAATCATGAGTGATGTTAACTAAACAAGCCTCCAATGGTAATTCCAGATATGCATCAAAAACTGAATTGTCTATAGCATCATCCTCCATAGAGGGAGGAATGTCCTCATTCTCATCATTCGGCAATCCTACAACCTTGCAAAGGGAAACTACTTTGGTTTGCTCCATGATGTTTACAGCCAAAGTCCCTTTGTCCACCTTGGTCATTACATGAGCCATATCCAGAAATGGCTTCCCTAGACAAAGTGAGATAGTATTATCAAAATGTTTCATCACGTGGCATCGCTCCTTGGATTTCGGTGAAGTGACGTTGGAAGGCATGACCATCTCAAATCGGTCATCGGCTATACCCAAGGTCAACCAGCCTCTCCCCATCTCGAGTATCATGTCGGATGTAGCTTGGAATGGTCTTCCGAGTAGTAGCTCATTGCCTTGCTCATCTTGCATCTCCATGATGACAAAATCTGCAGGAAATACAAATCTATCCACTTTCACAAGCACATCTTCACAAATCCCATATGGTTTCACTACAGATGTATCTGCCAATTGAATTGTCATGTTACTTGTCCTTGACTCCTTTAATCCCAACTTTTTGAATGTAGAAAGGGGCACTAAATTGATGCTTGCTCCCGAGTCACATAATGCTTCACCAAATTTGACTTTCCCGATATAGCATGAAATGTTGAAACAACCCGGATCTTGCCTCTTTGGTGGTAATGTGCCCATGATGAAGGCACTCACCTGCTCTTTAAGCACAACTACTTCCGTGTCTGGAATTTTTCTCTTCTTCGTGATGATGTCTTTCAGAAATTTTCTATAAGACGGAATTTGCTCAATAGCTTCCAATAGAGGGATGTTTACTGAAAGCTTCCTGAAACTGTCCAAAAACTTTTTGAATTGATCATCTACCTTCCTTGCCTTAGCACTATTCGGATAAGGGACCGGTACAGCCTGTGCCCTTTGATTCGGTGGCACATAGGGTGTCCTTTTCTGAGGTCCCTCCTCCTCTGCAATTGGGTCTTCAGTAGCATCCACAACTGTGCCATCGACTAGTTCTGTGACCGGTGCGGGCAGCTCCTCAGTGGCTCTAGCTTCTTTTTCAACTTGGGGTTTGCTTGCTTCATCGGCCCTGGGATTTAACAATTTCTTGCCACTTCTTAGCAAGATGGCCTTAGCTTGTTGGTTCCCTCCTGGAACATTAGTATTTCTCGGGAAACCTAGATGTGCCGGATTCTTGAAACTGGCTATCTCCGCATCCATCTGTGCCATAGATGTCTCTATTGTCCTCATTTGAGCCCCATGGCTCTGCAGTGTCTGCCCGAATTGGTTCGTGAACTCCCCTTGTTGCTTTATTTGCTGGTCGAAAGTAG
This sequence comes from Alisma plantago-aquatica, assembly GCA_963693085.1. Classification (NCBI taxonomy): domain Eukaryota; kingdom Viridiplantae; phylum Streptophyta; class Magnoliopsida; order Alismatales; family Alismataceae; genus Alisma; species Alisma plantago-aquatica. Next base: position 511,765,119 of record OY856409.1, read on the forward strand.
CCATGAGTTCTTGGTTTTGCTTTATAACTTGATTGAGCAGCTCTGTGCTCTTATCCTCTGCAGCTGGCTGGGATTTAGCATCCGGATCCTGCAAGAAGTTGTTAGGATCCTTCCAGGAAAACTTCTTGTCTTTTCTCCATGAATAGTCGTTGTTCCTGTAACCTGGCTGCTGCCTCATAAATTTCACTTGAGCCTCGCCCTCGGACTCAGTATCCTCCTTTGCAAGCAATTTCTTTGCGAGAAGATCCATCTTCTCATTCCGTTCCTTTATTACCTTAGATTCTCCTACTACTCGAACCTGTTCCACAGTGCCTCTTTCACCCCATGATTGTTTCTTTGCCATATTCTTTAAGATCTCCCAGCATCTAGTGTCCGTGTTATTCAAGAAGAATCCGGAACCGGCCGAATCTAGGTTGCTTCTATCATGCTCGGAGAGAGAAAAATAGAAGATCTTCACTTGGGTCTCCTTATCCAGCCCATGATGCGGGCATCGCCTGAGCATGATCTGAAATCTCTCCCAGGTCTCAGAATAAGTCTCGCCTGCTTGTTGAGTGAAGTTGTGGATCTTTCTTATCATGTCATTGGTCTTTTCGGGCAGAAAGAACCTCTCGAAGAAGACCTCCACCATGTGGTCCCAAGACTCCACATATTCATCATCTAAGTTATGTAGCCATTCGTGCGCAATTCCCGCTAGTGAACTCGGGAAGAGCTTCAAGTAGAGCACGTCTTGTGGAAATCTGTCGATTTTTACCATGTCACAATTCTCCACAAACTGACTTATGTGCGCGACGGGGTCTTCATTTTTTAGGCCATGGAAGGCATTAGACTTCACCAAGTTGATCAAAGCTGGATCAATCTTGTAGGTCGGAATATTCAGCGCTAGCTTCTTTATAGGCCCCTTGGAAGCGGACGAGGAAGAAGCCTTGATCTTCTCCCATATTGTCTGTGGCTCGTCCATCTCCTCTTGTTCGTGTTTAGAAAATATATCCTCCAGCTCGTCTTGATTATAATCGCCTTCGTCTTCTGGTCCCGGTAGCGGAACCTCTGGCGCGCGACCCACGTAGTCAGTACTACGCGTCTGCACCATGCACAATACCTAAAAATAGAAAGATTAAATTTAGTACAGTGCTTGACGATTGCAAATATTTAGAAAATAGATTATGAATTTTTGGAATGATAAAAAAAATAAAAAAAGGTGGCCTAGAGTGGTCGCTCACAGCACTCGAAGTGCCAACAAATTGCCGTAATCCCCGGCAACGACGCCAAAAACTTGACGCAGATTTACCGTGCGTAGAAACGTAAGTGAATGCCTTGAGTAGTACAAGCCTTTATGAGGCCCGAGTCGAACTCAGAGATATGTGCAATCGTCGGGGACTCCTACTAACTACTCGCGATCAGCTAAGACGATTAACAAGTTGAGAGTTGTTGTTAAAATTAAAAGAAAAAAATAAAAACAAAATGAAACAAGCAATCGATTAAATGTTGGTTTAATCAATTCAAAAGGAGATCTTTAGGGTTGCGGTTTCACCGCGGGTTTTCATTGTATTAAATTCTATATAGCTACTCAATTATATCTCTCTATCCGGGTAGTGGCCTGAAATCAGAATTGCCCACTGTTGTGGTACAATTCACTACCTATGTCTAGGTTGGTTCCACCGTCGTAGTAACCTATACCCTAAACTAGGTGCATTATAAACGACCTCTCGGTATCCACCATTAATCTTACACCGCCTTGTTCAAGGGATTTGTCAATTAATGTAAATTCCGTCTCTTTTCAACCGTTAATTCTTCTTTCAAAGCAATTAAGGGCATTAGGTTATTATTATGGTGATCAAGCATAACAATATATAGGAGAACACGAAACTATACCATGGATTTAAGAGATAAGATATGAATTACTATTATAAAATCGTCATACAATGAATCCCCGGGCTACTCCCGGTCCTAAAGATAAAGGGGATTAGCCCCGCATGTTCATCTCAGAGTAGAATGTAGTAAAGAAAAGGGAAAACATGAGAAAAATGAAATTGAGTGGTGAAACCCCTAAACGGAGAAGGTCCAATCAATCCTTGGCGTGGAATCTGCGTTCTGCCGCCTTTCGGTGGTGGAATTCGTCTTCTTCAGCGTCCGGATCGGCTGGGGCGTGCTCTCGTGCTCCGTTCTTCTCTCCGTGCTCTCCGGGACGTGTGCAGTGGCTAATGACGTGATCCCCCAGTCAAGGGCTCCATCCTTAGGTTTAATTCCCGAGTTAAGTCACCAATTACTCACAGCCGTCCGATTGAGATCATTCTGAATCAAACTCATTTCTGACGGTGTCGATACCATCGACGCAGGTCGATGGTATCGACCTAGCGCGGCATCGATTGTTCTTCTTTTCTTCCGTAATTGCGACTGATGTCATCTCGATACCATCGACGCGGGTCGATGGTATTGACGAACCTGTAGCGACGGTTTTGTCGTTTTGTGTCGCTGTAGCTCCTCCCGTCGATAGTATCGACCATCATGTCGATAGTATCGACTCCTTCCTCGCCATCATCCTGATGGTATCTCGATACCATCGACATCCCCGTCGATAGTATCGACCTTGTTCTGGTCCTTGCGGCTGGCAGCCTGTGGTCCGGTCGATGGTATCGACCACCGTCGATGGTATCGACGGAAGTAGATACTTGTTTTTCCTGAAATTCACACACGGAACCACATAAATCCACATAGAATATATTTTTTCGATAATTAATACTAAAAATTCTTAAATAAAGGGAATTTGACATAAAGAAGTAGCATAGACCAAAATGAATGAATTATGCAACATTAACCATGAAAATGACTAATAAATGCATAAAACGCATATCAAACAAGTCTATAAATGTGACTCAAAATCATCGCATCATTGAACATCATAAATCAATACCTTATATTGATCCTAGGTTTAACTAGGGTAGATTAGGATTTGAGTACATTAGGGTTAGGCTTACTAATCAACATCATTAAATTAGAAAACTTGGTTGGATGAAACTGATTTAGGTCACATTAATCACATGTGTTACATATTTAGGGTTTCATGATTCAAATTAGGGTTTCTAATAAAATACCAGAACAAGAAAGCAAAACATGATTTGAAAACACAATGTTCAGATTCCTTATCAAAAATCCTTTCCATCGACTATTTATTCATAATTTTCTGAGCAATGCTTGAAATACTATGAATTTATGATTATAAAACCAATTAAAATTCGAGAAAAAGCCACATGTGCTTCATTATCCAAATCCAGTGAGCCGACTCTGAGTTGGAACAATCATGATTGGCCAACCTAGTAGGGAGACTCGCCCCAGCGATCAACAAAGATGAGGCAAGAAATTCCTTAACTGCCCTTACACATTTCATAATCTGATTAAACCTGTGGGGGCACCATGGTCATTTAATGACCTAGTTTCTTCCCACCGCGTGCCATGGCTCAAGCAACAAAGCTGGGGGATCTAACCCCAGACCAGGTGAGCAGAATACCATCATTCTCGGAGAACTGAGACCCTCTGTGGCTTCCTTATGCCAAGTCGAGTCCATTGAGCTAAAGCTCGGGCCCAAGGGTGACCTTGAGATTGAGAAGCTCCTTGGCCATGGAGACATACCAAGAGTGGGAACTAGAACCTTGGATGATCCACTAAGGTTGTACAAAAATCAAATGAACCAACCTGCAAGCCCAAGATGTGTTAATGCACCATCCAGTGAAACCAAAAACACAAGTTATACATTGGTTTTTCGAGGTACAAAGAGAAACAGGGGAAACGACTGGATAACTAAAACCAAGAAAACCCGACGACAACGCGCCAACAAGATTGGGTATGAGATCTTATAGGCTTGGCGAGTCTAAACAGAAAGTCTCCAGGGTCGGAGGAGCATTTCTGGAGCTCTGGCGGTGAACGCCGATAAGGGTAAAAAAAAGACCTATAGGACACAGGTTTCAGAGGACCCACATGGCAAACCAACGATGCAGATAGGGAGGAGGGGTATCATAGATTCTCACCGCGATCGTAATTTAGCCGATATGGTCAGAGCATGGAACACTGGACCGCAATCAGCGGGGATGTACTTTGGGTAGGTCTGAGGGCTTCAGAGCGTAGGTGGTGAAATCAACTAAGGAGGAGCGAAGGGCGTGCTCCATGGATCTTTTTCGATCAAATATATAGGCGTGAGGTTGCCCGTGACCCGTTCTGTAACTCCAGTTTGAGAGAGAGACAAACCCTAATTTGGGCATTTCATCAGTCTAGCGAGAGGGAAGGTGAATTATGGTTCATTTGAATTGGGGAAGCGAGGTGGTTTCTGTAGAGAAGAAAACTCACACTGAGATGGCAAGGTGACAGAGAGAGATATCAGCGAAGGGGAGCGTTTGAACCTACAAAACCGTCAGGGGGTAGATGACAATTCAAACACTCTTAGATCGTATGTTGATAAAACGCTAGCCGCCAGATGCGCGAGAATAGGAAAATTAAAAGTGTAACACATGACATTGATAAATGATCGTGACTTTAGGGAAATCAATGCAATTAATGTAAATTTGAATGATTTCTTAGTAAACTATATTCAAATCTTTCCTAATTTAATTGGAGGGTCAAACATGGTCCAAATGACTTCAAATTTGAACCATAGATTAATTTTATGATCTAGAATATTCTTAGACAGTTAGATTTCATTTTTGTATACATTTGGTCTATAATTTCCATAATGACCATTGATCTTAATTATAATGCATTAAATGGTGAGATAATTTGAAAAAATCTTCTTTTATTGAATCCTTGAGTCAAAATTTCGAGATATACATTATTCACTCATTCAAGAGTCATATAACACCTTTTCATTCCCTTTTTGAGTAATTTTCTTGAAGGAGACAGAAAAAGGAAGGGGGAACCACTATTTATCAATTTAAGTTAATTGAATCATATATGAAGGGGAAAGTATATAGGAGTCCTATTTTAATTTCTCTTACTTCATTTTTATATTAAACTCCTCAACTATTGTTTTTTTAAGAAAAAAACTATTTTAATGTTTAAATTATCTTTGAAAATTGGGTTGTGACCAATCCTCTCTCATAATATCATATCCCCCCATCTTTTTCTCCCCATCACTCACGTGACTCCCAAATTACTCTGTCGTGTCACCACCATCAATATGGCTCGTGATAGAATCATTTCGTCTGTGCCGACTATTTGTGCTTTAGACACCAATATCTCTATTGAATTTGCTATCTAGATTCATTTTGGATAGGGCTGTAAATGGGTACGGGTAAACCCCGCATATCTGCAAATCTGGACCTTTTAAAGACCAGTCACGGGTTTAAATTGTTGTACCCGTATACCCATAGATCTATATATCCTTAAACCCACATATAAGCGGGTCCACTGATGGGTATGCTTAGACCCAAACCTGCTATACATAAACAACTACTTAGATAATATGATATTTATATCATACTTTCCTAGTCTAACTAATATAATACTTGAGATTATGTCCCACTTTAATTTTAATAAGGTTGATATTAGTCATCTAATTGAGAATTAACTATTCTAATTTCAATTATGAGCAACATATGTAAACTTAAAATCAAAATAGTTACAAGATATGCTACATAATTAAAATATGACGATGACTACAAATATGTTACAAATTAACTCAACTAATCTTCAATCTATAAAGTTATTTATAACTATTGCATGTTAATATGCTATATGATAGTAATATCTCGTAATATTAATATAAACACAACATAATCATAACTTTCTTACAATAACAATATGATGTTCTATATGGAACCGCTTACCTGCATATCCGCACCGCAAACCCACTACTAATGCGGCTACAGATATGGTGCGAGTCTCGATTTTTTATTATGTAGATCTAGAACAGGAATTGGACCCGCTAAATTAGATGTGTATGCGTATGAGTATGGATATGGCCATACCCGCACCGTACCCGCACCGTTTACGCCTCTAATTTTTGAAACCTAAAATGAAACATCAGATGATATGACAAATAAAATAGTGAGTTTTATTTTGAGTTCCAAAATAATGTCCACCAACCGTATTCCTATCTCTATATTGCCACTGCACAATAACTTTTTTAATTATTCCTATCTCTATATTGCCACTGCACAATAACTTTTTTTTATCTGTCCAAGGACACATGCTATTCAGTCGCTTTCAATTAAAGTAGCACATGCCCACGAAGACTGACGGTGCCCAACTGCCCATGTTCGTAGCGTCGAAGCCACGGTACTGTTGGATTCTGTTTTCTATTAAATTTCCGAAACCTCGCCTCTGTAGATTCCGCAGAATGAAAAGAAAACAGGCACGTGTGTGGACTCGGTGCCCATCACCCCCAAAAGCTCGTTGCTGAGAATTTTTTTAGATATTTTGCAGAAAACCCCACCTATGAATTCAACGTCGACTCGAGAACTTTGCCTTTGCTTTAGATATTTTATATGTAGAAAAATCTACCCAATAAATGCGATGTCGACACGGCAACTCCTCCTTTTCATTTTCCTCTGCTTCTTTTCGAGGAGGGACCATTTATAGATTCATGATATACTTCAAAAAAAGTAGATGTGTAACTGGACGAAACAAAAAGAAACCTAATCGACCCCCGGCCACAATAAGAAAACGACGCATATATTCCAGAGATAGAAAATTACGTATATTGGTCGTTTACTCTTGTATATAGCTGACTTATAAATTTATAATTGTCGTGTTTGGAGGATGATATTTAAAAGGTACTGACGGCACAACTTCTTGTTTACCTGCCTTTATTTTCATTGTAATTGTTCTGTTATTAATCATAAAAGGAATATATCATTACAAATTTTAGATCAGTATCCACGAGTTGGACTACCGCCGAACGGGTAATAGATTTGGTGAGGCTAGTTTACAAGTAATATGCACGTGCGGTGACCCACCCTAAGTCAATCTAGCTACCCATTTTCTAGGTCTAGGTAAGACACATGTATCCAGTGGCGTAGCCACATGTGGGCACGGGAGGGCACATGTCCGACCCGTTGCCAAGTTAAAAAAAGGAATCTGTAGGTAAAATTTTCGATTTTAGCGATCTCCAGAGAAACGTCAATAGGGGTGCTGTGATAACCTAGATTTTAGGATTCTCAATATTCAAATTATGTGAGATTCATATATGATATTTGATCTAGATGTAGGGATGGATACCTATTTTGTGATAAAAAGGTTTTACCTAAGATCATGAATATATGTTGACGAGATTTATACACATTATTTATCTTTTGGGTACTTATGAGGCTAGGGCCCCTATCTAATAGTCTTGATGAACTCAAGTGAAAATTCGATGAATGGTGAGGTTATGAGGATCATAAAAAGTATGTTGGAATTTAATTAATGAAGATTCGATGATCAATTAAATTTTAAATTGAGGAGCTTTGGTCTTTTAATCGTTTAATATCTAGGCTATGATTAATTTGGTGTCACGTTGCCTTACTCTCTTTTCTTGGGCACGACCCAAAGCTAGGAAACGTGACCCAATCTGACTGTGAGACTTCGTCTCCCTGCTCCTGTTTCTACGGAGGAAGCAGTCTCAACCCATCCCAACAACTCACCCCAAATCTTGGATCGGATTGGAGATTCTGAAGACGACCCTAGTCTAGCATTTCTGGTGGCAGGACTACAATCTTTAGCCTTCATCCCCTCCATCGTCTCCATCAGCCACCACACCAGGACCCTCTCCACTCTAGTAATCCAGCCAACCTTCCGCTGGAAGCTTTGCGAGAAGCTCACCCTCAGACTTAGATGGAGGAGCGATGGCGAAAGATCCTACTGGAGGTCCGTTTGAGACCTGGCGAAACATCCGTCAAAGTTCTGCTCCCTTTCTCCACCACGACCTCCCAAACCAGGGTTCAATATCAATCATTAGTACAACCACCATAATGGCGGACGAGGCTGACCAGGCGAAGCTCATGGCGGCGAATGTAAGGTCAGGAGAATAGAGCTCCCTAGCAGACCTGGCTGCGGCGGTGCTCGCCGGAGGACCTAGCTGCAGCGGCTCTCGCCGGAGGACCTGGCAGCAATGACGCTCACCGGAGGACTTGGCTGCAGTGACATCACGCCCAAGGACGGAGTCCTGCATCGGATTCCAGGCCGTGAGGGAGATGAACGGAGAAAGAGACGTTTTGGATCCTTGCTCGTTGCCCTGCTCATGGTGGCGCCCAACCACAGAGCACCGAAAAACCCAGGTGCGGTGGCAAGTAGGTGGAACTTGGAGCTGCCGATGGTGAAGGTTACAGAAGGAGTGGATTAGAGTGTACGAATCATCGTTGATTTCTCGTCAGCTAAGAGCCCATCGGCGGTGACTGTGGGCTTCTGTTTCCTGGTTTCGTTGTTCTTCGCGCCGCTGTTGACCAGCGTGCCACCGTGGGCGGTCGGGTCCGCGCTGGTGGCGGTGGGAGTGATGATGGTTCGGGCTGCCAAAGGGATCGATTGGGGCGAGCCCAAGGAGTCAGTTCCGGAATGATGACAGTGACCTGGGATTGTCCCTGCGGCAAGGGCATTGCGTCGGCCTTGCGAGCACGAGGACTAGGCAACGGAGAACTTGACCCAACGATCTAGGATGATTGATCGGTTCAACGAGTACAAACCAACAAAAGTGAACGGCTCATTGCAAATCAGGGAGTGGGCAACACACCTCCATGTGAGCTACGTGGAAGACATCCAAAGCCTAATGTCGAGATCTGATGGCCAATAATTATACCAAAAAGGTAAACTCTTTTTTATTTCCCAGATTTTAGACCAGATCTTAAAAATATGATTAAAAATAGCTCCCTTGGCCTATAAATACCCGAAAAATATCCATAGACTCAGAAAAATGCCCTCTTTCTTATGAAACCTATAGAACAGACGTTTAGGACTTTTTGTTGGTGATATTAAATTTAGAGTATAATACTCCTTTTAACAGTTTATGGTATGAAATAAATAATATCCGATTGAGATTAATTCTCATAAAATTTTCCTAGAACCCTAATGATGATATACATCCATATTTAGACTCTGGTCTGAGTAATATATCTAAATAATAGGTCTTTTTCTATTAAAGACTTTTTAGATGCTTCCAATCCCATTTTAATTCTAGAAAATAGATCAGTCATCAGAAAATTACAAAAATTGGACCAGACCTCTAAAATGACACCCTAGTCAGTAGAAAAATATCAAACACAAGTATAGATCAGTTTGAACCAAGGTTTGACCTAAACCCTAATTTGGACCTAAAATACCTAGAATATGATGAACATTTATTAATGATGATTAATTTCTTTAAATCAGGTGATGACCAGTTTATCTAGATGATCATGGATATGTGAGGAATATCTGAACTCAGGTACGTGGGATTTATTAAGTATAAGACTAGTTTTCTGGTTGCATATGATATGTGATATCTTGAATGCTCGTATTTGGATATGATTGCTTGGTTGAACTAGTATGAGTTATACTTCGCCAAATTTAAGAGAAATATAAATGATTATGATGGGTTGTAGCTACTAGAGCACATAGCCCGGTATGGATGTATGTTGCCTAACATGGATGTATGATTCCTTGGCCCATGTTAGATGTATGATGATATTCTATTGCCCACACTAGATGTAAGTCAAGTGCAAGTATGTGTAGTACAACCGCATCAAAGTGAATGCAATAAAATGAATGTTTACTTGATTATAGCTTTAAATAATGTTTTCTTTTACTCTTTCTTTCTCAAGTTATTTCAATTATGCAAGCATATTAGTATGTATCTTTCTACCCATGTGCACAACACCTTGTGTGTTGATTCGTTGTTTCACGTATGTTTTAGGTTCAGAGCTAGCTTGGGATAAAAGACGGGAAGTGAGCAGTTGTCCAGGTTGTACCTATTGTCTAAGATCCTATTAGCATACATGTCCATACTTGTAGATTTTTCATTCAATATGTAATTGTAAATCATTTTGTAATAATTCATATTGTAGAAATATACATGTGAATGTTGAGTATGTTATGGTTGTATGTTCATGTATGCGTATTATGCTTCCACATCGCTTTCTGATATGATCGGATGACGTTTTCGGATTCTGACATCTCATTCCCAATAGGGTTTGGAGAAATCAAAATCTGGGGACGTCACAGTTGGTATCAGAGCATGAATAATAGCTACACCTAACAATTGCTCACCATGAAACATTAAACCTAAATCTCACCTTTCACTTTAAACCTTAGAAACTTAGTAAGTTGTTCTATAGGAATAAGGTTTGGCTTAACCTCTAGGTTAGAACCTAGATGTTCGAGAACTAGGTTTAGACAAGTGTGTGAAACCCTTTCCATATAGAGCTCATATGTATTGGGTAGCTACACTAGTCTACATCTCGTTCTCACCATTTCACTGGGTGACATGACACTAGACTATCTACTGTGTGTGGGACACTCGATTTTGCTGATTTGGTTTTGTTTTCCAATCGGCTTGAGCCTCGACAGTTTTCTCTGACGTCTTCTTTGTCAGAGGAAAACTATATAATATTTTATTAAATATATGTAAATATAAAATGTGTCCCTCACACTGTAGAGTAGTTAGTGTTCATGCAATCTAAGTGAAAGGGAGTGACATCAGTCTAGAAGAGAGAATAGATCTAGATTAGACGTCTAGAGCCTCATAAGATTATGTGATAGATAGATAGACAAAAGAAAGATGAAGGAAATAAGCATATAGAATCGTATCTAACTTTGAACTATGACGGTATAAGTTTCCTTATTAAGATTTGAGTGTATATGAGTTGAATCCACTCTTAGAGGATCTATGCTAAGTTGTAATGATGAAAGTACATTCCTTTTACCTACTTAAGATAAGCTAAGTTAAGATAGAAATGAGTGTACATGAGCCTCAAGCTCATATACAAGGAGGACGTCTAGTGGTAGGATGAGATATGTGGTGAACTCTAGAGAGAGTAAGACCCATAGGGAGAAGGTCATAGGACCTAGCCTCCAATATATGAGGTATGTGTTAAAAACAAAATGTCCTACACTAGATTACTCTTGAGTGTTGAGTTGAGTCCTTATGCATGATTCAAATCTATATGTGAGCTTGGGATAAAAGACGGGAAGTGAGCAGTTGTCCAGGTTGTACCTATTGTCTAAGATCCTGTTAGCATACATGTCCAGACTTGTAGATTTTTCATCCAATATGTAATTATAAATCATTTTGTAATAATTCATATTGTAGAAATATACATGTGAATGTTGAGTATGTTATGGTTGTATGTTCATGTATGCGTATTATGCTTCCACATCGCTTTCTGATATGATCGGATGACGTTTTTGGATTCTGACATCTCATTCCCAATAGGGTTTGGAGAAATCAAAATCTGGGGACGTCACAGTTGGTATCAGAGCCATATGATAATGTCAATCCTTTGGCTAAGTTAGGTCCTAGCTGGAGTGACATATTTTGAGAATCTTATCATTAGTTGCAAGTGAGGTAATGTATGAGCTCTAGTTACGAGAGTATGATGCTTTGTGCAAAAGATACTCAAAATACATGTTCTCCCTTCTTCTTCTCCTTTCTTAATATATGATGATAGAAACCTCACTTGAGCTATATAGATGATCCAAGGAGTCACTCGTATAAGCTTGACCTATTCTATATTTCCCCCTATATCATACATGTAGCACCCAAGATTGAAATCATGATAAGTTTGACTTATAATATTCTCTTTCCCTTCATATGAAACATGAAAGATATGATGCTGAGATCATGGGATAAAATTAGTATATTCTCTTTTTCCCATCACATAATACATGCAAGACATAAAAAGTTGAACTCATGAACTTGATATAAAGATATTTTTAGATCATATGATATATGATCAGAAATATAGTTTGTAACTTTGATCCTTCTTAATGTATACTTCTAAGCTGAGTATGAATATCACACCATAGGGTGAAACCCTAACGGTCAAATATGTTACGTAAGGCCTTCTTAAGTAGGAAAAATCCTAATCTCAGGGATGAAGATACATCTCCTCTAATGCTGAAATCATTGTAAGATGTTGATCATAAAACATATTAATGATGTTAGATTTGAACGATCTGAATGTCATGGCATATAAACGAATTCCTCTTGAACTTTAAAGGTATGAACAAAACATGTACTCTTAGGGGTGATGTAATCCCCAGATATCATAATGCCATGTTATGGCTAAGACATTAAGTGATGCTTCCACATTTATAAGGTGGGGTGGATGCACCCAAGAATCTATAGACCCTATGTTGACAACTTAGAGTGCATGCAACTATGGTGGTCTTAGAACCTAAGCAATGAAGATGTATATGAATTTGAACTTTTTAATATCACCATGATTGTGAAACTAGTTGAATTTCGAGGACGAAATTCCATATATGGTGGGGTGAATGTGATAACCTAGATTTTAGGATTCTCAATATTCAAATTATGTGAGATTCATATATGATATTTGATCTAGATGTAGGGATGGATACCTATTTTGTGATAAAAAGGTTTTACCTAAGATCATGAATATATGTTGACGAGATTTATACACATTATTTATCTTTTGGGTACTTATGAGGCTAGGGCCCCTATCTAATAGTCTTGATGAACTCAAGTGAAAATTCGATGAATGGTGAGGTTATGAGGATCATAAAAAGTCTGTTGGAATTTAATTAATGAAGATTCGATGATTAATTAAATTTTAAATTGAGGAGCTTTGGCCTTTTAATCGTTTAATATCTAGGCTATGATTAATTTGGTGTCACGTTGCCTTACTCTCTTTTCTTTGGCACGACCCAAAGCTAGGAAACGTGACCCAATATGACTGTGAGACTTCGTCTCCCTGCTCCTGTTTCTACGGAGGAAGCAGTCTCAACCCATCCCAACAACTCACCCCAAATCTTGGATCGGATTGGAGATTCTGAAGACGACCCTAGTCTAACATTTCTGGTGGCAGGACTACAATCTTTAGCCTTCCTCCCTCCATTGTCTCCATCAGCCACCACACCAGAACCCTCTCCACTCTAGTAATCCAGCCAACCTTCCGCTGGAAGCTTTGCGAGAAGCTCACCCTCAGACTTAGATGGAGGAGCGATGGCGAAAGCTCCTACTGGAGGTCCGTTTGAGACCTGATGAAACATCCGTCAAAGTTCTGCTCCCTTTCTCCACCACGACCTCCCAAACCAGGGTTCAATATCAATCATTAGTACAACCACCATAATGGCGGACGAGGCTGACCAGGCGAAGCTCATGGCGGCGAATGTAAGGTCAGGAGAATAGAGCTCCCTAGCAGACCTGGCTGCGGCGGTGCTCGCCGGAGGACCTAGCTGCAGTGGCTCTCGCCGGAGGACCTGGCTGCAACGGCGCTCACCGGAGGACTTGGCTGCAGTGACATCACGCCCAAGGATGGAGTCCTGCATCGGATTCCAGGCCGTGAGGGAGATGAACGGAGAAAGATACGTTTTGGATCCTTGCTCGTTGCCCTGCTCATGGTGGCGCCCAACCACAGAGAACCGAAAGACCCAGGTGCGGTGGCAAGCAGGTGGAACTTGGAGCTGCCGATGGTGAAGGTTACAGAAGGAGTGGATTAGAGTGTACGAATCATCATTGATTTCTCGTCAGCTAAGAGCCCATAGGCGGTGACTGTCGGCTTCTGTTTCCTGGTTTCGTTGTTCTTCGCGCCGCTGTTGACCAGCGTGCCACCGTGGGTGGTCGGGTCCGCGCTGGTGGCGGTGGGAGCGATGATGGTTCGGGCTGTCAAAGGGATCGATTGGGGCGAGCCCAAGGAGTCAGTTCTGGAATGATGACGGTGACCTGGGATTGTCCCTGCGGCAAGGGCATTGCGTCGGCCTTGCGAGCACGAGGACTAGGCAACAGAGAACTTGACCCAACGGTCTAGGATGATTGATCGGTTCAACGAGTACAAACCAACAAAAGTGAACGGCTCATTGCAAATCAGGGAGTGGGCAACACACCTCCATGTGAGCTACGTGGCAGACATCCAAAGCCCAATGTCGAGATCTGATGGCCAATAATTATACCAAAAAGGTAAACTCTTTTTATTTCCTAGATTTTAGACCAGATATTAGAAATATGATTAAAAATAGCTCCCTTGGCCTATAAATACCCGAAAAAATATCCATAGAATCAGAAAAATGCCCTCTTTCTTATGAAACCTATAGAACAGACATTTAGGACTTTTTGTTGGTGATATTAAATTTAGAGTATAATACTCCTTTTAACGGTTTATGGTATGAAATAAATAATATCCGATTGAGATTAATTCTCATAAAATTTTCCTAGAACCCTAATGATGATATACATCCATATTTAGACTCTGGTCTGAGTAATATATCTAAATAATAGGTCTTTTTCTATTAAAGACTTTTTAGATGCTTCCAATCCCATTTTAATTCTAGAAAATAGATCAGTCATCAGAAAATTACAAAAATTGGACCAGACCTCTAAAATGACACCCTAGTCAGTAGAAAAATATCAAACACAAGTATAGATCAGTTTGAACCAAGGTTTGGCCTAAACCCTAATTTGGACCTAAAATACCTAGAATATGATGAACATTTATTAATGATGATTAATTTCTTTAAATCAGGTGATGACCAGTTTATCTAGATGATCATGGATATGTGAGGAATATCTGAACTCAGGTACGTGGGATTTATTAAGTATAAGACTAGTTTTCTGGTTGCATATGATATGTGATATCTTGAATGCTCGTATTTGGATATGATTGCTTGGTTGAACTAGTATGAGTTATACTTCGCCAAATTTAAGAGAAATATAAATGATTATGATGGGTTGTAGCTACTAGAGCACATAGCCTGGTGTGGATGTATGTTGCCTAACATGGATGTATGATTCCTTGGCCCATGTTAGATGTATGATGATATTCTATTGCCCACACTAGATGTAAGTCAAGTGCAAGTATGTGTAGTACAACCGCATCAAAGTGAATGCAATAAAAGGAATGTTTACCTGATTATCGCTTTAAATAATGTTTTCTTTTACTCTTTGTTTCTCAAGTTATTTCAGTTATGCAAGCATATTAGTATGTATCTTTCTACCCACGTGCACAACACCTTGTGTGTTGATTCGTTGTTTCACGTATGTTTTAGGTTCAGAGCTAGCTTGGGATAAAAGACGAGAAGTGAGCAGTTGTCCAGGTTGTACCTATTGTCTAAGATCCTGTTAGCATACATGTCCAGACTTGTAGATTTTTCATTCAATATGTAATTGTAAATCATTTTGTAATAATTCATATTGTAGAAATATACATGTGAATGTTGAGTATGTTATGGTTGTATGTTCATGTATGTGTATTATGCTTCCACATCGCTTTCTGATATGATCAGATGACGTTTTCAGATTCTGACATCTCATTCCCAATAGGGTTTGGAGAAATCAAAATCTGGGGACGTCACAAGTGCCCTACCCATCCCGAATCCGCATGAAACGTTCTCGTATGCGTGATCCCAGCCGTCTCTGCGTCCATTCGGCTTCCCACGTACGTCCACTCCCAAGTCCCAACGAAGACTCCCCATTTCCCTCTAACTCCTTGTTTCTCTCAAACTGCCAATAGATATAACTCTTTGTTTCTTTGAAACTGCAAATAGATAATCGACATATGTTCTAGATTCATATTTATACAGTGCCCCCTATAAAAAATTCCTGGCTTCGCCACTGCGTGTATCTAGTTTGAGCCGTGTGTTGTGACGAACAAAACTTGAAGCTCAAGGTTGTCCAGGTTAACGGAATTCAATCTGATTCTTTTGAGTTAAATTTTGGTGACGCCCAACATATTTGCATGCACCGCTCACGCTCACCCAATATCACTTGTCAAAACTACTTACCACATTCACCTTTGAGTTGTCTCCCACTACTCCCTACCTACCCGATGGTCCCACCGACTTTCTCTTTTTTTTGTGAGAGAGAAAATAAAAGAGGAGGGAAGTGAAGATGAAAAGAAGAAGATGAACAAAGTAATGAGAAGAGGGGAGAGGAGTAAAGTAATGAGAGAAGAGGAGGGAAGTAATAAGAGAAGGGGAGGGAAGTAATAAGAAGGAAATAGAAGAAAAATGATGAGGGAAAAGGAGGATAATTAGAAGGGGGATGAGGGAAGTAATAAGAAGAGGAGAGGAAGGAAGTAATGAAGAAAGAGGAGGGAAGTATGGAAAAAGAGGAGAGAAGTATAGGGAGATATGAGGGGAGTAATGCGTATGTGTATTCAATCAGTTTTTGGACATGTAATTATTAATTTTGAGCATTTTTAACTATTTTTTGGTGCTTTTATCCATTTGACGTCTAATGAATGCGTAAATGTGCCCAAAAATGCGTAATTGACACACAAAAATACTTAGTGGTACCCAAAAGTAAAATAGACAATTGACACCTCAAGTTACTTAATGACCCCTAAAAATAGGTAGTTGGCGGACAAAAATGGATAGTTGACACTCAAAATAACTTAATGGCGCCCCAAAATATGATGAACTAATCAACATCAGTAACAATTTTGGGTGCTTTGAGTGATTTTTTTAGCACTTTTAGCAATTTTTTTGCGCTATTTGCCCATCTTTGGGCTTTTTAATCATTTTTGGGTGTATATTCGTCTTTTTCAAGCTCTTTATTTTTGGACACGTATTCATCGATTTTGGGTACTTTAGCCATTGTTGGGTGCTATTTGGCCATCTTTAGGCACTTTTTGGCCATCTTTGGGGGCTCTACTCATTCTAGGCATATATATTCACCATTTTTGGGTACTTTTAGACCTTTTTGGGTGCTATTTAGCCGTCTTTGGGCGCTTTTAATCATTTTTGGGCGCATATTCACCATTTTTAAGTACTTTGTTTCGGGGTACGATTCATCAATTTTGGGCGCTTTTAGTGATTTGTGGGCACTTTTACTTGTGAATACACGCCTACTGAACATGAATATGTCCATAGTTCCATCATCTCCTCTATTTAATTCTCTCACTTCCCACCTCTCAAACACGCCTACTTTATGTGTATGTGCGCACATTTATGTTGAACTTATGCCTATAAATGTCGAGTACATGCCTATTAATGATGAATACACTCCTATTTAGTTCTTTCACTTCCATCCTCTTCTCCCATCACTTTTCTCCTAACTTCCCTAATCTTCCATCGTCACTTTCCTCCTCTTTTCTTTTTTACCTTCTTCCTCTTTTTTCTTTATGTTTGTGAGAAAATAAATATTAGTAGCATTTTCCCTCAAAAGTATATCAACATTAGTATTGTTTGAATGTATTTTTTATCACATATCTAATAGTTTTTATTTTGTTAAAAAATTCATCACGGTCTAAAAACTATAAACAAAACAAATTATTCTCTCACCACATCACCTCTACAAACCACTTTTGTATATTTTTATCAAAAATATATCAAGATTAGTCTTATTGGAATGTATTTTTATAAGGAATCTTATGATTTTTGTTTATCAAAAGTTCATCACAGTTTAAAAGCTATAAGTAAAATATGTTTATTTATCTACTACACAACCACCTACCATCCAATTAATGTCCGCCACGTCATCCTCTCAAATCAGCCTTCTTTTCACAAAACCACCCGTCCTCGCACGTCAGACGCACGCTACAATCTCCATGCGTGACTAGATAATTTTCGAATTTTTTTCGTTATTCAGACAACCTTCTCTCCTAAGTAGTGACACGCTATTGACCGAAGTAGACAACTAGTTCAATGTTGACCGTCTTACCTTCGGTAGCAAGGTATCCTCGACTTTTTATGTTAACAAACTACAGTTACCTTGCAACAATATAATGATCTTACGTCAAGTCCGTAGAGGTACTAGATGTATATTTTTTCTTTCTTTTTGTAAATTTTAGATTAATATCTGCATTGGTGAAATAAAAAAAATGTCCTCATTTCATCCATTGTGTGGATTGAAGGTATATTAGGTTCCAAGACAAAATGTGGAAAACCTTCTTATGAAATGCTGTATATTCTAAAGATAAAGTTTAAATTCTTATTTATTTATTTTAACTACCTTCGAGTTATAGTAAAACATGTTCATTTATGTTATCTAGTCTCTTGAAGAAGTTTTATGTCATCCAAGCAAAATGTTTTGCTTATCGACCAGTGTATTATACTAGTATGTTTTTCGCACGTCACAAAATTTATGTCATTATTAGGTCGACAAAGGTCACCCCCAGACGGTTACTTTAAATCATTATGTATATAATTTATCATGATAAAGGTGAAATTGATCGAAATGTATAGAGTATAAGATTAAACATATGGTATATAACTATTTTTATTAATCTAAAATTTGTAAGAGTCAAGTTAGATAGAATATAAGTCCATATTTAGTAGCATTTGAACTCCATCGTTGAATGGAAGGTGAAATGTATTAAGATTTGTCAAAACTACTAGACCGATTCAAACAAGATCAGGCACATCTAGGAGTTTGCATATACCAATCCTTAGGGGATTGTCTGCTCCATCTTATGATGGACTGCCTTCAATTTTGACCTAATCATCGGTCATATATTTTCTACAATTATGATCCTCAATTTGAGTTTTGAATTGATCTCGATTAGATAGACCATATAATATAAAATATTTTTAACATGTAAGTAAATGTCATATTTTTAGTTAGTACTAATATTTACGAACGGTCACTGGAAGTCGACTACATGATGACCAATTCTAAAGAAGACAAATTTCATATCACTTTTTTAAATTTTATTACTCAAGACTTAGAATTAAATATCTGTTAAATTATACATGAACCAGAGTCATATAAATATTTGAATGACTAAATTTGTATTTTTACTATGTCACATATAAAGTTATCTTAACCTTAGTGTTAGAAACAAAAAAGATATATTAACAAAATTGTCATGCTTATGAATAATGTTGTATAGATAAGAATCAAGGAGGTAATTTGAAGTGGCATGAGGCTTCAAAGAACTCAAATATGTAACTTCAATTACTTTTTTTTTAATTATTCAATTCAATATTAAAAAATTACTAATGAAAAATGTAATATTTTACATGAATATTCCCAATATGCATGTTGTCAGAGTCCCATATTTAGCCCCCTAACAACACACGAAGGATCTTAGCTATTCATGACCGAGAAATAAATAAAATAAGAGGATAGATAGAGGAGAAGTAATAAATGTTGATCAAAATATCTTCTTATTCACCTCAAATAGCTTTCTAGATGAGCTCCCTACAAAAAGGATGAAATGGCATGGATGACGGTGGAGAATGGAGAGAAATGGAATAAAACTAGGGTTTCTAGGTGGAAATGGAGGTAGGATATGAAGTGGTTAGGTGGGAGAGAGTAGGTAGCATCTATAAGTAATAAATGAGGTCATTCCCCGCATCATAGCTACCCTAAAGCCATATATAGTGGCTCGAGATTCTAGGGCTGAGTAGGGGTAAAGTAGGAAAGTCAATGGAAAGAGTACGATTAGTGTTCATGGAAAAACACCCCATCTAATCCACCATGACCGTTCTAAGGTCATGGTGAATTCTCTTTTTGTTTGGAACATGCATGGTGAATTAAGTAGGAAAGTCAAGATTTTTAAGTAGGCTTGACTGCAGTCATTCTTAGGAGAATGGAGATAGAGTTAAGTTGGGAGAACGAAAGTTCTAGAATAGAGCTATCATTGAGGAAATTGGGTAGAACAACCATTCTGAGTAGATAGACCATACCGAGAAGGTGTAGAATTTTAGGGGAAATGGGGATTGGGAGCTCATTTTAGAATAGACTGGCAAGACAGAATGGTTGTTCTGGCCTTTTCATGCCATGATTATTCTATGTCATGGGGTGTCCCTTCTTGTTGCTCTTGGACTTTGTTCCACTTAGCCAATTAAAGGCTCTGTGGCAATGGTCATTTCAAGATGTCACAACCATTATGAAGGCACTTTTTGCACTTTGGCTTCTTCACTTGAATTCCAGGGAAGTAATTTGTTTGGGTTAATCCTTGATCATCTTCGGTAGGTTGGATATGACATGAGTGCATTGTCCTCCGCCATGGATGGTGAAGTCCTCTGATCACCCTTCACCTCCTCTTTCATTCAATAGAGCTAAAATACATATACAAACATGCAGATAGACTCCATAAGTGCATTTGACTACATTAGAGATTTATTAGGAATAAGCATGCATTCTATCCATCTTAAACATGTTAAATAAGCATAATAAATACATATGGATACTCAAACTAGGGCTCCATCAGAGTCCTATCTTTAGAAATAGATATCATGGCAATGAAAAACTGGAGAAATAGTTAGAAAGGTTGTGGCAAAATGTTTGGGGCGGAAAGGTTTGTAAGAATGACAAACAAGGAGGGAAAGAAAGTAATTCAATAGAAAAATAATAAAATAATTCAATATACTTTATTAAGATGACCTTGTAAAGGAATAAAACAACCTGGTGAGAGGATACAAAAAGGATGACTACATAAACATTTATAGAGCATGAATGTTGTCCCTCTTTGTCAAATTCTCTATCTTAGACACATGGTACAAGGAACTATTGTATATTATGCACTATCTCAATTATGTCACAACAACTCCATCCCTAAAATTAGTGAGATTATTTCATAAAGAGATATTCTATTTGATGTAATTTAAGAAAGAGAAAATAAGCGGGAAGTGACTAGGAGAAATCATTTAGAAGAGTTTATATGTATCCTGTTGCATTATGTGTTTGTGTATACATATAAAAGACAACATTTATATTTATTCTTAACTAACACAATAAAAGTACGGTGTACTAACATAAAAAAATAACTTTCAATCAAATCTAGATAGGGGCACTTGAACTAACAAACATCGTCAAGCCAAAAATAAACACATGGTAAGCTCTAGAGTACAATAAAACACCTCTCTTCGATAGGAAATCACAAGCTACAACTATGAAGAACAAGTGAAATTCTAAATGCACTATAAAATTGCTAATTTTCTTATATGAAATAGTATATTTACTTTTGTGATATATATCATAGTACTGTTTTGTGACTTATACTTTTATTATTACTTACTGACACATTCATATGTAAAAGTATAAACTTTATTATGATTAATAATGTCTAAAATCCATCCACATGCTTGAAATAATTAACAAGGATAACAATGATGATTGGGAAGTGATCAACGAACTCAAAGACATACCCTTCTACAACCCATGAGAAAAGAATTGCAATACAAGTGCAAGTGTTGATAATAAAGGACAATAATTATGTAAAGTGGAAATGAAAGGAATTTGAAGAAGCATATGAAATAGGAAGTTAGTGTTTGATAGAGAGAATTAAATCTCTCAAACAAAATTTACAAAGGCATAGGGAAATTTGCAAAATAAAATTTCTCAAAACTTTAAATAGGTCATGGAGGAAAACAAAAGGCTAAAAGGGGGAGGGAAGAAGGAATTAAAAGAAGAGAACAAAGATATAGAAGATAAATTAGGGAAGGTTAGGATAACATGATAAATATAATAACTAACCAACATTATGAAGGAAAACCAACTCACTACTTTGTGCTTGAAAGGGAAAAATAATTTTAAAAAGATACCTATGATAAAGAATATCAAGTAAGTAACATTTGAGTTTGGAGAAAAATATGAGAGATTGTTGTATAACTTAGTTCACTTCAATTTTTTGCACCATTCCTTGTACTCAATTTTTTTTTTTCAATTTGACCTCACATCATCATGGACATGTCCGAGGATCTTATTTCACTCTCTAATATAATAGTCTAGGGTCTGATTTGATTATCTAAACAATAATATAGTAAACCCTAGCTTGATTGAACTCTTGTCTTGCTATGATTAAATTCATGACCTAACTTGATCAATTTGACCTCAAATTTTCATACAAGCTTGCAACGTTGATTCATGGCGATGGTACAAATTTGATTTCAATCAGCCTACAATTAGTTATTATTTTATGAAGTTTTACCCCATAAATTACCTTTTCCCTCTCTATTTTCCCTTCTTTATCCCCTCATAACCAACCAATTTCTCTTTGAATATGGTTTTTATAATTTGATGGTACAAATTTCATTTAGATTAGATTTCCCTATAATAGGTTATCATTTTCTAAAGTTTTTGACCAAAAATTGCTTTCTTTATTTATCCCCTAACCCAACCACTTTCACTTTGAATTGGGTTTTTATACCCTGAACTACATGATGGTGGGTGGCTCAACCCCTCAACCCATCTTCCATCGGACAATCCTTCCAATGGGTGGACCTGACTTCTTTAGATCCTAGTTGGGAGAATAAGTCTCCGGCTTTCCCCTCTCTCATTGCGACAAGCACTATATCGTAAACACTAACCCTAGTATGCCTCACCTTATAAAGATTGCACCCTCAGTTTTATCTCTTTCCCCTCTATCTTTCCCCCTTTTTTCCTCAAGAATCTAGCCTCAAAACTCTCCAATTCCTCACACTTGTTTCTATGTCTATTGTCGCAATTGTGACATAGAGGTTTGACCTGATGTCCCTTTGGCCAAAATCATGGCTACCCATACCTTTATGAGGCTTGGATAAGTTCAACCGGCCCTTTTTCAAGGGTCTTCAATCCCTCTCTCCTCCTTCTCCATGAAGATACAATAGGTAACTGACATAGCGATCATTGTTTCTCACACAAGTAGTGGCTAGATGGACGTGAGAAATCCCACCCACCCATTCAAGACAGATCAATGATCAATCTCATGCCAAGGGGCCAAATTGCATGACTAAAAACCCCTTCCTCATGCTTTCACAAATAGTGGAGAGGACTGACGTACATCCTTCAATTCAAGGTCCCCATCCAATGTCTATTGATTTTATGAGCTTAAGGCTGTTGTCTCCCTCTAATAGAAAATCTAATATATAACTTTTATATTTGAAAATCTCTAAAAATGCATAATATGTCCAAAAAAATAATTGTAACCAATAAATTTAGATCAACAAAACCTAAGAATCCAATGGACCTATATTTCATACCAAAATCTTGTCTCTATTCCACTGTGATTTTAATTGATGAACCTTTATGGTATTTGAATTCGTTAAGATGATCAAACATCAAGATTATGACCCCAAACCTCTAGATATAATCATATTAGTGACCTTATAAATACTTGTTATCATAAATTTGACTTTGATGACTCTTAATCATGATGACAACTCAAACATGAAATATGCCCTAAACAATATGGTTTATTACTAATTAGGAATATTCCTGATTATTAATATTTGATTGTTGACATTTTGTGTTATCACTCAAGAACCCTGGATCTAGTCATGATTTATGTCTTGATGATTAATGGAAACATATAGACCCACTCTTAATTACTAATTGATGTCTATCATGTGAAACTCTATCATCTAACCCTAGTATTCTGGTAATTAATCCTATGTTTGTTTGAATATTATTCTCTTCCCTTTTAAAGATCCTGTTACAACTTGGAATTGAATCTTTACCTCAAAACTCTTGATAATGACATTGCAACCTTTTGAATATGATTTAGGGTTAAGTTCTATTATGAACTAGGTGCGAAATATCCCTTGAATATAATATTAAAATGATGTTAAAAAATGCTACTAGTATCAAATATTTGGAAACATGGAATCTTGATCATCGATGCAAAACCACACTCAAGTTTGGTAATTAGACTTAAAAACCCTAATGTTGGTCCTTTTGACCCCTAAATGTTATATCCCTATTTTGACGCATGTGTTCTATTTTACATGCCAGGATTTTGATAGTCTTGGTTTAACTTTCCAAGATCTATACTATAAATATGAAAGGTATGCTTTATACTCCTATTGACCGTGATTATTTTATTGCTCATTATATAGTATATGTATGAGTCCCTATGCTTGGCTATAATACTATTTTGATCTATTTTGTTCTCTATTGATTGGTATTTTGTGTTTCTTATATCTAATTTTACAAAACCTAAACAAAAATTATCTTTATATTATACAAAATCTAATTCCCATGTGAATCTAGATGGATTTTGGGTAAGGAGACAATCTTATTGCACCTGCCTGTATTGTGGGATAGGGGTGCAAGTCTTGATGCACTTGCATGTATCTTAGGGTAATGGCTCATTTGGACTGTACCTTGGTATTTCCTTAAGTAGTCATGACTCATATCGACCTATCCCATGGGATGTAGGCCCTATAATTGGCCATTGTGGATATGTCATCCCAGGTATAATGGAATTCATAAGTAAAATATGCTTGTTGTTTCTAAATGAATATTATTGAGATATTGTTTTGGTATTCTATTTATTCTAATATTTTTTTCAAACATTATATTCTTCTAAACGTACTGAGTTTGACTGATTTTTATAGTGTACCATGGAAGTTGCATTTATGGTGTTGAATTTTATGATTTTGGGTCATAACAGGTATATGACGACAACTTAGCAAGGTCATGCTTCCATTATTCAGATATCTATTGAAAACTATGAACAAGTTTCACTGAAATAGAATTCTACGTGGGAATATTTGTTTGATTGTGATAGAATGGATAGCTAGTTAGTTTTTTGTTCTTTCGTATATAATTACCTTTGGGCCACCTTTTGTAATAGTATTGGTTCAATGTCAATGGAAGAGAATTTTTATGCAATTACCACATATGTTGTTTGTCTGATCTTTTGACCGCTCTGAGATGAGCACTTCAATTCCTTTAACACTATCAATCTAGGTAGTGGGTTTTGGATTGGGATAAAAATGGATTACGGATAGTTGGTATTAGAGCTGTGCACACATCTTGTAAGTGATAATTGATTTAAGTTTCAACTCGCTTGAACCAAGGAAAAACTAAAGTCCACAATGGGTGAAACTGAGGTGTCTAATATTGAGCACAAGGGGTTATGACTAGTAATCACATCCTATCCATCTAGTTATAATGGTTGAGGTTCCTCATTCATCCTGACCTTAGTGGATCTAGAAGAACCTAAAGGATCCCATTTAATACCTTAGAGAGTATTCTATCATCTCATCTCTCCTCTTAGAAATACCCCAAGACACCCATCTAGAATGAAGTTGGACCACGACCCATATTTTTCTCTCTCTAGTCGTGTGCCTTGACTTGAACCTTGTTCTCTTGATTACAACAACCTAAGATGGGAAAAAGTAAAATATGAAATAATTCATAAAATGTGACTAAAGTTATAAGTTTTCCATAACCTAATATATTGAATCGAATTTGCATTATGAGGAACTTATGGAGTTAAATATTTTTTTCCAACGAATTCACAAAGTTAGTACAATAACAAGGATGAAGTTGATGCTTCTTGTATGAAGGACAATTAGGGAAAAGAAACACATGATAGGGAACCCAGTGGGGAAGTAAATGTTAAGGAACCACCTAATAAAACCCATAAGGATGGAGTGTGGGAAGAACAAAGCAAGTTCCTCATGGAATTCTTCTGCAACCTATTAATCAAAATAACATCCTTAGACCCTAGAAAAACCCATATCACCCTAAGTGCCTTTATCCCTTCTCCAAGCCCCATCATCATGGAAATTTGCACAAAAATAAAAGTCGAAAACCTAAGGGAGCACTAGCTGAGGTGCACAAACTATGGGAATAGACATTGTGGAACTATTGGCACAAAACCTACTTTTCCACTTGTATAAGAAGGAAGGGTATTTTAGGAATGAATTTTCATGCCCACATCTTCCGAGAGGTGCCAATCCCAAACTTAACAATGAGAAGGACTGTGATCCCAGACCTTGAAATGAATAAGATCTCAAAAATCAAAATTTTGCCAAAGGTACTCTCATCTTATGAGATTCTTACATATCTTGTTATGCACTTATTATGATCTTGTAAAAATTATATGCATACTCAAAAATTGATCTATAATCACCTATTTGATATTGAATCTGACTATGGATATGCTTAATTTTAGATCTCAACTCTGCACTTTAAATAATGAACTATATCTTGTTAACCTACAAAATGATCATCCAAATTTTGACCCCACTTGATCAATGTAGTAAGTATTATGACAAGTATGAACACATCATGTTTATAATGAGTAGTAAAGTAATATGACATGGATCATATGGTCTCAATCTTTTGAATAAATTATGAATTTTGGGGAAAAAGATTCATTCAAAGAGGGAAGGATGTGATGAAGTGATTTTTAACAATTAGTTCTGCTTCACACTTTTTTACCATTCATTTACTCAGTTTCCCTCATCTAGACTTAGTATCATCATGGAGATATTCGAGGATCTTACTTCACTCTCTAATGTAATATTCTAGGGTTTGATTTGACTATTCGAACATTAATATATGAAACCCTAACTTGACTAAACTCTAGTCTTACTTTGATTTAATTTGTGATCTATCCTGCTCAAATTGATCTCAAATTTTTTCATAAAGTTTGTGACACGAATTCCTAGTGCTTGCCCAAATTTTGTTTCAAGAAGATTTTTCTAATAATTAGCTATCATTTTTTGAAGTTTTTCTCCAAAAAACACCTCCTCTCTATTTTCCCTTCCTTTTCCTCTGATCTGACCACTTTATGGATTTATAAACTCTAAATTATGTGTTGTTGAGCACATTGAAACTCCCATAGTTAAATCTAAATCCAACGTGTCATGGGTTGTCTTCAGCCTAGGGCATGGATTAGGAAAGTTAGGTATTGTACCCCGAGCTTTCTGTGATTGTCATACCCTCATGGTACATCTTTCCTTATGAGTTCTCCCTCTCATCGAATTCATCTCATCTTTATGATCTTGTGATGAGTGGATTCATCATCTAATCTTTCTTATATAAACCTCACCATTTTCTTTGTCTCTTTGTCCTCTATTTTTCCTCCTTTTTCCGCTGCCATCTAGCCTCAAAACATTTCAATTCGATGAATCTATTTCAATGTGCCCTAGTGCAGATGCGACTTGGGATTTTTTGACCCTATGTCCCCTTAGACAAAATCATAGCTACCTCCACCCTCACAAGGCTTAGGAGAGCTCAATCGATCCTTTTATTTGGTACTTTGAGTCCTCTCTTTTCATTCTCCATGTGGATCTGATAGGTGAATGCATTTGCAACTGCTGCTTCTCACATAGGATGTGATTGGGTGGATGCGAGAAATCCCATCCACCCATTCAAAAAGGGACTATGATAAATATAGTGCCAAGGGCCTGAATCGCATGACCAACTCCTTCCTCATGCTTTCATAGTTAGTGACAAGGATCGACATCCACCCTCTAATCACAAACTGGACCACAATGGTCCAACGTCCAAAAAGCACCAATTTTAGACATTTAGGTTGAGTTCTCCCTCTCATAGAAAATTCTAAGATATAGTCGTAATCATTCAAAAGATCTAAAAATGCATTTGTTGTCCAAAAATTAAGTGTAAATAGTCATTTTTTATCAGTAGGACTCTAATGGAACTATATTGAAGATCTATATATCATCTCTCTTCTACTATGATCTCAAAAGATGATTATTTATGGTATTTAAAATAGTTTAAATGATCAAATTTCAAGTTATCACTCAAAACATATAGATCTAACCATATCAACAACCTTGTGATTACTTACAACCCTAAATCTAACTTTGATGAATCTTAATCATGATGATGACTTGGACTAAAATATGCTTTGAACATTAGGATTGATTACTAAATATCAATATCTTTAAATTTTTTTTTTTTTATTAATAACTTAGTCTTTTTATGACTCAAGAACCCTAGATCTAGTCATGATGTATATTTGACGGTTAATAAGAATATATGGACAATGGTCTTGACCACTAATTAATTTCTATGATATGAAAATCAATTATTGTCATCTAACCCTAATAGTGTGGTCATTAACCCTATGTTTGTTCAAACCTTATGATTTACCCTTTATGGATCATGATTTAATTTGGAATCGAACCTTGACCCTGAAAATTTTAATAATGACACTTTCACATTTTGATTATTATTTAGGGTTGAGCCCTATTATGAACTAGGTCTGGAGCATCCCTTAAATATGCCATTTAAAATGATGTTGGAACTTGATAGTGGTCGAGGACACTTGAAAACATGGAATCTTAACAATGGATGCAAAAACTACACCTAAGTTCAATAACTTGACTTCGAAAATCCTAATCTTCGTCCTTGTGACCCCTAAAAGTTGATACCCCTATTTTGATGCATGTGTTTTGTTTTACATGCCATGACTTTGATAATCTTGATTTGACTTTTCCAAGATCTATACAGTGAATCTCAAAGGTACACTTTATCCTCCTATTGCCCTTGATTATGGTATTTATTGTTCTATAATATATGTATGATTCCATATGCTTGTCTATAATACTTGTTTGAGCTACTTTTCTCTCTATTGATTAGTCTTTTGTATTTACTATATCAAAATATGCAAAAAACAAACATAAATTATATTTCTATTATACAAAATATCATTGTTGTGTACACCTATCTATATCTTGGGATAAGGACACAATGTGTTGCACCTTCCTATATATTGGGGTAAGGGCACACGTCTTAGAATACCTGCTTGTATCTTGGGGTAAGGCCACCTTTGCAACTTACCTTGGTAATTCCTCAAGTAGTCATGACTCATCTGGACCTACTCTGTGGGATGTAGGCCCCTAGAAAATAACCTCTTGAGTATAATGGAGTTGTAAATGAAATATGCTTGTTATTTTTAAATGAAGATTCTTGAGATATCATTCTGATATCTTGTCATTTTGTAATACTTTTTGAAAGCATTACGTTCTTCTAAGCATGTTAAGTTTCATTGCATTTTATAGTGTATCAATGCTTGTGCATTAATTGTGTTTGATTCTGCAATTGTAGGTCATATTTGGTATATGATGACAATTTTCCAAGATCATGCTTCTATTATTTCAAAGTCTATTGAAAATTCTAAACAAGTTTCACCAAACAATAATTTTACGTTGGAATAATTATATAATTGGGATGTAATATCTAGCTAGTTAGTTTTTGTTCTTTCATATCTTATTGCCTTTGGGCCATCTTTTGTAACCATTTGGGTTTAGTATCAATTAAATCTATTTGTTTTTATTTATTTACCATGTATGTTGTGTGTTTGATCTTCAGACCGCTCAAAGATGGATGCTTCAATCCTTTTAGTATCTACTATCCTGACAGTGGGATTTGAATTGGGGTAAAACAGATCTGTGATAGGTGACATAAAAGAAAAAGAGGTAAATCAAGATGGGAAGAATCAATAATAAATGAATTAAGCAAAGAAATAAAAAACTTGAACCTGAAAAGACTATATTTGGAAACATAAATGATTAAAATTGAACATGTTAAAAGAGGTGGATGATTTGCATCACCATTTGTACGGAAAGTCCAAATCAATTCATCGAAGACTTGATCAACATGACTCCTTGTATTATTCAAATATGTCCACTTATCTTGTCCGAAACTAGACCCTTTTCTAATTGAAGAACTTGACTCCCACCTACAAAGAGGACAATAGTTTGGAATATAAATCATTGAAAAACTAGTAAATCATTGAAAAGCCAAAAGAAAAAGAAGAACACATGAATGGGTCACAAAAGATAATATATAAATACTTTTTAAGAGTATAAGGAAATAAAAAAACTAGTAGTATTGAAGAAAATTAACAGATTGTAAGGAATAGTACCTACAAATATTAAATTAATATTAGAACAAATAATTTATAGAAGAAATATTCTCATTACACTTTTGTAGTGTGTTGTTATTATACATCCATATAGATAATTACATGGTTATCTTCCTTCAAAGTTGAATAATATAGAAAATGCATATCTGTTAGTATTACATAGACCTATAAACTGACAAATATCTCACTTACATAAATACAGAATAGGAACAAAATATTCATCATATATGACAACTACAAGGGAGAGTAGTGGAAGGAAGAATCAAAACAATTCAGGAAAAACACAAACTAAGTGTAAGAAATACATCTAATTTATTTGAGATGTACAAGAAGACAAACAAAATGATTAAACATGTAGTAATAAGAATCACCTAAAACTTGTGTTACATACCAAGAAGAGAGTGGTGCTTTGAAGATGACACATGGTACACATGAACACAATTCTCCATGCTATTTTTGAGACACAATACTTGAATCTCTAGTGACAATAATTATTTTAACAAAACTACAAATAATGAAAAAAAAATAGACGATCGACAACTTTTTTTATATGATAAAAACAACTACAAATCATAAAAGGAAGTATCCAATCATATGGTGTTTCTTGAAAACGTGTCCTACTAATAAAAATACAAACAAATGTAGAATGTACTAAATTTAAGGAATGACTAAGCCACATTACTAAATAAATTGTCTTTATTGCATGTATGAGTTTGTGTAACTGTGGAGATAGTAAGTCAAATGCCAAGCTTGTTCAACATCAAGAAAAGGACTTTCACATGATGGATTCAATGTTCACAATACTAAATAATGACACATGTTAGATCCTATTGGAAGCAACATTTAAAGATAAAAATACGTCATACAACTTTATTTCAGGAAATTCAACATACAAGAGAGAAGTGCATTGATGGTAAGTATTACACATAAAATCCCTAGAACTATGAAGAAATATACAACACAACACAAAAATGTTTCTTATTGTAGATTGGATGACTGTTGAAATGTTTCAAAGTAGTACATAATCAAGGCGGACAATTGTTTCAATGGGAAATCAAATATGTTGACTGCTCACTACATGAGGAGAATGAAGTGGGTAGTGTCATGTTTGTCTTGAAATACCTACACTTTCTTGGTTAATGGACAAAAGATCAATTTTATAAATGAAACCATGCTAAAAATATAGTTGGTATATTTTAAAAGAAGATGACATTTGGGAGATTAAAAAGTGTCAAATAAACTTAAGATTCATAGGGGGATTGAAGATGTGAAGGACGTCAAATGAAAGACAACCACTAACGAATACATATCAAGCCTAGTCTCTTTGTTAAAGATGATTTTAATGCAGACTTAACATGAAATTGGGTCAAATAGATTCCTACTAAGTTTTTTCTTATTGATTTTAAACAATTTTGGTGTCTTTTTTAAATAAAACATCAAGAGAATGTAAATTTAATTGTTCTCTAAGGTAACTTCAAGTGGATGTAATGATTACATGAAATTATTATAGTATGTCAAAGCACAATCAAGTTAAATATAATTACTAATGTGTCGAGTATAAACTTCACTTGCTTATAATGATAGATGTTTTTCTTGGAAAATTGGGTTGTGTAATTAACTATATTTGTGAAGTTTTTGTAGATATAATTGTAACCTCCAACAAAAAGGTATACGTTTAATAGAAACAATGATAATAGTTTGCTTGAAACAACTAGACATATATTAAATGAATATCAACTATAAGAATGTATAAACATGTACATCAAATTGTGGTATACATGAACAAACTATAACTAGGATGGACAAATTATAGTATATAAGGAGAAGTTCTGATCAAACAAAAGAAAATGTATCATATCTATGAAGTACAAAATAAAATCAAATAATCTATTATCGACACAAAAGAAAGAAGAAACCAAAGTATCTACAAAAATTGAAACAAATATATACATATGGGTGTGTACATTTGTGTGTGTGTGAGTGTGTAATAATAAATTTATATTTAGCAATGTAATAAGAAGAGGGGATGGAAGGGGCCACGACCCCAAAGTTTTGGGATATTTTCTAAAATCTATACATGTATATTCATCTCTCAGAATTTGATAAGTCGTGCTATGTTTGCTTTCTTATCACCAAACTGTTAGTCTTTGAGTCTTATCCATATATAGGCTCTTTCCTCAGTCACAAATCGAGACACAAAGGTGCATTGATTCTTTTCTATTTTATCTTTTTTTTTCAATTAATGTGTAAATCTTCTTACAACTAGTATTAATCCCATTACCTAGTCCAATAACCCCTCAACCTCAAAACCATGGAGGCAGAAACCAACATCTTTACCGCCCAGATGTGCTAGAAGGCCTCACACCCCTTTCTCATCATTTTATCAAATACAACAACTGATATTATACAAGTGGGTAAGACTTTTTTGTCTCCAGTAAAGACACATGAAAAGCCACCAAGTTGAAAGATAACTTCTTTCTTTCAACAATCCAATTAGACATGGTATGTCTCAAGGCAATCCATACTCAAAATAATTTGAAAAGAATTAATGTCTAAGAGTATGAAATTAACCACTATAGTATACCCATTAAAACTCAACAAACATCTAGGAAAAACTTATGTCATAGTTGTTGATTCATCTAGCAAAACTATTAACATCAACTTATAAGATAAATAATGACTTAAAAGATTTAATCCACTAACTAAGAATCTTCATATAAAAGAATGTGTCACACCAAGATCTATCAATATTGTAATTGAAATGTTGTTAAAGAGAAGTACCTCACCTGTGACAACTTTGGGTGAGACTACTCCTTCTGATTGAGTCATAGAGATAAAATGTCATGTAGGTCTCCCTCTTCCATGGTGTCCTTATTGTCCACTACTGGTACTAGGTGCTCCCCATATAAAGCCTGAAGCCACTAAATAACTTGTTCCTCTAGATGGGGTTTGCCTCTGTTGAGTCTAAAATTGTGATTATGAACTTTTTTCATGTATAAATTGAAGCTTTGGGCAATCCCTCTTAATATACCCCATATATCTACAGTCATAACACACTTGAGTATTGACTCCCCAACACTAAAAAGAAAGTGTCCTACCACAGTTGTCACACACATCCATATCTTGTCTTTGTGGTCCTGTCACTAATGTTGATGACTCTGAAGGCCTTCAAGAAGCTTCCCACCTAGGTGGTGTATTTTATCTATTGGGGCTCGATCTTCCTCTACTATAGGAAAATACAACATCACTTGAACCGGATCTTTGCCTACCAAAGAAACACGATGATTGGCAAACTGAGATATTAGGTATTCCAGTTCGAGTCATCCAGCAGAAAATACTTGATGAATGAGGTCAAAGAACTTGGGATCATCGATCTCTTCAACAATGAAGACCTCATCCTACTTGGAGGAGAAACCACCACCTCCTTTGTAACCACTATGAGTCTATCCTCCTACACCAAAATATCTACATATTTTCTTTCTCTCAAAGTGCTTATCAACATTAATTTATTCCTCGATATGTCTTGTTGCTTCCAAAAATTCTCCAAAATTTTCTCTATCTCTTCTCTTGATAGATAATATATGTCTTATCTCAATTCTTAAACCTCCTTGGAGTCTCCTACATTTCTCTATATTGTATGTTACTAGATGAGGACAAAAGTTAGGCAACCTTGTGAAATATGCCCCATATTCACCAAATGGCATGATACCTTGTGTAATATTCTCCAACTATCTAATCTTGTCGCTTAAGAAGGTAGGAGGAAAATACTTAAGGTGAAACTCATCTAAAAAGTCTCTCCATGTCATCACTATTTTCCTCCTTTTATCTTACACTCCATGTCCACCACAACTCAACATCTCCTTTGAGTATATAGACATCATGATTGATATGCTTATGTTCAGGTAACTCCATTAGGTGAAAAACCTTTTCTAGTTGTCGATGCCACACATGTACCACAGTTTGATCTATTATTCTAGAAAACTCAATTCCACCAAGCATCTTCACCATCTCATAGGATCTCATCAAGTCCATTTTAGAAGATGAATATCTTTTCTCTATCTTATATTTTTCTTTAGTTTAAAAAATATGGCACATACTTGTATCCTCATCCATATCTTCTCTACCTTGAGACATTGCATGAGGATTAGGGATATAATAACTCTCAGTTTGTTCCTCACCAAGTACATGTCCTCTTTTTGCCATCTGCATATCCATAACAGAAACATATATGTTAGAAAATTGTAGTTCAAATAGGAAAGCACCCTAATCCTATTGGTCTCTTATCACCCCTATCTAAAGCCTAAATTCAATTTAGGTTCAACCTATGCTCTGATATCAAATTTTTTGTCTTGACCCAACCCTACTAACCAGAGTTTAGGTTCACCAAGGAGGGTTTAGACTAACCTTCCACTTCTAAACACTTATTAAAAATCAGACATTAATTTTTATTTTTGTTTATTTAATAGAACTAATGAAACATAATGTTCACTAGAAAGATAACATCTTAATTATGAAAACCACAAAAGGTTACAATATTGTTAGACTTGCATGTAAACGTAACGGTTTATGCTTTAATAAACATGAACTACAACTGATTACAAATTGCACTCTTTTATCACTCACTCACTCCCAGGATCCAAAGAGAGGATAAGAGACCATCTAACTAATCTAACTATTTCTTCATAAGACTTCTACACTACTCTTAATTAAAGATGGCTTCTACCACTTCTGTGGAGCTAGTCATTTAACTAAAAAATGTATCAGTAGGTTTGTGAGATATTAGCTTAGTGGTAGAGAATCAATAGGTACCTATGATGTTTCAAATGTTATAGATAATAGAATTAAATACAAAGATTATAAGCATGATAGTTAAAATTGTAAATCATTCAACATGGAAATTTGATTTGATGAAAATTGTAGTAAATAAATTAAACCATTTATATGCCTTTTGGTCCATTCATTATGCTTTGGACCCACATGAGGTGTACTAGAACATGTGGAAGCATCGCGGAAAGTTACAATCTCATTATACAAGACTTAGAAGCATGCCCAACATCCTTAGTATTTAATCTCAACAATTATGTCTGTATCTAGTTTTGTCATGTATAACTCTCTATGGATAATGGGAGCAGCCAGATATATGGACTCCTCTTCTAAACCTAGGTACTGGTTGGGGAGTCAAAACATTATGTCTAACTCTACATCAGTGGTCCTATCGAAGATGACCACTGATAAAAAACACAAGTACGACCAACATCCTCAATTGATGTTGGGTACCACATTATAATAAGGAGTCTACCCTCATTGTCCTAGACCTCAAACCCTGATCTAATGCATTCCACCTAACTCAATTTGGATTGATCCTCCAATGGATAGCATGTTTCCTCCTCACAACACATGCCTCATATGAAAGGTTCTATAGTTACCAGAGCATATAACATATAATGATATTTAATTATCTAAATAACATCTTTATCATTACTAATATTACCCTAATATTTATGAGTGAGCATTTATCATAAATCATAGAAATTATTAGGCTAAAAACAACTTCTAGGGTTTCTCCTAAATTCACATTTAAATCTTTTAGATCAGGAATAGAGAAAACTTGAGGTTGGTGCCTCTAATTCCATCATTTCATTCACCATAATGCTTAGTATCTCACAAAAACAAAGATTATATCAACATCATAGCATCACATATACTATATAATGCATTTCTCCTATAGAAATTTACTAATCAAGCATATACATTTCACAGTACAACACTACTTAAGAATCGATATAGAGACACCATTATCTCAAGTTTATTTGTTGTAAATCAAGGTTAGAAGGTGATTTTATACTCATGTAGATCTAATCCTAGGTCAATGATCTTAGGTCTAAGCTTGCAAGTCCATATTTTGGTCTACAAATCTGGGATTTAGGGTAAAAGCCTCAATAAATATCTTCTAGCTGTCTAACTTTATATTTGTTGCTCCAAAAATGATTTGTTGGATTCATGGTTAGGTCATTGGTTTCCCTCTATTCTTCACATTCCTCCTAAAAGTTTCCCTAAAAATCACCTCTCTATTAGTCTCTTGAGCAATCTAAGGATCTGGTTGTGTGGAAAATTGAAATAGAAATTTAAAGAGATAAATATTTTGGATTTGGATATGTATAGAAAATGTTATGATCATTTTACTAATTCGTTGTATAAGACAATTGCACAGTCCATTTCCTTGGTATGTGAAGCCCGTAGGCTTGCATAACCCTTCAACCTATGTGGTTGTGGGTCTACATGACCCTTCAGCCTACATGGTCGTTGGCTTGTCTGGTGTCAATTTGTGTGGTTTTCGGTTTGTGTGGCCATCAATAGACCTGTCAAAATGGGTTGTTGACCCACAAGAACCCATCGATCGACATGTTTAATATGGGTTTAAGTAGGTATTATGTTTACCCATTTAATTATGTGTCACACCCAACCCGACCTATTTATTGGATAGGTTTCATGGTTTAACTGGTGGGCACCCGTGGGTGACCCACTTAAAAAGAATAGAAATTGAACATTATGTTTTGTAGATGAGTAGTTTTTAGAATCAGAGGGAATGATTATATATTTAATGAGCATTTGTACATATAATGTTTTATACTTATTTATAATATATATTTGATATATACTTGAACTTAAATGTATATATTGAATATTTTTCTTTGTGTTGTCGTGCAAAATTTATGTAAATAATAACAACCATTTCCACTTTGTACCGATAGAAATGATAATATTATCCTAATGTATTCTTATATTTAAATTATAATATCTTGTTGTCTTTTGTTTTGGACATCTACACGCATTAAAAAATGTTCCTCTTTTATATTTGACATTAAAAACAACAATCGAGCATTTTTTGATGTTTTAAACACTAAATTACTACAACAAAATGTTGTTTTCTATTATGATTAATGCAAACATAATAAAATAAATATTATAATTTATGTTACACGTAAAAAGAGAGTTGCATGCAAAAACATATGTAGAAACTTATATTTTTGTCATTTTTAATAAGAACTTAGAAATTTATTACAAGTTACATGCGTACTCGTGGGTCGACTCATGACTCGTCGAGTTAGGTTTGGGTGAAGTTTTGTATAACCCGTTCAAAAGTAGGTCTTTTTTACCCGCTTCTATAATGACCCAAATCAAGCCCAACCTGACCCACCAGTTTAAAAGTGAGTCTTTTTTTACCCACACCCATGAGAACTGCATCCATAATGACCCGAACCAAACCCAACTCGTCCACCCATTTGACAAGTCTAGTCGTCGGTTTGCTTGTCATTGGTCTATGTTGTTGTCAGCATGTGTGTCATCTATTTGTGTGGCCATATGCCTACGTGTTGTCAGTCTGTGTGGTCATTGGCCTACATGTCACTGGTCTACGTTGTCATCAGCCCGACGAAAAAACAAACTAAAGTCATATTTGCACATATTTACTATAATGCCATAACTCTCTCATTGTAACTTTGATTTGGTTCGTTCTTTTTTATTTGAATTCATAATTGAATTCTCTAACATTGTTTTGATAAAATATCAAATAAAAACTTAATTATCATTATTATATCCTCAAGCATCATTAATTCATTTGCCACATACATGTGTGGACTATCTCTATATCAAACTAAGCTCGGATCTCATGGTATGTCAAGTCATGATTTTGATTACCAAAGAATAAGTTCAAAATAAAATAAGGCCAAAATAAACTACAAGATAATTAAAGTACTAACAAACGCTAAATTAACAATAAGGTTATTTTTAACCCAAAAGTTACTAGTATAAAGTGTTATAGGTTGAAACATTACACTAGCTATAAAAAACAATCATGCACATTTATAGAGAGGAAATATTAAGTGCAGTCAAAACCTTGTGAAATAGATCTACACACTGAATATCATAAATCAGATTAATTTATCAAATATGATAAATTTGAGATGAAATGGCTAAGATATGGAAAATAGGATTTCCATTCCATGAATGGGTCAATATTGTGAAATATGGTGTATATTGAATGAAAGCAAGATACAAGAAAAGGGTTCAATTTGTATTTACAACAATCCATAAGATCAATTCTAAGGCATTAGAAGAAAATGCTTTAAGTAAACATGAACAAGGGATATTCAAGGTAATATGTCATAATTGAGTAAAAGAGAGAAGAGTATGATAGATTATTCATAAGACTCAAAAGAGATGCAATATGCCTAAAATTGATTTCAACTATCAAAATCAAAACCCATGGCCCACATAGGGTATCCCTCACCCAACATTATATTAAATATAAATATCATTGAGTTTATAGCCTACAAATATACTATACTATTATAAATAGATTTAGGTTATAATATGCATATTTAGGTAGATAATAATTTCCTAATTGAAGTGAGAATTTATTTACTATTTTCTGACAATGAGGTAATTAGTTATAATTTTACCACATTAAATTTGGTTTTAAAATTATTAAGCAGAAAGCTCGGTCAAATAATAAAACTTCTCCTCTCATCATGTTTTAGTAATATGATGTGTGATAGGGTAATAATGGAAAAACCAAACCCCAAAAACATATGCATATCAAATTCAATTGGATACTTGAAGATGTAAGTGCCCATACTAAATGTCATAAAAACCAAATTATATCAATGAAAAAAACAAGAAACTAATATCCCAAACCTTTGATCGGTTATGGAGAAGAAATTGATTCTACATCTCATCTCCTCAAAGATGTAGACTGACTAGATTGGTTGGGAACTGTTGGAGAGGGACTCCATCATCCTTAGAAACCGATATATAACTACGAGAACCCTTTCAAAGGTTTTTTTGCGGTTAAAAGTTTCATAGAAGTTCATCCCAAATTCTGGGTCAAGGAGGAATAAGATCAACATGCATAAAGGAAAACTCAAAAAATTAAGGATGTGTTTGAGTTCTTAATGACTAAATGGAGACAATCAAGGAAGAAATATGAAAAATCAAAGTCCAAACATAGACATTACAAAACCCATAACAAGAGTTTCAAAGAGAATCCATAAAGAGGTAAAGCTAAGGATGTACCTTATTTGAATCAATCAACAATATGAAATACTTAGTTGGGTTAAGAGTGAATGGTCATGAGGATCGAAGACACATGTGATGCTCATGGATATTCCACCAAACCCAAAGGGGTGACCACATGTAACCATGGTTAGGGGATGTATGTGTGGAAAGAGGTGTATCAAAGGTGTCAAGGTGGATATATATAGGTTTGAAGGTTGGAAATGGCAGGGATCATAACCATAAAGGGGAATGGGGGTATCGAAGGGAATCAAAGTCCATTGGGTGTTAGGACCACAATTCCTAGTGGTATATGAGATCCATATGGTCAGGATAATGAGAGGACCAAGAAGAGGATGAGAAGAAAAGGTGAGGAAGAATATATACGGGAAGCAATCAAGGAAGAAAGTGACACGAATATGGAGTCCCAAAAATGAAGGGAGTGTGCCAACGGGATAACACTGCAGGTGTTGTGTGAGTCTGATTAGGACTCTAAGCATATTTGGAAAAGGAAATAAAGGGCGACAATTAAAGTGTGACAAATCAAATCGTCCACGTTACAAAACATAAGGTGGTGGAAGTCGATGATATATTTGAGTGCATGTAGATCTGTATTATATAGGATTCAAATAATTAGATACCAATCTATATTAATCAATTTGGGGAGCTATACTTACCCAATTAGATTGAAATTTGGCATCATAGGTAATTCAATAAGCTAGATTACAACTTTGAAGTTAGATTTAAAATTTAGGAATTTTTTCTATGGTATCTAATTAAGATATTGTTTAACCTCATTATCTTGATATCTCTTATCATATATCATCATTACCATTAACATTTATCAATTAAACACATACTGACATTTTTATTATTAACTCAGTTATCCTATATTTTTTTGCACAAGCCCACATATATTACTCAATTACGCCATTAAGTCACCTGACTCCAATATTAACTTATATGATGGCATTCTAATCAACTTCAATTACACAAAACATCCAAGTATTACACTTCCATTTATTAATACCAAATATTGACACATACTAACTTTTTATGCATGTATATTCACATATACTTACTTGTAATCCCATATGATTTACACATATATATATAGTCAAGATAGAATACACTCGAGTGTATTAAGAGCAGAATACACTCAAGTAGTTTTTCATGATGCAATATTTTTTTTCAAAAATCTAATATGTTGATCTTCTTAAACATGTTGTGAATAGCTCATATGCAAAGTTTGAGCATATTTGGACATTTATAGGCCATGTTATAAAGACCGTAAAAATTATGCATTTTAAATTAGTTTCGCACATCGATTTTGTTGCCCTTGGATGAGTGACTTACACTCTTCCAAATGGGCTCAAAATTTGTATGTAGCCTAGTTATAATATGATGGTGAAGATCAATGGTTTACATTTTGAGAAACATAGTCTTGATATGCAAATACACATGTGTGTATTTGTGCGATTTGTACACTCTAGTGTATTCTAGCCTGACTCTCTCTCTCTCTCTCTTTATATATATATATATATATATATATATATATATATATATATATATATATATCGCACGAATACACTCAAGTGTGTTTGCATATCAAGAGTATTTTTTGCAAAATGTAAACCATTGATCTTCACCGTCATACTATAACTAGGCTACATAAAAATTTCGAGCCCATTTGGATGAGTGTAAGTCACTCATCTAAGGGCAACAAAATTGATGCACAAAACTAATTTAAAATGCATAATTTTTGCGGTCTTCATAACATGAGCTATACATATCCAAATGTGCTCAAATTTTGCATATGAGTTGTTCACAAGATGTTTAAGAAGTTCAATAGATTAAATTTTCAAAAAAAAATATTGCATCATGAAAAACAACTTGAGTGTATTCCACTCCGGATACACTCGAGTGTATTCTAGCCTAACTATATATATACATATACATATATATATATATATATATATATATATATATATATAGTCAGGCTAGATTACACTTGATTATTCATTACATGTTTAATAATCTTAGTTCACTTGCTAAGTCACATTTGGTTAATAGGTTCATTTCAAGTGTACATTAACCTATGCCATGAAACACTTATAGCTAAGGTCACTTCTGTGTCAAATATGGTAACAAGGAAGTATCTATTAGGATCAATCGAGTAAATATTTGGTTTAGGTCTAAGTGATCACTATTCATCATGTATATAACATAAGCATTTCCATGTCTAGGGTTAGGTTTTATGAATATATAATAATCATCATTGCATAGTCTACAGATCATGTTAAGGTTATGTTTAACATGTTCAAATATTCACCTAGGCCCCTCTTGATGTGTGTATAAGTCAACTAAGGTAATTATGGTACATATCTAAACTTATTG
The DNA here is from genome assembly GCA_963693085.1 of Alisma plantago-aquatica. Classification (NCBI taxonomy): domain Eukaryota; kingdom Viridiplantae; phylum Streptophyta; class Magnoliopsida; order Alismatales; family Alismataceae; genus Alisma; species Alisma plantago-aquatica. The sequence goes on from OY856409.1 coordinate 511,806,239, forward strand.
GGACATCTATAAATAAAAAAGCATTTTTTTTATCTGTCAAACTAGGATTTCTAGAGTTAGGCCATAAAATCTTGTTATGTTAAAGGACTCCACCCCTTAAAGATGATTTCATCCTTGAAACTTATATATTCAAATTCTTGCATACACTACCATTCTTCATCAACTAACAATATAAATTTGTGTAAAGTATCTATCAACAAATATCTATCAGTCTCTACTTTCTCTTACACATCACCATTCATCATTGCCTAGGTTTTAAGTGTTTATCTACCCTACCATGTGGTTCTTCTGTTAGGGGTTTGCTAGTTACTTCACTAATCTTAGATTGTGACTTATCTTTATAAATTGATGATCTCATCCAAGAAAACTTGTCTTGTTGCACATATAGTATTAAAAGGAAAATAACCAATCTATAATAAAACTAAATATGAAGCCCAAAATCAATGCAAGAACCAAGTCAAAGAGTCTAATGTCTTCATGTTCTACTACTTCATTATCCTCATCAAATTATGCTCTAAAGTTGGATATCATAACCACACAAGGGATACATGGACAACTCACTTATATAGAAAGTGATCCTAAATCAAGACAGTTCACTTACTCAAGATTCTTATTAACACATCATAAAATTATGTGACCTTGTTTGATACTAACAAAAAAGGTATTTAGTAGGGTAGACATCTCATTTAAACAATTTCCACATAAGGTAAGGGTCCTGCAAGGAAATCATGGGAAGTAAACAACCTAAGGGAGATATATTTGAAATAGTAATAATAATCAAGTGTCCTAATTATGATATTATACTTGTAAGGAGCACGACTGAAAGAGGATCCACCCTTTGTTCAATCAAATAAGAGTAAACATTTTCATGCCAAACACCACGAGAATTTTCTCAAAGGAGGAATGCACCATTATTCAATACATAGAGTACAAACTCAAAAAACCAAAGTGCAGCCACACGATAAGATCATATAACTATTATGAAGTCTATCAAACTATGTTCCACACCCATAAGGGTGGATACATAATAAGGCCAAAACAACTAAGCTACATGTCTAATTCTACTTTATCTCCAAATTTTAGCTGATCTTGTGTGGTTGATCTATCTCAAGTAATCCAAGATGCTTTTCACCTAACAATGTTGAGAATAAAGCCCGCTAAAGAAGAAAAAAGGAAATTGTTATAACTTTCAATTATGTGTACATATAGTTATTGGACAATATTAAGGATTATAAACGCAAATATATATATATATATATATATATATATATATATATATATATATATATATATATATGTGTGTGTGTGTGTGTGTGTGTGTAAATATACATATGTAAAGTTCCCATTCAGGGATAGAAAGAAATAGAGAGAGAGAGAAAGTTTACTACTATAAAAGGATGTCAAAATAACTTTAAAATAAGACTCACAATAAATGAAACAAAGAATTAATAATAATTATTTCTTACCTTGAATTTAGGTAAAGAGAACAATTATGGACATTGAGTTAAATTGCATGCAAATTATTATGATAAAACTAGAATAAAGATATAGTTGGCATGAACACCATAGCCAAAATATTCAAGTGAGTAATGGCATCACCACATAGTTACCTAGGAATGGGAAACACCTTTTAATTCCTATGTAGAGAAATACAAACAATTTAATCACCACCTAGAGTGACACCATCGACATTTACTAGCTATCAAAGTCAAATACAATCATTAATAGAGAAGCAAGGTTAAGTGTAGGCGAATACATGAAAGAATCCAAATTAGAGTTACCCCAAAAATATGCTTAAATTATATAAATTTATCAGATATAATAAAAATTGAGATAACATGGCCAACATGACTATTAGGCTTCCATTAATTGAATGGATCAATATAGTAAAATTGCAATAGGATGCAACTTGAATGTGTTTAAACAAGATACAAGTAAAGGATTCAATTTGCATTTACAACAATCCATAAGATCAATTTCAAGGCATTTAACCTAATATGGCTCAAATAGACATGAATAAGAGATCTTCAACACAATATGTCACAATTGAGTCAAAGAGTGAGTGAGATAGAGAATAGGATTAATTATCTAATATGAATCAAAAGAGATGTAAAAACCTCAAACTTTGTATCAACGATCACAACAAATACCATAGGTCCACATAAGGCATCTCACCTAACATTTTGTTAAATACATAATTTAAATCTGTGTGTATTAGTTACACCATAAAGTATAATATCTCATTATCGCCAAATATAGGTTATGAATTATACATATTTTGGTTGAGAATAATCTTTCAATTCCAACAAGTATTTAGTAACATTTTTGACAATGAAAGGAACGAGTTACTATTTTACCAAGTTAAACGTGGTTTCTAAATTATCAAAATAGAAATCTTTGTCAAAAGTTCAAACTTACCATTGTATCATATATAACGAATATGATGTGTAATAGGGAAACTATGTAAAATCAATAAAACATGTGTGGTCTAACTACATTGGATAATGAAAAAACCAAAGTGCCAACACTTTATCTAACAAACAAAAATAAGGAAGTTGAATACCAAACTATAAAGAGGGGATCCACTCTTCATTAAATTGAGAGATAAGAACATCATTTTCTGAACATGAAAGAAAGGAGGAATTTGATTATTTTTCAAATGGTATATGTGTTACATAGCATAAAAGTTTATAAGCAGTAGAAAGAAAACTATTACAAAGTTACCTCTTATTCCATGTACAATTATTCATCACCATAAGAGGCAACACTACAAATAAAATGGGTACACCACTATTACACAACTCATGTTGTCAAGGAAAACCTCATCATTCCAAGCTATCCTCTTGTCGACATCCCAAAGGTGATCGTCTCGAGTCAATCTCACATATAACTCCTAGACCTAGTAGTTTTGGGAATGACATCCAATCAAAGGAAACAAAAAGGTATGTGTCAGAATGCTTCTATATGGACAATAAATGTATTTAAACATTTCATATTGGATAGGCATAAAAGTAGGGGTCCCCGTTCAAGAGGGGGTATTAGCAACTAGGTAGGTTCAAGAAAGGATAAACAAAATAAGGAGTCATTTAAAGAATAATATAACATGATGAAGTGGCTTGCCATTAATCATTGCATAAAATCACAAAAAAAAATAGTTGCATGCATTTAGATATAGACCAGATATCTAGAATAGGGCCATAACACTGTTGGATCATGGCCTGATAAAAAGAAGGGTGGAAATGCACACCCCATGTAGGATACACACATCCTATTATACAAATGGTTGTTCCCATGAACCACTACTTTAGATAAAAATTCTAACATACACCATGAATATATTGAGAAGAAAGACATATAGTTTATTTATAGTTCAATTTCCAGGTAGTAAGTCAAGTGAGGTCATAAACCCTACATTCAAAGGAATCAAATAAATAGTTTCTGAATTTAGGAATTTCTAGAAGGAATAAAAAGTATGGGTAAATAAAAGAGAATTGACTCGTTTAAATAAAAATGGGTTAATAATCACATAAATATCCAAATTAAAATGAGACTTCCCATACCTACTATTCATAACTAAAGGTCAACTAATTTGATATATTTGGTCCACAAAATCAAGCTTTCATTGTAGAAACACGTTAGGTATGTTAGCCAAAACAAAGTGAATATGACTACACATTCCTAGTGTAGCTGTACATATTATTGTTACCTAGTATTGATAACATAAAGGCATGTTATGGATTTAAATCTTAATCAAGTGAACATATTAACCTTATTAATCCATTTTAGTTCTAACATCCATTTTTAGACACATTAATATTCTGATAAACAATAGACACATCAATATAGGTATGGCTAGGTTGCATGCATGTGTAAGTAATAATATGCACTTCTCCACTTTGGGCATTCTAGTTTTATTCTCTCTCTCTCTCTATATATATATATGTATATATTATACACACATGTATATATATATATATATATATATATATATATATATATATATATATATATATATATATATATATATATATATATATATATATATATATATATATATATATATATAAGACCCCTGACCTGGGGTTTTGGGATAAACCTATTTGTTTTGGCTTGAATAAGTGCTTAGAGACTTAATCTAATCCTCCGAGATGATCTTATAGCTTGTGGAGAGATTGAGTCTCCAATTTGAGCTTGTTTGGAAGATGTTTGTGCCTTGTGTGCTTGTTTTGACTCAAATTGCAATTCACCTAGTTGTGAGGGTTATCTTGCAATTTGTCACCTCTAGAGTGTTCCTTATATCTCTTAGCTTCATGAGAGAGAGTTTTGTGCTTTGGGTCACCTTGGTTGAGCCTTGGTCGAGTGATGGCACCCCTAGAGATAATTAGGATTTCTAGGGTTTGCTTGGTTTTGACTCATGTGTGAACCTTGTTGGTTTGTCGTGACCATGTGGTGTCTTTTTAGTGTGTCTTGATCAAGACACCTCCTCTAGGTATTTTTGTCTCGACCTTGATGGTTTGAGGTGGTTTGGGTCGAGACAATTTACCCTTTTATGGAGTGTCTGGACCTAGGTGTCTTGGTGTCTTATTGTCTCGACCTGGATGTGTGTGGTGCTTTGGTTTCAACCTCCTTGAGGTGTCTCAACCAATACCATGTGCTGGGGACCCAAGAGGTCGAGACCCAACATCAGTTGTATCACAATCTCATGCATACAAGGTTTGAGTGGTTTCATGCTAGTTTCTTGGGTGGACAGGTGTCCCTTTGGTGCCTCTTGGTGTTGACACATCACCCCTCACCCTACTTACCTCCTCCTTTTATATATAAACCCTTTTCTCTCCATGCAAGTGACCCTTTTTGGCCCTTATCCTTCTCCTTCATTGCTTGCTCGTCCTTGGATCTTGGTGGAACAAGGAGAGTCGATCCTTAGAGATTTGGTGACCAAGATCCCTTGTATGTTGTGACTCTCAATCATCTTCAACCTTGCTAAGTGTATAACTTTCCTTGATGGAATTTCTTTTGACCTTCTCCTCCATCTTCTTATTCTCTTTTCTCGGCCCTAGACCATGGAACCCCCATGGTGGTCGTTTAGGAGAGGAACCCCTCATCACAATGGTCATAGGTCATGCTTTGACAAGGTGGACCCAAGTGTGAGGAAGCCTCCTTCCCTTTTTCTCCCTACTTCTTTTGGTTTGTCCTAGAGATTCTTGCCCTCTTTTCTTGGGTTATCTTTGACCTTGGTGTCTTATTTTCCTTGAGTTGATCTTGTGGCCAAAAGTGGAGCCTTTGGTGGAGCTTCATCATCCTTGGTGATTGTGTGCTTGGAGCTAATGATCCTTGGAGTGATCTTCCTTAAGGTGGGTGATATAACCCTCTACCTTCTCTATTACATCACTTTTCATTACTTGCATGTTGTTGTTCCTCTCACTAAATGTACCCCTTTTATGCTAGTAGATAATACCATGTTTTAGATCTTAGTTTATGGTGAGAATCATGCTTGGGTTGCTTGGAATCTGAAACCCTAAAGTGAGGTACCCAATTTTTGAGAACGATGTGTCATGGTGGTTTCCTACCTATCTTTTGATCTTGGCTTTGATCACATGCATGATGCTCATGTACCTTGGTGTATTACGAAGTTTGGGTTCTGTTTTGGATGTGTTAAATGTGGATTAACTCTTTTTCTTAAACCCTAAAGTCTATGTGCACTATTTCTAAGTGATTTTGAGAAGATGATCTTGTATGTATCTTGAGCTTTGGTTTTGTCACCATGTTTTAAGTTTGGCCTTGATATTTTCCTTGGTGTTTTGGGATTTTTTCCTCATGTGTTGAGGTTTGACTTCCTCTCTCTTAAGTGGATTTGCTTTATGATCTCCATGGCATTGACTCTAGAGTTTGATGACTTTGACTCCATGAGTTTTGATCCTAAAGATGCTTGGTTTCCTACTGTTTACTTTTGTTTCGGTTGAGACAAGTCGTTGGTGTTGTTTTGGTCACGAGGTCTTGCCTTTTGTCTCGGTACAGACAAGTCATTAGTGTTATTTTGGTTGTGAGGTCTTGCCTTTGGTCTCGGTCAAAACGTTGCCATGTGCTTTGATGCTGGTTGTGATGCTCTATTGTTGGGTGGTCGAGACATTTTCCTTGTTGTGATCACAACGCCTGGTCGAAACCAAGTCTTGGTTTTGGTCGAGACAGGTACCTTTGTCGTGGGTGAGATGCTATGATAGTTGGTGTATGTGATGCTACATTAGTAGGTGGATGGGACGTTGAGTGGGTTGCGGCCGGGATAGTTGGTTTTGATGTGGTCGAGACGCTTATTCTTTGGTTCAACATGACACATGGTTGACCTTGGTCAAGATGCCTTCTTTGAAGTGGTCATAACGCTTTAGGTCGAGACACTCTATTTTTTGCTTCGGTCATGATGCCAAGTTGTTGGGTGGTCGTGACACCTAGTTCTTGTTCTGGTCGTGATGCCTTGTGGTTGTTGTGCCTTGGTTGCGACCCTAGTGACATGTCTTGGTCGAGACCAGGTCCTTGTTGTGAGTGATGATCGAGACCCCATGAGAGTTGAGGGGCATGACACCTGTTGTGATGGTGCGTCGCGGTTGCGACCAGGCTGATGGAGCATTGTGGTCGCAAATAGGGTGATGGTTTGTGGTGGTCATGACACTTGGTTGTGTCACAGTCGAGACACCATGTATGCGGGTGGTTGAGACATGTATGTGATGGTGGGTTGTGACACCATGTATGAGGATGGTCAAGACATGTATGTGATGGTGGGTTGTGACACACATATGTAATGTATGACTAATACACATACCTAATGCATGGTTTCTATCTATGCATAACATCATGTGATAATACACATACATATATGAATGATGGTGATCTTTAGTGATGTAATGTAATGATCTAATCATGACTCAACTAATGATGTTCCACCCTAAACTAGTTCCAAGAAAGTGGAAAGTGGTGCACCTAGGGTTTGGTGATTGCTTAGGCTACAAAACCCTAATTGGATATACAGTGAAACCCTAACCCTAATTGTTGGGCCATATGATGTGTTTGCATCTCTCTCTTGAATTTGTTATCATGTTATGATGCTTTCTTTCTCCTATTTATAAATCACTAACCTTGCAGGTGACATGAACTTGAATGACATAGCTATGTGAATGCTATGTTAGAGCCTATATTATATAGGATGGTGATTATGAGCAATGTTGAAGCATAATGTGATGTTTTATATGCAGGGATTATGTGATTGGGTCTGATGACCTAGCAGGTGTTTTGTGCATGATTTGAGGTAATATCCTCTAGAGATGTGATTGAGGGATTGAGATCCCACAGTGATGTGATATTGGTGATAGCCTTGTATGGTCGTGTGACAATGAGTATGTCCTTGTGAATGGTAGTGCTACAGTGTTGTGTGTTGATATGACAAGTTCACACCTTATAAATTTTATATCTTTTGAAGTTGTACTAGGCCCTTATTCTTGTAGAGTTTGTTTTGGCTTTGTACGTAGTAACTTTATTGATGCTAAAAGATACCTAATTGGCATAATTAATCAAGTGGAACCTACCCTGTGCCATATATCCATCCCAGTGTCAGTCTTAGTGTTGGATGGTGAAATGAGTTTTCCCCTTAATGAAAGCTCGGAGTCATGTACTATTGAGTATACACATTCACAGGATTGGTTGTGGGTAATACCCTAGCAGGGTGCGACTACGGGTCGTAGATCAATGATGTGACTTAGTATATACTTATGGTACTTTCATAGGATTAAGTGTGGGACATACCCTGGAAGGAGTGCAACTGTGGGTTTTATCTCAGTTTGACTAGTACTGTGCCTATATACCAAGGCAGGCTAGGCTATTTTGCATATGACTCATATGTTATGTCACTGTGGTGTTCTCGTGTGCTAACCACGAGGTGTTGGGGAGCTCATGGATTTTGGCTCTTCCATTGACCTTGTATGACACTTATTTCGAATTAGTAGTGGTCAATTGGAGCATGAGTGGTATACCTCATCTACTCAGGGCATAATAAAATATGTAATACAATTGTGTAGTGTATTTTCATAGGGACAAAATGTGAAGAATACTGGTTGAAGCCTTCCCTTTCTTTTGTATAGTTTTCATAATAGAAAATATACATGTTCTTCATATTCCTTCTTAGAATATCAATTGCTACTGCTCAGTGATAACTGCTTAGTACTATTTAAACTGCTTAACTATTGGATAAATATCATTTAGTTGAATCTGCTAAGTTAGTAATTATGTTACCTATCTGTTTTAGTTTATCTGTGCTTTAATAGATGTTGGTGGAGAGTTATATCCCTTGCTGAGATGTTTGGTCTCAACCTGTGGGTTTCCACATATTTTAGGTGGTCGTGTACGACTAGGTGGAGATCGTGCAGCTGAGGAAGCACAACAGTAAGAGAAATAGATGATAAGGTTGGATATGTTTCCTGTCTTTTGTTGATAGATTCCTAGAGTCATCCATATACACTCAGGTCTTTAGGGTGTTCTCGATGTGTTTTGTAAATATGATATCATTGCGAGGTTTTGGCATGTGTGTCTTTTGTTGTATGGTTTTGGCAGATGTACATGTATGCATATGTGGAATATGTATCTCATGTATCAGGTTGATGATAGGAAGGATGAAAACAATGACGTAAGCACCTTGTGATATGTGTTATATAATTCAAGTGTCCTGTTATGGACTTATATGTGAAAGTTTTCATCCTATGGTGATTCTATGAAATCATATTTGATTTCTTTTGTTTTCTGGTAATCTTCTTGTTTAGTGTTAATTCTATGTTTAGTTTTGAGTAATCATGTTTGTGGCACGTCAGGACATCACAGTTTGGTTGGTATCAGAGCTTTAGGTTCACAGAGTCTAAATTGACCTAGGACTAGGGTTTGTGTCTGTTCTAGTGTCCTCCACTATGTCTTACAGTGACTTCTTCTTATGTATAAGAAGAAGAGTAGAAAAGATGGATGGAGAACATGGAGGGCATGCTGCTGAGAGTGGTGTTGCCGCACCAGATGGAGGTGCAAGAGAGAAAGTGCGAGAAGATCGGGTGCCTGAGATGCCCTAGTTAGGCCCTACGGTGGTGACCAACCCTACTCTTCAGTCCATGTTTGGATAGTTTATGGACACGATTACACATATGGAAGATAGAATGATCATTCCTCAAATGAGAGAAGTAGTCCCCACTATGGAATCTTCAGTCTTGGGAAAGACATTTGAGCAGTTGAGGCATGTTGGAGCTATGGAGTATGCTGGTACGGCAGATCCAGCAGATGTAGATCTTTGGTTGATGGAGTTGGAAAAGGCCTTCAAGATTCTTAGCATTGCCGAGGCTGATAAAGTGAAGCATGTAGTATACCTTTTGAAGGGGAGTGTTGGCCATCGGTGGGCCATAGAAGAGTAAAAGAGGCCTGGTGTTGTTGTTGGTTGGGAGGAGTTCCAACGTGAGTTTGTCAATCGGTACTTCCCTTAGACCTATCTGGACAAGAAGATCAACCTATTTGAGAGGATCCAGTAGGGATCCATGTCTATCAATGAGTATGAAGTGAAGTTTATGGGGTAGTTGAGATTTTGTCCTCACATGGCTGCTACAGATCAGGAGAGAATCAGACGCTTTGAGAAGGGGTTGAGTACAGAACTGACGATGCTGACAACATCTTTAGAGAATAGTGAGTGTTTTTCCACATTTGTGGAGTCTGTTAGGAGGATAGAGAGATATGTGGTTGAGAAGCGTGAGAGGGGTGCCAAATCGAGTCCTGCCCAGTACCAAGAATAGTCATTAGGAGACTTTAAGGAGCCTAGGTTCTCATCACTACCGTCACAATAGAGAGCAACAAGATAGACATAGTGGTCACCAAGTAAGAGTAGAGGTCGTAGTTTTCAACCTGTCGGAGCCCACAATACAACATTTGTGCCAGTGACGGGGCCGTTTAGGCCACAATATGAGAGTAGGACTTTCCATAAGTGCGGGAATGCGGGACATTTGAGGTGGGAGTGTCTAGTGAAAGGTGATGAGGTGACCCAACAACCAAGGTAGAGCCAATAGGACTCATAGAGACAATAGTACATCAGCGGTGGAAGAGGACATGGACAAGCATCGTAGACTGGTTCCTCTTATTCTTGTAGAGTTTGTTTTGGATTTGTTCGTTGTAACTTGATTGATGCTAAAAGATACCTAATTGGAATAATTAATGAAGTGTAACCTAATCATGTAGTTGTCCTGTGCCATAGAGACGTCCCAATTTCAATCTTAGTGTTGGATGGTGATATAGGTTTTCCCCTTAGTGGAAGCTCAGTGGCATATATTGTTGAGTATATGCATTCACAGGATTGGTTGTGGGCCATATCCTAGAAGGAGTGCAGCTATGGGCCGTAGCTCAATGGTGTGACTTAGTATATACTTATGATACTTTCATAGGATTGGCTATGGGCCATACCCTAGCAAGAGTGATACTACAAATCGTATCTTAGTTTCACTAGCGTTGTGCCTATATATCAATGCAGGATAGGTTGTTTTGCAGATGACTCATATGTTATGTCAATGTGATGCTCTCGTGTGCTAACCATGAGGTGTTGGGGAGGTTGTGGATTCCAGCTTTTCCATTGACCTTGTATGGCACTGATTTTGACTTAGCAGTGGTCAATTGGAGCATGAGTGGTATACCTCATCTCCTCAGGACATAATAAAGGACGTAATACAGTTGTGTGGTGTATTTCTATAGGGACAAAATGTGAAGAACAATGGTTGAAGCATTGTCTTGCTTTTGTATAATTTTAGTAATAGAAAACATACATGTTCTTCATATTCCTTCTTAGAATATCAATTGTTCTAGGGCTCAGTGATAACTACTTAGTATTGTTTAACCTTCTTACCTATTGGATAAATATCGTTTAGCTGAATCTGCTCAGTTAGTAATTATATTACCTATCTGCTTCAGTTTATCTGTTCTTTAATAGATGTTGTCGGAGAGTTATATTTCACATTGGGGTGTTTGGTCTCACCCTGTGGGTTTCCACATCTTTTAGGTGGCCGTGCACGACTAGTGGAGATCGTGTAACTGAGGAAGAGAAGCAGCAAGAGCAGTAGCTGATAAGGTTGGAGATGCTACTAGTATTTGTTGATAGAGTCCTAGAGTCATCCCTTTACACTCAGGTCCTTGTGGGTGTTCTCGACGTGTTTTGTAACTATGATATCATTGTGAGGTTTTGGCATGTGTGCCTTTTGTTATATAGTTTTGGAAGATGTACATGTATGCATATGTGGAAAAGGTATCTCATGTATCTGGTTAATGACAAGAATGATGAAAACAATGATGTAAGCACCTTGTGATATGTGTTATGTGATTTAAGTGTCCTGTTATGGACTTATATGTGAAATGTTTTAGCTTATAGTGCTTCTATTAAATCAGTTTTAATTTCCTATGCTTTTTGGTAATCAGATTACTTAGTGTTAATTTTATGCTTAGTTTTGGGTAATCTCGTTTGTGGCTCATCGGAACGTCACAACATATATCATAGTTCAAGTTTTGTCAACTAGAGTACATTTTTAGTATGAGGTATATTTACAAACATGCTCTATTATAGAAGTCTAGGGTTTAACTCCTAAATGCACTAATATTAATCACATTATACTTCTTATTGTTCATCTAATAGCCATCAAATATAAGTCACATGGACGTAGATCTTTGTGTTCTTGATTGTTGTTGAAGAAGGAGGTATGATTGCAGCTTGTTTTAGAACTTTTTTGGAGGATAAAGGGATCAAGGATGGTTGAGAGTTAGGTTAGAGATTGTGGTATGCACCAACCTAGGTCATATGACAAAGTGAAGGTTTTTGATCTGTCTCTCTCAAACATGCCACCACTACTGAGTTATCCATGATTGAAATTCTGATATGAAACAAACTATGGACAACATTATTCTCTTCACTTCCACTAAAAAGCATCAACAATCCATATGCATGGAGTGATGGATGAGTTGTGACTGCCAAGGGAAGTCTGGGAATAGGTCTTATCAAAAGTCCATATATAAACCTCTGACCACCATATGTAAACCTCTGACCACCACATGTTGTTGTACCTCTGGATTTTAGGTAATATGCGCAAGGAATATAATGGTATTGGTTATATAATTTAAGATATATGGTGAGGGTTGGGTGCAGTTGGTGGACCATGATGAAGTTGCCAGCCACTGAAACTACAAACAGTGATGCTCCCTCACTCTCTCAAAAGCTATGGATGCAAGTAGGAGGTTGATGTTGCAAAAAGTTTTCTAGGGTTGCCGTCAGTGTCCCTTCTTCCAAGGTGACTGAGCGCGAGGATGGTGGTGGTATGGCATGATCACCATAAAGGTAGGTGACGAGACTGTCATGGCGCGCGCGGTAGGCACCTCTTGATTCCATGTCTAGTGGTGAGTGTAGAGGTGTGAGAATATATGGATTATGACTACGGTTCTATTAAGTGAAAGGAGAGGAGGGAGGTGGAAGGAGAGGTGACAATAAGAAGAGGAGGAAATATAACAGGGGAAGGTGACAATCACATGTGGTTGTGCAACAGTGTCAAAGATAGGTTGTGTGGCTTAGGTCTGTGGCATAGTGAATGTATGGGAAATGAATGCAAAGGTAATAAAGAAATTGCAACAACATTTTATTGTAATTATTATATATTCCTATGTATATTAAATCTAGGATTATGAATTAATTCAATGAATGCCCAAATCAAGTCGGTATGACTTAAGATTTGACAATAGGCTATTTAAGGCATGAGGGGTTAGATTTTAACACAAAGTTTGCCTTTTGAAAAAGTTTGGCATTAAATTTCTTTACTTGTTGTTTAAGTACTCACTAATTAAATGTAATACCTTTCTTAATCAATATTTGTATGATATTCCATTTATCTTAGCTTCTCTACATCTTGTCATCTCATGAAAATTCTAGAGTCCCAAAATAGAATCAAATCTTATTTAATGGTGAATTAATATTTATTTTGGTAAGTAATGGTGAATTAATATAATTAGCCCCAGTTAAAGATTTAATTAATTAATTGATCATAAAACCTCATTTGAAAGGATATTTATCAGTTTTTTATGATTTTAGATTCTAAATTATTCTAATTAAATCTAAATCAAAGAAAAGGAACTTATTAGTAGTCATTGTATAATGGGGCCTAGTGAAAGGGAGGGTTAAGCTATGAACCTAGGTTCGGGTATGTTACAAAGCTCCACCCATAAAATATTATTACATCCTCATAATCTTCCCATGCATAACCTAGTGTACTTAGTTAGACTTCCTCAAAGTTATAAGGATCCTAAGCCACTTGATGATCATTTTACAATCCCCATTTAAATATTATAGTGGATTGTATCCAACTTGTTGACCTAGTGATCCACGACCTTAGCACACAATTTTACAACAATGGTGCATCACCCTCGTGTTATGATAGGTATATTTTCCCTTCAGCTTATTATTCTTATGTGAGGGAAAGATGTACATTCTCTATGTTTAACATCCCTAACATATTTATCCTAGTTACTCAATCAGATTTACTTTACTATTACTTTTATAGCAAGTCATGGTATAGGGGCCTTGAATTCCAATGTTAAACATTAATATGTATATAACCTTTAAATTTACCTTAATTATTATCTTCATTTTATACGAGTGAATAAAAAAATAGTTTTGTCTTCCCAATTAGCATACATGGTTGTCAGTTTAAATATGTTTACCCATATAACATGGTTAGGTGGTAGCTACATACCCTTGACCTTAATATTGGATGTTACTCATGTTTTATTTATCATAACCATTATTCAATTCGAGTAGTCCTAAGTTGAGTTGCATTCCTAGATGATAAATTATCAGTACTCCACCCTTTAAAAGGATTAAGATATATCCTAGCTAACCATCTAGATAGGCTATGATGATGGATCAACATGGTCAGTTATACCTAAAACTCCTTACTCTCTACTTCCCACATATGCCTAGTATATCAAGGTTGATCTATCCAGTTGTAGGGTTATTCATGAAAGAATTTCTCTAGTACTTTTAACTTCTTTGCAGTGGTGACTTGGTTCTAAAAACCATCAATAGAAACTAGAAAGATTTTCTTTGTACATATAGTTTAATAATAAAATAAGTTTTATGATGAGTACTTTACAATAGAGAAATCCAAAAATGACACCAAAAATTGACTCGGGGACCAAATCAGACACTTTCCATTACACAACATGTATACTATGGGAACATTACCCTCTTTATTAGATTTTGAACTATTTTCAAAGAGTGTGTTCACATAGTTGACAAAAGGGATACTATTATCACTTCATTCCACAAAAAAGGTCTAATTCTTCTTACACCTAAAAGGACATACGACTACATCTCTAATATATAAACATAAGAGGGAGAAATGTTTCTTATTAGGCACAGTCAAATTTTATCAACCCGAACAAGTAAGAACATGCATCAATCTCCATGCCACTCTTAATCATAATTAACAATACCTCATTTGAATACCTCAGGGAGTCTTACAATTATCCAATGTTATTGGGTGATATATCCAATGTTATAGGGTGATATATAGGGTTTTCTCATCACTAGATGGTTTACAACCATAGTTCCTTCAAAGATAAGGTAACTTGTATAGTAAATCTACTCATCTCAATCACTGGAGAAACCAAGTACACTAGGAGAAGAGATAGGTGAACACTTAAGGGTATATGATGAAAGTTATAACTTTTGTCAACCAATTCTAATGCATGAGGCATAACAAGCTCAATGAGTATGATATTCAACCCTTAGATAGATGGATTTGGGTGGATCTATGTTGAGATACTACATGTCAAAGGCAAGGCCTATCTACCCATAATATGGGTAATTTGGGTTTCCACTTACTATTATGGGAATCATCACCATTCTAAAACTTAATACATGGTTCTACATCTATTATCCATGTATGCTCAATTCTTGCAGTGGGCATATTCAAGGCATACTAGAAAAATACTAAAGAAAGGGTGCTACAAGGGAACTAACTTTAAGTGTAGTTATGGGTATTCAAAGCAGTCTCATCCCCTCTATATAGAGAGGGTACAATAAATAGGGTTGAGAGCATTTAAGTCAACCTACACTCTATAGAACTTCCTAGAACACAAGATATAGGAATCAAATGCTGCTAGAGTCAATTTTGCATGGTGACATATTCCATAACAAGGTTAGAGGGGTTTGGGATTAATCAAGACTGAGTATGAACTATAAAGGTAGTTTGGGGAGTGGAAATGACCAACTTAGTCAAGGATTGAAACCCTAGTTGGTATTCTACAACTCAGGGATAGTCATATCAACAACCTACATTGGGTTAGCTATTTACCTAACATGGTATAACTTGAAATAGTCAAGTCACCAACTGTTTAATATCTATTACCATATTGTAAAGAGTGTGACTAAATAGGGGATCCAACCTTCACTAAGTTGATAGATAAACCTACCTATTTCAAAAATGGAGAAAAGAAAAAGTCCATTATTTCTCAAATGACATATATATATATATATATATATATCATAAAAGCTCATAAGAATCCTAAACAAAACTATTAAAAAGTTACATCTTATTTCATGTACAATCATTCATTATCATATAAGGTAATACTACAAATAAAATGCGTACACTACACACAAGTCCAGTTGCATAGGACAACCCAATCATTCCAAGCTATCCTCATTTCAACATCCCAAAGGTGATCTTCTTGAGTTACTTTCATCTAAAACTCATGCACTTGGTGGTATTGGTAATGATACCCACTAAAGGGAAACAAAAAGGTATGTGTCTGAACACTTCTGAGTTTGTGCACAAAATAAGTATTTGGACATTTCATGTTAGACATGTATAAAAGTGGGGGTTCCCATTCAAGGGGGGCATTAGAAACTAGGTAAGTTCAAGAAAGGATAACCAAGAGAATGAGGCGTTGAAAGAATAATGATATATCATAAAGTTTCTAGTCATTTATCCTTGCATAAAAATAATAGAAGCGATTGCATGCATATATGATATAGACCAGATATCTAAAATAGGGCCATAACACCATTGGATCATGGCCTAATAAAAAGAAGGGTGGAAACACATGCCCCAAATGGAATGCACACACCCTATTTTATAAATCATTATTCAAATGCACCACCACTCTATATGAAAAGTCAAACATCCAACATGCAAAAATTGAGAAGCAAGACATATAGTTCAGTCATATATTAATTTTCAGGTAGTAAGGCAAGTGGGGTCTTAGACTCCATATTCAAATGATTTAAATAAATAATTTGAGAACTTTGGAATTTCTAAAAGGAATAACAATGATGGTAAATAAAAGAGATTTTCCTTATTTTGAATAAAATGGTTAATAATCACTTAAATGTTTAAACTAAAATGGGAGTTGCATATACCTAGTCTAATGACTAAAGGTTAACTCGATTGATATACTTTGGTCCAAAAAATCATGTTTTCATCCTTGAAACATGTTATATAGGCTAGCCAAAATCAAGTAGCGTGTCTACACATTTCTAGTGTATCTATACATATCATTCTTACCTAGTATTGATCATACAAATGCATGTTAGGATTTTTAATCTAAATTTAGTGAAGATATTAGCCTGAAATATTCATCATAGTTATAAAATGCATTTTTAGACTTATAAGTCTAGGTATGTATAGGTTACATGTATGTGTAGGTAATAATATTCACTCCTCTAATTTGGATCTTCTAATGTTATTATCTCATTATATATATATATATATATATATATATATATATATATACATATATATATATATATAAGTTTTGTCAACTAGGTCCAGATGCATTTTTAGTGTGAGGTATATTTACAAGAATGTTCTATCATAGAAATCTAGGGTCTAGGTCCTACATGAAATAATATATAATTACATTATACTTCTTATTTTGCATCTAATAGCTATCAAATATAAGTCTTGGCCATACCTAAATATTATATCTTTTAGTCATCCGATCATACTCAAATGTATTCTCTAGTATACTACTAATCAAGCTGATAGCATTAGGCTTACATGAAACGAAATGAAAGTACATATTCTGTATTACAAATACACCAATTTATATGCATGCTAATGTATATAGTTACAAACCAACTATGTATCTATATGATTAAGTTTTACTTATAAATATGCTTAGTAATTATCTTAATAGTAACTAAAATATCATCATTAATTGGTTTTAACAACAGAATCACAAGGAGAGGAAGACACTTGCCTATAGACTTGAGGATGAATTCATCTAATTTGTAACAGGATAGATTGATGTTAGCCTTAACTGATTAGACTCCTGACCCTCACTAGTCGCAGAATAGATCAAACGCTGCTTGGCCAGATGGACGTAGATCTTTGTGTTCTTGATCATGTTGAAGAAGGAGATATGAATGTAACTTGTTTCTAGACTTCTTTGGAGGCTAAAGGGATCAAGAATGGTCAAGAGTTACGTTATAGATTTTGGTATGCCCCAACCCAGGTCATATGACTGAGTGAAGGTTGTCACACTGTCTCTCTCAAACTAGTCACCACTCTTGGGTTATTTATGATTAATACTCCAACCTGAACCAAAACTATGGATGACAGTGTTCTCTCCACTTCCACTGTAAGCATCAACAATCTAGATGCATAAATTGATGGATATGAGTTGTGACTTCTAAGGGAAGTCAGTAAACAAGAGTTTCCATAAGTGCATCTATAGACCCGACCACACCTACTAGTAAAAGTATGGCTTTTAGGAGATAGGTGGAAGGAAGAGGGATAAGGAAGAAAGTGGTATGTGATTAGGTTGGACAGTTTAATATTTGGGGTGAGGGTCAGATGCAACATGTGTACCTTTGAGAAGTTGTCAAACACTACAACTACAAATGGCTATGCTACCTCACCTTCTATCTCTCTCTCAGATACTATGGATGCAAGGAGGTGGTTGACACTCCAAAAAGTCTTTCATGGTTACCATTCGTGTCCCTTCTTCCAAGGCAATTGGTAGGGCCATAACCAGGGGAGGCTGTTGGGGCTTTAGCCCCCCTCCCCCCCAAAAAATAATACAAGTAGTAGTCTTTTTAGCATTAAATATAGATCAACATATAAATAAATACATTAACTGCATACTATTTTACAAAGAAAGAGGCTAGCTGGAGCTATAGAAAGTTGGTTTCTTGGAACAAGGGGCACGGGTTCCATTCTCAATGTTGGTATTTTTTCGGCTCAGCCCCCCCCCATGTGCTAAAATGTACACATATATGATTTCAGTCCCTTTTGGTGTAATTTTCTGGTTCCTCCACTGGAAACTGGCCACAAGGTTGCTACTTGCAATGCATGATCATCGTGAAGGTAGACATCCAGGATGTCATGGCAGACAAGGCCTCTTGCTTTCATATTCACTAGTGATGGGAGATGTGCGAGGAAGATATGAATTATGGATAGGATTCTACTAGGACATATGAGGGTGGGAGGATGGAAGGAGAGAAGATAATAAGAGGAAGAGGAAATAGAAGAGGGGAAGAGGCAGTTACATGTGGTTGTAAAACTATGTCAAAGTTGGGTTGTGTGGGTTATGACCGTAGGGTAGGGGACGTTACATGATATATATGCAAATGAAATAAAGTAATTGCAACAACAATTGTTGTAATTATTGTATATCCTTATGTTGCTAAAATTCGATGTAAATATACAGATATATATATTTGTTATGGGTTAAAATGTGGTCAGAATATATGGAATAGAAATTGAATTGTTTATATAAGTGGGGTTGACTAGTGTGCCATCATATAAGTTTATATGGGAATTAATTCAAATAATGACATTATTAATCAAACTATGGAATTTCATGCTATATAATGCAACATGACATAGATAATGATAAATAAATGTCAAATATGAGTTTAAATATAACATCCTTAGGATAATAATGATGTATAGAAATAAATATTAATATAATAATGCTAAACCCATGTCTATGTTAAACTCATAACATAAAGTCCTAAATGTGAATCTAACCTTAAAATCATAATCCACATGGTTGAATTACCTAACATTGAAAATTTCTACCTAATTGGGTAAGTATAATTATCCTAATTGATTAAAATAACATAGTGTCTAATTTTTCTAGTTCTATATGACATAGATTTATTCTTAACTGATTATATCACTTGTTTTACCCCTTAAGTTGTTGTAATTTATTTTACTTGATTTTGATGCATTTTAATTGATTGCCTTCATTTCATTTTCTTTATTTGTGTTAAGTCTTGACTTGACTCATCCAATGACTAGGGTGTATCCACTTTGCCCACTTCCCTTCATGTCTCAGACTCCACAATAGCATCACTCTCTTCCTTCCCCACTTCCCTTATCAAATACTCCTTGTCTTTATTTCTCCACCTCTTCTTGTTCCTCTCATTATCTCACCCATATTGATCTTGAATACAATTGGGAATCTCGTCCCTAACACCCCCAAAAAGAACCATTTTATTGAAGATTTGTGTAACATACCCGAACCTAAGTTCATAGCTTAACCTTCCCCTTTTCAGGCCCTATTTTGATTATGACCAGAATTAAGTTCCTTTCCCCTAGTTTAGATTATATTGGAGTAATTCGTAATCTAAAATCATAACAATATGATAAATATCATTTCACATGAGGTTTTAGGATCAATTAAGTAATTAAATATCTAACTTGGGTTAGTTATATAAATTCACCATTAAATAAGTTTTGTCTCTATTTTGAGACTATTGAACTCTCATGAGATAAGATGATATAAAGAAATTAAGATAAATGGAATATTATACAAATATTGATTAAGAAAGGTAATAAATCCATTTGGCAAGTACTTAAACTACAAGAAAATAAATGCAATGCCAAACATGTTCAAAGAAGCAAAATTGATGTTAAAATCTAACTCCTCACTCCTTAAAAGCATACTTTTCAAATCTTATGTCAAACTGACTTAAGTTGACAATTCTACTAATTAATTTATAATCATATTCACATCCCCCTCACCTTTGCTAAAATTCCTAAAAAAATCCTCTCTTTTCCCTAATTCCAACCACCCTCCTCTCATCTTCTTTCCGACAGCTGTTGTAACTACAACAAATAGGTTGCTTGTCTTCTTCATTTAAATCAATCTCAAATGTATATCAACCATAGAATTTATATTATTTCATTATGAATTCATATATTTTATTACATTAGGACTATTTAAAGTATATGATATTTAGAAGAAAAAATAATCTATTTATTATTATTAATTACACATCTAATACCAGTTGGTTCTATGTAAAAAAGGCTGGTTGAATTTTTTGACTATTAGACAATAATAGGTTCAGGACAGAACTATGTTCACTCTATCCAAATAATAATGGACCCTATATAAATCCAAAACTGACTCATACTATTAATTTATAATTCAGAACATGCAATTTGTCAAATTTAGACCATGATCAGACAAATTCCAATTTACTTCACTCTAATGGTTGGTTTGCATTTTTTGTGCACATATAACCTAAATTTTCTTTACTAATCCAACCTAGAACTGACCTAGACCTAGATTTGATCCAATCTCAAATTATTATGGATCGTAAAAGTTAGAACCTAAAATAGACTTGGACCTAAATTTGGATTCATTTGTATGAACCCAAACCTCACTCAAAACTAGGATTAGACAAAAAAATTGAAATTTAGTGTGTGTCGCCTGAGTAAAAGGAATAAACTCTCAAACTTATATATCAGTATGCTTCCCTAGTTCCTTTATAAATAAAATCTAGGTCCATGTTTGTTTATGTATATTTGGGTTGGGTTTAGGTTCACACAAACAAATCAAAATTTAGGTTCAAGTCTATTTCGGGATGTAACTTTTATGATTCATGTCAGTTTCGGGTTAGGACAAATCTGAGTCTAGCTCTTTGTTAAATTAGTAAATAAAATCTAGGTTATGTGTGCATAAAAGTATACACACCTACTGTATTCAGTGAATTATATTGGAATCTCCATTTGTTCCTAGTCTAAGTTTGACAAATAGCATGTTCTGGGTTAAAAACTTTACAATCTGAGTCAATTTTGGGTTTAGACAGGGTCCATTGTGGATTTGGACACAATGTGCAGAATTCTGGCCCGAACCTGTTATTGTCTAACAGTCAAGAAATTTGACCAATTTTTTTATAGAGAACAGAGTGGGACCAGGAATTTGGTAGTCCTATGTATAATTAATAATGATAAATAAATTATTTGTTAATATCATATACTTCAAATAGTCCTAATGTAACATAATATATTGAATTAATAATGATGTAATATAAAATGTTATTTTGATATACAATAGAAATAAATCAAAATGAAGAAGAGAAGCAGCCTCTTCGTTGCTCTTACGGTAAGTGATGGAAAGTAGTTGAGAGGAGGGTGGCGAGAATTAGGGAAAAGAGAGGGTTTTTTTAGGGATTTCTATAATAGTGAGGGGGGTAATGAGAATAAACTCTTTCTGTAAAAGTGAGGGGGTAATGGAAATAAACTCTATATTAAATCTAGGTTTAGAAATTAATTAGCTGAATATTCAAATCAATTCAGTTTGACATAAGATTTGACAAGTATTCTTTTAAGGCGTGAGGAGTTAGATTTTAACGTCAATTTTTCTTTTTAAAAATATTTGGCACTACATTTTTTTTGGGTAGTGTAAGTACTCACCTAATGGAATTATTACCTTTCTTAATTAGTATTTGTAAATATTCCATTTATCTTAATTTATCTATATCATCTTATCTCATGAGAGTTCTACAGTCCCAAAATAGAGTCAAAACTTATTTAATGGTGAATTTATATAACTAACCCAAGTTAGATATTTAATTACTTAATTGATCCTAAAACCTCATGTGAAATGAAATTTATCATCTTGTTATGATTTTAGATTCCAAATTTATTCTAATATAATCTAAATCAGGAGAAAGGAACTTAATGCTAGTCATAATCAAAATAGGACCTATAAAAAGGAAGGTTAGGCTATGAAGTTAGGTTCGAGTATGTTACACAAACATTCAATCAAACATGAAGAAGCAATTACGTTTGCATCTCATGTTTTTGAAGACTCAGACTATCCAAAAGGATTGGGCACTGGTCGAGAGGGCTTCAACCATTTAGCACTAGAACTAAACACATGGTGCCTTGTAGAGGTTCCCTGGTGGTGAGGAGATTCATAGAAGCACACGGAAAAGTTTGGGCCTAGTAGGAACAAGAGAAGAACACATAAAAGGAAAGCACTGAGTTTAGGATGTGATTTATTCGTAATGCCTAAATAGAAACAATTGAGGAAGGACCATGAAAAATTTGAGTCAAAACATTGGCATTGCTCAACCCATGGTAAGAATTGCAAACAGAAGATAGAAAGAGGGGAAACCAAGGAGGTGCCTTATTTGATTCAATTGGCAACATGAAAGGCTTTCCCAAGTCAAAAGAGAACTATTGGGGTGATCAAATATGCATGTTATGCCCACTGGTGTTTTGTCTAACTTGAAGGGGTGACCATAGTTAACCAATGCTTGGACGAGTAGGTGTGATAAGAAAGGAAGGAACTAAGAAATGAACAATCATGTTTGGATGTGTTGCATAGGTGATAGGGTATTGCATATAGGTTTGGAGGCTTAAAAGCATAGGAATCATAATCAAAGAGAATAAAAGGTAAATAAGGAAATCGATGCCTTTTGGGGTGTTAGGGACTAGATTCCCAGTTGTATTTGAGATCAATATGGCTGAAATAACGATAGGAACGAGAAGAGGTGGAGAAATAAAGACGAGGATGATTTGATAAGGGAAGTGGGAAGGAAGAGAGTGATGATCTTGTATAGTCTGATACATGAAGGGAAGTGGGAAAAGGATATACATCCCAACCATTGGATGAGTCAAGTTAAGACTTAACACAAATTGGGAAAAATGAAATGAAGACAATCAATTAAAATGCATCAAAATCAAGTAAAATAAATTGCAACAACTTAAGGGGTAAAATAGGTGATATAATGAGCTAAGAATAAATCTATATCATACATAATTACAACAATTAGATACTAACTTTTTAATCAATTAAATTTATTATAGTTACCCAATTAGGTCAAAATTTTCAATCTTAGGTAATTCAACCATGTAGATTATGATTTTAAGGTTAGATTCATATTTAGGACTTTATGCTATGAGTTTAAGTTATACTAGGGTTTAGCATTATTATATTAATGTTTATGACTATACATCATATTATCCTAAATATGTTATATTTAAACTCATATTTGTCATTTCTTTATCATTATCTATGTCATGTTGCATTATCTAGCATGAAATTTAATATTTGTTGGATTATGTCATTAATATAATTAATTCCCATAAAAACTTATATGATGACACACTAGTCAACCTCACTTGCATGAAAAATTAAATTTCTACTCCATATATTCTGACCACATTTTAACTCATAGCGATCGTTTATGTTTGAATATTCACATCCAATTATGTTGGAATCCTAATTAGGTACGCACACACATATATATCAGAATGAAGAGAACTTTTTTCTCTCCTCCCCCTCTCCCACAACATGTGGTGAAGGTTGGACGCTCAAGAGGTGTGAAAAATCAAGAAATACTTGTTTATGAATTGGAACCCGCCCCTTCATTGGAGACCACTAGAATTCTTTAACCGCACTATCCCTTATTGACAATATAAACACGCACATAAATATATGCACAAACACATACACACATTATATATATATATATATATATATATATATATATTGTGGTGTAGAGTCTTCATGCTACAATTTTATTATGCTTACCTACGTTCTCTTCACCCTTTACAAGTATTTATTTCTATTTTTTTGCCTTTATGTTTATCTGTTAGGGTAAGTCAATGATTACTACCTTCCTCTCTTATATAATGGTCCCAATCTGGTATCAGAGCCAATGAAGGGATAGATGATTGAGAGTACCCATTCTCCATGCTTAGTTGAGTTCCATTTGTGTCCTTTTTTGGGTGGGAAGGGTTCCTTAGGTAGGCCTTCTTGTCATAATGTAATATCGATGTCTTTGTTTGCTGTGGATAGGCATTTGAGGGTCCTTGGGGGAATATGTCGATAATATTTATAGGATACTAGGAACTCCAAATTTAGAGTTACAAAACTCATTGAGAACTCGTATAAATATCTTAGAAGTGTAACAAGAGAAGTGTTTAATCATCTTTGATCTCTTTATTACAAGTTGATTAGGTCAGAGGCCTCTTTGTCCTAGTGGACTTCACATGGTTTAAGGAGATTGAAGTTGTATTTACTATTGAGAGGACACTAGTTATCTTTCATTAAAGATGTCAAAGTTGTAAGGAGTGTACCCATGAGGGGATCCAATTTTTTTTTTAGATTACGATTTTGAAATTTTCTTTTAAGGGTTATAATACTATTAGGGCTTAGGTCCATAACCATTATATTTATCATAATATTATATCATTATCATAAATTAGAGTCCCCTTAGTCCCAAATAATTACCAAAAGAGTTATGATATATTATAGTTGCACAAATTTCCACATTTTATTTATTTAAGCTATTGAGTCTATTGTTCAATATTTACTTAGATGACGACACATTATTCATATCTATGGACATGTAAGCCCTAATTATTATCCTAATCCATATATTGAGCATGCATTACCTCTTTCTACTAAATATGTGTATTTGATCCCACCCATTAATTCATTCACATTTTAGCCAATATATACAAGGAAGCATACATGAATTATTAAAAGGGATAACTTACATATTAAGTATCTTTTAGGTTATTAGGTCCATTTTATATTTACTAAGATATCTTATATTTGTTGACACCTGATGATACTAACATGTCATTATGGTACCAAATAAGGGAAGATAGGTTCTTCACCAACGAACTAAGGTTTACATAAATAGGATTACCTTACACATCATCACCATGCTCCAAGATTAGGTTTTGGTTCCATATATCCTTCTTATCATCATATAAGGGTTGATAGATCCAGGGTATGGTTAAGGTTCATAGTTTCTCATTATATGCTTTAATGTTCATTATGGTGTAAATGAATGTTTTAGGGTTGATGTGTGTCCTTGTTTTGCCCAAAAATATGGGTCTAAGCATACAAGCATCCTATATAAGGGATTAGGGTTTCTAGAGTCAAGATGATAGGTTTTAATATGTTACAACACTCCAACACTTAAAGAGGATTTCAACCTTGAAATCCAACCATCTCTACACTACCAAGAAAGCACAATCCATATGTTAATAGGGTTTAACCTAATAAGTCAAACTATATAACACCAAGGTATTATGATTACATATTCATTTTAATATTTGTGTCAACTATATGTGTTTATGATGTGCATATGGCATGCATCAAACAAAATGATCACAATACCTAGGGTTGAATTATAGGTCCTTGTATTTCTAACCTAATAACCTTAATGTTCACCAAAAAACCTAATAACCTTAATACTCTCGTGAGCATCAAAAAGTCACTAGGTAAATCACCCCACAAACTAAAGGAGAAAGAGAGGAGAGGTCAACTATACCTTTAATAAAAACTACATCATCCTAATCATCACCTCATAGTCAAAACTAGGACATGAGGTTTCTATTCTGTCAATTCTAGGGTTTCCATACTGAACTTCATAAATATTTTCATTATGATTGCGTTCAAGAAAACATCCATAAAATCCAAAGAATATTTTCTTTTATACATACAATTTCATAATGAAAAATAATTTGATGGTAAAAATTTGTGATATAAAAATGAATTTACAACCCAAAATCAATGTGAGAAACAAGTCATAATTTTCCATTTAAGATATCCTCACTAGTAAAAATTGGGCCATTATTCACAAGTGAGTCCTGTCACAAACCCCTCTCTACAGGCCCTCACAAATAGGGACGGTTGTGAATCTGGCCCTCACAAATGGTCCGTGCAGAGAACTCACGTGACAAATACCAGTGGCCCTCACGAATATAATTGTCACGGACCAACTGACCCTCAAGAATGTTATATTGAGGGACTATTTAGCCTTCATAAATACATTTTTAAGGGACTATTTAGCCTTCATAAATACATTTTTGAGGGCATATTTAGTTCTCATAAATACATTTTGAGGGACTTGATGGTCCTGGAGAATATATTTTTGAAGGGCTAATGCCCTCATTAATATTATTTTTGAGGGGCTATGTGGTCTTCATCAATGCAATTGTGATGGCCAATCTGGATCTCATTTTTTAGGGACTAAAGACCTTCATTAATATATTTTTGAGGGATTACTATAAATGATTATTATTGATTTATTGAATGATTTGTTGAATGTTAATTAATTTTAAATTAAAACTTTGTATATATAACCTCAAGCAATATTTTTATAAGAGTCACATGACATCATAAGAAGTTTCAACACCAAAATGACACATAAAAATGTTAAATCACCTCAAACTAATTTCTATTAATGAAGAAAAATATTATCCATACATTGCATGCTCAACGTTGTATAAATAACAAATACATATGGTACTAAATTTTGAGATTGATGACAATTAACATATCATGCTAGAAACTCTTAAGATCTGTAATGTCTCCATATTCTTTCAAATGGTGTGGTGCTCTTCATCAATGCCAGGCCTCATACGGTTGGGTACTTGAGTATTCTTCTCCTAAAAATGACAAATCATTATATTAATAGAATTTAAAGTTTATACATAAATCATAGTACAACAAACAACTTACCCTTATATTTCGATTCTGTTCTACTCCAAAGTACATTGTCGGTCGAAATCCATCATTAAAAGCAATTCTACCCTATCAATATAAATAAAAAAAGGAATCAGAGTGAGTCTGAAGTAGAATATGCCATATTGTTGACTCAAGGCCCAAATGACGTAGAATAATTTTTGTAATCACTTGTAATGAATGTATGACTTGTAATTAAACTTAGAAAAATATTTGGGACACAAAATACATGGTTTAACCGGCCAAATCTAATTTTCCAAAATTCCCAACCGACACTCGATCGGTCGAGTTGCTTGGAGCGGAAGTCATCACACATTAATTAGTGTTCAAATTTACAGCTCCATATGCATTGTCAGATATTAAATGCAAGACGAGGGCATCAAATGTTAATCTTTTAATTAACATCATTTCCAATGTATGTGCAACAACATAATTTTCATGATTAATGATGTAATCACAGGGAGCTGCTCACTTGAAGAAGTAGGTACCCACAATCTTCCACCAGATTCATAGTCTTCCACCAGATCAATTATATGACTGAATCGTTTGCTTGATCCTAATATTAAGATAACCATTTCTCATAGGATTTTAAGATAGCGTTGCAGCAGCCTGTATTGGATGTCATGTCATGCAGGAAGAAGAAGTAGGTACCCAAGAAACTCCTTAAGGACAGGACTTCTTGGATACATTTATTTTGTTAGCTAATGGCAGTATGAATGAGTGTTTTTTCTAGTTTACATCGACTTGTGGTGTGTGGAAGCCTATCGATGCATGCTTGTATGCAACTGGTGATGGCAATATATTACTGAATGATATTTGCACTTGAATGATAACACCTTGTTACCCCACTTGTTCAGATTCTCCGACTCCAATTTGCATGTGGTGTGCTTAATTAAATGCCCAAAAGGGATGTGTTTCCTACAACAACGGGTCTAGTGAATTGAAACCACAAACAGGGCATTTATTCCTTCAAAACAATAATAGATGGCATGTAACCATGATCAATTCTAAACATTAACAAAAGAATTGCTTTACTAGACACTATATATGCTTGACATTTATGAGCTTATCACTATCGAAGTGATAGAAAAAAAAACTAAAATTAGAATTTGACTGTAAGTATATGTCCACTAATTTTGTTGGTGGAGTTATATGTACAAAGGATAATGTGCAACCCTACTTTGTTAAGCTCACAAGCATGGTTGGTATCTAGTTATGTTCTTATAGCATTTTATCCACATAATACCCTACCTATCCTTATTTATCCTACCTAATATGGGTTGAACTCAACCTGTTGAATAATTCTGTCAAGGTAAGCCAATTGTATATAATTTTATGGTTTTGTGGAAAGGGTTATATGATAATTTCATTAATTCAACACTTGGTGTGTCTTTCACACATGCTTAATGATTGTTCCATGTTAACTCAAAGTAATTACTATCCCAATCCTACAAAATGAACTACTAGAAGGAGTGATGCATGAATGAACTGTCTTTGTGTACTAAGCTTAGACGTCGTCATACCATTATTCACAACACTGCTTGTTAGGAATTTAAAATAATTCACATTGTTTTACTATGTTATTGTATTCACCTTGGCTCTCTTGTAAATCCATGGGGTTTAATCCTACACAAATTACTTCTTATCTTGTTTCTATTTGCAGACATATATACAAGTCGTATATTGGTCTTGCTAAAACACCACAATAAGTATGAATAAAATCATATTTGATTTTAAATTATTAATTAATTAGTATCAATTTTATTGGTAGTTCTCCATTAAGAGGTAACAGATCCTAATCCTAAGTTATTAGGTTTAGGTCTCGACCCTATCATCACCCACCAGCGACGCAACACAACCTTCATCCAGAAACCACCGTCATTTTGGACCATTGATCACACCATTAACCCACCCTTCTCTAGATCATCATCTGAGAAACTCCAATTGCTCCTCTATCATATTATCCTACCCCACTAACTCATCACCCACTATCCCCTATCTTGGCACAAACCCCTCCACCTATTCCCTGGATCAACTAGAGCAACCCAATGTCTAAACCCTATTTTCCCTTGCTTCATCGCTTGCCCATTTCCTCCTATCTTCCTGATAACCCATTCCCGATATGGCAGAGGTTTAATCTAGGCCAAATACTGTTTTTGCAAAAGAAGTTCAATCCAGATTTGAGGCAAAACTAGTCTTCAGTCAGAGTTTAGTCATCAATCCTGTTTGGCGTGTAAAATTGAATCCGGAAAACTATGATTTGCAATCCTAATTTTATATACTAAGTAATTTCCATGCCTTGCTTTAAGTGGAACTAAGACTGATATCCATGCTAAATTGAACTCCTAATTTAAGTTGCAAGATATATGTTTTATATTCATATGAAAACATATAAACGTTAAACTAGTTGTATAAAATTGTCTGATACATCTTTTAAATAAAATGACTTTTAATGCAATATTTATGTTTCTAATATAAAAGTACGATATTTCATTAGTGGGTCGTTTGCGTTACAAATTTATGACTACATGTATTTAATGCTTAGGTCTTGAGCGTCGTGGTAATTCAGCTCCTGGATTAGAAAACTCTTTCTGCAGGTTGCTATTTTCCAGCTCGTGCAACCGACCTCATCCCGAAAGAAACACGGTGATCAGAAAAGTTGTTTGTTTTAGGTAGCTTTATAAATGCAGTTTTTAGCTGCTAAATCTGAACGGTGTTGTATATATTACCTAACAAATATGTTACTGTTACTTCTGTACATAAAATGCCACATTTACAAATGTCTTTCCCAAACTAGGCCTTAGCACTGTCAATGAAATTGAGTTTGCTTTTATCAAAACATATTTGACACACTTTTTTAAATCAAGACAAAAGAGCTAAAGTGTTTTCAGGTAATGTTTCTCATGACTGAGCTAATAGGCTATGAAAAAAACTAGCCGATTATTTTACTGTATCAAGCATTTGCATTGGCAAAACAAATGAGCTACTTGGTAAGAAATAGAAGATAAACGCACCAGAAGACCAGCAAATGGCACATCCCTGGCAAGAGTAGACCAATACCTGTAAAAAATATATCATAGGTTAGACAAGTCATTATTAAAACAAAGATATTTATCAACAAAACATGATCTATGCCACTTCTTCAATTTGGCTCAAGATGCTTTGAATTGATATACATACAAAGATGTATGAGACATCAATTGCTCCCTCTTAAACTTACATGATGCAAAAATATGAATATTCAATTAAAAAAATCTATAAGCAAAAATGTGTTATATTCCCTTTTCAAAGGTGTAGTAAATACCCAATAACAAATAAAGGATCCAGGATTTGTGTGTGGGCACGCATGTGTGAGTGTAGCAGCAAAGCACAGCTTTAACAAACACCAAAGTTGATGCAATTTCACTAGGCCTGAAATCTGACACTTTCACTATGTTTCTGATGGGGATTTGCCTTTTAAACAAGGAATCAAAGTATTTCTATTCTAAATAGAGCAGTTGCATCTTCCAGTTGTTGTTATAATCACGGTAAAAGAAATTTGAAAGCTATTTCGATTTCATTAGGCATGAACTCTTCTTAATGGAATCTACCTTTCAAACTAGGAACTGGAGTATTTCTGCTATAAATGGAGAAGTTGCATCTGCCATTTTTTTTATCACAAACCAAGGGTATGATGCAATGGAACCATAATGCTTAGAAATGGATTTGCTATTTTGCAATGGTTTCAATCTCTTATTTCAGTGTCGGAACTTGGTGCAAACTGAAAATTTTCAACTGTAATTTTGAATAAAAGATGGATAAATGATAGAGAGGTTTCATTTCTTAATGCATATCTTTTTATGGCAGTGCTATAGTGAATTCTCAAACTGGTGAAGAGTTTGCTATAAAGAAAATTGGAAATGCATTTGACAATAGAATTGATTCCAAAAGAGCTTTAAGAGAAATAAAGCTTCTTTGTCATATGCAGCATGATAATGTGAGTTTAGAACTTCTAGAAGTTTTGTCTCCTATTTCGTTCACCCTCTTCAAAAAATTATTCTTTTGATAGATCTTTTTTATGATAGAATTTCTTGCACTTTTCTTAGGTTATTGCTATCAAATACGTCATACGTCCACCAGAAAGAAAAAATTTCAATGATGTATACATTGTTTATGATTTAATGGACACAAACCTTCATCAAATAACACGCTCCAGCCAGCCATTGACCGATGACCATTGCCAGATTTGCTCTCACGCTTCAGCATCTAAGTTAAGGGATACTATTAGAGGGAAATGTGATGAATGAGCATCAATGGTCATTTGACTTTTGGAGATGTGTAATATTCTTAATGCATACTATTCTATGTGATGCTTGTACATCTTTGTTATTTTTGAAGATTATTGCTCTTTTTTCTGTGTTAATTATTTCTATAATAGGGTTTCTAAGGAGACAAGCCTTTACGGTCATCTTATCATTTGTCTCTTCCATGAATGTCATATGTGTAATATTGTTCTGCACAATGTGCTAATACATCTTCTTAGTTTCCTTGTAACTCTCCATATCCTGGTGTTAAATAGGATGCAAGACCTCACCTATTAATGCTACAACTCCTCCCTTTTACATTTATCATAATATTCTTTCCTTCTCCTAGAAGACAAATCACTCTCTAGGTGTTCATGCATTGCTGCATACATATGGGCACCTATATGCCTCCACAAGAAAAAAAATCTTCATGGGATTCTATGTATTTTTCTTTCTTTGTTGTTCATCAGATTGATTGATCTTGTTTTCTTTGATTATCTATTGATCCAGTTCCTTGGTATTGGGATCAATGCTATTTGTTTGTTCCTTCAATCTCACCATTTCCAAGAATGCAACAACTACCTTCAATAACACCACCAAACCCAATAGACTGACTCTTCCTTTATTGAGCCCCTTCAATTGACTTAAGGCTACACAAGACTGGTGCAATTGGCATGCATCCTCGAATAGCATCCGGATCTATCGTGGGACTATATGCAATCCAGCACATGTCCATATTACTATTCTACTTGCATGTCTAGATCCCATCTGTTTGTTAAGTATCTAGATGCAATTGTAATATATGGAGAAGAAGCCCCATGAATTGTAGAAATGTCTCTACTCTAGAATTATGTGTGAATGTGTGGATCTGTCTCACACATGTCAAGTAAATTGGAAATGCTCCTCACTTGTGGGGTTGCCTCGATGGGTGCCTAGTGCCTAGGTGTTACGCATGACGAATTTCACTATCTGAGGTCAAGAATGCTTAAAAATTATGAAAATGAGAAAGGCATGCAGACCAAACAGTATTTCATGGATGAATGGAAGGGCATGGGGGATGGAGAAGCTATGTGGTTAGTTAATTTCTTTAATATGATTATGAAGATCAAGAAGATGTTAGAGGACTGGAGAAATAGTACTCTAGTCCCCATCTACAAGAACAAAGGATATGTTCAAAGCTCCACAAACTATATAGTTATTAAGTTGATAAGTCACACTATGAAGCTTTGGGAGAGGATTATTGAGCAAAGGCTAAGATTTATAACACAGATATTAGACAAATAATTTGGTTTCATGCCTGGAAGATCAACGACAAATGCTATTTTCTTATACGAAGGCTTATGGAGAAATACAGAGAAAGCAAAAGAGATCTATATATGGGTTTTATTGATTTGTAAATGGCTTATGATCGAGTACCCTAGGAAGTGTTATGGAGATTTTGGGAGAAAAATGGTGTGCCAATCCAATACATTGACTTGATGGAAAACATGTATGACAACTCAACTGTAAGTGTTAAGACACTTGGAGGAGACACCAACATTTTCTATAACAGTTGGGGTACATCAAGGATCGACACTTCGCCCATATCTATTCGTTCTTGTTATGGATGAGTTGACAAAGCATGTCCATGATAATATTCCTTGGTGCATGTATTTGCTGATGGTGTTGTGTTGATTGATGAAACTAAACAAAGATTGAATGATAAACTTTAACTTTGGAGAAATGTCTTCGAATATAATGGATTTATGATTAGTAGAAGCAAAATTGAGTATATGCATTGCAATTGCAGCCAATCTAGAATTGTGAATGGTGTGGCTAAGTTGGATGGAGTGGATTTACCAAGATGTGAGACATTTTGTTACTTAGGTTCTATTAAAATGATGGTATGTTCAACATGATGTTTGTAACATGATCAAAAAGTCTTAAAAAATAGTGGATATCATGATCAGAAGAAACGTCGATGCAAACCATGTTGCAAACTCACATATAATTCAACTCTTCCTGACATTACCCCCATGCATAAGCTTATATAGAAAACTTGCAGGAAACCCTAATTGCCCTATTTTCACAAATGACCCTACTGAAATAACAAATAAAACTAATCAATTAAGATATACCAAGCCAGAAGAAAAAAATGCAGATTTTGGGTACTAGAAAACTCGAGGATTGCGTGATGACCGACGTGAGATCTGGAAATTTTGAGGTGTCGTGGAAGACCCTCCAAAGACATGGAACGCTTGGGGTCAAAGAGGGTGCCCAAGTAATTTGATTTGGGGCTTTAAAAGAACAATAATACTCACGTGGTGCTAACTAGAACCTATTGGGGTTGCTGCTACAATGTAGACATCCTCAATCAGTAAAGACGGAGCTTTGTGCTCCTTGCTCCTCCGTCCTTTGGTTGCAGGGCCTTGGGAGAAGCTAGGGGGTGAATGACACCCTTGTTGGTGCCATTCCTGTGTCAAGGCACCTTCGGGTGTAGTGTTGGTGGCTTCCACAATCGGTCAAGTTGCAGGTTGTCACTGGTTGGCTTACGTCCAAAATTTGCTGGAGGGGGGCCCAGAGGTCGGCCACCTTTGGGGTTGTGATTGGGGGTCACTGAGGAGGTGGGGAGCCATCTCGGATGAAACTCCTGGTGATGTTGGCTAGGGAGGGCACAAGACCCTCTTTGTTGTCTGGCGGCAAACTAGTGTAGAAAAAAAATATGGAAAACAAAAAAGGAAATAAACATAGATAGGGGGGAACGTAAAAAATAGAAGGATTAAAGGCACAGAGGATGGAATAGGATTTTGTGGAGGAATAATCTGGAGGAAGATTTGAAGGGAGTAGGGAGATTGACAAAGAACACAAAGGGGCGACATGCTGATCCCAAAACAATACATGACCTTTTTGCATGAGTGGATGGGATTGGATCTAACCTAGGGTTTGGATCCACTGAGTGGTGGTTTGGCTCCTAGACCTAGGGTTTAAGAGACCAACATGGAGGATAGTTGGGTTGGTTGCACTTGGAGTTCTGGTCATCTCCAAGTTCCTAGGTAGACGACATCTCTAACCAGTGGGTTGGTTGGGTTCAGTTCGTGTTGTTGTGGGTGCGGTTTACGTGGGTGTGGGTTAGAAAAGACTCACTTTTAAACAGGTCATACAAAAGCACACTCAAACCCTACTCGACGGACCATGGGTCAACCTAGGGGCATCCATATAGATTGTATTAGGTGACAACATTGTTGCTATAAACAAAAGAAAAATAAAATTTCACTTTCATTGTTAGCTTGCTTTTATAGCTGTAATTATAAGGAAGAAATCATACATTGACATTTCATATAGTTGTAAATGATTTTACTTCACCACACAATATTTAGTTGATATATGATGTCACATATAAAAAAAATACTTACATTTGTTAATAAAAATTTCTAACACCAAAGTGACACTAGAAGAATATTCCATTCAATCATACCACTATACGTTGATGTTTCAGTGATGACGTGAAGTGTGTGACAATGAAGATCTTAATGAACCCATGATGAAAATTATACCTTGCACAATGTGAATCTTGCATCTACTCAAAGATGAAGCTCTTGACTTTGCATTTGATGGTCTAAGCTTGTGAGCCTCCAAGGAGATCACAAACAAATCTGTGAATACATGTTCACGTTGAAGAAGTTGAAAAGCACCTACAGAGTACATGCTTGTAGCACTGAGCAATCATTTCTGTTCAACTGTCTGAGCCTGGTGCACGTTTTTAGAAATGGAGAAATCACACAAGTGGTAGCCGATGCCACAAACCAATAAGAAGCAATAAATGTAAACAATAGATAAGAAAGTCCTCTTACGTTAAATAATAGATAAGAAGGTCCTATTGTGTTGCCTTATATACTTATATGAACAATAAACAACTCTAACCGGCTAATCAAATAAATTTGAATCATTGATCATTTGTTTTAAAAATAAACAAAATTATTTAGATGGGTCATCTGTGGGCCCGTGAGTCATGGCTAGTAAACAGGTTGTGTCGAGTATAACCCAAATTCAAAAGGACGACCGAATTCTTCAACCAAATCCGGATTTAAATAGGTCGACTCCTGGGCCCCTGCAGGTCAATGAACTAATGATAGGTCTAATCCTGGGATCTAGAATTATGGTTTCGATCTTTAGGCTCTGATACCAATTGATGCAAACCACATTGCAAAAGAAAACTCACATATAATGCCAAACAATACTCCTATGCATAGGCATATATAGAAAACTCGTGGTAAGCCCTAATTGGCTTATTTTCACAATTGACCCTGTTGAAATAACAAATTAAACTAGTTTATTAAGAACTTACAACTTACAAGTAAGTCCCTAATATTACACTTAGATTCTACAACTAAAAATAATTGCATAGTAAACCCTAGACAAAAGCCAAGATGCATCAACTAATCAAAGACAAACATAAATATAGGAGGAATCATGACACACTCTAATCAAGAGGCGCCAAACCCTAGCCAGACGCTGAATAAGTAGGATGTCTTACATTAAACCTCCATATGCTTGCTTTCCAAAATTCAAGTGGTGACAAGGAAACAGTGTAGAGAGATTGGAGACACAAGGTACAACATTTTGCACACACGAATTGATAAGAATGGAGATAGCGTGAGAATTATTGTTGATAAGATGTTTAAGGATGATGTTGTTAAGATCACAAGCATGAGTGGTAGAAACATAGCTATTAAGCTTGTTCTTGGGGGAAAGGTTTTTAATATTATTAGTGCTTATGCCCTGAATTGGTCTCAATGAGGAGGCTAAGAAAGATTTTTGGGATTCCATAGGTTAGCTGATGCAAGGAGTACTAATGGAGCATATCTGTATTGAGAGATTTAAATGGCTATATGCTGAGAGCAATGTTGTTGATGAGAGAGTTCATGGTGGTTTTGAATATGGCAACAAAAATGGAAGAGTTAGGATATTAGATGTTGCAGTTGCCTGTATATGATTTTGAAAAACATCCATTTCAAGGAAAGTTATTCTTGTAAGTTTACTTTTAAGATTGGGTGCAATTGTAGCCAAACTAATTACTTTCTTACAAGGCGAATGGATCAAAAAGTATGATATAGGATTGTAAAGTGATTTTTGGCGTATAACTCACCACCCATCATAGGTTTGTGCTTTTAGATATTAACATGAAGATCAACAAAGGTAAAGCATAAAAAAACAAGATAGAAGAATCAAGTGGTGGAATCTTAAAGAAAAGAAAATGACATTTTATGATAAAATTTTCAAGGACATTTGGAACTTAGATTTTGATGTTAACATTGTGGCATTATATGAGCTCCTACATAACAAGAATTGCCAAAGAGGTTGATATTCCTTGGTGCATGTTATTTGTTGGTGATATTGTATCGATAGATGAAAGTAAAGAAATATTCAATGATAAAGTTGAACTTTTAAGAAATGCATTGGAATCTAATAGATATAAGATCAATTGAAGCAAGACTATATATGAATTGCAATTTCAACCATAGAAATGTGAATGGTGGGGTCAAGTCAGATGGAGTGGTTGCACCAATATGTGATAAGTTTTACTACTTGGGTTATTTAAATGGATGAAGAGGTTCAAAATGATGTTGGTCACGTGATCAAAATAGGATGGTTGAAATGAAAGAATACAACGGTAGTAGTATGTCATTGGAATATCACTCTTAGATTACAAGTTAAACAAAACAACTATATGACCAACCATCCTATATAGGAGTGAATATTGAGCAGTGAAGAAATAAGGTCTCAACAACAAGAACGTGGTCGAAATATGTATGCTTGGATGGATGTGTAGGAAGCAAGGAAAGATTGCTTGAGAAATGACTATATCAGGAACAAAACGGGGCTGGAAAGTATTGAGGACAAGTTGAGCGAGGGTCTCCTGAGATGGTATGGACATGTGTTTGAGGTTTTTTATTTTTTCATCTTGATTAGAATATGATCCATAATGCAGCTGATTGAAAAGAAATATACGTGTAGCTAATAGACACACACACATGCATACGCACACACATGCTCACGCATATAGAGTTGGGTTAGAATTCACTTGAGTGTGTAGATTTCGTCGCACTCTCAATTGTCATTTGCATAGCAGGGCCAAGTTTTTGAAAATCCAAATCATGAATCTCGTTATGTTTCTTATGAATAGCCTATACATAAAATTTAATCACTTTTAGATACTTATAAGTCACTCATCCAAATACTACAAAATTGACATACATAATTTTTTCAGGTGTGTAAATTTTGTACTATTCGGATGCATGACCTATAAGAGTCCAAATGAGCTCAAATCCGGTATATAGATTATTCACATGGCACCTAAGAAGATAAATGATTTGGAATTTTTTAAAGAAAAATGATTAGGATTTTTAAATAAATACATAATCCAACTTATTAGTGTTGTCATCAATAGATGGTGCATGAAGCGACTTCATTTTATTTGTAATTTGAGGTAGGTATTGTTAAAGAAATGATTTATCCCAATACCATACTTGTCAAGGCGGTAAGGCGACATGACGTTCAGGTAGAGAGCCTTGCAAATAGTTGCAACTAAGCGTAGCTTAGCGGCTTAAAAAAGTTAAAATATTATTACATTGAACATGTAGGTATACAACATTACTATTAATAATTCAAATATATGTGGAAACATTACTATTACTAATTCAAATATATGTGGAAACATTACTATGCCTACATGAAAAAGATATTGTAAAGAAAATATTTTGTAGAATATTAAAATTTTGTGTTGTATGAGTTTGTTATATGATAGTACTATGCCTCACTGCTTTGAACTTTGCAGGTATACTGTAAACTACCAGTCTGACTACTCATAGACAGCAGATTAATATCAAAGCATGAAGGGGAAATGGTATGTTTCCCAGAGAGAGACATACCCCGCATATAGTCCTCTTAAACCACTTTGCCTCCAAATTGAATGACCAATATGAAACATTCCTTTATAATAACAGTATGTTCCTCCCCCAATCCTATGAGGGACTTCTGACTGAAGCAATGTAGCATTCCAAGAATTTTTCGTCCCCTGCACCTACATCCTCTATTTCATTACTTCACAAGGAACATATACAAATCAACCCAGTGTATCACCTGAACCAAAAAATACACAGTGAATATTAAACATGTATTACATTTGGGAAACTCCTATGATATGCATTACTGGGGAAAAGTGGAGCAAAATGAAAGGATATTTTTGCCAAGGAATCAGACGTCACTTCAAGTTCTATAGATCGACCATAGTCTATATTTCTTGTGTTATCTCTTGTTTAATAAACAGACAAGTAAAATTCTTTCTACAGTAACACAAAGGGATGGGTTTCAGAGGTCTAAACGTACACTGGAATCCCACACAAAATATAAGACTAGGACATAGATTTTTCTAGCAGATTTATGATTTTATAAGATAATTGTACAAAACTAGACATTAAGGTGCAATCCGGTTACTTAAATAAGGAGTGGGGATCATTATGATTAACGTAATTGATTTCCCCAGCCCCTTCCAAGTGCGGCAGCAGTACTAAATCAACATACCCGACAGTGCAGTAGCAACTATCGTAATAGTAGATAGTAGCAAAAATGTCAGATTTAGCGTAGGAGAAAAAATGATGTTACACATCAAGTAAACATATGAAATCATAAAACAACTATCATAACATCTCTTACCTAATGCACCAGCTATAAAATGAGCCCAGTGACCAGAAAGCCCTGGATGCCTTTCTTCAAGCCTTTTCTTTGTCGATTCTATGATGCCAAAGTAAGTTGCAGCAGTTGTGAGGGATCCAGTCATACTAGGCACAACACCTCTGTAGAACCCTAAAGATTATAGCAAAAAGTAAATGACAATATGATATATATAACAATTTGGTATGAACATAAATTTTGAAAACTAGGGGAAAATGTATTCTCTTACTTCTAGGTATGGCTTTAGAAATGAAAACTCAATTACCGATACGGATGAACGGCGCACGGATGATGAACGGTGATGGATGTTGATTGTCCTAGGTCACACTGCTCACACATCAGCACAGGATACGACGAATCAAATCTGTGATTGTTGGTATCCTCAGGTTGTGCTTCGCCGCTGGGCGAGAGGATAAAAAGGAAGAGGACAAGATACACAGACCAGAGGAAAACAGAAAGAGGGCAAGAAGCGAGGTGCTCGTCGAGTGGAAAAGGGACTGGTGCGGAAGGGGAGGACCGGCCGGACGCGCACGGTGTGAGAGGGGGATGCGCACGGTGCGAGAGGGGGAATCACGGAGGACGAAACAGTTCTTGCGTGGAGGAATGAGTGGGGAGGGTTTTTCTTTTTTTCTTTTTTAATTTTGATTTACAAATTTTGTGTTTTAGAATGGAGAGAAGGGATATGATATGGAGGGAAGGGTTATGAGATGGAGGGAAATATTTGGCATGGCATTTTTCACTGGGGGATTAGTGAGTAATGTATTTGTGAGGGATTAGTGTTCACATAAAAGTTCTAAGGATGTTAAAAACACGGTTGAGGGATTTGGTCCCATATTTGAAGGATGAGCCCTCACAAATAGACATCATTATTCACGATTTTTGGTTCCTCACAAATGTTCTTCAACAAAGGCCAACTTTTTTTAGTGCCTTATCCTATACTTCAAGATTCTCATAATGTAACTTCATCCTCAAGTCAAACCTCATAACATCCAAAGATACATGCAATAACTAACCTACATGATAGGGTTTGAGCAACTAGAGTCTCATCACATTAAGGTTAACAACTTAATACCCTCATTTGTAATTCATCACTTTTAATGTCCTTCATCTATCGTCTCATCTAGGGTAAACATATCATATAGGATTTTCACACCAGGTAAGGACTCTATAAGGAACTTATGGGACAAGATATGAAATCTAAGGGATACAAAATTGAAATGGTTAGAATCTAACTACCATGACTTTTATACCATCTTGTAAGGAGTGGGATTCGGGATGGGATCCAATTTGTTGTTGGATTAGGGTTTTGAAGTTTCCTTTTATGGGTTCTAATAAAGTTAGGTTAGGTTCATAACCATTACATTTATTATAAAATTATATCATTATCATTATTTACAGTCCTCTTAGTCTCAAATAGTTACCAAAAGAGTTATGATATATTATAATTGCACGAATTTTCATATTTGATTTATTTAAGCTATTGAGTCTATTAGTTCAATATTTACTTAGATGGTGACACATGATTCATATATGTGGGCATGTAAGCCCTAATTATTATACTACTCCATATACTAAGCATGCATTACCTCTTTTTAGTCAATATGCGTATTTAGTTCCATCCACTTGCTCATTAATCACATTTTAGACAATATATAAGCATTAGTGAACAAGGAAGCATATATGAATTATTAAAAAGGATTACTTACATATTGAGTATATTTTAGGTTATTAGGTTCATTTTATATATACAAATATATTTTATATTTCTTTGACACCTAATGATGCTAATGCATCATTATGGTACCAAACAAGGGTGGGTTAGATTCTTCATTAACGAACCAGGGTTTAGGTAAAGACGATCACCTTACACATCATCACTATGCTCTGAGCTTAGGTTTTGCTTTCATATATCCTTCTTATAATCATATAAGGGTTGATAGATCTAGAGTATGGTTAGGGTTACACTAGAGTTTTTCATTATATGCATTAATGTTTGTTAGGGTGCAAACAAATGCTTTAGGGTTGATGTGTGTCCTTGTTGGCCCAAAAACTAAGGGTCTAAGCATACAAGCAGTATATATAAGGGATTGGATTTCTAGAGTCAAGATTCTAGGTTTTGGTATGTTTTAGAAGTTGTTTAACCTCATATCTTGTGAAACCTCTACTTTCCCCCACCAACTCGATGTTTACAACGATTTCTATAAAACATAGTGAACAAATAAATTTAGAAATATTGAACAATCAATCCAAAAAATTGGAAATGCTTAATTCATGTGAAAAACATAAAAACCAAAGGAAAATTTGGATGCTTTTCTAACTATTATATAAAAAATTAGAATAAACCAATTTGGTAAACTTATACATTAGAAATCCTAAAACTCGTCTCTAAAATTGATATAGAAAATATAAAAAATAATACAAAATATCATTATCTACACTTAGGATTGGTTCAATTATTAGTCAAATTACTAATTAGGAAAGGAATAAGTTCTTAGATATTATTGTGCTTGAGATATTATAGACACCTAAATTGTACCATCTCTATGTTAGGAATAATTGAATCTAGCCTCTTGGATGGGCTGGTCTATTTTAATGCTTTTCACAATTTCTCAACATCCTTATTTGATCTAGGATTAATAAAATCATTAGCCTTTAATATCCAAACCTCAAGGTTTTACATGGAAGCATATTCAAAGATTGTTTCCATATGATATAGGGCATGCTTTAAGGCCACAAACATAGTGATACCACAGTTAGCCAACTATCCAAAAAAAGGCACAACAAAGCTTTTTCTCAAGAACATTAGAAACAACATAGTTACCCATACCTTTAAAATGGAATCATATAGGACTATCAGAGTGTTTAACTCTTGCCCAAGCCTATAATGATACACTATTAGAAAATGAAAGTGTTGAGGAAGTTATATAACATCCAAATGGTGACGTAGAAATAAATTTTATATCACCAAATAAAGGATTAATATCGGCTTAAGAACATCCACCGATTATTCCACAAGATTCCATGCTCCTAGATATTCACTATCATTAAGGGTTCCCACCTTTAAAACATCTAGGACCTTGATATCATTGAGGGTGTCTACCTATGAAGTTCCCAAGATTACTAGGGAAACTCCCTCTACCATTCTACTATTTTCACGAGAAATAAAGATAAGGATGTAGTAGAAAAAGAAAGGGTAGACTCAACACTTAGGCCTACATGCTTAACTTACCTAACATATGAAACTACAAACTACAAGTCACCTGAAATAAAATTTGTCATATATGCTCTTTGGAACAAAAATTTGAAATAGATGAAGAGTTGCTAAGAAAAGATTTTCTCCCTGAAGAGAATAAGGAAAAAGCTGATTGGTTCTTTGATCATTACAATGATCTATCAAGAACACTTACCAGAGAAGAGTGGTATAGTGATATGACTGACATTAGGGAAAATGAACTATATTTTAAATGGTCCTAAGAAAACCACATAACATCATTCCAAAAGTCTCCAAAGAACATGGCTATAACAAAAGCCTCAATAATGACATGGAAATTAGTGTTAAAGGATGAAGAAGTAGAATCCACCAATCATAATTTACTACCCATAAAGGTGCTAAAAGAAGAAATTCCAACCAAATTTATCCTCATGATATGCATTAGACAAGAAACTACCACACGAGAAAAATATGTTGGTATCATGTAATAAAGTAGTTATACCAATTATTGCCTTTAAACTATTGGAAAACAAACTGATAGGATATAATTCATACTCAAGGAAATTAAACCCATCATCCCCTTCAAGAAAAAATAGATTAGCACCAATCCAATTATTATTCCAACTACTCTCTTTATAATTGTCAAATTAAGAAAGAGATCTCTGATTAATTTTGATAAAAATCTATAAGTCATAATGAATGAGATCACAAATTGAGTACAACAAAAAATGTGAAGAAATTGACTATAAATATGTTGTCACAAGATGAGTGATAGGAAGATGAACCTAAAGAATAAACTCATGATATGTTCTATCCTTTGGAAACAAGATATATTCCATGATTAGCAAGATAACATCTTCTATGCCAATGTATTCTAAAACCAAAAATTATTATAGTAATCCAACCCAAGTATACCTACAATTTGAAGTATCTCCAGATCTCCCTTTAGTCCATCTTGTAGAATGGAACATAGACAGTTCGAATAGCAAATCATGTAGACATGTAGTTAGATGGTTATTTATGCAAGTGCATGCCATGCCCCCAAGAATTATGAGCATTCAATTTCCAACATGAATGTTTCCTCATTCACTGGGAAATTGAAAGGGTGGTGGAGCAACTAGCTTAATGAGGCTCAGAGACTTGAAATCCTTTATTCCATAAAAAGATACCAAATGGGAGTCTAATAAAAAACTAAAAATAATGAAATAGTTTGAGATTTAGCATATACACTTATTGTTAATATATTATAAAAATTCATGGGACACACTAATATTGTAAGTTGATAAAAGAAGAACAACTTATGAATATCAGTTGTCCCTTTCTATCAAACTTTAGACTTTGTAAAGATATGTTCTTAATAAAGGTCCTTATATTCCTAGATTGCATTGATACAATTTGTAAAAAAAAGTTTATCTCAGGTCTTCCCCCTCTATTTGCTGAATAAGACAGAGGGAATATTAGACAAAGTCATTACGGTTCATCTCCTTTAGAACATATAGTGTATGCAGAAAAATATAAATAACAAATCAAATAGGCATGTCCCTTTGCAATGACCTTGAATATGAAATACACATAAAGAAACAAAAGTCACTAGGAAAAAGGGCAATAGGAGACTTTTGCTATCAATTTGGAAGCTAAAT
The DNA here is from genome assembly GCA_963693085.1 of Alisma plantago-aquatica. Taxonomy (NCBI): domain Eukaryota; kingdom Viridiplantae; phylum Streptophyta; class Magnoliopsida; order Alismatales; family Alismataceae; genus Alisma; species Alisma plantago-aquatica. Next base: position 511,849,906 of record OY856409.1, read on the forward strand.
GAATGCCCCAAGTTCATCATATAGAAAACAAAAACTTGTACAATACAAAATCAAGGTAAAATAAGAAAACAAATTTATTATAAAGGTAATAGTTTTGAAGCCCTAAAAAGAGAAATGGGAAAGGAGTAAGCTACTATGCTTGTAATGAAAAGGGACACTTTGATAAAAAAATGGTTTAAAAGGGGATTCAAAAAGAAAGTAAATGAATTACTCTTAGAATAAAAATGTATTACACAAGAAGATCGAGACAAGTTTGTTTCAAAACTCAATATTATCTGTACCTCAAAGTCTGATGGTGATGGTAGTCACAGAGAAGAGAAAGGGTGTCTCTATAACTGTTAGGAAGCATTAGATTCCTATGATAATACATATATGATCACTTCAGAACAACAACTCATCCTATAAATTACATATTCAATCCTTAACAAGGAAGAAAGGAGTAAGAAACTAACAAAATATCTAGAAATTTTAAAATAAAACAAAAGGCAACAAGATGCAACAAAGTTTGAAGATTACTACTCATTTGATCATGTAAAAAAAATTAGAAGAAAAATGAAATATAAAGTCACATCAGCTGCAAACATAATAAATGAGCTAAGAGAAATGAAAAATAAATAAAATAATTAAGAACTAAAATAAATCTCTAAAGAAATAGGCATTTGGAGGAAGAAAGCATATACAAAACTTTCCGCACATATTATATTTACTCAATACAATAATACATCAAGAGAAAATAGAAAGTGCAAGTAATTATTAAAATTGATGAATTTTAATCCTTAAGGGAATAGAACTTCTTAGATCATAAGCAGATATAAATTGTATAAAACAATATGCTAGTAAAACTACTCATCCAGTCAATATGCCACTAATGATTACCTACAAATTAATTACAAAATACTAGAAGCAAAAATATGTACATGAAATTTTGATCTTAAAACATAATTTCTTCTAGACAAAAACATCTATGAAGAAATTATCAATGGGAAACTATCTTTAATATCACTTCAATTGCTAATTATAATGAAGGAATATACACAAATATTTAGGAAAATATAATTAATTTTAAATTTAGTAAGCAACTTGAAACTATTCTTCTTAACAAGCTAAAACTCATTGCTAATTACATTATTTTATTTCAGGATAGAGGTTCTATTAAAAAATACTTTGTACTAGTTGATGAAATTCCTCTAACAGCTAATAGCAACAACTTTAAGCTCAGGGTCTAACATGATCCTCCAAGAGACCATACAAGTTAATATTGGAAGAATTGATTCTTAGCATCAAAATTATAGAAATGAGGTCGATCAAATGAAGAAAAGAACTATGGATATTATGAACTTGAAACCAAGTATCCAAACAATTTGATGCATCTTCTTCCTCGGTTGGGTGATCCACAGAGTGAACTCCTTCTGCTTCATTCTTGTATGGGTATCACCAAACTCTTGTTTGGATTGCGGACTTGCCAGCCCACACACATGAAGGAGGTAGCCTTGTGTTTTGATAGAGGGTTATGAGAGTCTATTGAGGACATTGTTGTTTGTGGAGGTCCATTCTTTGGAGACCTCCAATGGAGAGTGGCTTCATTACCCAATAGTCTTGGAGGTTTGGGAATATATTCTGCAATTGAGGCTTCTTCATACACTTTTGTTGCATCCAGAGTCCAATCTTGGAAGCTTCAGGATCATATTTTGTGAGACAATGATATTTATGGTATGGACACTGACTTTGATTGCGCCTTAGATCATCTTCGTGTCATGCTTCCATCTTTCGACTTTAATTGTTTTTCTAACAAAGACATCGTCCCCATAAAAGCCCAAAATACTTTGGCGAGTGCTCTTTTTAGAAAAATAATTGAGGACATGGAAGTTAAGTATGATATGATCGTTAGACAAAAGGCTATTTTTGGATGTTTACAAGTTGATCATGCTCAAGATTTTCTTCTTGCCACCCCTATTGATGGGCTTGGTTTGCACATGTCCACAGTGGAATACTGTATGATACTCAAATATCGTCTCATGATTCCTCTTTTTCCTACTGATGAGATATGCCCAGTTTGTCGAAAGGCTTGTTTAGACACTTTTGGGGAACACACTGTTCACTGTAGGGAGCTTCCTGGCTTCAAATATAGGCATGACCTTGTTAGAGATGTTCTCTATGATGTCCACAGGCAAGCAGGAGTTGCTGCTAAAAAGAGGCCCCTGTCAGCTTTTTAACAGATCCACAAGAAGGGAGATCAACACTTAGACCTACAGACGTTCTGATTTTTGGATGGGCTGGAGGAAAACATGCATGTGTAGATCTAACTGGAGTTTCTCCACTTATGGAATTACGGAGCGGTAATTTTACAGTTGGACATGTTGCTCTTAAAGCTGCCTCATCAAAAGTTGCCAAACATGACAAAGCATGTACTGAAAATCCGCATGTCTTTGTTCCTTTTAGGTTTGACACTTTTGGTTTCTTAGCACCAGACGATGTTGCTCTTTTGAAGAGGGTTCATAAAGTAATGAATAGTAATGTTATGTCCCCTAAGTGTATGAATTTAGTATTTCAAAGGATTGGCTTTGTCATACAAAAAGGACTAGCGGCGCAGCTTGTTGCCCGCCTGTCACCTACTGTAATGTACAAAAATGCCAAATGATTCCCAAAATTTAGGGGAAAAATTAGAATTAAAAAAAATCTTTTAGAAGATATTGACTATATTATCCAAGAATATTTTTACAAGGAATATATATATATATATTTATACCAACCATGGTCGGAAAAAAATTGTATTATTATGAAAAGTATTCACAAAGATTAAGAGTGCAAAAGTCACATTCTTAGAAATTGAGATAAAGTACTCTAACCTAAAGATTGTGAAGATTCCTTCTTTTAGAGGAATGGAATAAAGATGAGAACCCCAAAATTCCTAGGAATTTCAAAAGTGACCTCACCCAATGCTATTATAATTGTTGGACTATCAGGATGCCTAAGAAAATGTCATGTACATTACAAACAAAGATTATAGCCACATATGGTCCATCAGACTCATATATCTAACATCAATTACCCAATGGTGGATATAAAAGGTTTGGTCACTATTTGGGCCTGACAGGGACATCTTCCTAAAGCAGTAATTGAAATCATATCGACAAGAAAATATGATGCTAAAGAATGATTCAATATTATAAATTATTGTGCCCTCTATAGTGTACCATGGATAGATAGATGGACTTGAGAAATTACTAGTTTTATTATCCAACTTCATAAACCAACAAAGTTGAGGATTTGGGTTGGGAACAACATATCATTAATAAGTTTGAAAAGAAACTCCCCCTACTAAAGATTGCTATTGTAAAAACTTTAATGAGCAAGTTTTGGCCATGTCAAAAGAAAGGTACACAAAGCCACAGAAAGAGCTCATTGAAGAGATAAGTGTTATGTACCCAAAGTTTCTCAAAGAACACATACAATTGCTGGTCATTCAAGAAATTTCAGGGAATAATGGAGAAGCACCAGAGACAAAGAGTCTCTCCAAATAAACTTCAAAAGAGTTTAAAGGTATCCTTACAATTAAAGATAAAGAAAATCCAAATAATCAAAAAAAGTAAGAAGAATATAGCCCTTATCACTAAGGAGGACTACCTATTCTAAATTAATCTTTATAATTCCAAAAAGAAAAGAAATCTCAACTATTTGACAAATTGGTCAATATTGTTTATTATGAAAAGAAAAGGGAATCTTCACTATTACAAAAATAAAGAAAAGACTGAAGTGTATGGAAAAAAACCAAACTTATTGAAGGCTCAATAATGGAATAAAACATGGATAAGGAGACTTAACTAAAAGCAAACCTCTATAAATATCCCCTATAGGAGAAAGGAGAGATAAGTTGGTTCAAGCAAATACGTGCTTACAAACTTGTGCCTTATACTTCTCCTCTACCACCTCCCATATCTCTATCTTTTTTGTTAGTAGTTACTTGTAGTAGACTACCTTTCTTATAATACCTCCTTCTTGTGTTCTTCCTTTGTGTAACCTCCCTTCTTCCATATATTGTAACCATTAGTTCCATAAATTAAGATATACTAGTTTTTTGTGCTTAGTGTTGTGTTTGTGTGCTTGTGTGCTTGTGCTCTTCTATGCTAATGACTGTTGTTATAATCCTTCACGCTACAATTTCTTTATGCTTCCCCATGTGCTCTCCACCCTTTGTAAATTTTATTTATATTTTGTGCCTTAATGCTGATATCTTAGACCAAGTCAATGATACTAGCATCCTTCTCATATCTTGGTCTCGGTCTGGCATCTAAGCTAGTGAATGAGTAGCTGATTGACAACTACCCATTCTTTTTACTTATATATATATATATATATATATATATATATATATAGAGAGAGAGAGAGAGAGAGAGAGTCATGCTAGAATACACTCGAGTGTACATATCACATGAATATACTCAAGTGTGTTTGCATATCAAGACTATTTTTTGCAAAATATAAACCACTGATATTCACTGTCATATTATAACTAGGCTACATACAAATTTTGAGCCCATTTGGATGAGTGTAAGTCACTCATCTGAGGGCAAACAAAAGGACGCGCGAAACTTATTTGAAAGCATAATTTTTGCGTTCTTTATAACATGAGCTATAAATGTCCATATGTGCTCAAATTTTGCGTATGAGCTATTCACAAGATGTTTAAGAAGGTTAATGGATTAGATTTTAGAAAAAAATGTTACATCATGAAAATCTACTTGAATGTATTCTGCTCTGAATACACTCAAGTATATTCTAGCCTGACTCTCTCTCTCTCTTTCTATATATATATATATATATATATATATACATAGAGAGAGAGTCAGGCTAGAATACACTCAAGTAGTTTTTCATGATGCAATATTTTTTTCAAAAATCTAATCCATTGATCTTCTTAATTATCTTGGGAATAACTCATATAAAACATTTGAGCACATTTGGACATTTATAGGTCATGTTATAAAGACCGCAAAAATTATGCATTTCAAATTAGTTTCGTGCATTGATTTTGTTACCCTCGGATGAGTGACTTATACTCATCCAAATGGGCTCAAAATTTGTATGTAGCCTAATTATAGTATGACAATGAAGATCAATGGTTTATATCTTGCAAAAAATAGTATTGATATGCAAACACACATGAGTGATTCCGTGCGATCTATACACTCGAGTGTATTCTAGCATGAATATATATATATGTATATATATATTTATTTATATATATGTATGTATATATACATACACATATATATATAATATAATATATATATATATTACATGTGTACTCACACACACTGTAACATCCAAATTGTCATATCATAGTAGTGGTAGCTGTATATTTTTCAGTTGGGAGTATCACAAACATGATACACATAACAATATTAATAGACAAGAACCATTAAAGACTGATATAATATTACATTCTTATAAATTATTTGAGACAAAAATTAATACACAAATATAAACGTATACAATCTAAACATAAATCATGAACCGTGTAGATGGATCCCCACCAAGCAATTAGATTAAGTTTACATTGGTATACTCTGACTTAAATATTCTTTCTACGTATTAATATTTATGGATATCTCATCCCAACCATTCACAAAGGAAATGATACATGGTCAGAGTAAGTGGCAATAAATCTTAACACAAAAGAATGAAGTATGAGTATAAATGAAAGAAAATTGAAAAGGCTAAATTATCTCTTTTTTTACTTAATCTAATTGTATGGTCACTATTATACGGTAAGTCATCTCAGAATTGGCATGACTACCTATATGAAATGGTACCAAAGTAGCTATGAATTGGCATTGTGTGCCTCTGAATGACAGTGAGGTGTCTATGAGTTGGCATACATACACATCTAAAATTGAATGAACACTCCTCTAAATTTGCATTATATGCCTCTGAATTGTCTTGGGACTACTGAATGAGGACTTATCATATAATGTATTATGTGAAGGTTCTGCCATATTCATCTTAGATATGAGTTAATAATTATGAATCTATTTTTGTACTAAAACTGAATGTTGATGGCTAAATATGTACTGAATTATGAGTCTGATAATAATATGGATTTCTTATATTTACATTTGAGTCTCTTATCCTAAATCAGAATCTCTTGTCTTAAAATCTAAAACTAAAGCTATTTCTAAATTTCTAAGAGAAGTTCATTTATATTCAAAAAATGAACTAAAACTCTATAATGTGAACCAGTATCTCACAATTCTAGTTAACAAAATATGAATTTTTATGTATGGTATGCAGACAAGATTTATGAAAAGGATATTGCTCTTAAGATGAAATGATTGCAATATAAGAACTTCAAAATTGTCATGCAGTTAAATATTGCATTAAAGGGAACAATATAGATCCTATGATTTAGACCAAACGTCTAAACATGATATAAGGACAAGAATCCAAAGGGGTGGCCCGCTTACCTTTGTTGTAGAGAATTAAGTATTTCCCTTGGATTCCCCTCGTCAAATCTAAATCCTCAAAAGACATTACTTTATCATTATCGTCTAGCAACTAGACTCTAGTTAATTTTAGGGATTTGTCTTATCTAATGTTATACTTGGGTATCTCTTTATCTTGTTTTGACCTAATAAGAAACCCTTACATAATCTTATGACATATAAATGCATATACCCAACTCGTCATGTTACCAGCTTCTCATTAGGTGCTTAAGAATACTGACCTCAAATTATAATCACTTTTGTGACACCCCGACATGCCACAAAGAGAGATTACTCAGAAAGCACGGAACAAATACTAATCAACCAAGTTACCAAAAAACACAGGAAACTAAAATCACTTCACATAAGCACAAATCCTAGAACCTATCACATTTGATTCCACAAAAGCCACCTATCATATCTCATGTCAAAAAATTATTGCATGATACTGTTCACTAGCTCACTGGTCACAACCTATTATACATGATAACCTGTTACATATACATACATGCCATATCTATACAACAAGGTCTTAAAGCCAAAATGTTGTCGTGATATACAACATCTACAAAACACCCCAAGGACCTGAGAGTACAAAGACGACACATATGACTCTACTACAAAACACTAGCAGCACATCCAACCATTAAACATCTATTGCTCCTCTTACTGCCCAGCCTCAACCGTACGATCTCTACCTCGTCGTGCACGACCACCGAAATTATGTGGAAACCCACAGGGTGAGACCAAACGTCCTAACGAGAGACATAACTCTCCACCAATGTCTATTATAAGCACATGTAAACTTAAAGCGGGTAGATAACATACTTATCAGATTGAGCAGATTCAGCTAAATGATATGTACAAAATTGATAATACATATCAAGCAAATTAGGTAGTTATCGCTAATCAGTAGAGCCATTTCAAACTTTGAGAAGGAATATGAAGAGAATGTATAACAGTTGATTTCTCTTACCACATTATAATTCAAGAAATCAATACAAAGATAAGGCAATGGGTCATCCAATGTGAATCATGTTTGACCCTAAAAATAGACTACATGGTTGTATTACATCTTTTATTTTCCCTGAGGATTTGAGTCGTACCACCCAAATCCAACCGACCATTGCAAAGTTGAAATCGGTGCCATACAACATCAATGGAAGAGTCAGAATCCATGATCTTCTCATGCACTACTCGGTCAGTTTGAGTCTACACCGTGGTGACGTATAGTCAAATTGCAAAGACAACAACTTATAGTCAAAGATATAGTCCTGTAAAGATAGTAGCTCATAGTTAAAGCTATGGCCTTGTAGAGACAACAACTCTTAGTCAAAGATGTGGTCCTATAAAACACCTAGCCCACCTTAGTTTAGGCACAATGCTAGAAACCAAGGTATATAACCCAATCACTAAGGTACAATGATAGTTATCCTCTATCACATCATATCACATATCATCATCCAGACCCAACTATAGTCATTCTCAAAACACTTGGGGTCAAGATGTCAAGGACACGCAGTCACTTGCACCTCGCATACTCAATAGTATGCACTCTGGTTTCCCTTGGGAATACCCATTTCATCATCCAACAAAGTGCGGATATTGAAGATGGATATATGGAACAAGGCACCTACATGATTAGGGTTTCACTTGATTAGTTAAGCCAACTGAGTATCTTTTAGCATCAATCAATACAACATATAAACACTTAACAAACTCTTCAAAGATAGAGGAATAGTACAACTCCAAAAGATATAAAACGTATGAGGTGTGAACTTGTCACAACTTCACTTAATACTTGTAGCACTACCATTCACAAGGCCATCACCAATGTCACATCACTATGGGATATCAATCCCTCAAACATCTCTAGAGGGTTTCACCTCAAAACTAGGCATAAAGAACTTTTCAGGTCTTTTAACCCAATCACATCATTCCTACTCATTCAACATCACAGTGTGCCTCACAATGCACATAATCACCACCCTATGTTTCATAAATATCACCATAGCACTCACATAGCTATGACATTCATTCCACCTACAAGGTTAGGTTTGCACAAGTAGGAGAGAGAAAACATAATCACATGTTATTCATCCAAGCAAGCTCAACAAACATAGCACACCCTAGAATTAGGGTTAGGGTTTCACATACATAGTCGATTAGGGTTCCATTTCATCACTTGTCACCAAACCTTGAATACCTCATCTCCCATACATTTTGAATACAGTTAGGGTTGAGAAACTTAATTGGGGTTATTCAAGCAATCATATAAATATTACTATGTATAAAACATCAATTGCTTATACTTACACATGTAGCGACCAACATGGTGTAGAGACCATGGTTCACTTGTAGTGACCTAGCTAAGCATATGTCTCGACCTATCATTAAATAGATGTCTCGACTAAAACACAACATCAAATGGAAGCATGTGTAGCAACCCTTAGGTGTTGCGACCATCATCCCATTAGGGTTAGGGTTGTTACCTCTACACATCACCAAGCATGCCTTAGCCAAAACTCATCCAAGGCTCATGTTATGACAAAATTAAAGCAAGAGTAGAAATCAGCTCAGCCAAAACAGACATGCAACCAATCATAGCACAAGTGTGACTACATGTTTACACAAAGACATGTGTTTCGAGTGAAACTGAAACCAAGCACAACAACCATCACCCAAGATCAAGGTGTGTCGGTCAAAACTGATCTCCAACATAATCAACTAAGAAACCAAACTGGAGAGAAAAGTCCAAGCTTCAACCTCAAGAAAACCGATCCAAAACCTCAAGAAAAACATAAGGACCAAACCATAGCATGATAATAAAGCCAAGGACCATGATGCATGTATGAACATCACTTCAACCATCACTTAGCAATCAAATGCATGAAATTAGGGTTTAAGAAAGAGAGCCATATACATGAGAATACTACAAAGTCACAAACCCTAGATCATGATAACATCATCTACCATCTTTATATCACATTTTTAGAGATGAAAACAATAGAATGTAAGCACAAATAAGGTGCAATAATAGAAGAAGGTAGAGAGTTATATAACTCGCCTTATAGAGAGACCAAGCTCCAAAGTTCACGATCTCCAAGAGAAAGGAAAGCTCCAACTAAGAGCAACTCCACAGCTAAAAGGTCACCTCAAAATAGAATAACACCATGGCCAAAGGATAGCTCAAGAAAGAGGTGAAAAAGCTCTAGGCCAAACCAAGGAAGAAGAAAGGAGAAAGAGGAAAGCTTCTTTTCACATAGGTACCACCATGGTTGCACCACAACCTGCAACCTTAGTGAGCAGAAGATCCTCAAGAGAAGGCCACCATGGAGACACCATAGTCTCATGACCAAGAAAGGAGAATAAGATAGGGTAGAGAACTAAAAGAAAATATGACTAAGGGTTTAAAACTACTTTCCAAGAAATAAGATCACCACAAAGGAGATGATCAGCCTCAAAAGCACAACATGTAAGGTTGATCAACCGCCAAAGCTCCAAGATCAATCCTCTTTTTCTCCTCAAAGATCCAAGGATGAACACAATGAAGTGGAGAAGAAAGAGACCAAAAGGATTGCTTGCATGAAGAAGAGAGAGGTTATATACTCAAGGTAGGAGAGAAGTAAGGTGGTTATGAGGTGTCAACACAAGAGAGCACCAAAAGGACACTTGTCCACCAAGGAAACAACCATGAAACAACTAAACACATGCATGAAACACATGGTGATACAACCTAGATGGGGTATCAACCACATGGGTCACCACCACCCTTGTTGCAGTCGAAACAAATCTAGGAACCATGTAGCGACCACTGTAAGAGATCACCCAAACAAAACATGGTAAAAACACATCACTAGAGGACAACCAAACCACCTCTAGGTCATAATGATCAAAATGAGAAACACCTAGGGTTAGTGCAGTGGTCACAATACTCATCCAAGAGTGGTGTTGCAGTCGCTACACACTCAAACCCTAGCAAAGGTCAACACAACCATCAAGTCAAACCCTAGAAACCCTATGCCACCTCATCAACCAAGGTCCAACAAGGCACTGATAGCATCATTCTCTCTCCCATGATGCTAAGGAACAAGAAACACACTCTACATGTGAAAAATTGCAAGATAACCATCACTCAAGTATAAATTGCAACTTGGTCCAAAACAAGCAAACATGGTTTAAACATCAACCAAACAAGACCAAACTGGAAACACAAGGTTGTTACATGTTATAAAAGCATCTCGAAGGATTAGATTAAGGTTTAAGCATCTTATCAAGCAAATCAAGCATACTCGAGCACTAAGCTAGGTCAAGGGCCTTACAACTTTGGTCCATCATCTACCTATTAAGGTTGTCTGTTATGGTTTGGTATCTATTTGTATTCCACACTTACTCTACACATACCCTATTCTAATGATCAACATAATTTATTGGTGTTTACATACAAAAATATACACACATAATGAATTGCTTCACTAACTAATCTAAGCAATGATAATATCCTAATATTATCACAATCTTTTTTAAAATCTCAAATACCAAGTCATTGAATTATCTTACCTTATAGATGTACCAAAGGTATTCTCGTATAGCTCAAAGATTGGTTTCATTACCTATCATGTTGAGTTTACAAAATATTAACATATATTATATTTCCCTCAATACAACTATATCCTCAAATACTTTCCATGGTATGAATCTTTTCCAATATGTTCATCTTCTCTCAAGCTTTCCAATGAGTCCTTACACATGTTATTACGACAATCGTGGTGAATTCTATGATCTTTCTAAGAATTGTTCAATCAAAATTGTACTTACATTTAACTAATATTTGTATTTGTTCATGCTGACTAGGCCTTGTGCCATCAGGTCCGCAACTCTCAAGGGGCATGGTATGTGCACTCCAAAGGTTAGTGCAACCATGCCCATTCCCTTCCTAGACACAACAACATGGTGTGATCCCATGTTTGCTCTATTAGAATAGAGCATCAACACCCTATGTTCTTGATAGCACTACTCGTGCCTCTAGCAAGTGTTTTGGCTGTCGAAAGTTGTCCTGGGTATGGGCCTTCATCCTCTTCATCTTTTGGAAGTGATGCCTCATACTCCGATCAAGATACCTTTCCCTTCATCCTTCCTCAGTGCACCTTAGTGTTGTTATGCATCACGGCACCACCACAACCTACTCGTCCTGTATCATCTAATATACATGCCACGTCAACTTCCTAAATAGATGTGAGGCTCTACAAAACCACCATAAACTATACTATATATAGGAACACTTACATACCCTATGAGCTTCGTAAACCTAGTCAAAATCCAAGATGGACTGGATTACTTATTGCAGTCAGAAACTTCCACAATGGCAATGGCCATTCAGACTAAATTGTAGAAAAAAGGGATCAAGTTCTGAGAGTTTTACACAAAGACAAACCAATTGGAAGTCATGTCATATGGAGGAAACATTGCTTCTCCTTTGTGAGGAAGTAGACACACACTTGTATTCTATTTATATAGTAGTAGAAAAAGAATATTTGTTATTATATGAACTATCAACCCACTAATGACTACACAGATTCAAGACAACAAACTCATGTCCCATCCCTTTAAACTACTACTTCACCAAAAAAGAGACATAATATACATAATTCGACCAATCCATCCCAAACTTCGACCATGAATTTATATCTCATTTCTCTACATACATTAAATTTTTCAAGACCTAAATCACATCCATCGTATGTAGTAAAATCATCAAAATATCCTCAACCAAAGTAGACATCATTATATGGTTTAAATGAAATCTCAAATCAACCTTAAACTTTACTATACATGTATCACTACCTTATTTTGTCTTAAAAATCATATAAAGGTTCTCAAATTCACATTCAATGATTATTAAACATCAAAACTAATCATTTGCACAAAAATCCCTCTTATGCATGCCTTTATACCCAAAAAATCATTTTAACAAGATCAAAGTACAACTTTAACCCTAAAGTCCCCCTAGTACTCAAATTTCAGGTGAAATGCTTCATAGTTGGACCAATAGCTATCATACACAACATATCATGATTTCATCAATAACTTTATCATATACTTTCTAGGTTCTAAAAGTTAGGGTGTGATAGTAATACCCACCTTATTGAGAATTTCATCCTTAAAGTTTGGCTAAAGCAGATCAGGTTGTCCACCTTAGGTTTCAAGTTTTATCATAATATTCAACAAAGTCATCTATGCTAGGATATCTATCCTTTACATGTATTCTAGGGTTTTCCTAAGTATACAATTAGATTTAGGTGACCACCTACCTTACATTGTTCATGTCAACTCTTTTTTGTCAACTCTTGGTATATGTCGATCGGTCATATTTCTAAAGGTGACATGTCTTATCATACTCATCTTAACACTTCATACTACACATGTCACAGACCATATGCACTAGGAATAGTGATACAAGCATCATAAGTATATATTTATGCACATATCATTCTCTCTAAAATACCCCATAAGCTTGTGTCCCATACCACAAACATGTGGGGAAAGAGAGAGGGAATGCTATATGTAAATCTAGAGTTAATGTGTAAAGTAAAAAGCACCTACAAACATACTCATGGTGCAGATCTCAACTTCTATTACCTAAATAGACCTCTAACCTAGATTCTACTATATTTCACTAACTTCTTGTATAACTAGGGCTACTAAATGTCTTTCAAAATTTGTGTTGTAGTTTGACTTGGATTTTAATGATCAAACTAAACTATGAATATGATAATTTGCCTTATAGGAATGTACATTATTGCTTTGATACCATTATTGTAGCATCCCATTTTTTATATCACATTAGCAGTAGCCATACATTTTTTCTCATGTGGGAGTGTCACAAACGTGATAAGCACACCAATGATAATAGATAAGAAGCATTACAGACTAGTCCAAAAATGCGTTCTCATAATATCTTAGAAACAAAACTTAGCACACGAGTATAGAAGTCTAAAATATAAACACCAACCTTGGATCCTATAAATGGAGTCCCACCAAGCAATACTCCTAAATCTACACATGCAAATTCTAACTTGGATATTCTTTCTGTAATTTGAAATACAAGGATGCCTCATCCCCAACCATGCATAGAATAAATGGTACATGGTTAGGGTAAATGGTAGTGAATTCTAATACAAAAGGATTTAAGTATGAGTATAACTGGAATAAAACTAGAAAGGTTGAATTATCTCTTTTATTTACTTATGTTATATTTGTAGTTACCACTATACCATAAGTCATCTTTGAATTGTCATGACTATGCCCCTGAAATGGTATCAAAGTACCTTTGAATTGGCACTAGGTGCTTCTGAATGACTATGAGGTGTCTCTGAGTTGGCATAGCTGAGGCTTTGAATTTGAGTGAACACTCCTCTGAATTGGCATTGTATGTCTCTAAATTGTCATAGGACTACTTAATGAGGACTTATCATATAATGTATTATGTGAAGGCTCTGTCTTATTCATATTAGATTTTAGTTACTAAATTTTGAGTCTACAGATTTCTTATACTAAAACTAAGTGTTGAGGGATGAACATAAATTGGATTCTGAGTCTAATAATAGCTATGAATTTATTTATATTTAAATCTTAGACTCTTATATTAAATCATAATCTCTTATTTTTAAATATAAAAGTAATTCTAATTTCAAGTATTTGATAGAAGTCTATTTCTATTCTAATAATAAATTGAAAACTTTATAATGTGAACCAAAATCTTATAACTCTAGTTATCAAATATGAATCTTTATGTATGGTATGTAGATAAGATTTACTGAAAGGATATAATGCTCAAGATGGAATGATCACAATCTAAGAAGTTCAAAAGTTTAATGCAGATAACTACCACATTAAAGGAACAATGTATATTTGATCATCTAGACCACCGACTAAATATGATATAAGGACAAAAATCCAAAGGGCATGGCCCACTTACATTTATTGAAGAGAATTAAACATTTGCCTTGGGTTCCTCTGGTTAGGTTTAAATCCTCAAAAGACATTACTTATCATTATAATCCATATTTTTTTTACTTTATCATATCATCCAACAACTAGATCTAGTTCATTCTAAGGACTTGTCTTATCTAGTCTTACACATGGGTATCACATTATCTTGTATCAACCTAATAAGAAACCCTTACGTACTCTTATGTCATAAAGCACATATACCTAAGTCATCATGTTACTAGATTCTCATGTGCTTAACAATACTGACTTCCAACTGTAGGCATTTTGGTCCATTATATACCTATGAAAGTGGTGTATTACTATTTGGTATCTATCTACATACCACACTTTGTAAGGACCCTGACCTGAGTTTTGGGGTAACCATGTTTTCTTTGGCTTGATCTTGTTCTTAGGACCTTGCTTTAATCTTTTTAGATGTGATTCGAGCTTGTGGAGAGTTTAAGTTTCCAGTTTGAGCTGGTTTGGATGATGTTTGTGTTTTCTGTGCTAGTTTTTGTGCAAATTGCAATTTACCCAATATAGGTGTTTGATGTGAAATTTTCCACCTCTAGAGTGTTCCTTCTCTATCTTGGCTTCATCAGAGAGAGTTTGGTGATTTGGGGCACTTTGTGTGACCCTTAGATGGTCGGTTTCACCCTTAGTGGTGATTAGGGTTTTCTAGGGTTGTTGTGCTTTGACCTTGTGACCTTTGTTGGTTTGTCTCGACCTAGGTCGTGACCTAGGGTTTGTTGAGGGGGTGTCATGATCGAGACACTTCCCGTTTGTGTGGTGGTCATGACCAAGGTTGTCTTGGTTGAGACAAAGGCTTAGAGAGGTGTGTTTCGACCTAGGTTGCTTGTGGTGGTCTTGGTGTCGCGACCATGGATCCCCTTGATGTGTTGCGGTAGTGACATAGAGGGTGGAGTCACTTAGGTGGTCGAGACACTACCTAGAGTGTATCACCATGTCTTGCATGTCATGCTTAAGTGGTTGCAATTTGGCCTTTTTAGTGGACAAGTGTCTCTTTGGAACCCTATCTTGTTGACACCTCATCCTTTATCTTACCTCCCTCATCCTTTGTTATATGAACCCTCTTCTCTCCATGCAAGTGGTTCTTTTCAGTCATCTTCTTCCTCCTTTATCATGTGCTCGTCCTTGGAGCTTGGTGGAGCAAGAAGGAGTGTCCTTGGTGCTTTGTAGGTAGTTCATTCCTTGCATGTGGTGCTTGTGGTGATCCTTGGTCATCTCTGATCTTTATGAGTGTTTATTTCTTTATTTGGTGTTTCCTTCATATCTTCTACCCCATCTTCTTCCTCTTTCTCAGCCTTAGATTGTGTTTTGACATGGTGGTCATTCTTGAGAGTAATATCCTCATCACAAGGGTAATAGGCCATGTTTTGACAAGGCGACACCCAAGTGAGAGGGAGTTTCTTCTCTCTTTTCCCCCTTCTTTATTTTGGTTTGGCTTTGAGGTTTTACTCTCTTTCTTGAGCTACCCTCTGACCTTGGTGTTTCCCCTTTCTTGAGGTTCTCTTAAGGCTGAGTGTGATGCTTTTGGTGGAGCTTTTCCAACCCCCCTGGACTGTGTTCTTGGAACTTTTGTGGTGATCTTCTTAAGGTGGGTTATATAACTCTTTGTCCTATCTATTAAATGCACTCTCTTATGCATGCAAGTTATTGTTTTTTCTCTTTAAAACATTCCCCTAACATGATATTAGATGATGATAATCTCTAGAACTTGTTTGGTGGTGGTTATCTTACTTGATTTTGAGGAAATCTGCAACCCTAATTTCAAATACTTGATTTTGATGATTGTGGTGTTATGATATTCCTCTATCCTTTTAACCTTAGTTTTGCTCATATGCATAATGATTAGTTCACCTAGATATTAAGGGAAGATTAGGTTCTATTTTTGGGTGCCTTATTCATGGTTTCCTCTCTCTTAGATGAGATCCTTCCACATGGTATCATGATGTATGACCTAGGGTTTATGGTGATCGTTTTGCATGAGCCTTTTCCTTCATGTTGATCATGGTTTTCCCTTAGTCTTATTTCTATTTTGTGACCTTGACATTATCCCTTGGGGTGGTCGAGACACCTAACCCATGTTGGTTGTGACCATAGTTCATCTTGGGCAAGATGCTTCCCTTTTGATGTATTGTACCTAGTGTTGATGGAGGTCGCAACACTGAGGATTGATGGTCATGTTGACCCCTATTTTGGTGAGGTCGTTGCCCTAGTTTTGGGACTTTACCTTGTCTTAGGTTTGGTCATGACACACCGTTGAGAGAGGTCACGACATATTGTCTTGGGTCACAACACGATGTTATGGCTCGAGTATGAGACAACCATGTCTCTTGTTAAGGTCGAGATACCTATGATCCAAGAGGTTCCGACAACTGATATGTCTTTGGTGATGGAATGCTAAGCCTAGGTGTCACAGTCGAGACACCCTAGGTATCAAGGTCAAGACACCCTAGGTGTCATAGATGAGACACCCTAGGTGTCACAGTCAAGGCACTCTAGGTGTCGCGGTCATGACATGGACTAAGTGGTGAGGTCGCAAACTAGTTATGTGGAGTGGTCGAGACATGATGATGGTAGGTGGTTAAGATGTATATTAGGGCACATGATGATATCCTTGTATGAGTAACACATAAGTTATGTGACGTGTTGTTTGGATAACATCTAGTCTGCCATAATCATGTTCTTTAACCCTAAGGATGCTCCAAGATGATGGGAAATGGGGAACCTTGGATCGATGGTTGAATTTAGCTTCCAAACCATAATCTACTATGGAGGGAAACCATAATCCCAATGATGAGTATTGTAACATGTTTGCTTCTCTTTCTTAGAATAGCTAGTATGTTATGATATTATCTCTCTTGTATTTGAACCCCTAACCTTGCTGGTTGAATGCATGCCATTGCTTGGATATGCTATGGTAATGATTATGAATATTAGAGGCACGAGAAGATAGTGATGTGGCATGTGGATCTAGATGTTTCCACTTTCTCAATATTTACATAGATGAAGTTTTGACCATGTCTACATCTAGGACACAATTCACATCACATAACTATATAGTATATATTTATTTTAGTTATTTGATGACATGCATGTAACTATGTTAGGAAAATGTATGCATACAAAAATAATATTGCAACACGATCTGTGTAATGTATTTATTAAGGAAAAAAATAAATTGCAAGTATTGTTACATGTATTTGTGATCAATAATTATACAATTGGCTGCCAACAATAGTCCAATGAGATATAAAACATTGGTTTTCTTACCCATTCACAATATATCTTCAATAGGAGAATAAATGTTGACAACTGTATTGACAAAAATTGCACATACAAATTGACTGTGAACTATTTTACATTAAATGTGAGTTGTGTTATAACAGACCATGTTTGAGAAGGTTGCACTCTTTAATATCTTTTAGAAAATTTTCACTATGAAATGGGTTATATTGTCACTGTCTTTCCTTGCCTTCTACCATAGATTATCTCAAAAAACATCCTCTCCTTGTCTTCAGATATAGTTCATATCAAGAAAACATATGCTTTAGTTAAAGATAAAACAATGTCTAAATGAGAAAATGGAACACATGGATGTTTCTCAAAGAGGAAGAAGTGATATGAATTAACATTTTATCATCTCATTTGTAGATCCTTACTGCAGTAGGTATACTGTACATGGTGCAATCAGATCTGAGACCTTAAGAAAGGGCTTTACTATTTACGTAAGGAGATGTTATACTTGTTTCTAGGTAAAGGGACTCTCTTGTCAGAAAGATTAGTCTTTTGATCCTGCAAAATTTATCTGTTGCACTATCTTCTTCCATTTCTCTAAGCATCCAAATCCTCTGCAATTGAAGAGAAAAATATTCATGCCAGTGGGAGAAACCATCTAGGTAGAATTTTTTAATTGCACAACTCATGCGACATCAATACTGGTAGTTGGCGATGCCCATTGTTCCTTCTAGTAACTACTGCAACAAATACATGTTCAACTCTTGCGATGAAGGTAGCAGGTGTATCCAACTTTGGCGACAAAGGTATAAGGAGGTGACGGGCCGATTGCATCTTGAAATGTGAGGCTTCCTTGTTGAAGCGGGGAAGGGATATATAGGAGATTAGGAGAACGTCATGCTTAGACGTGGATTGTGTGGGTAACTAAGTTTATGTTGGTTACTTCGAAATTTAGGTTGTCAAGGACTTGGGAAGTACTCATATGATGATTTCATTGGGATAACTTGAAACGGAAAAGAATAAGGAGAAATTATGGGATATCATAGCTAGTGCATGCTATGGTGAGTGTGATGTGACACTGGTTGAATGAGCCTTTATGAGGCATGTTGAAATACTTGTAATACAAGAATGATGTAAATGGGTCCTATGACCTGGTGATGGCATGTTGCCTATTGTGAAGTGGTACCCTCCAGTGTTATGATTAAGGGATGGATATCCCATAGTGATGTGACATTGGTGATAGCCTTGAGAGGCTGTGTAACAATGGTGATGGTATTGTGAGTGGCAATGATGTTATGTGGTGATAGTGTGACAAGATCACACCTTATGTGTTTACATCTTTTGAAAGTGTGATATGCCCTTATCTTGTAGAGTTTGTTATAGTTTTATATGTTGCAATTTGATTGATGCTAAAAGTCACCCAATTGGCTAACTAAGCAAGTGGAACCTTAATCACATAGGTGCCATGTGTCATAGATCCTTTCTAGTGTCAGCCTTAATTCTTGGATAGGTGAAACGAGATTTACTTAGAGTGCACATTTTTTAATATGTGGGGTGCAAGCTGAGTATCCCCTTGCATCCTTATTTTCAGGTTGTGTGAGATGACCATGTGTGAGCCGATCTCGTTGTGATATGGATGGCCATGTGTGAGTCACTCCTTCTTGTTAGAATGGCCATGTGTGAGCCTGTTCTTCTAGCATTGTTACTTGTACCACGATGGGCTAGGTTTTGATATTTGTAGACAGCCATACATGAGCCGATCCTATTATTGACTATGAGTCACTTGTCTTATTTGACTAACATGTCTGTACAGTGTTACTCTCATGCTGATCGGGAGGTGTTGGAGAGGTCATAGATTCTGGCTCTTCCATTGAGCTTGTATGACACCTATTTCGACTTAGTAATGGTCGGTTGGATTTGAGTGGTATGACTCAAATCCTCAGGGCATAATAAAACATGTAACTAACAGTGTAGTGTACATGCTTAGGATCAAGTATGAAAATATTGGATGAGGCCTTGCTTGATTTTGTATAACATAGTTGGTAGTGGATATACATGTTCTTCATATTCCTTTATTGATGATAAGATGTTCTACCATCTAATTGCAATTTCTTATGATGATTAGGAATGATTACTTGCTTTGTTATAGCTACCTGATCTACTTATATGATGATAACTGCCATGCTTACAATGGTAATTGAATCTGCTTATCGTAGATGTAGCTTCTTCTTATCATAGATGTAGCTTTACTCTAGTTCTTTATATGTCTTTACATGTGCTTTAATAGCATTGGCCGAGAGTTATATCTCTCACTGGGACATTTGGTCTCACCCCGTGGGTTTCCACATCTTTTAGGTGTCCATGCACAACATGGTGGTAATCGTGCAGCTGAGGAGGAGCAGCAGCAAGATCAGTAGTGGATAAGGTTGAGTGTGCTATTTTTTGGTCTTTTGGTGTTAGAGTCCTAGAGTCGTCCTTGTACACTCTGGTCTTGGGAATAGTTCGGTGTGTTTTGTAGTTATGATATCGAAATGAGTTTTTGGCTTGTGTGCCCTTTTGTTGTATATAGTTGGCAGATGTACATGTATATATAAGTGAAACAGATATCATGTGTGACAGGTATGTCTATGGAACATGTTGTAAAGATGATACTTTATGAGATATATGATAAAAATGGCAGGTTATGGATCTTTATGTAACAAATTTCTGATGTCGGTGCCTTGCGCAATTGGTTTTTTTTAGTGTTTTCGGTAATCCTTAGTAGTGTTGGTTTCTGCACTTTGGTTTTTATCTAATCTTATTTTGTGTGACAAAGGGTGTCACACACTTACTCTAAACATAACCATAATCATCAACATAATGTATGATTTCTGCGCTTTGGTTTTTGACAAAGGGTGTCACACACTTACTCTAAACATAACCATAATCATCAACATAATGCATGAGTGTTTCCACACAATAGCATGCACCCTTAGTGACTTGCCTCACTAACTAATCCAAGCTAATATCCTGATATTATGATGAAATATGTACTTAAATACAAAAGTATCAAGTTATTGATTTATCTTACCTTATATACATACAATGGTATTCTCATGTAGCTCAAAGATGGGTTTCATTACCCGTCATGTTGAATTAACAAAACATTAACATATATTATATTGCCCCAAATATAATTATATCCTCAAATACTTATCATGGTTTGAAATCTTTTTCCAGTATGTTCATCTTATCTCAGGCTTTCTAACGAGCCATTACATGTGTTATTTTCACAACGAAGGTGAATTCTATGATCTTTATAAGAAAAGTTCAATCAAAATTGTACCTATGTTTAACTAACATATGTTGTTTACTCATGCGATTGAGCCATGTGCAATTAGGCCCACGACCTATGAATGGCCTGGAGTATGTGCACCAGGGTCGGTCCATTTGTGGATGTACCCTTCCTAGACGCAACAATGGGGTGTGATCCCTAATTTTCTCTATGATAGGGTCAGGGCCTTCCTCTTCATCTTTTGGAAGTGACACTGCTTCCTATGGTCAAGATGCCTTCCCCTTCATCCTTCCCCGATGCACCTTATCTATTGCTCTGCATTGCGGCACCACGAGAACATGGTCCTCCGGTGTCTCCCAGTATACACGTCACGTCAACTTCCTAAATACATGTGATGTTCTACAAAACCAGCGTCAAATTGTGCTATATATAAGCACACTTCCATACCCTATGATTTATTTCCTAAAGCCAGCCAGAATACAAGAAGGACTAGATTCCTTATTATGGGGGCCCAAAGGGACTTCCACAAAGGCAATGACCATTTAGTCTCAGTTGCCGACTAAAATTATCAAGTTATGGGAGTTTTATATGGAAACAGAGTGATTGGGGGTCTTGTCAGATGGAGGAAATACTGCTTATCCTTTGCCAGTAAGAGAGACACACACTTATCTTTCTGTTTGTTTATTAACAAAAAAAAACATTCGTTACTGTATGAATAATCGGCCCACTAATGACTAGGCAGATTCAAGACTATCTCTTTAAAACTACCTCTTCTGTAAAAGACACGTGCTACATAGTTCAAACCATGAATTCATATCTCGTTTCTTTACATGTATTGATTTTTTCAAGATCTAAGTCACATCCATCGTATTTATCTACTATAAAAAGAAGGATTTTTATAACTAATTATAATTGTGTCATTTTAAAACTTCCTAACCAATTAGATTGGACTGTTTTCAAGTAGAGCATTCTCCTTCACCCACTCTCTTGTTACGTTTTTTCTCTCTTATTTTACTTTTTATCATATAATCTCTCCCTCCCACGCCTCCCTTCCATTACTCTCTGTCCCAAAATTATTTCTTTGTCTTCCCACATCTTTTGTTTCTATTTCAATTATAAAAAAAAATTATACTTTCTTACTTCCTCCATATTTCTCTTCCTCCCTCCCTCCCTCCCTACATCTTTTTGACGTATTTAGTCCGACGCCTATTCTATAGGAGGAGTTCTACAGAAACTCCGTAATTCAATATGATTGCGTTATAGTGGACAATTTGTGTTTCTCTCTCCTTATTTTTTCTAGGGGGTTGGGTTTTAAAGATGAGTGAGAAGGAGATAATACATTGTGATTGGTTGTCATATACAAAAAGTATAAGACTCGTCCTATACTACTCTTACTATCTAATTTTGGGTTAAAATCTTCTATGCCCGGGACAATGTGCCCAGCATATCCGAGCCGCACACTCCGCTATGGGGCCCACAAGTCTATGGATTCCCCATGTTTTCTTACTTTTTAGATATTTTTAAGAACAATAAATACAAGCATACATGTTGTCTCTTCCCCGACCACCCTCCGATCCCTATTACTCTTCTATTTATATTGTGGCAAAGCCCATGAACTGACATGTTTCTCTCTCCAATCCCACATTTTCATCTTCAAACCAAAAAAATAACATGTCCTTCATAAAAATTGTTGCTTCGTCTTCCCACATTCTTTCCATGCGTCCTCTTCAACCTCTCTGTCATTTTTTTTCTTAACAACCAACGACCCCCACACGACCTTCTCTCGGCCCCATTATCTCCATGTGTCCCCACTTTTCTCATCCAGTTGCATGTGGTTGCCACGATTCTCTTAAACTTCCATCTAACTTACAAAAACATTTTCCTTATTTAAAATAAGAAACATTTGTCCTATATAATATCTCACCACACCCTCTTTTCGCCTCCTAATTTTTCTATGATCCACATCTAAAAGTAAGTCCTCCCAAAAGTCTTTTTAACGTTCTTTCGAACTCTTACCCATATGATAATAACGGATGCTCATGATACATGTCTTTCCATTCCTTCCTCCCTCTTTTCCTCTCACCAGTTGTTGACTTTTCTATTCCTCATTACTTGATTTTACAAAAATAATATATTAATACACAAGTTACATAATTTTTTTTCTTTTTCCATCAAAATCAAATATTGAAATACTTGATTCCAAAATCACAACCATTACTTTCATTCTCTATTCCCATAATTTCTCCTTATTCTTTTCCGTTTCAAGTTATCCCAATGAAATCATCATATGAGTACTTCCCAAGTCCTTGACAACCTAAATTTAGAAGTAACCAACATAAACTTAGTTACCCCCACAATCCACGTCTAAGCATGAGTTCTCCTAATCTCCTATATATCCCTTCCCCGCTTCAACAAGGAAGCCTCACATTTCAAGATGCAATCGGCCCGTCACCTCCTTATACCTTCGTCGCCAAAGTTGGATACACCTGCTACCTTCATCGCAAGAGTTGAACATGTATTTGTTGCAGTAGTTACTAGAAGGAACAATGGGCATCGCCAACTACCGGTATTGATGTCGCATGAGTTGTGCAATTAAAAACTTCTACCTGGATGGTTTCTCCCACTGGCATGAATATTTTTCTCTTCAATTGCAGAGGATTTGGATGCTTAGAGAAATGGAAGAAGATAGTGCAAGAGATAAATTTTGCAGGATCAAAAGACTAATCTTTCTGACAAGAGAGTCCCTTTACCTAGAAACAAGTATAACATCTCCTTACGTAAATAGTAAAGCCCTTTCTTAAGGTCTCAGATCTGATTGCACCATGTACAGTATACCTACTGCAGTAAGGATCTACAAATGAGCTGAGAAAATGTTAATTCATATCACTTCTTCCTCTTTGAGAAACATCCATGTGTTCCATTTTCTCATTTAGACATTGTTTTATCTTTAACTAAAGCATATGTTTTCTTGAGATGAACTATAGCTGAAGACAATGAGAGGATGTTTTTTGAGATAATCTATGGTAGAAGGCAAGGAAAGACAGTGACAATATAACCCATTTCATAGTGAAAATTTTCTAAAAGATATTAAAGAGTGCAGCCTTCTCAAACATGGTCTGTTATAACACAATTCACATTTAATGTACATGTGCAATTTTTGTCAATACAGTTGTCAACATTTGTTCTCCTATTGAAGATATATTGTGAATGGGTAAGGCAACCAATGTTTTATATCTCATTGGACTATTGTTGGCAGCCAATTGTATAATTATTGATCATGAATACATGTAACAATACTTGCAATTTATTTTTTCCCTTAATAAATACATTACAAAGCTCGTGTTGCAATATTATTTTTGTATGCATACATTTTCCTAACATAGTTGCATGCATGTCATCAAATAACTAAAATAAATATATACTATACAGTTATGTGATGTGAATTGCGTCCTAGATGTAGACATGGTCAAAACTTCATCTATGTAAATATTGAAGTTTACTCATTTTTTACGCTTAGTTTAACTATGGTTGCATTTTGATATTCATTACATTAATATAGCCGAATATAGAATGGTGGGATTGCTTCTCAATGTTTCTTCAAAACCTCATTCATAAATGTCCCAAAATTGTGCATTTAGAATATTAGCCTTATACTTCACTGACACAATTAATATCATCAGATGTATCTGCTCACTTCTCAAAATAGTCCATGAGATCGCTATAAATATATCATATGAGAGCTCTAGATATTTACATGAAGTACTACTATATTTCTTTTATTATTTTTAAAGAAACTTTGAGGGGCATTGCTTTTTATATTATTGGACAAGATAAGTCATGGTTCCTTATAAGAAACCAAGGTTGCAACATCAAAACTGGAATAAGAACCAGTAGAAAATGGTGTTCTACGTGACTAAAACCTTCTGACAATTATTTCACCTTTTTAAGATTTATATGGATGGTATAAATAATAATAAATTACTTCTATTTAGAATTTATGTATCTTGTGAAGCTCATAACCTATTTTATATGCTTTGTGACAATGATAGGGATATGTATGTAGCAAAAAAATTATGTCAATAATCCTATGGACTGAATTTGATTCAATAAGGCAAAAATAAATTCAAAAAATCATATATAATTTTATATAGATTTTAGTCATATTAACATATCTTAACATTATGAAAAATGAAAGACATCTATTATAAGTTATTAATAAGTATATATGTTGAATTGATTATTGAGCCTGATTTAATGATTTTTTGCAACTTAGATGTTTATAACATCAAGTGAAGTTTTTAATGTTCAATTGTTGATGAAGTAAATTGTTCCAAAAACCTAACTTTTCTAAAATTAAATGAATGAATTGATATGTCCATGTGTATAGTTTATTTGTTATTTTTCATGATAAAGCCAGCAAATTATATTTGAGAAAACCTCAATAATGTGCATTTAATAGTTTACCTATCATGTCGTCATATAATTAAAATTTATACTACTTATTTGTAGGTTCTCATGTTTAGATAACAGTGCATATACCTTTTAAACCCATTTTTATAATAGAGTCAATGTATCCATCTTCAAGGCTTTGAAGACTATATTTTTGAAATCTTCATACCAACAGTTACTTAATGCCTAATAGCGCTTTGCAAACAATGCAACCTTTTTCCTATACAAAATTGATGTGAAGGTTGTTTCAAAATAGTACTTTGTTAAATTAATACTATATTTATGATGGAAACATTTTACTATTGTATTAGTAACAATTTGTTATGTCCTTACGATTGATCTTATTTCCTATGAATGTGGTTATTAATCAACAGTTTTATCATACCTTATAAGTCTTTGTATAGAAAACTTTAGAAGAGAGATAATTAATTAGATCCACACCATAGTGATATGTTTGATGTGATCATATAAATCAATACTTGATATATTTGATGATACATCACTCATAACTATATCATTGTTGTTGTACATTTTAATATATATTGTATAACAACACATGTGAAGTGTAATGTATTTGGAATACAAAACTCATTATAATTATTTTTTCACAGTTTTCATTTTTTGGGTATGAAATTGTAGACTGCAAAATAGACCATTTAAATTCTTGTGTGGAACTTTAAATCATAAATGAATTGAAAATTTGATTAAACTAAGAATTTTTGAATTATGATTTACTTTTCATTTTTTATAAAAGCAATATTATATAGACTTAAGGCAATCTTCTAATACATATATGTTTTAAAATGTAATATAATCTGCAACATATGTAGGCATGTGTCTATATATATATATATATATATATATATATATATATATATATATATATATATATATATATATATATATATATATATATATACCTTTATGTTGTGTTATTTGATGTTAGATTACATATATTTGTTAGTTTTGCTAGGAAGTAAGAGATCTATCACATTAGATTTTCTGATCCATTCAATATTCAAATAGATATGTATTTGCTTTACATGGTTTGATAATAAATTACATCACTATATATCTCTTGAATATATTATTAGAATACAACATCTACTTCTCCAGTTACAATTGTTCTTTTCGATGTAATAACATGAAATAATCTTTATTTTATCTAATAAAATTTATAATAAATAAAAAATAAACCAGTTTTGTTGCTCATGTGCATGGAATGTGTGTGTTTACTAGTGTAGTAAAATAGTCAAATATCCTCAACTTAAGTAAACATCATTATATGGTTATGTACCATCAAATTGAATGACCGAATCAGCCTTAAACTTTACCCTAAACCACTACCTTATTTTGTCTTAACAACCATAAGTAGGTTCTTCAATTCATATTTGGTGATTATCAAAAATCAAAACCGACCACATTACACAGAACACCATTTTCTACATACTTTTTCCTATATCTAAAACAACATCGTAATGGACTAAATTACAATTTTACCCCTAAGGTCCCACTAATACTCAAATTTCTGGTAGAATGTTTCATATTTTGGCTGATATGTATCATGCTCACCCTATCAAGATTTTATTGATAACTTTATCATATCTTGCTAGGTTCTAAAATTTAGGGTGTGACACACACACACTATAAAAACTCAATATTTACAATCAAATTTTTACAAAATTATATCATAATATATAAACAATTATTTTTATAATTCATGATTTACATTAGAGTCGAGTAAGCTTATACATAGGATTAAAAAATTAAGAGTAGGCATAGTCCTGTCTACTTTCAACAGGGGACAAATCTTGCACGTCTCTTCTATATGTTCTTTGTACCACATGTCCATAAAATCTCAGAGGGGATAAAACCACATACGGGCCTCAATAAGGGAAGATGGGTCAACAAGCCCGATAATAAATCCAATTATTAAGCTATTTAAAACATAAAGATATATGTAGTTAAAGATAGGTAAGTTTAATTGATGGACTATGGTAATAACAATAAAATGATCTAGTTACCTTTCTAGTTTCAAATGGGTACAACAATTCAAAGTGGTAACTAGAAACAATAAGGCGGTTCTTAAAACTAATATCAAGATATAAAGTTATTCAAAATGAAATGATTTATCCATTCACACATGAAATCCAATATATTTTTTTCTCAGGGGCTAGGTGCTATTGTTCTCCTCTCTATGAGAGAATGACACTTTCATTTGTGGGGGTAATTAATACTAGGGAACCTCAATGTCTATTATCCATTGTGCAAGGTTGGGGGATATGACCCATGAAATCTAGTGAGACAAAGCTCTTAGTCAATATTTGAGTTTTTGTGCCAAAGTGCAAATCCAATCATTTTATTCAATTATTCCATAATATCAATATTCAACTAATTTTGGTGAGCTTCAGGATGGTGACAAGGCTAAAAACATATTGGTTTCACCACTTCTAAAAAAATCTATGAACTAAATTCAAGAGGGAACAAAATAATTCAACAATAGAATCGAGAATCTAGTACCTTTGTATCAAGTGAAAGTTCCAAGTTCGCACAAAATGGAATATGACTTCACCATGCATTGATAAAGGGAGATAGCAAGTAGAACAAACTTGTTTAAAATGGCTTGGAATTTAATATTTGTTCAATTTGACTCGTTTAGGTTAGGTTTTTCTATTTTATATTTCCATTACATAATTTCCCATCAATACCAATTTTACATTTCCAACTAGGTCATATATATAGTCAATGTTACATACTCTATTGTTTTATCACATTTTCTCTATATTAAATCCTAAAATATTATTCTCTCTCTTACTTGTAATATAATTCTATTTAGTCACTAGGATCAAATACTTCCATTTATAAATACACCCTTACTAGGGATATGTAGGGTTTAATGTGTTATCATGGTTACAATTAGTGTACATGGGTATCTTATTAACAATTATTGAACTAGTTTCACTATAGGATTTCATAAGTTACTAATGTTACTATGTAGTCTAACACAATTAGAAAATAAAAGAAACTAATCAACTAATCCTTTTTCTTATGGTATCTATGCTTTAAATATAATGGTCCTACTAATGAATTCTTTTAGAATTTATAAAACACAGACAAAAAGTATGTCTATGTAGATAACTAGAGCCTAGAGGTATATTGATGTATATGTTGTTAGGATCAATATTCATGATTTGTTAGTCTAGATCAGTATAATGAGTACGTTCATTTTGGTGCATGTCCCAATATTTTCAAACAGCTTTTTGAAATATCAATATAACTTGATGGTTAGAATGAACCGAATGACAGCTCGCCTACAATCATTCAGGTGTAGTCACCATGGATAATGATTTGAGGGGAGTCTCCTAATATTCTTTACGCCTGGCAATGATGTGTGGAATTGGTCTGGCTTTGATGCAATGTGCCAAAGTCATGTTTAAGATTGCAGTCGAAACAACCTTTGATCTGAGAGATAGAGTGTAATATCCTCAATTTTGATAAATTAAATTATATAAATATAAAGCATGAATTGATAAGTAATTTTTTCTAATGGTATTATTGCTAGAATAATAATGTTGCTCACATTGTGGCATGGGTGCAACCCATTGACCAAGTAAGGCCCATGAGACTATTTTCTTTGCAAATAGGTCCATGGGGAATAAGACAGAGAATTGGCTTTAAGAATTGTTGAATGGTAGAGATATGATATAATAAGGAAGTCTCTAAAAGAAAATAAGTTTTATGAAAATTTAGATAATTAAGGGACTAATTGTCTAATCCAGCTTGGCAACATAAGTTTTAAGGCATATAGTGGTATTAGTTCCATATGACTTTTTGTATAATTGAATATAATAACAACAAGAAGATAATTCTAGAAACTGGGAATAAAAGGATGATTCATGAAATAATGGTATTTGTTTTAATAAAATGTTTAGAAGAGAAAATTTTGTATAGGAAAGATACCCCATTAGACCCACACATTAGAACTGAGTTGGGAAAAATATTAATGAGTTCCTATAATTGATTTAATGAATACAAACGAGAGAGATAAAAAGAACAATCAAGATTTCAAGTCATGGAGAGATAGTCTAATAACCAATTATCCAATACATACCATATAATCATGTGATTCCCTTAATGTCTTTTGGTTTGCCAAATCAAAGTCTTAATAAGAATATGGTAGTACGTACTCATGACCTTCAGATTTGTAGGAATAAAAGCCAATAGTTTATGTGAAGGAGTGTAAGATGAATATAACCTTTCCTAGGATCACGCTTTGCTTCCTCATAGTATTAGTTGGTGTCAAATTATTGAATAAAAGAGATATATTTGGAAAGGAGGCAGTTATAAGTTTATAGAAAGTCATAATGTCAATGAGAAAGGGGGAAGAAAAATAATATAGGGAAAGTGCAAGAGAGGATATATATATATATATATATATATATGGTACTCAATTGATACACAACTAGTCGACCTAGCTTTCTCCCTCATCTCTCCCTCTCAGTCTCTCGTTGTCCAACTGTGACAAAGTGAATTTTAGCATAAGTATTATTTAATTACAATTTTACCCTCATTATGTTCACTCTGAACCCCAATATATTTTTCTTGGCCTCTAAATCAATATTGATACTCAAATTCAAAATATGGTGATCAATGTGAACCTTATACACATTATAACACCACAAATTTGATTAATTCATCACTTTATCCAAAGAAACGAATTCATCAATCAAACTTCATCTTTTGGTTATCAAACTTTTTCTAAATATTCTCCACTTTTTTATGAAGTAATGTTCCAAATTTCACTCAAATTGGACATTCCTACTATCTTTTATGATTTTTTGAAGTTTAATGCCAAAAGCCCTTTTATTTTGCTCTTTATTTGCACTTTTTCCACATCGGCGATCCAGGGCTCGTGTGGGGGATGAACCCCAGCCCTTGGATCCATGTTGTGAGGATCATAGCCCAATTGAACAGCCGATATTTCATTCCCTACCTCCCACAATCAGCGGGGAGGGGACAACATGATCGAGCAGGTCTTTTGACTCAATTCGATCACTGTTTGAAATCTAAGCGAGGGAAAATGTTCCTCTCACGCATACAAACTCATATATACCTTTATCTTATACTTTTCAGCTTGCTTTGAGGGAAAACTAGGCACTCGGTCGCACCTCTCGGCCTCTGCTAATGGGCACCTCTCGCAAACCCTAAACCTAGCCCGATACCCTATAAGAACCCCACATCCACCTTCATCCCTCACCCACGAACTCAATTGGGCCCCCTCTCTTACTCTCATGCCCTCTCTCTCTCATTCTCCTTTTTCTCTGGCTACCCTCTACTACGGTGCCTCTGCACTGTGTGTGGGTTAGGGCAAGTCGTCCAGTAGAGGAGACCCCATCCCAGCCTTCTATCATGGTTTACCGTCAAAAGGAGACCAAGGTCCAACGACTCTGAGCAGCAGCGCCACCTCCCCTCATCTACCATCTCATGCACGTGTCTAAGAGGCCAGAACTCCTCGACCGTTGATCCTTCAAGGTGGTCAAGGTTGACCAAGGATCCAATGGCCGATGATTTATCCTCGGCTGCCTTTTCCAGTAATTCTTCTTCTCTTTGCTCAAAATTTTTATAAATAGTCAGATCTCTTTTTAATCATAGAAAATGCATCTTGACTCCAAATAATTCGAGTAAATAAACTATCTTGATCAGAAAAATCCAATGAATCATTTAAAAATGATTGTTAAGCCTAATTATGAATGATTCTCACTGATATCCCTATATTTGAATCTATTGATTATTTAGTTTGTCTAATGATTCAACAATGATGTTTAATCTTTAGAAACCTTAGATTTGGACTCTGATGATTATCTTATAACCTAGATCTAATCTAGTTGACTCATCTACTCTTTAAAATGTTTCATTAGTGATCCAGATCTGTTTACTTGATGTAATCGTGAATATGATTTTTAGGAATAATAAGTAATCTAGATATTGATCTTAATCTTGCAACACACTTGATATACATTTGATCCATCAATCTATTATTTTAATTTCCAATGATGCTAACTATCATGATGATGATCTAGACATTTGATGACAAATTGGACAATGATCACAATTTAGGGCTACACATATGATCCTAGAAAACCTAGGTAAGTCATTCACACTCAAAAATTCTTGACACTTGAAAGAATGTTGGACATATTGATATATAGATTGATTATAAGTGAATGACCTAACCCTAAGGTTGACATAGGAAAAGTGTAACCCTAAATCTCAAACTTTGAAATGTGATATGTTAAACATCATGGTCTTGACCCTTGATCCAATATTGTGATTTAGGATATGACTCAAAGGGTTGACCTATTTGTTGATCTATACTCTGTCTTCGGTGAAAGGTACGCTATTATACATCCTCTTTGGTTGTATTGAAGATACTTTTTCTATATCTCTTGATTGTATACTTGGATATATACTTGTTTGATATACTATTCCCTACTGATTAGTCTTCTGATTTTCCTATATTATATTTTGAGTAAACATGAGAACATAAATGATATTTCCCATTATGACTGCCTGTATATTGATAATGATGATGATGTTGATAATGTTGATATTGGGTTCAAGCAACCTACTCATTCATATGTGGGACTTGTACATTAGCCTCCTACCTCATATGGAGAGAAGGAGCACAGTGACCTCCCCCATCGTGTTGGGGCGATAGAGTCACACAAAAATATATAAGCATGCTTCTCGATTACAGCATAATGGGAACTAGTAATAAAAAGTGAATTGTTTTGAAATAAATATCTTGTCGAATAAATGTTGGTTTTGGAAATTGCTTGTTATACTTTTGAATATAAATCATTTCAAGTATACTCTTTTGTTATAAACCATTTTACTTGTTTTATATAGCATACCGTGCAATTGCATTAACTTTGTGCCTTAATTTTCTTAATTTTAGGCAAAATATTGAAACCTTGACTATATCACTTCCGCACTCATATACTCTGATGATAAGGATAAATCAGCTATATCTCCTATATTGGGTTAGTTTGTTCTTTAAATATCTAGTTTTGAGGTATTATTTCTTATTGTATTTGCCAGTGTGTTAGATCCTATCGGGCCACTCAGGGATGGGCGCTTCAATCCTTTTACTACTATTTAGTTAGTAGGATTGGGATTGGGGTAAGAATGGTTTCGTGACACCAACCCACCCTAAACTTCTCTCTGGGTCTAATGTAAGATCGCACGACATCGAAGGGATGTGGTGGTCATGGGTTTGATCGGTGATGATTACAGTAGTCAGTGTGACTTGGAAGTGTGTTGTTGATGCCAAAGTGACTTGCCACATGGCATGCATAAGACCCTGATAGATCTGGTGACACAAGGATCACACAATTTCTCGGGATCAAGAACTCAAAAAAAATAGTCACCCTAGGCAGTGATCCCTCTGGCATCCGCCTCTCCTCCCTATTCTTTAGAAGGCATGGGAAGGCACATGCCCAAGTGCAATGCATAGCCCCAAGCCCTACCATGGTTGTCATTTGCCTACGAGAGTCTTCAACAATAGTAACTGTCGGTGGCATTTGTAGGTAAGGATTTGTAACCTCATCTTCACTTTTGCAAATTAGGTTAACTCGAACCCTTTGGACCTCCTTCCTAGTGGTAGCGGCCACCCCAACCCTTGGTAAAGGACCAGTCGGGTATAGGAAGGGAAGTTGGTTGTGTTTGTAACATTGCATGGCCTCGGGTGGATGAGAGGAGTTTGGCCCAATAGGAGGTTGTCGCCATTGTGAACTGAACTCGTCGTTGTTGTGAGGTTAGGGAAGGCTTAGATTTAAATGACCTAAGAATCTCAACCTATGTATGTAAGTAACAAGGGAACCGTAGTCTTTTCCCACTGTCTTAAAGGCCACCCGAGCTTTATTTCAAGAAAAGTAGTTCTACTCACGTGTCACTTTGGAATTGGCCGAGATATATTAAAATTGTATAAATTGTAGAGATTAATCGGTAACTTAGATTAACACATGTTAACATGGGAATTGTTCAAGAAAATGAGAGGAATATGAATAAAATATAACTGAGACCTAATTCTAATCTCAATTAAAAAGTAGGGTTAATATATGATTAAGTAGTAACCAACATATGGAAGTCCTAGAATTGATGATGTAGGGGTTGATTACCATAAATTCTTTTAATCATGTTGTAAATATGATATTATGGAATATAATGATAAGTTGACATGATTATGATCATAATTATGATAAGTATGGTATCTAAAGTGAATAATCATGCATATAAAGAATAATGGTCTAAAGATGATAACTTGCTATGTTGATGAACACAATTGA
This sequence comes from Alisma plantago-aquatica, assembly GCA_963693085.1. Taxonomy (NCBI): domain Eukaryota; kingdom Viridiplantae; phylum Streptophyta; class Magnoliopsida; order Alismatales; family Alismataceae; genus Alisma; species Alisma plantago-aquatica. The sequence goes on from OY856409.1 coordinate 511,883,712, forward strand.
ATCTAAGTGTTCATAATGAAAGGATAAGAAGGATATAACTATTAGAGCTTCATTATATGTGTAATATATGATGGAAGTTGGGCTTATACCCTTGTTTCCTGTCTAGACTCAAGACAATCCTAAAATCTAGATTCGGACCCGAGTAGGGTTTTTATCTAAGTAATATGAGGGTGACACTTTAGGTTTTAAATACATGCAAATAAATGTTGATTGCTTGATGTGCTTGCTTGATTGGATAATATGCTTAAAGTATGAATGCATCATTTGCATGGTTCTGTAAAAGGTATGCAGTTACAATTATGGCTACCTACAATATCGATTGTTGAGGTTTGTGGAGTGTTTCTCAAAAATTGACTAAACAAACTATTGAGTGTCTATTTGTATTCTATTCAATTATAATGCCACTATGAGTATCACATAAGATAATATATCATATTCTGAACCCTAGGATGATAGGCATCAGGGGTGATGCACATTGTGACACCTCGATGTGCCACAAATGAGATTACTCAAAACCAAAAGCAGAAACAACACTTAAGCAAACGGATCACCCAAAAACACAGGAACTTAAAACCGATTTCATTAAAGCACCATAAGCCAAAAACTTATTACATATGAGTCCAGAAGCCTGCCACATGCAGGGCATAACATATCACGTGGTGCTTACACTACTATAGATCAACATTTCTGTCATCAACCTATTACACAAGATATTGGTTCCACACATACAAGTATAGTTTTCATAACTATACAACCATGGTACACAAGTAGAAACCTCATATTGATCACATATCCACAAAACATCTCAAAAGAAAACACCCTAAGGACTTGAGTGTACAGGGATGACTCTAGGACTCTAACACCAAAAGACTAGCAACACATCCAACCTTATCAGCTACTGCTCTTCCTCAACTGCACGACCTCTACCACTTCGTGCACGGTCACCTAAAAGATGTGGAAACCCATGGGGTGAGACCAAATGTCCCAGTGAGAGATATAACTCTCTACCAATGCTATTAAAGCACAGATAAGCTAAGCATGTAAAACAACATACTAGCAAGTTGAGAAGATTCATTTATATATATATATATATATATATATATATATATATATATATATATATATATATATATATATATATATATATATATATATATATATATATATATATATATATATATATATAAAATAGGTAAAGCATATTAAATAAGACTAGGCAGCCTAGCTCCACTGAGAAGTAGTTCAACTTATATTCTAAAAAGGAATATGAAGAACATGTATACCAGTTGACTTCTCTTACCGTGTTATAATTCAAGAAATCAATAAAAAGATAAGGTAAAGGCTCTACCACCCTAAGCACATATACTACACAGTTGTACTATGTCGTTTATCATGCCTCAAGGATTTGAGTTGTACCACCCAAATCCAATCGCCCTCTGTGAAGGGCAATCGATGGTACCATTTAAGATCAATGGAAGAGTTGGAATCCACAATCTTTCCACACCTCTTGGTTAGCACAAGAGAACACCTGCAGAGACATAAAAGTCGACTACTAAAGGTGGCATATAGTCACAGATATATCAACTCATGCATGGTCGTCCATATATAAACACTTAGCTCACCTTGGTACAGGTAGAGATGCTAATAGAACAAGCTCACACATGACCATTCTTAAAAGAAGGAGTGGCTCACGCATGGCCATCCATATCACAGGGAGATCAACTGATGCATGGTTGTCTCATGCAACTATAATTAAGGACACAATGAGATATTTGACTTGCACCCTGCATATTTAAAAATCTTCACTCCGAGTTAAACTCGTTTCACCAATCCAGCAATTAAATCTAACACTAGAATAGATCTATGGCACATGACAAACTACATGATTAGGTTTCACTTGATTAGTTAGCCAATTGGGTGACTTTTAGCATCAATCAAGTTACAACATATAAAGCTAAAACAAATTGTATAAGAAGAAGGGGGTGTTGCAACTTTAGAAGATATAAAATGTACAAGGTGCAAACTTGTTCACCACATGATACTCATTGCTCTACCATTCACAAGATGATCACCAAAGTCACACATCACCATGAGATATCAATCCCTTAATCACATCACTTAAGGATATCACCTCTCAATAGGCATCAAGCCATCACTAGGTCCTAGGACCCATCACATTAAGCCCAACATATGCCTCATCACATCAAGCCTCATCAGTGTGCATAAGCACCACATCATGATATATAATCACCACCATAGCATATACAAGCCACAACATACATATCACCTAGAAGGTTAGGGGCTTACGAATAAGAGAGAGAAAGCATTGTTACAAGGTGTCCATCTCAATTAGAGAGAAAGCAAACACATCACATTGTTCATCATTAGGTTTAGAGTTCCATGCTTAACCTATTAGGGTTTTATAGATACATACAAGCATTAATCCCTATGGATGACATCTCCCATATTCTTGGAACACTTTAGAGTTAAGGATCATCTTTAGACTTGAGAAAACAACCATACTCATAGCACTATACCTGGTGCATACATGGTTCATTCATTACTCATACAAGTGCATTGATGAAGTGTTCAAGCATGTGACTCAACCATCCATCACTCATGTATGTTGCAACCACCACCATACATGGGTCGTGGCCACCCTCACCCATGGTGTCGCAACCGCGGCCAACCTCCTTCATGTCGTGACCGCAACCCACCAAAGGGTGTAGCATGTCTTGACCCACAAGCAACTAGGTCACATTCATCTAGAGTTAGGGTTCAACCAACCAAGGTAGAGCATGTCGCGACCTAAAAACAAGGACCCACCTCGACCCGCGACAATAACATATCTCGACCTCAAGACCCAACCAAGGAAAAAGGAAACCCTTCGACCAAACTAGGGTGTGGCTCGACCCTCTAGGAAGTAGGTGTCATGACCATCAAGGATGAGGATGTCTCGACCTCCACAAGGTTAGCTATCTCGAACAAAAACCAACATGCCAAAATATGTCACGACTCAAGACAAAAACAAGGCATAATGGCCACTAAGGGTCAAGCCTCCACCGAGACTAAGGACCAACTCCAACCCAGGCTTAACCAAGGTCAAAACAGAGATAAACCACGGCTAAAATAGGAGACAAAACTAGGTAAACCCATCGTCATGATGAAGGAAAACCTCATGCAAAAATGGTCATCAAACCTTAAAACAAACTTCATGAAACTACCCTAAAAAGGAACCTCAACAAGGGAGAGGAACCAAGATCACCTCCACCAAAACCAAACCAAAACCTTGTGGAAGACAAAAACACTCGATCATCATGCATGTAACTCAAGCCAAGGTCAGGAAGGGAAGGAAAACCACCATGCACCACAAACACCAAAATTAGGTACAAAGGAATATTAGGGTTTTGGATTACAACCAAACCAAGCATGATCTCAACATCATCCAAGTTTTGAGGTCTATCATCCACTACTAGCAAGAGGGAAAATCAACAGCAAGCATGTAAGAAAGGTGCATTAATAGAGAAGGTTAAGAGTTATATAAATTGCCTTAAGGAAGATCGCTCCAAATAAGACATCATGGTCAAAGATCACCCAAGAAAAGAGAGCCAAAAAGCTCTAGTCCAATCCAAAAGACAAAGGGAGAAAGAGAGAAGAAACCCACCTCACACTTGGGTCTACCTTGTCAAAACATGGTCTATGACTCTTGTGATGAGGAGTTATATCTCCCAAAATGACCACCATGGAGGAACCATGGTCTAGGTCTGAGAAAAGAGGGGAAGTAGATGGGGTGGAAGGTTCAAGGAAAACACCAAAGAGGAAAGATAAATACTCACCAAGGTTGAAGATGACCAAGGATCACCAAAAACTCCACATGCAAGTTCTAACCACCTCGAAAGCACCAAGAACAACTTATTCTTGGTCCACCAAGCTCCAAGGATGCACACAAGGGAAGGGAGGAAGAAGATGGCCAAAAAGGATCACTTGCATGGAGAAAAGAGGGTTGTATAGGAAAGGAGGAGAAAGGTAGAGCAAGAGATGAGGTGTCAACAAGGTAGGTTTCCAAAGAGACACTTGTTCACCCAAGAAACTAAAATGCAACCACATAAAGCCCACATGCATGATATGGTGATACACTCTAGATTGGATCTCAACCACCCAACATCTATGTTACAGTCATGACCCACTAAGGGAACCACACATGGTCGCGACACACCACTCAACACAACAAGGTCACGACAAAGGGTCACCACACATCGTAGGTCAAGACACTCCTCACCAAGCTATTGTGTTGACCCAAGACCATATTGGTTGTGAATACCACACCTAGGGTAGGTGTCTTGACCATGAAACCATCCCAGCAATCCCTAGGTCGTGACCTAGGTCGAGACAAACCAACAAGGTTGACAAGGCCAAGACACACCAACCCTAAAACCCTAGTCACCACTAGGGGTGACTACACTCAACCAAGGCTCAAACAAGGCACTCCAAAGAATCACACTTTCTATCATGAAGCCAAGAGAGAGAAGAAACACTCTAGAGATGACAATTTACAAGAATACCCCCCCACACACACACAAAACAAGCACACGAGGCACAAACAACATCCAAACAAGCTCAAACTGAAGACTTAAGCTCTCCACAAGCCCTAATATCATCTCAAAGGATTAGAGAAATGTTCTAAGAACATCATCAAGCCAAAGCAAATAGGGTTAATCCAAAACACAGGTCAGGGGTCTTATAAGACATAAACCCCTAACAAGGATTTTACCCCTGAAATCCTAAGCGAAAAGAGATGGGTACTTCTTCTACATCTCTTCCCCAAGATCCCATATGGCTTCCTCAACACGACGGTGATGCCATAGAACATTCACAAGCAATATATCCTTCTTCTTCAACTTCTTCACTCTCTTGTCAAGGATCAACATAGGACATGTCCTCATAAAGCTCAACCTCTACTGCCTGCAAAACCAACTCAGTATCAAGGTGGCACTTCATCGGCATGGACACATGGAACATTGGGTGAAACATGTGCAACTCAAGTGGGAACTCCAACTTGCATGCCACCTTCCCAATGCATGCCACCATAGGGTAAGGTCCCATAAACCTAGGAGCCAGCTTACCCTTCTTTCCAAATCTCAAAACACCCTTCAAAGGAGAGACCTTGAGATGCACCTTGTCTCCCACTTGGAACTCCAAGGGTCTCTGATAGTTATTAGTATATTACTTTTTCTATCCTGAGTTTCCTTCAACTGTTGTTGAATCACTGTAATCTTTTATGTTTTTTGTTGCACCAGCTCAGGACCAAGAAGTTGATATTCACCTATCTCATACCAGCACAACAGAGACTTGTAATGTATCCCATACAATGCCTCATACAGTGCCATGTCGATGATCCTCTGATAACTATTATTATAAGCAAACTCCATCAGATTCAGATGAATGTTCCAACTCCCCAAAAACTACAAGACACAAGCCCTCAATAGGTATTCTAAAGTCTATATGGTCCTCTCAGACTGACCATCCATTTTTGGGTGGAAAGCAATGTTGAACCTCAACTACGTACCCAAAGTTGTGTGCAAGTGCTCCCAAAAGTGACTTGTAAATTGGGGACCCTTATCTGACATAATAGTAGCTGGGATACTATGCAAATGCACTATCTCATCCACATATATTTGAGCAAGCTTCTCTTCTGAATATGTCATTTTCACTGGCAAGAAGTGTGTTGACTTTGTCAACTGGTCAATTATCACCCAAATTGAATCATGTCCTTTGGCTGTCCTAGGCAGACCAACCACAAAGTCCATCATAACATGATCCCACTTCCATTGTGGTATGGATAACAACTGCAATGTCCCTATAGGATTCTAATGATCTACCTTGACTTGTTGATACAGTGCGCACTTGGCCACGAACTCAGCCACATCCCGTTTCAAGCCAGGCCACTAATACAAATCTTTAAGGTTATGATACATCTTGGTGCTACCTGGGTGCATCACATACAATGAAGAGTGAGTCTCTTCTAGTGCCATTCTCCTCAGATTACTAGCATCAGGAACCACAACTCTATCATGGTAACAAACTATCCCATCACATGCTTCATGGAAACCATCACGCTTCTTGATGTCGAACTCTAGTTGTATCTGATGTATCACAACATTAGTCTTTTGTGCCTCTTTGATCTACTATCTTAACGTCATATTTACCTACAATGTACCAACATCCCTGCTGGCATAGATACCTCTAGCTTCATGTTCATCTGACATAAAGAGACCAACATGTCTCTCTTATGACACACTAATGAGTTCAACTATGCACTACCCACTGATGGTGTCAAAGAAGAATTTCTTCTCAATGCATCTGCCATGACATTCGCCTTGCCTGGATGGTAATCAATAGTACAGTAATAGTCCTTGATTAACTCCATCCAGTGACTCTATTGAATGTTCAACTCCTATTGTGGGAAGATATACTTCAGGTTCTTGTGGTATGTGAAGATCTGATACTTCTCACCATAAAGGTAGTGTCTATAGATCTTCAAAGCATGAACCACTGCCATCTAGCTGACAATATTCTGAGCCCAACCCACCAACCGCCACAACTCCTGCTATATCCACTCGTTGTCGTTGATGCTCCCCCAACCTTTGCTATTGTCTATTGCCTTGTTGTCGCCCAACCAGTTCCCATTCCTCGTCATCTGCTAACGCAACTACTCTCACCTACTGCCCACATTGTGCCTTTAAACTCCCGCAGAGGAGCAGTTGGAGATGGATTGTCCTCAATTTGGGTCAGTCGTAGGGAAAAGCTTCATGGTGATGAGATGCATCTTGTCCTTAATTCCATTGACTGGTTGGCGTTCTTCTTCTACATAAGCACAAGTCACTATAAGACAGACTGGAGGACATTAGAACAAACACAACACTAGTCCTAGGTCCCTGTAGACTCAACAAACCTAAAGCTATGATACCAACCAAATTGTAATGCCCTGATGTGCCATAAATGAGACCACTTAAAACCAAAAGCGGAAACAACACTTAAGCAAACGGATAACCCAAAAACATAGGAAATTGAAACTAATTTCATTAAAGCACCATAAGCCAAAAACTTATTACATATGAGTCCACAAGCCTGCCACATGCAGGGCATAACATATCACGTGGTGCTTACATTACTACAGATCAACATTTCTATCATCAACCTATTACACAAGATATTGGTTCCACGCATAAAAGTACAGTTTTCATAACTATACAAACATGGCACACAAGCCAAAACCTCATATTGATCACATATCCACAAAACATCTCAAAAGAAAACACCCCAAGGACCTTCGTGTACAGGGACAACTCCAGGACTCTAACACCAAAAGACTATCAGTACATCCAACCTTATCATCTATTGCTCTTGTTGCTACTCTTCCTCAGTTGCACGACCTCTACCACTTCGTGCACAATAAGCTAAAAGATGTGGAAACCCACAAGGTGAGACCAAGCGTCCCAACGAGATATATAACTCTTCACCAATGCTAATAAAGCACAAATAAGCTAAGTAGGTAAACGACATACTAGCAAGTTGAGAAAATTCAGCTAAATGATATATATATATATAATAGGTAAAGCAGATGAAACAAGACTAGGCAGATGCCACTGAGTAGTAGTTCAAGTTATATTCTAAAAAGGAATATGAAGAACATGTATAACAGTTGACTTCTCTTATCATCTTATAATTCAAGAAATCAATAAAAAGATAAGCCAAAGGCTCAACCAATGTGAGACGTATGTCACCCTAAGCACATATACTACACGGCTATATTACGTCTTTTATCATGCCTTGAGGATTTGAGTTGTACCACCCAAATCCAACCGCCCCATGTGAATGGCAACTGATGGTGCCATTCAAGGTCATTGGAAGATTTAGAATCCCCAACCTCTCCACTCCTCTTGGTCAGCACAAGAGAAGACTTGTAGAGACATAAAAGTCAACTACTAAAGGTAACATATAGTCACCAAAGGATCAGCTCATGCATGGTTGTCCATATATAAACACTTTGCCCACCTTGATATAAGTAATGATGCTACTAGAATAGGCTTACGCATGGTCATTCTTAAAATAAGGAATGGCTCACACATGGCCATCCATATCACAGGGAGATCAGCTCACGCATGTCCGTCTCATACAACTATAATTAAGGACGCAAGGAGATATTCAACTTGCACCCACATATTCAAAAATATGGGCTCCGAGTTAAACTCATTTCACCAATCCAAAAATTAAAGCTGGCACTAGAATGGATCTATGGCACATGGCAAACTATATGATTAGGTTTCACTTGATTAGTTAGTAAATTGGGTGACTTTTAGCATCAATCAAGTTACAACGTATAAAGATAAAACAAACTCTACAAGAATAAGGGAGTGTTATCACCACATGATACTTATTGCTCTTCCATTCACAAGGTGATCACCAAAGTCACACATCACCATGGGATATCAATCCCTTAATCACATCACATAAGGATATCACCTCTCAATAGGCATCAAGTTGTCACCAGGTCATAGGACCTATCACATTTAGCCCTACATATGCCTCATCATATCAAGCCTCATCAGTTTGCTTAAGCACCACTTCGTATCGTATGATCATCACCATATCACATACAAGTCATGACATACATATCACCTGCAAGGTTAGGGGCTTATAAACAAGAGAGAGAAAACATCATGACAAGGTGTCCATCTTAATTAGAGAGAAATCAAACACATCACATAATTCATCATTAGGTTTAGAGTTTCATGCTTAGATGATTAGGGTTTTATAGATACATACAAGTGTTGATCCCTAGGCATGACACTTCCTATATTCTTAGAAAATTTTAGTGTTAAGGGTCATCTTTAGACTTAAGAAAACAACCATCTGCATATCACTACATGTGGCTCATACATGGTTCATTCATTACTCATACAAGTGCATTTATGAAGTGTTCAAGCATGTGACTCAACCATCCATCACTCATGTATGTCGTGACCACCACCGTACATGGGTCATGGCCACCCTCACCCATGGTGTTGTGACCACGACCAACGTCCTTCATGCTGTGACTACGACCCACCAAAGGGTGTACCATATCTCGATCCACAAGCAACCAGGTCACATTCAACTAGAGTTAGGGTTCAACCACCCAAGGTAGATCATGTCGCGACCCAAAAACAAGGACTCACCTGGACCCGCGAGAAGAAGATATCTCGACCTCAAGACCCAACCAAGGAAAAAGGACACTTCGACCAAACCAGGGTGTTTCTCGACCCTCTAGGAAGTAGGTGTCATGACCATCAAGGATGAGGATGTCGTGACCTCCATAAGGTCAGCTATCTCAACCCAAAACCAACACGCCAAAAGATGTCGCGACCCAAGACAAAAGCAAGGCATAATGACCATTAAGGGTCAAGCCTCCACCAAGACTAAGGACCAAATCCAACATAGGCTTAAACAAATTCAAAATAGAGAAAACCTCAGCTAAACATGAGAGAAAACAAGGAAAATCCATCATCACCATGAATAAAAAACCTCATGCAAAAATGATCATCAAACCCTAATACAAATTTCATGAAACTACCTTGAAAAGGAACCTCAACATGGGAGAGGAACCAAGATCACCTCCACTAAAACCAAACCAAAACCTCATGGAACATAAAAACACTCGATCATCATGCATGTAACTCAATCCAAGGTCAAGAAAGGAAGGAATACCACTATGCACTACAAACAACAAAATCATGTACAAAGGAAAATTAGGGTTTCAAATGACATCCAAACTAAGCATGGTCTCAAAATTGTAAGGACCCTGACCCACGTTTTGGGATAACCCTATTTCCTTAGCTTAAGTATGTTCCTTAGCTCCTTTATCTAATCACCTGAGATGTAATTAGGGCATGTTTGAGGTTTGAGTTCCTTATTTGAGCTTTTTTGGTTGATGATTATGTTTTGTGAAGAGGTTTGGTGCAAATTGAAATTCACCCAAGAAAAGGGGTTGATGTGCAAGTTTTCCACCTCTAGAGTGTTCCTTCTCTCTCTTGGCATCATCTATAGGAGTGAGAGAGACATGGGAACTTTGGTTGAACCTTGGTTGAGTGGTGACATCCTTGGTGAAGTTTTGCACTCATGTTTGGGATGTGTCTTGCACCTAGGAGTGTTGTCTCGGGATTGAGAGCCTTGAGGGGGGCCTTGTATCAGTTTGTGTATGTCTTAAGGAAACCTCCTATTATTTTTTGGTGACTAGTGATGCACCATATCGGTTTGTGGCCCTAGGGTTTACCCCTATCAGTTTGTGAAGAAAGGTAGAGATGTGTATTGGCCTTGACCTAGGAAGGTGACCTAGTAGGCGAGACATAGCTCTTATCACCTTGTTGCATGGTGTTGCATATGGCTCTTTCTTCATAGACAAGTGTCATCTAGATTTCTAAGGTGGTGACACCTTCCCCTTTCTCTCTCTTTCATCTCTCTTGTATATATATCTCTTTCTCCCCATGTAAGAGAACCCTTTTGGCTATCCTTGCATTCTCTCTTTGGCAGACGACCTTGATCTAGAAGCGCTTCTCCCTTGGAGCTTGGTGGATGAGTCCCTTGCTTGTAGTGCTCTCTTCATCCTCTACCTTGGTAATCCATGATCCTTAGTTTCCTTTATCTCCTTCTTTCTTCTTCTCGGCCATGAACCTTGGTTACTACTTTTCCCTCTCATGCTCTCTTAACCTTGGTTCCCATCTTCTCCCTCAGAGGTGTTGTGGTGATCGAGCTTGGAGGATCTTCTTCTAACTTGAGCTCATGAAGCTTGGAGATTGACATTGGATCTTAGAGCTTGGTGGTGATCCTTGAGGTGAGTTATATAACTCTAAACCCTCTTTGTTATTATCACCTTTTACTTGCTATCTTGTTCTTCATCCTTGGCCCATTATTGCTTGCATGCTAGTAACTCTTTTGAGTAGTTTAGTGTTCTATTTTGGAAAATGAACCTTGCTTAGATGTTGCACTTGCGTTGCACCTTTCTACCTTGCTTGTAACATCGTCGTAAGGTAGGAGATGATGAGGTCGATATGCTTGTGTAGGCTGATATGTATGTGGAGGCCGACATATAGGTCAGGCTGTTAGGCTTTGGGTTGCTGTCATGACCTGTGACGCCCCTAACCATCACCCTTTATGATAGGTCATCGTGATCTTTGGGAGACTTAGCTGACATGATTTGCTTATGGTTGTCCTTTCTTGGAAACTCCTAGAATGATATATGATGGATGTTGCTACAGGCTGGTCGTCACAACCTTGGTTGTGTATAAGTCGACACGTTCTGAGCAAGCCTTAGGCCGTCATACCTTATTCATCCATGGGTCATTTTAGTCTCATTTCAGGTTGTTATCCGACAATACGTTGTTGGTCGATATATGATGAGGAGTGTAGTCATCATAGATTGATGTTGCGACCTTGGGTATGTTGTTTAGAGTGATGAACGTTACTCGTCAGGGCTCTGCCCGTCATGGCTTGATGTGTTGCTAGCTCAATACCTTTTTCGGGTGTTGCAAGTCAATAACCCTAGCAGCTGTCATGGCTTGAGCATTGTGTGATACACCAACGATGAATGTTATCCCCTTGACGTCTGTCACACCCCTGTGATGGTGTTGTCCGATAGAAGGGGGTTGGCTGACACCCTCTCCTTGAGGGGTTGTGCCCGACACACCCATGGTGATGATGAACTGATATACACCTTGAGTAGGTAGATTGATAACCCCCTTGGAGTGGTTTCTTGACACACTTACGGTTAACTGATACCATATGTGGAAATCCTAATTGGTGCCTTGTGGTGGTATTTATGATACACCATGTTGATGTTAGGGTCGCATGATAACATGTGATACTCTATGGGGTGGTCGTGTGAATGTTGGTAAGGGGCATGTTCCTACAACCTTTATCTTATAACATGTCTCATAATGATAAGGAAAGTGATGACCTAAGTATGGTTGTTGATCCAACCTTGTAAAGCCTAATCGGGTAAAGTGAAACCCTAATTGTAATGATGTAAAATGTATGGCATGAATCCTATGAGATATTGGTGTTGATGATGTATTACTTTCTTGTTATTAGTTTCTAACCATGCAAGCAACACTAGTTGATGTACATAACCATGTATGAGTTGTGGTGGTTATTATATGTTTGAATAAGCCTTGTGAGGCACATGTGATATGGTGATACAGAAGGATGAGGTAAAAGGTATTATGACCTAATGTTGGCTTGATGCCCTACATGAGATGTTTTACTCAATTAATGAGGTGAGGGGTTGTTACCCCAAGATATGTAGTCCTTGTGATGGACACATGTTGAAAATAAACATGAAGTGATGAGATCACACCTTATATGTTTTAGTATGTTCTGGTGATGTGTCATGCCCTTATTTATGTAAAATTTGTTCAGGGGTTTTACGTTGTAACTTGATTAATGCTTAAAGGTGTTTAAATTGGTCCAATTAATCAAGTGGAATCTAATAGTGTAGTTTGCCCTGTGCCATAAATCCATTTACTGTCAGCATTTGCTGAATGGTGAAACAAGTTTAACTCGGAACACATATCATTGAATATGAGGGGTGAAAGTTGAGATATCTCCTTGTGTCCTGAATGTATATCTATCATGAGATTGGTTGCATGCCATACTTGGAAGAGTACAACTTTAGACTATAGCTCCATAATCTATATCACGGGATTGTCTTCATGCCAGACCTCGAAGAGTGCAGCTTTAGACTGCAGCTCCATAATCTATATCATGGGATTGGCCATAAGCCATACCCTGGAAGAGTGTCACCATGGTCGTAACTCACTAGCACCATGACCTGTACCAAGGTGGGCTAAATCTACACAATTAGACTATACGTCGTTGGAAGTACTTGACCCATGATGTCACTACATATTCACTCGTACTGACTGAGGAAGGTGAGGTCGTGGATTTCAACTCTTCCATTAGACCTTGTATGAAACAAATTTCAACTTATCAAGTGGTCGGTTGGATTTGAGTGGTATGACTCAAATCCTAGAGGCATAATGAAATACATAATTAGTCGTGTAGCATATTGTGTAGGATCAAAATATGAAAACATTGGTTGAAGCCTTGATTGATCTTTGTACAATGTTGTTGATAAGAAATATACATGTTCTTCATATTCCTTTTAAATTATTAAGATGTTTAATAAATTAGACAGTAAATTATTTTCTTATTTATAATCATTACCTGCTTTACATAATTATAATAATACTGTCGTTTAGTTTATCTTATTTGTGATAATAATAGTATCTCCCGCTGAGATTTGGAATCTCACCCCGTGGGTTTCCCACACCATGTTTAGGTGGACGAGCATAAACAGGTAGAGATCATGTAACAAAAGTTGAGGAGTAGAAAGAGGAGCGCTAGCTGATAAGGTTGGAAGTGTTGTTGGATGTCTTTTGTTGATAAAGTCCTAGAGTCGTCCCTGTACACCCGGGTCTTTTCGGGAATGTTTTGTAGATGTTTCATGAACATGCTTTCCTTATGTGCTCTTTTGTATACCATATGTGGTGGAATCATGTATATATGTTCTGGAACAGTTCTTTGGTTACAGGTTGACAACATACCTTATATATGCTTTGAGGCATGAAAGGAATTATATGTGTTGTTTGGCAGTTTTATGAAAAAGGTTTTAATTTATAGTGTTTTCTAATAATACACGTGTTAATCTTTCTTCTGCATTTTTGTTTTGAGTAATCTCGCTTTGTGTGGTGTGAGGCATCACCTACGTGACATATTGGTATCAGAGCTTTAGGTTCGCTGAGTCTATAGGGACCTAGGACTAGGGTTTGTATCTATTCTAGTGTCCTCCAGTATGTCTTATAGTCACATGTGCTTATGCAGAAGAATAAGAGAAAGCTTAAAGATGTCTGGAGAACATGAAGAACATACTGCTGAGAGTAGTGTTGCAGCACCAGGTGGTGGTGCAAGGAACTAGGCATGAGAAGATCATGTGCCTGAAGTCCCTCAGTTTGACCATACCATAACAGAGAACCCTGCCTTTCAATCTCTTTTTGGGTAGTTTATGGCAACGATGACTCATATGGCAGACAGGATGCCTGCACCTCAGCCTAGGGCACCTGTTCCCCATGATGAATCCTCGAGTACTGGGAAGACCTTTGAGTGACTTTGTCATGTTGGGGTTGTTGAGTATGAAGTAACATCTGATCCAGTGAATGTGAATCTATGGTTGAATGAGCTTGAGAAGGCCTTTAACATCATGCGTATCCCCTAAGAGGATAAGGTGAAGCATGCTATGTACCTTCTGAAAGGGAGTGATGGCCATTGGTGGGCCATGGAGGAGGAAAAGAGATCCAGTGTTGTGGTTCATTGGGAGGAGTTCTGACGAGAGTTTGTGAGTCAGTACTTTCCTCAGATGTATCTTGATGAGAAGGTCAGTCAGTTTGAGAGGATTTGACAAGGATCCATGATGATCAATGAGTATGAAGCAAGGTTTATGGAGTTGTTGAAGTTCTGTTCTCACTTGGCTGCGACGGAGGATGAGATGATTCATCATTTTGATAAGGAGTTGAACATTGAGTTGTCTACTCTAGTTGTTGCTTTGGAGAATCGAGAGAGGTTTGGCATGTTTATGGAGTCTGTGTAGAGGATCAAGCAGTCTGTGAAGGAGAAGAGAGAGGCAAGTACCAAAAAGAGGTATGCACAGTCTCAAGGGTAGTCATCAGAAGGCTTTAAGAAGCTGAGGTTTTCTACACCACCAGTTTCGTAGAGGTTTAGTGCCTTGATGCAATGGTCACCAAGTAAGGGTAGAGTTCATAGTTTTCCACCTGCGAGAGCCTAGAGTGTTGCATCAGTATCAGTGACAGGGCCATCTAGGCCACTGTATGGGAACTGGGCCTGCCACAAGTATGGGCAGATTGTACATCTGAGGTGAGAATGTTCAAAGAGGGGCAAAGAAGTGACCCAACAACCGAGGCAGAGTTAGCAAGACTCACAGAGAAAACTATACAGTGGTATAGGACGATGAGGATGTGGCCAAGTGTCACAAGCTGGATTGTCTAATCAGGGAAATAGAGGATGGGGTGACAATAGGCAATGGCTAGATTCTACACTATGAGTCAGTCGGAGGCGGTGGTAAACCAGCAAGTGATGATAGGTCAGATGGAGTTATTTCATTATAATTTGTCTACTTCTTGCTTTATATCTATTTGGGTTGATCTAAGTGCTACACACTCTTTTATCGCACACGAAGTTCTTAGTAGATGTCCTTTGCCTGTTAGTCGTAAGGAGAATAGTTTGTTGTTAGAAACCCCATTGGTTGGTTCTACAGTGTTGCATGATGTGTGTCCTTCCTGTGTTCTCTCTTTTTTGGGACACATCATTCAAATGGATCTCACACCACTTGACATGCATGAATTCGATGTGATCCTTGGAAAAGGATACCCTAGAGAACTATAGAGTGGTCTTGGATTGTATTTCCAAGCAAGCGACGTTTGTAGATGGTAGTGAGATGTGGATCTTCCAAGGAGATAGGAAGATTCTTCCGACATGTCTTGTATCATCTATGATAGTAAGGAAGCTTCTGAGACAAGGTTGCAAGGCATTTTTGGTACAAGTGATGGATACTGAGGTAAGGAGTCCTAGTATTCAGGAGGTGTCGGTCATTAGGGATTTTGAAGACATGTTTCTTAAGGAGTTTCCAGGTGTTCCCCCACCCCGTGAGATTGATTTTGAGATCAATCTGGTCCCCAAAATGCAACTGATAGCTCAAACACCATATAGGATGGCACCAACAGAGATGGCAGAGTTAAAGAGACAGTTGTAAGAACTGCTTGACAAAGGTTTCATCAGGCTGAGTACGTCACCTTGAGGTGCTCCAGTGTTTTTTGTGAAGAAGAAGGATGGGTCTATGAGGTTGTGCATAGATTACAGGAAGTTGAACAAGGTCACGATAAAGAATAAGTATCCCTTTCCGAGGATAGATGATCTATTTGACCAGTTGTGTGGTGCGACAATGTTCTCAAAGATAGATCTGAGGTCAGAATATCATCAGTTGAGGATCAAGGAGGATGACATACCAAAGTTAGGTTTTAGGACGAGGTATGGTTACTACGAGTTTGTGGTTATGTTGTTTGGGCTGACCAATGCACCAAAACTATTCATGGATTTTATGAATAGGGTGTTATGACTGTTCCTTGATCAGTTTGTGGTGGTCTTTATAGATGACATATTGATATATAATCGTGATAGTCAACAGCATGAACAACATCTTCGCCAGGCATTGATAGTGTTGAGACAACACCAGCTCTATGCCAAGTTTAGCAAGTGTGAGTTTTGGTTGAGGGAGGTAGCTTTCTTGGGGCATGTTAAATCTGCATAAGGAGTACGTGTGGATCCTAAAAAGGTAGAGTTTGTAACAGAGTGGGAGTAGCCTAAGACACTGACTGAAGTGTGTAGTTTTCTAGGTCTGGCAGGCTATTACTGGAGGTTCATTAAGGACTTCAGCACTATTTCCCTACCCCTAATAAAGTTGACAAGGAAGGATGTTTTGTTCATTTGGGATGACAGATGGCAGTGTGCTTTTCAGACATTAAAGGAGAAGTTGATAAGTGCACAAGTTCTTGTCTTGCCTGACCAAGGAAAAGGGTACATCATCTTTTGTGATGCATCCATGAATGGTTGGGGATGTGTGTTGATGCAGGACAAGAAAGTGGTTTCTTTTGCTTCTCGACAGCTTAAGAAACATGTGGAGAATTACCTGACTCGTGCTATGGAGTTAGCTGTAGTGGTTCATGCTTTGAAGATTTGGAGGCATTACATGTAGGGGGAGAAGTGTCTCATCTTCACGGATCACATGAACCTGAAGTACATCTTTTCACGGCAGAAGTTGAATATGAGATAGCATCGTTGGATGGAATTGATCAAAGACCTACGACTGCACGATTGATTATCATCTGGGAAAGGTGAATGTCGTGGCAGATGCATTGAGCAGGAAGTCTTCATCCTCATCCATGGATAAAGGTCAGTTGAGTTCTTTGATGTGTCATAGGTGAGACATGTTGGTCTCCTTGCGTCAGATGAATGTCAAGTTGGAAGTCTCCTTGTTAGCCAATTTGTTGGCACAACTATAGGTGAACCCTACACTGAGACAATAGATCAGAGAAGCCTAATAGACAGATATTGTGGTACAACTAGATTAGATCAGAGTTCAGTGGTGTGATGGCTTCCATGAGTCAAATGATGGGATAATTTGTTACCATAACATGATAGTGGTTCCTGGTGATGATAACTAGAGAAAGATGGTGCTAGAGGAGTCTCATTCATCCATGTATGCTATGCATCTAGGTAGTACCAAGATGTACCACAATATGAAGGATATGTATTGGTGTCCAGGCTTGAAGAAAGATGTAGCTAAGTTCATTACAAAATGTGTAGTATGTCAACAAGTCAAAGCTGAGCATCAGATTCCTGCAGGAAAGTTGCAATTGTTTCCTATACCGCAGTGGAAATGGGATCATGTGACTATGGACTTTGTTGTTGGTATGCCTAGGAAATCCAAAGGGTATGATTCCATTTGGTTGATCATTGATAGGTTGACCAAGTCAGCGCATTTCCTTCCCATGAAGACAACATTCATAGTAGAGAAGCTTTCCCAAGTCTATGTTGATGAGATAGTGCATTTGCACGGTGTTCCAACAACTATTGTGTTTGATAGAGGTCCTCAGTTCATGAGTCACTTTTGGGAGTGACTACACACAACTTTGGGTACACAATTGAAGTTCAGTACTACTTTCCACCCACAGATAGATGGTCAATCTGAAAGGACCATTCAAACCTTAGAGGATTTGTTGAGGGCCTATGTTCTTCAATTTTTTGGAAGTTGGGTTGTACATCTCAGTTTGATAGATTTTGCCTACAACGTGATTATGTTTTAATTTGGTTGTTTCAATTTCACTTGTTGACTACCTTTTCACCTAGGTTTCCAACATATTATTCATTTTTTTACACATCAGGGTGGGATAAGCATAGCACTAGAATAATATAAAGACAATGGAGGCCAAGCCTCACAAACTTGAAACCTACTAGAGAATGACATACTGCCAAACTCCACTATATATGAAATGGGTCGAGCCTCACAAACTTGAAATTTGGGTATGGGGCACCACCACCTCTATCCCAATAATAATAGGGGCATATTGCCCAAAAATCAATGCAGTTACACTACTCTAGTGATATTGAATCACATAGCATGTTAATGTAGAGGCAAGTAGAAAGTATAGTCAGATTTTACAAAAGTAGTCACCACAAAAGTGACCAACATATATATCCACCTCACAAGTGGGAAAAATACATCACATGTCATTATCATGAACAAAGCATAAAAAAAACCAAGAGAATGTCCAAACATGATCACAAGATCAGTAACAAATAAAGTAGTTCACATGAACCATAATTTTCAAAAGAAAAAGAGATAATGTGTAGGCTATTGTCCATAGGACCAAGAGAAAGAAGAAAATAGGTTATTTCTCAAAAGGTACAATAGGGGATGAAAACATACATTACTCAAGAGTCTAAGCAGTCCAAAGTCAATCCTAGATCCAAGCCTAGGTCTCCAAAACACCCATGATGCATATATGTAGAATTAGGGTTAGGTTTAAATTAGTTATCCAAAACCGTAAAAACTATATTTTTATTAATATTGAATTGAGTTATCAAAACCATGCCATGTTCTAGGTTATAATTTTCTAAGTTCATAACATATTTTTCTTTATTTTTCTGACTTATGAATTATTAGTTATGAATTTTAGAAAAACAGGCCAATCAGGAAATTCCTAGAAAATCACATATTTATTATATTTAATGTAAGTGATAAAACTGGTACCATTAGATAGGGTAAAATCATATGATTCTAATTTTTTTTCTGATCCATTAATTATTTATTATGAATTTTAGAAGATCGACCAATCAGAAAATTTCATTATGCCACACATTTATCATTATCCAGTTTTATAAGAAAACCTTATTGAGGTGGGCCGATCTGACCAAGACATTTGGCCCAAACCCTTGGCCAACAAAGCACAAAGCTTCGGCACAGAAGAGGAAACAATAGGTCATGAAAAGACGGTATTTCCCCTAGTGTGAAAAACAAAACCAAGAGAAATCAAATGGGTCAAAGTGTAAAGCCATCCAGGGGATTGATACTCCTCCGTCACGTCCTGCCATGGCCATGAGCAGGCTCCTTGGACATGAGCAAAAATTGGGGAAACTAGGAATAAAGGAGTTCAACGCAAATTGACAGGAGAAGGTGACTCCAAATCTTAGGGTGAATTCGTGTGGGGAAACAAGATGACCAAAACACCACATTGCTCAATAGTTTGAAGAACAACAGTTTAGAGGATCAGTAAAGGGGAAAACACAGTATACCTTGAATCAGAAGGAAATAAGGGGATGGACGGGTTTGAACGTCATCTACAAATCTGTCTGGATGATCAAAAACCCTCCCGGGCAGAAAGAGTACTGAGTCACCCTTCTAGCGGAGGTGGGAAAGGCCGAAGTAGGGGAGACCTGCTTGGAGCCCATATAGGCCGATCCAAGGTCAGGAAACAAGAGTAAGGGTCTCCACAAAGGCAAGGGATGACTTTATATGGGTCTTGATTGCCTAGAGAGGTGAGAGAAAGGAAAAGAAGGATGGAGCGGGGGAGAAACAGGGGAATAAGGACCCCCTCTTGTCGACTGGAAGATTGAAGAACCCAATCCCCACAAAACTACAACTCATATGGTTTGGCAGATTATAAGGATTGTGAAGAAAAAAAAATTTGGGTTGAGGATGAGAAAAGAGCGAGAGAATCAGTAGGATGACACACCTGTGCGGAGTCCATCCAGGCTCGAACTCAAGGAAGGAGATGAGTCCAGATTCATGCGATCACAGATCGAATGGCCGGAAGAGAGCCCGATAAAACACCCATGTGGTGCAGGATACATAGGGAAAATTGAAAATTTAGGAAAATGTTTGCGTGATAATAAAATCAGAAATATTAATCAAATAACCATAGTCCAATTACATTAGGATTGCATTTATCTCCTTTAATCAATTTAGACTAACAAACATTATCCAATTAAACTAAAATTTTGCACCTATGCCAAATAGGACATGTAGAATCTGATTTTAGCATTAGATTTTCCTTTTCAAGACTTTCAATTTATCAAATTAACAAGTCTCATTTTCTCTTTCCTCCTGCATTAATGACTCTAGGATTCTCCAAATTTGATGAAACTTCACCCACAAGTCAAATTTAGTATTTTGGATACGAATTTGCCCTTAATTTCATAGGTTGAAGTTGTTTCTACATTAATTTAATATTTTTTGAAGGTTCTACACACTTTCTCTCTCCTCACTTCACCTTTTCAACAAATATTTTCCAAATTGGATGAAACATTACCCAAAGGCTATTTTAATGTGTACATTATGAATCCAAGATTAATTTTCTCTTTTGGTGTCATTAAATATTTTATTTATTTCATATTTTTGAGGAAAATCATCTTTTCTTTTCTAAATAAAATAAATACAACTTTCATTATCTCAAAATTGTGAAACTTGGCCTCAACCAAAGCATATCCAAAGAAAAAGAATTCAAATTTATTCTTATCTAATTAGTCTTCCTTTTATGAGTTTTACACTTGTGACCCATTATTATTTAGTTGATATATTATTTCATTATTATTACCATCATATTACCACCAAAAGGATATACATCATTTTTATGCACAAAATATTACAATTTGTCTTTTATCTCTTTTAATTTATTGATTCTATATTAATTTGAATTATGTATCGATATTATCAATTATGGACACCTAATCCCTCTATGTACATTATTTCTCTCAAATTCATACCAAAAATCAACATCATCACATGTGACACATTTTATTGGTCTAAAGATTAGTTATGAGAGCATTAGGCTATATTTGTTTTCATGCATAAATGTTTGGGTGATTTTATCATGTATTAACATATTAGGGTTACAATTAACTACTATTAGGTATATCTTCATACTTGTTTGGCTAAACCAAAGAACTAAGCTTTCTATCCTCCAAAGTATAAGATCATGGTCAAGAGACTAGGTTTTAGTTTGTACCAATTGCACCCATGACAAAAAGTGAGTAACATTATTATTCCAACAATAATACCATTGAGGAAAAAATTGCTTATATATTCATGCTTTATGTTTATACAATTCAATTTTATCAAAATTGAGGATACTACATTGACTCCTCCTTAAAAGGAATTTGTCCCAAAATTCAAACCTATTCAAGTTAAGGTGATAACTCAACTCAATTTCAACCTTAGGGTTAGCAACCCTCCTTAGATATCTTAAACAAGTTTTATTGATATGCATATTCCTTACATTATTTCTTAGATTGGTACTTTAATTCAATTTAAGGTATATCCACATCCTTAGTATTTACATAATATCATCTATTGGTGATTATGTTTTGGTTTGGTGGTTTCAATTTCACTTGTTGACTACCTTTTCACCTAGGTTTCCAACAAATTATTCATTTATTTCCACATAAGGGTGAGGTAACACCTTAAAGCCTAGATCATGTCATAAAACTCAGCTTAGGGTATTCATTCTCATATGTCAATTTTAGGCATAACATGTGTTTACCCAATCTCTATCACCCATAATAAGATAAAATAAGTACTTGAATGTAGCCCAAATACAAAGTTCATCTCGTTCCAAGAGCAGAGATGGTGTATCCACACATTATCTTAAAATGCACATTTTAGTTTGAAGTACTCTCAATAATGACTCCAAACCATAAGTTACCTTTCATTCCTCAATATTCTTATATTTGATGAAGTCAAGTGCCTTTTTCACTCTTAAGTTTGTGCACAACTCCTTTAAGATTACACTATCACATGACTTCTTGTATCTTTCATTATTTACATCTCATGTCTCATTAGCCTTAGTCATTTCCTCAAGGTCTCTAGGGGTGCATGTACGTTTGGAGTGATCTCATCATGGCCTCATGGGCCTTATGCACTTAGGGACTATTTCTCACATCTACCCCTTGGGCCTCATGAACTCATGAAGGTGTCCAATCTCCTGGCCAATGGGTCCCGAGCAAAGATGGATGGCTATCTCCTGACCCTAGGGTCTTATGCATTTAGGGCATGATCACTTCCTAATCTCATTGGTTTTATGTACCTTTAATCTTCCCTACTTGATATTAGGATTGACTTAGGGCTCTACCCTTCCTAGGTTTTATCAAGGGCACATTATTTTCTTGGATAATTCTTAACCCAAATTTCCTTCATCTCTTGGGGTACACTTTACGTCCCTTCATTGGGATCATGGTGACCTTCCCTTCCTGGGCTTGGTCTTTTATGGTGGTCTTCCTTTCCCAGCTTGACCTAATAGTGACCTTCCTTTCCCGATTTGGTTACTAGATTGCAATGACTTCCTCTCATATTGGCCTTCCTTTCCCAACTTGGCCTATTGGTGACCTTCCTATTCTGGCTTGATCACTGGTCATTGCAATGACTTCCTGTTATATTGGCCTTCCTTTTCCAGCTTGGCCTATTAGTAATCTTCCTATCATGGCTTGATAACTAGTCTTTATAATGACTTCCTCCTATATTGGCCTTCTTATTCTGGCTTGGCCTATTGGTGATCTTCCTATCCTGACTTGATCACCAGTCATTACAACGACTCCCTTTTCATATCGACCTTCCTCTCCTGGCTTTGCCAACTGATGACCTTCCTTTCCCGACTTGGTCATCATGTCCCTTGAAGATGCCATACTTGGGTCCAAGATTTTTATCCCATATACGTGCTTTCATGTTTTATATACTTAATCCTTCACACTCTAGGTGACATTCAAGGTTACCTCAATCCTTATATTGATTAATGATCTCACCCTTTTAGGGAAGGTCCTAACTTAGGGTGACTTCTAGGTTAGGCTCGCTAGCCACAACCAACCCCTCGGTTCACGGTTTTTCCTCCCCCATAGGTCCTTTTCCCATTCTAGGGTTGACCCACCCCAGGTCGGGACACCAACCCTAAAAGTTGAATTAAGGGTTTCATATTTTAATTCTTATGTAACCATTGGTTGTTTACGTTTCTTTAAAGTGCTTTACATGAGTGACTTGCTCCACATACTTGTATGCATGGGATTACCTTGACCCACTAAGAGTTTTCCTATACCAACCCTAGTTTCGCCTAAGGTTTAACTTTGCAAGGAAAAATCCATAAAATATTTTCTTTACTTTATCATTATTTCCACATTACATGTGAATTAATTGGCATAGGATGCCTTAATCCTACTTCTTCTTAAAAACCCTAACTTAAGAAGAGGAGGGAGGTACCTTTTAGGGTTTATTAAGAAATAGGATGAGAAGTGGATGAAATGTGATATGAAAAGACTTAGAGGAAACATTACTTCACGCAAACCCTAGGTTCTGGCCATGCAGGTATCATTATGGCTAAGAGAGTCAAAGTATACCAACTTCATGGTGGTGGAGGAAAATATTGCCATCCCCCAAAGCCACAACCCGCTCTAGACACCATTACCATCATGTTATGCCTTGATAATTCTCCTTTTATTTATTGGATTACTTAAAATTATAAACTATTAAATATTATTTGAAAAATATGGGTCTCTAATACCAAATGTAATGACCTCACTTTTCATCATCCCCCAATCAAGGAAGGACCCAAAAAGTCAAGAGCCATTATGTGAAATTCCCAAGGATCCAAATTTTACCATATAACAAATAATATTAAATAATTTCCATCAATTCAAATATTGTTTGCAAGATGCTCCTATAAGGAGTTACATAAATTTCTATCATCAAAACTATACATATGAGAAGAGGTATCTATCTAAGCCTCCTTTACTTAGCTTTAATGTCTTCAGATAAATTTCATCTGGATTATCATGTCTTGATATCTTCTTGTCTTATATTACCTAAAACAACGTGAAACAAAAACACAAACCAATATATTTCTATATTGCATACGTGGGTGCATGCAAAATTATGCAAGTAATATAACAACTATAATCAATCATTTACTTTCAAATAATAATTGTCATTTTCATCTCATATTCTAACCCATACTTGATAAGCTATCATGGGTGTGAGCACTATGTTATCTTGGCTCATGTGTGTAAGACCCCTGACCTGTGTTTTGGGTTAACCCTATTTTTTATGGCTTGATGATGTTCTTGGAACCTCACTCTAATCCTTCTAGATGATCTTAGGGCTTGTCAAGAGCTTAAGTCTCCAGTTTGAGCTTGTTTGGATGTTGTTTGTGCCTTGTGTGCTTGTTTTAGGGTAATTTATAATTTACCCATTTGTGTGGGGTATTTTTTTAAATTTCCATCTATAGAGTGTTCCTTCTCTCTCTTGGCTTCATGAGAGATAGTGTGATGCTTTCGTGTGTCTTGTTTGACCCTTGGTTGAGTGTAGTCACCCTAGTGGTGATTAGGGTTTCTAGGTTTGGTGTGTCTTGACCTTGTGAACCATGTTGGTTTGTCTGGACCTAGGTCGTGGCCTAGGGATTTTTAGGAGGGTTTTGCAGTCCAAAAACCTCCCCTAGGTGGGGTTTTCTTGACCAATATGGTCTTGATTTGGGACTATCTCGGTGAGGAGTGTCTCAACCTAGGGTGTGTGGTGACCCCTTGTCGTGACCTTGTTGTGTTGAGTGGTGTGTCGTGACCATGGGTGGTTCCCTTGGTGGGTCACGACCACGAAATAGATGTTGGGTGGTTGAGATCCAACCTAGATTGTTGGGTGGTTTTCTTGACCAATATGGTCTTGAGTTGGGACTATCTCGGTGAAGAGTGTATTAACCTAGGGTGTGTGGTGACCCCTTGTCGTGACCTTGTTGTGTTGAGTGGTGTGTCGTGACCATGGGTGGTTCACGACCACGAAATAGATGTTGGGTGGTTGAGATCCAACCTAGATTGTATCACCATTTCATTCATGTTGTCTTTATTTGGTTGCATGTTAGTTTCTTGGGTGGGCAAGTGTCTCTTTGGAACCCTACCTTGTTGACACCACATCTCTTACTCTACCTCTCTCCTCCTTTACTATATAAACCCTCTTTTCTCCATGCAAGTGATCCTTTTTTACAATCTTCTTCCTCCCTTCCCTTGTACTCATCCTTGCAGCTTGGTAGAGCAAGAAGAATATGTTCTTGGTGCTTTTGAGGTGGTTCAACCTTGCATTGGAGTTCGCACCTTGGTCATCTTCAACCTTGGTGAGTGTTTATTTTTCCTCTTTGGTGTTTTCCTTGGACCTTCTACCCCATCTTATTCCCCTCTTTTCTCGGCCCTATACCATGTTTCCTCCATGGTGGTCTCGTTGGGAGAGAAACTCCTCATCATGAGGGTCATTGACCATGTTTTGACAAGGTAGACCCAAGTGCGAAGAGGGTTTCTTTTCTCTTTCTCCCGTTGTATTTTGGCTCAACCTAGAGCTTTTTGTCTCTCTTTTCTTAGATGATATTTGACCATGGTGTATTCTCTTTATTGAGGTGTTCTTGTGGCCAAGAGTGGAGCTTTTGGTGGAGCTTGATCATCCTTGGTGATTGTGTGCTTGGAGCTTGCCTTCTTTAGAGCGATCTTACTTAAGGCGGCTTATATAACTCTTAACCTCCTCTGTTAATAAACCTTTCTTACATGTATGTTGTTGATTTTCCCTCTCTAATGTTTCCTTAACTTGATAGTAGAGGGTGATAGACCTCAGAACTTGGATGATTTTTTTCGTGAAGGTGATGCCCCGCACCACAGAAAGAGAGATTACTCAAAACAAAAACGTGGAAGAAAGATTAATAAGTGTATTATCAGAAAACACTATAAATTAAAACCTTTTTCATAAAACTGCCAAATAGCAAGAACATTCATATATAAGTCCTTTCATGGTACAAAGCATATATAAGGCATTCTGTCAACCTGTAACCAAAGAACTGTTCTAGAACATATATACATGATTCCACCACATCTAGTATACAAAAGGGCACATAAGTAAAGCACGTTCACGAAACATCAACAAAATATTCCCGAAGACTCGAGTGTAAAAGAATGACTCTAGGACTCTATCAAAAAAAAGACATCAAGCATCACTTCCAACCTTATCAGCTACTGCTCCTCTTGCTGCCCCTCAACCTCCATTGCACAATCTCTACCTCTTTGTGCCCATCCACCTAAACATGGTGTGGGAAACCCATGGGGTGAGATTCCAAATCTCAGCATGAGATATAACTCACCACCAACTCTATTATTATCACATATAAGATAAGCTAAGCAGTAGTATAATTACAATTATGTGAAGTAGGTAATGATTGTTAATAGGAAAAACATTTACTTTCTAATTTATGCAAGATCTTAATAATTTAAAAGGAATATGAAGAACATGTATATTTCTTATCAACAACATTGTACAAAGATCAAGCAAGACCTCAACCAATTATTTCATATTTTGATCCTACACAATATACTACACAGCTAATTACATATTTCATTATGCCCTAAGGATTTGAGTCATACCACCCAAATCCAACCGACCACTTGATAAGTTGAAATCAGTGCCATACAAGGTCTAATGGAAGAGCTGGAATCCACGACCTCACCTTCCTCGGTCAACATGTAGTGGCATCATGGGTCAACTACTTCCAGCGATGTATAGTCTAGCTGTGTAGATTTAGCCCACCTTAGTATAGGTCACGACACTAGTGAGTTACGACCATAGCCGCACTCTTCCAGGGTATGGCTTACGACCAATCCCGTGATATATAATATGGACCTACAGTCTAAAGATTCACTCTTCCAGGTATGGCGCAAAGCCAATCCTGTGATATAGATTATGGAGCTGTAGTCTAAAGATGCACTCTTCCAGGTATGGCATGCATCCAATCTCGTGATAGATATACATTCAAGACACAAGGAGATACCTCAACTTACACCCTGCATATTCAACAATATGTGGTCTGAGTTAAACTCGTTTCACCATTTAGCAAATGTTGACACTGAATGGATCTATGGCATAGGGAAAACTACACTATTATATTCCACTTGATTAATTAGACCAATTTAAACACCTTTAAGCATCAATCAAGTTACAACGTACAATCCCTGAACAAATTCTACATAAATAAGGTCATGACACATCACCAAAACATACTGAAACATATCATGTGTGATCTCATCACTTCATGTTTATTTTCAACCTGTGTCCATCACAAGGACTACATATCTTGGGGTAACAACCCTTCACCTCATTTATTGAGTAAAACATATCATTTAGGGCATCAAGCCAACATTAGGTCATAACACCTTTTACCTTATCCTTCTGTATCACCATATCACATGTGCCTCATAAGGCTTATTCAAACCAATTATAACCACCATAGCTCATACTTGGCTATGTACAACAACTGGTGTTGCTTGCATGGTTAGAAATTGATAATAAGAAAGCAATACATCATCAACACCAATATCTCATAGGATTCATGCCATAAATTTTACATCATTACAATTAGGATTTCACTTAACCCGATTAGGGTTTACAAGGTTGGATCAACAACCACCCTTAGGTCATCACCTTCCTTATCATTATGAGACATGTTATAAGATAAAGGCTATAGGAACATGACCCTTAGCATCATACATACGGACACACCATATAGTATCACATCTTATCATGTGACCCTAACATCAACATGGTGTATCATAAATGCCACCACAAGGCACTGATTAGGATTCCCACATATGGTATCGGTTAACCCTAAGTGTGTTGGGCAACCACTCCAAGGGGGTTATCTGTCTACCTACTCAAGGTGTATATTGGTTCATCATTACCATGGGTGTGTCGAGCACAACCCCTCTAGGAGAGGGTGTCGACCAAGCCCCGTATATCGGGCAATGCCATCACAGGGGTGTGATGGGTGTCGAGGGGATAACATGCATCGTTGGTGTATTAGGAAATGCTCAAGTTGTGATGGCTACTAGGGTTATCGAGCTGCAACACTCCCAAAGGTATCCATCTAGCAACACATCAAGTTGTGATGGGTAAAGCCCTAACGAGCAACATTCATCATTGTAAACAACATACCCAGGGTCACAACACCAAGCTATGATGACTACACTCCTCATCATATATCGGCCAGCAACGTTATGCTGGGTAACAACCAGAAATGAGACTAAAACGACCCATGGATGAATAATGTATGGCGGCCTAAGGCTCACCTAGAATGTGTTGACTTATACACAACCAAGATCGTGATGAACAACCTATAGCATCATCCATCATCTATCATTCTAGGAGTTTCCAAGAAAGGACAACCATCAGCAAAGCACATTGGGCTAAGTCTCCTAAGGATCGTGACAACCTATCACAAAGGGTGACGGTCAGGGGCGTCACAAGCTATGACAGCTACCCAAAGCCTAACGACCTAACCTATATGTCAACCTCCACATACATATTGGCCTACACAAGCATATCGGCCTCATCATCTCTTACCTTAGGACGGAGTTACAAGCAAGTTAGAAAGGTGCAACACAAGTGCAACATCTAAGCAAGGTTCGTTTTCCAAAACAAAATGCTAAACTACTCAAAAGAGTTACTAGCATGCAAGCAATAACAGACCAAGGATGAAGAACAAGATAGCAAGTAAAAGGTGATAATAACAAAGAGGGTTTAGAGTTATATAACCCACCTCAAGGATCACCACCAAGCTCTAAGATCTAAGGTCAAGCTCCAAGCTTCACGAGCTCAAGGTAGAAGAAGATACTCCAAGCTCGATCACCACAACACCTCCAAGAGAGAAGATGGGAACCAAGGTTAAGAGAGCATGAGTGTGAAAAAAGTAACCAAGGTTCATGGCAGAGAAGAAGAAAGGAGAGAAAGGAAACTAATGATCATGGCTTACCAAGGTAGAGGATGAAGAGAGCACTACAAGCAAGGGACTCATTCACCAAGCTCCAAGGGAGAAGCACTTCTAGCTCAAGGTCATCCAACAAAGAGAGAATACAAGGATAGCCAAATGGGTTCTCTTGCATGGGGAGAAAGAGATATGCATACAAGAGAGATGAAAGAGAGAGAAAGGGGAAGATGTCACCACCTTAGAACTCTAGATGACACTTGTCCATGAAGAAAGAGCCACATGCAACACCATGCAACAAGGTGATAAGAGTTATGCTAGCCCACTAGGTCACCTTCCTAGGTCAAGGCTGATACACATTTCTACCTTTCTTCACAAACCGATAGGGGTTAACCCTAGGGCCACAAACCGATATGGTACATCACTAGTCACCACAAAATGATAGGAGGTTTCCTCAAGACATCCACAAACTGATACAAGCCCCCCCCTCAAGGCTCTCAAGCCCGAGACAACACTCCTAGGTGCAAGACGCACCCCAAACATGAGTGAAAAACTTCACCAAGGATGTCACCACTCAACCAAGGTACCCATCTCTCTCACTCCTCTAGATGATGCCAAGAGAGAGAAGGAACATTCTAGAGGTGGCCAACTTGCACATCAACCCCTTCTCTTTGGTGAGTTGCAATTTGCACCAAACCTCTCCACAAAACACAAGCATAAACCAAAAAAGCTCAAACAAGGAACTTAAACCTCCAAAATGTCCTAATTACATCTCTGGTGATTAGAGTAAGGAGTTCAGAAAATAGGGTTATCCAAAAATGTGGGTCAGGGTCCTTACAAGCCATAAACCCCTAACAGGGATTTCACCTCTGAAATCCTAAGAGAAAAGGGAAGGGTACTTCCTCCTCATCTCTTCCTCGAGCTCCCATGTGGCTTCCTCAACACCATGATGATGCCAAAGAATCTTTACAAACACAAGGTCCTTTCTCTTCAACTTTTTCACCCTCCAATGAAGGATCAATATTGGACCTTCTACATAGGTCACATACTCATCAAGCTCCACCTCCACCGGCTGCAACACCAACTATTTATTTGGATGTCATTTCCTCATCATATTGATATGGAACACTAGATGCCACCTATGCAACTTAGGTGGCAACTCCAACTGGTAAGCCAAAACTTTTTCTTATTTCAGCACATTTTTCTATCATAAAAAGGTTTCTATGAATTCGTGTATTTAAGAGATCAACCCTTCTCCAAAAATTATGAGAAATTATAATATTATGTATAATTGAGATTTAAAGCTTCAGTTAAAATTTTATATCATTCCAATCTTCCATTAAATAACTAAAAATCTAATAGTACACTACTATCCAGAATTCTGCAGAAATGTCAGTTATTGTAATTCGTCTACTGATAAGATCTAAACGCATCCAAAAATTATGAAAATTTTACATGTTACTTAAGATTGAGTTTTAGATCTCTAGTTAAAATTTCATATCATGTGGAGTTACCAACAAATAAATAAAAATAAAACACTACACTGCTGAAAAGCACTATGTTAGCATTTTGGCCGAAGTATAGTTTGACTGAGAACCACATTCAAAGAACACTCAAATATTCTAAAAAATTTCTCCAATATTCATTATTGAGTTATCCATATCATATCCAAAATTCAATTAAATAAAAAAATTGTATAAAATATGAAAAATCATGTACCATCAAAACCCCCAACTAGTGTTTATATTTCTCAAACAATAGAACACTTAACGTTCTTATTAGGTTTAAAATATCATAATTGAATTATTATCATTAATTAGATTTAAGAAATGATCAATACAATTAAGCATATAATCATCCAGGTAAACCCTAGTTTACCAATTAAGCTCAGATGTAGTCATAACAATTCCTCCCCCCTTAAAAAGGTTTTGCTCCCAAAACATAAATATGCAAGTAAATTACATTCAAGGTTTATTTTAAGCTTCTGAAATCTTACATGTCATTATATTCTTGTATTTCATACTTGAATGTAGTTTTCAACATTAACTCCTTTATTCCTTTACTAAATCACAACATGTTTGAAATAGTTCTCAATGATAACAAACAAATTCTCTATGCCACAATCAATCATAGGATAGAGAAAGAAACAACCATTTCAATATTTTCATACTCTTGAGGTGTTACCTCAACATCGATAATCTGATCCAACTATCTCAATTCATACTGCTAAATATGTACTATTGTTATGTATTACCTCTAAATCACGAAAGAGAGTTCACCATGATCTTTTGAATTTTACTATTGTGCTACTCAAATAGCAAAACAGTCTTGAGTTAAAAGACTAGATTCAACAAAAATTGTACATTACTACTCAGGCATCCCCATTGGATCATGGATTCATAAGGTGAAGCATTACCATCACATTCCATACTATTCTCAAGTATGAACCCACACATAATTCAAGGTGTAACCATCGGGTTATAGCATACTAGGGTTTCAACAATAATAATAGAGTACTCCATAATTGTATTAGTCATTCAAGGACTATTCATACCCAATTACCATCATTTAGTTATATTAAATCTAGGTATAACAAGCTACACCTCATTAGGGTTACATATCAATACAACATGGTTATCATCCCTTCTATTCATATGAGTGAATAGGTAAGACTACCTTATTCAGGGTAACCCTCCATTTGTTCCATCATCATTCGACCCATATCACTGTACCACAAGTGTACAATGCTAAGATGGATTACTAGTATGAATGACTTAAACTATCAGACACCTTTAATTAACATATTGCTTGCACATGTACAATGAAATCATACATAGAACCAATTTACATCCCTTAATATACCTTCAACAAATTATACTTCCAAAAACAAATTCACATATTACTAAAAGCCATTGTTTTCTCTTATCGCTCTCCTCATTCATTACTACTTACTTTTTGCTACTTATCCTTCGCATTTTAATCATGTAGATTAAACATCCCTAAAATTGAAACATACAAGGTATGAATAGATTATTCACCATTCTTGCTATTATTGTAATATTTTATTTCATGTCACACTTCACTCATATTGTATTTCTCCTTTTGTTCAAAACACACCTCTTATATTTCAAATCTATTTCTTATCATTTGTTCTAAATCATTTCCATATTGTTTATCTACCTTTCAAATTAGCTAGGATTACTATCAGTACTAGTTTACTTCTCATAGTGCAAATTTCATGATCTTGTTTTATAGAGATGCTAGTATTCAAGGTCAAATCACTAGTGACAACCCTTGAACTACTACAACTCTAAACATTCTAGGGTTTGGCCTTTATCAGTAGATGACGTTATTGTGGTGTGACTTTGCTCCCTTAATTTGAAATTCAAACTTTAGATCTAACAAGTTTTTACTAAAGTCTTCCTTATCTTATCAATTGAATTTCCTTCATATTAATTGGCCATTCAGATAGATTACATTCTCAATTTACCCTTCTAGGGCTTCATCATCATATTGTGTGTCATTATTACTTTCATTAGATGCCTCTACCATGGTGATTATGCATCAGATATGATTCATTTTCTTATCACTTCATTCCCACATTTCTCTCATTAAGTAATATATGGAAGAGAAGATAATTCTGAGACTTAGAATTCTTATCTTCAAACATCCCATCAATGCATTTGTCGTATGTAGGTTTAATTAGTTATCAACAAGGATACTTGACTAACTAGCACTTGATTGAATCTCCTAACCTCTTTCTTTTATAATCTATATTACTCCACCATGTTTCAAACCCTTCCTTACTTTCCATAATCCTCTTACCATATATTACTCTTCCACCTATTATCTTTAACTTCTAATTTTCTCTTATGATCATGTTTCTTATTCATGTGTATGATCATGTATACCATGTTGCACATATTTCATTTTATCCTTCTACTAATGTGAAGTTGAAATCCTAAATCAATAATCTCTCTACTAGTTTCAACTCATGTTTAATACATTACATATCCTTCATTTTAAATCAAACGGCTCATGCATGGGTGAAACATAGTTTCTCTTACATCAAGTTTTTCCTTCCTGGGTATAGTATACCTTTGCATAACTTATTCATTTTGTTAAGCTACACTTTTGTTCTTTTTTTTTAAACTAGTTTGTTGTTATATAGAGACTTGGAATCCAAAGGTAGTAAGGATGAATGTATTAAACTTATTAATAAAGGTATACATTCCATGCTCTCAATTATATCATAACCTGCATTCCTTAACCAAGTTCATCATTTCCAACATTTATCTTTGTTTTAACTTAGTTTCTTATCCTAGTCTTATGATTTACATATTTATCTAATTCTCTTTACTTTAACTCTTCTGAAGACTCTTCACTTATATTTACTTATCGTATACTTAACTCTTTTCTTCTATTTTTCCTTTGCTTTGGAGTACATTAAAACATTGTACTCGGTTATATAATCCATTCCTCATGATTGATTCTTACTACCTTGGCACTTACATAGTTTTATCATATCTTTTCCATATTTCATAGTTAGAGTTCATATAATATTAATCATTAAACTTAATCTGAACCTTACGTCATGTTCCTTTATTCCAAATTAAGGATTTCTCACATGAGGCCCCAAAGTTGGGTCTCAGATATCAGTTCCAACTGATTCTTAGCTATTCTAATCTTTCCCATACGTTTCAACATCTTAGTGTATGTAAATTCTCACTATGATGTGGGTCTAATTTATCCAGAGTCTACTCTTATCATATTGTTAATATGATTCATTAGATCCCAGTAATGCATCCTGCCATCCGAACCAGGCCGAACATGCAGTCCTGAAGCCAAGAGCTACTTAAGATTAACCAACTCCTATTAATCTCAAACATGTGGAAAGAATATCCACTTAGGAAAGTTCATTCAAAGATCATTTCTAGTCTACTTGATACAAAGAATGTAATAATTAAATGCTACAATTGCATAGTGTACAACAAATCTTAAATACCCATATATATTTCAAAATACTGAATATCTGAATTCAAACATATAAGAGCATTTCTATTCATCTCCAATAAAACAACAATATGAAATTAAATTCTATCTCATTTTATATTTATGCTCTTAATTCATGTTACTTATCTTGTTTCTAACCCTAATATTTTTAGGGTTCCTCTCTAAACCATCCTTTCACTGTATACCTGGCTAGGGTATACATGAAAGAATAGACAGAGGAGCTTGATATTGGTTGATCCAAGTACTCAGATACCGGGCCAGGATATCCAAATACTCAAATCCCCAAAGCTAACATCATAACATCTCCTATCTGCCACACTTACGACTCTAACTTACTAACTTAATGGTCCCTGACAACTCATCCTAAGCTCTGATACCAAGTTGTTACACCCTGATCTCACAATTTCCACTAATCATGAGATTTGGGCATAAATTGAGGATTTAGCGTAATACAAAGATCACCCTTAACTTTTTCTTCTCTTTCAAAACTATTTGTTTTCTCACATTGAACCATATAAACCAACTTTACAAGGGAATCTAAACATTGATTTCTCTAATTTGGTTTCAACAGTAAAAATGCATGTATGAACATTCATTATGTTCCTCATACTTTTAAGCACATAAGACTTGCTGATTTGCACATATTGCTAAAAGAGGAATAATGTTATACATCATCAATTACAACTCTCTCTTATTTCTTTACAAGGACCTAGAGTGACAAGGACCGACTAAACTTAACTATACTCAGACTTAACTCTTGTGGTAGATCTACTCCGATGCAATGATATCTTCTTCAAGTCCCTGTGATTTCCCTAAAAAATGTGAGTAGAGGGGTGAGCCTACTCGCTCAGTGAATGAGTACTTCAAAGAAACATTCTAAAGCACTGATATAATTACAGATATACTTTTGAGCAATTGATATCAATTATAATAGTAGTAAGCTTTAAAGAGTCTACTAATTGACAATCATAAATATGGCAGGATACTCTAAATATCTATAAGAGTGAATCAATATATGAAATGCTTGATTGATCATAAAGAGAACTAATAATTCAGAAACATACAAAGAATAATTGAATAATTGTACACACTTGTTTGACCTCTCATTCATTTTATTATGTCCTGATCATATGCAGTGTACTCTACATATGAAGACTCGTAGTGCACTACAATCACACCGTACAAGACTTAGCAGACACACCCGGGAAATGCTAAGTCTGACTACTCTCCTAGTCTGCAATAGGGAAATGGCTCTCTGGCCTAAACTGGACTCCTCCTCTAACCTGAGCACACATGCAGAGAGTCAAGCCACCTCTTGGCTTTTCTGTACTCTAGTGCCACTAGGACTTCTGGTTGATGTTGGACACTGCAAATTATAACTTTAGGAGACTTCGACTAGGGATTCGTCCCCCGTGCCACATGATAGCACGTTCGACCCCCGTATACTGGACGTTTCCAGGGTTAGGTCATTTCACCCTAAGGCGCAGACCTCACATAGGGGTTCTACAGTGTTCAGGGCTCCTAAGTCTATTATTTTATTATTCCTAGAAATCTCTTTCTACATTGTACCCTTCTCTTACTTATACTTGACTCTGGTATCTCTATGGTGTCACGTCTACTTATTTGAAGTTATAATACAACATGTATATCATTCTAAATTTGGCAGAGCAGTATATTCAAAACACTATAATATACTGAGCAATCAACATACTATACATGCAGGCACACAAAAATTCTTAAATAAACAGATTACATGTCCACTTGGCACATACACACTAGAATCGTGTAATTTATCATCTTATTACACTGATAAGAGTTAATTATTTGACATATGAGTAATCATCAATAGCACCTGCAACTTATCTGTAATTTCTCAAAGAACGTGCATATCAACCCAAATCTTGAGTTGTGCATCTCATAACTCAATTAAGAGTTAATTACTTATCATGACAAGAATTATTAATAATAACTGAGAACATTAATATCACAATACTTGATTCATTGAACACCCTACCCTAAGGGTTTCATTTAATCACAACAAATGCTACAAAGAAAGGTGTAATACATCTATCGCGTACTTTTCAAATCTTTACAACACATGATACTTGGATCTCAATCCCTTATCACATTACTAGGAATTCTCATCCCTTCACATCATTATCATAATTACTGGATCTGGGTATTCAAACCCTTAGATCATCACATAGTATTGTTACCTCTGTAACAGGTAACCATTACCTCTAGGTGCTTAGACCAAGGTATTCATTTTACTGGTTGTACAAGTATTCTCATAGCTCACAATTCCATCACACATCTTGTCACCTCTCACTAGGAAACAACTTATTCCCATGGCTCCCATAAAGATTTCATGCGACATAAACATTCACTAAATAAAGACTACTATCAACAAATCATATAAAATCAATATATGTATGAAACCTTGGAACTGAGCTGAATTTGGGTTTCCATGACATTCACTGGGATATCATGCATCAATAATAACATTGAATAAATAATTTCTATCAGTCAAGAAAATTCCTTCAAATGGATTTCACGATATCTATTCGCAAATATCCAACTTTCCTCGCATCTAGGGTTTCACTCTCTTCACTGAGATACCAAACAAACACTACTCACTTTAAATGAAATCCAAGATAGTATCTGACATATATGTACTATGAATTTAGATAAACAATCATTCAAAACCAAGGGGATCTAGATAAGCAACTTTCTCTATTTACTTATACAGCAAATTTCAGTCATAGACAAATTCCCTATATTTCAGTTTACTCTTATAACCTCTGTGAATACTTAGGGAATTCTCATTAGAATGCATTGTATACATTTCTAATATGATTTTATCATCTGAAATTCATTAAAACAAAGGAAGAATCCATTTCATATCATTTTGCAACAACTTAGAACAAATAGACAATTCAGGGTTTGTAGTCGCATACTAAGCAATTAAAGATTATGGTTGATTTAACCAATTTTCATGCAATATACTATTTAAAGGAAGTTCCCACTCACCCTAAGGTGTGAAAACACCTTAAAAACGTATCCCATATCTGAAACACTCAAATCCATATCAAATCCCTAGCAATTCACCCAATTCTTCTTCCTTTCAACTCAGAAACCCTAAAAATGAGGGATTATGAAGAAAGAGTGAGAAAAGGGGAAGTTTTGATACAATTTTGGATCAAATCAGAGGAGGGATGGAATTTTGACATGTGATAGAAGATTCACCATGAAACTATATCCAAAGAAGCTAAACTTACATGATTTCATAATTCCTCAGACCGCAAAACCCTAGGTCAGCATCTCCATCAATTTCTCCTCTCAAACCCTAACTCTCTCTCTCTAGGATTTCATTTCACTAGATTGAATCACGAATTATGAGAGCTCCTTGTGTGTTAGGTTGACCATATAGAGAAATTGAGCTGCTTGGGTTAATTGCACATTGACCCCTCACTAAACTTTTTTTTATTTTAGTAGATTTTTCTGTCATAAAAAGGTTTTTGTGAATTCGTGTTTTCATAGATCAAGCCTTATCCAAAAATTATGAAAATTTATAATACTGTTTATAATTGAGTTATAAAGCTTCATTTAAAATTTGAGATCATTCCATGCTTCCATTAAATCATTAACAATCTAATAGTGCATTACTATCCAGAATCCTATAGAAATGTTAATTACTATAATTCGTCTAGTGATAAGGTCTAAACGCATACAAAAATTATGAAACTTTTACATGTTGTTTATGATTTAGTTTCAGATCTCCAGTTAAAATTTTAGATCATTTGGAGTTACCAATAAATAATTAAAAATATAACACTACACTGTTGAAAAACACTGTCAGCATTTTGGTCGAAGTATAGTTTGACCGAGAACCACATTCAAAGAACACTCAAATATTCTGAAATTTTTCTCCAATATGCATGATTAAGTTATATATATCATATCCAAAATTCAATTATATAAAAATTTGTAGAAAATATGAAAAATCATTTACCACACTGCTATCATGATCAAATTCCATACTCATGTACCATCAAAACCCTAATTTCAGCCAACTAGGGTTTATATTTCTCAAACAATAGAACACTTAACATTCTTATTAGGTTTGAAACATCATAATTTAATTATCATCATTAATTAGATTTAATGAATGATCAATCCAATTAAGCATATAATCATCCAGGTAAACCCTAGTTTACCAATTAAGCTCAGATGCGGTCATAACAAACAACCACCTTTAGGTTATCACTTTCCTTATCATCATGACACATGTTATAAGATAAAGGTTATATAAATATAACCCTCACATCATACTTTCAACTACTCCTAAGAGTATCAAACTTTACCATGTGGCCCTAACATCAACATGATGTGTCTCAACTACCACCGCAAGGTACCAATTAGGGTTTACACCTTTGGTATCGGTTAACCCTATGAATATCGGGCAACCACACTAAGATAGGGTATCAGGTTACACCTCCATGGCAAAATCAGCATCGACATCTTCAGTTAACATGACAATGCAATGGGCTGCAGGTGTGTTGGGCAATGCAACCCTAGACATATCGGGCAACAACACCTCCACCGTGATGGATCAACAACACACAGATATCAAGCAACATGGTGTATCAGCCACCCTCTCCTATTAGCAACGTCAACACTTCACCAGGGGTAATAGGAAATTCCATAGGGTGTCGACATAGCAAGCGACGATCCTCTTAGGGTTTAGCAACACTTCAAGCAATGCATCCCTGGCTGCGACACCAAGTCATGACGGCCCAGGGCATATCGGCCAGCACTCCTCGTATCACGATCAAACACCATGTTGTTACAATAGTCACCAACAAATTATCACCCTCATCTAACATCGGCCCACTCATTCCTAATGGCATGACTATCTAACAACATTAGAACGAGTCGTCCTAGGTCCAACCAAGGTCATGATGACCACTTAACTAAAGGTGATGACCTTGACCTTGCCCAGGTCGTGAGGACCTGCCACAAGGATAACAACCACGGGAGTCACAAGTCGTGAAGGTCGCCCCACATATCGGCCTCTCAAGCATGTCAGCTACTAGGCATATCGGCCACTCCATCTTCAACCTCAAGATTATGTTACTAACAAGGTAAAAGTAAGGTGCAACGCATGGGCAGTAACTAAGTCATGCACTTCTACTAAAATTGGTCACAAACTACCCAAAGGAACTACTAGAATGCAAGCAATAACGTGCCATAGATTAAGAGTAAGATGACAAGTAAAAGGTGATAATAGAAAAGAGAGTTTAGAGTTATATAAACCACCTCAAGTATCACCACGAAGCTCTAAGCTCCAAGGTTAAGCTCCAAGCTTCATGAGCTCAAGGTAGGAGAAGATCCTCCAAGATCGATCACTACAACACCTCCAAGAGAGAAGAGGGAACCATGGTTAAGAGAGCATGAGAGGGAAAAAGAAGCAAACAAGGTCCATGGTCGAGAAGAAGAAATAAAGAGAGAAAGGAAACTAAGGACCATGGCTTACCAAGGTAGAAGATGAAAAGAGAACACCACAAGCTTAGTCTCATCCACCAAGCTCCTAGGGAGAACACTCCACAAGCTCAAGATTATCCACCAAGGAAGTGGAAAGCAAAGATAGCCAAAGGATTCTCTTGCATGGAGAGAAAGAAGTATATGTACAAGAGAGATGAAAGAGAGAACAAGGGGAAATGTCACCACCTAAGAACCCTAGATGACACATGTCCGTGAAGAAAGAGCCACATGCAACACCATGCAACAAGGTGTAAAGAACTATGCCTCGTCCACTAAGCCTCCTTCCTAGGTCAAGGTCAATACACATCTCCTCCTCCCCTCACAAACTGATAGGGATGAAACCCTAGAGCCACAAATTGATATGGTGTATCTGGAGACACCACAAAACCGATAGGAAGTCCCTCAAGAAACCCACAACCAATACAAGTCCTCTCTAAGGCTCTCAAGCCCGAGACAACACTCCTAGGTGTAAGATACATCTCAAACATGAGTGCAAAACATCACCAAAGGATGTCACCACTCAACCAAGGATCAACCAAGGTGACCATCTCTCTCTCACTCCTCTAGATTATTCTAAGAGAGAGAGAGAGAAGAAACACACTAGAGGTGGCAAATTTTCACATCAACCCCTATCTTGGGTAAATTGCAATTTGCACCAAGACCTCTCCAGAACACTCAAACATCAACCAAACAAGCTCAAACAAGGAAGATAAGCTTCCAACATGCCCTAATTACATCTCAAATTATTAGAGCAAGGATCTAAGCAACATACTTAAGCAAAACAAATAGGGTTATCCCAAAATGTGGGTCAGGGTACTTACAAGCCATAAACCCCTAATAGGGATTTTGCCCCTGAAATCATAAGAGAAAAGGGAAGGGTTCTTCCTCCTCATCTATTCCTCGAGCTCCCACGTGGCTTCCTCAACACCATGATGATGCCAAAGAACCTTCACAAGAACAAGGTCCTTCCTCTTCAACTTCTTCACTCTTCGATCAAGAATCAACACTGGACCTTCTTCATAGGTCACATCCTCATCAAGCTCTACTTCCACAAGCTGTAACACTAGTTTTGTATCTAGATGACACTTCCTCAACATGTTGACATGGAACACTGGATGTAACATGTGCAACTCAGGTGGTAACTCCAACTTGTAAGCCACCTCTCCAACTCGTGCCACCACTGGTTAAGGTCCCATATATCTGGGATCCAACTTACCCTTCTTTCCAAACCTCAGAACACCCTTCCAAGGAGAAACCTTTAGGTATACCTTGTCTCCCACTTGGAGCTCCAAGGGTCTATGATGATTATCCACGTACGACTTTTGTCTGTCTTCTGCTACCTTCAATTGTTGTTGTATCACTTTTATCTTCTCTGTTGTCTGTTGCACAAGCTCAGGGCCAAGAAGTTGATACTCACCTATCTCATACCAACATGACGGAAATTTACAATGCCTCCCATACAATGGCTCATATGGTGCCATGTCAATACTACTCTGATAGTTGTTGTTGTAGGCGAACTCTATCAAACTGAAGTGTACATACCAACTTCCTGAGAACTAAAGAACACATGCCCTCAACAAATCCTCCAAAGTCTAGATGGTCCTTTCAGATTGACCAACTGTCAGCGGGTGGAAAGCAGTGTTGAACTTTAACTGCGTATCCAATGATGTGTGCAGCCACTCCCAAAAAAGACTCATA
The DNA here is from genome assembly GCA_963693085.1 of Alisma plantago-aquatica. Lineage (NCBI taxonomy): Eukaryota > Viridiplantae > Streptophyta > Magnoliopsida > Alismatales > Alismataceae > Alisma > Alisma plantago-aquatica. The sequence goes on from OY856409.1 coordinate 511,924,892, forward strand.
AACTAAGGACCTTTATCAATAATGATAGTTGTTGGAACACCATGCAAACACACTATCTCATCAACATAGACTTGAGCAAGCTTCTCTACTATGAACATTGTCTTTAAGGGGAGGAAATGTATTAACTTGGTCAACCTATCAATGATCACCCAAATGGAATCATAACCTTTGCCTTTCCTAGGCAGACCAACCACAAAGTCCATAGTTACATGATCCCGCTTCCACTAAGGTACAGGAAATGGTTGCAACATTCATGAAGGCTTCTGATGCTCAAGTTTGACTTGTTCACATACTATACATCTTGCAAAGAAATCAGCTACATCTTTCTTCAATCCTGGCCACCAATACATATCCTTCAGATTGTGGTACATCTTGGTACTACTTGGGTGCATAGCATACATAGATGAATGAGCCTCTTCCAACACCATCTTCCTCAAGTTATCCACATCAGGAACCACTATCCTATCATGATGACAAACTATCCCGTCTTTTGTCTCATAAAAACCATCACCCTTCTCGCTGCCAAACTTTGATCTAATCTATTGTGTCACAGTATCTGTCTGTTAAGCTTCTCTGATTTGTTGTCGCAGCGTAGGCTTCACCTATAGTTGTGACAACAAACTGGCTAACAAGGAGACTTCTAACTTGACATTCATCTGACACAAGGAGACCAACATGTCTCGCTTGTGACACATCAAAGAACTCAACTAACCTTTATCCATGGATGAGGATGAAGACTTCCTACTCAACCCATCTACTATGACATTAGACTTTCCCAGATGATATTCAATCGTACAGTCATAATATTTGATCAACATCATCCAACGACACTGCCTCATGTTCAACTCTTATTGTGAAAAGATCTACTTTAGGCTCTTGTGATCTGTGAAGATCTGGTACTTCTCCCCATATAGATAGTGCCTCTAAATCTTCAAATCATGAACTACTACATCCATCTCCAAATCATGAGTCGGGTAATTCTCCTCATATTTCTTAAGCTGTCGAGAAGCAAAAGAAACCACTTGCTTGTCCTGCATCAACACGCATCCCAAACCATTCCTGGATTCATCACAAAAGATGACGTATCATTTCCGTACTCAGGAAAAACCAAAATCAGTGCACTTGTCAATTTTTTCTTTAACATTTGAAAAGTGGTTGACATTTTCCATCCCAAATGAACGACACTTCTTTCCTTGTCAACTTTGTTAGGGGTAGGGAAATAGTGCTAAAGTCCTTAATGAACCTCTAATAATAGCTTGCCAGAACTAGCAAATGGTGCACTTCAGTCAGTGTCTTCATATGTTCCCACTCTATCACAGACTCTACCTTCTTGGGATCTACGTGTACTCCTTCTATATATATCACATGCCTTAAGAAAGCTACCTCCCTCAACCAAAACTCACACTCGCAAAACTTTGAATAGAGCTAGTGTTGTCTCAACACTGTCAATGCCTGACGAAGATGTTGTTCATGTTGTTGACTATCACGATTATATATCAAGATTTCATCTATAAATACCACAAAAAACTAATCAAGAAACAGTGGGAATACCATGTTCATCAAATCCATGAACGTTGTTGGTGCATTGGTCAGCCCAAACGGCATAACCACAAACTCGTAATTACCATACCTCATCCTAAAAGTTGACTTAGGTATGTCATCCTCCTTGATCCTCAACTGATGATATCCTGATCTCAGATCTATCTTTGAGAATATCGTCATGCTACACAACTGGTCAAACAGATCAACTATCCTCGATAAGGGATACTTGTTCTTTATTGTTACCTTGTTCAACTGCATGTAATCTATGCACAACCTCATAGATCCATCCTTCTTCTTCACAAACAAAACTGGAGAATGCCACGACAATGTACTCAGTATGATGATACCTTTGTCAAGCAGTTCTTGCAACTCTCTCTTCAAATTTGTCATCTCTATCAGTGCCATCCTATACAGTGTCTAAGCTATGGGTTGCATACCAAGAAATTAGATTGATCTCAAAATCAATCTCTCAGGGTGGGGGAACACTTGGAAACTCTTCAGGAAACACATCCTCAAACTCCCTAACCACCATACCTCCTGGATACTAGGACTTCTAACCTCTATATCCACCATGTGTGCCAAAAATGCCTCACAACCTTGTCTCAGAAGCTTCCTTGCCACCACAGATGATATAAAACACGTCAGGAGAATCTTCCTATCTCCTTGGAAGATCTACGTCTCGCTACCATCTACAAATATTTCTTACTTGAAGCTACAATCCAAGACAACTCTATACTTATCCAGGGTATCCATTCCAAATATCACATCAAATCCATGCATGTCAAGTGGTATGAGATCCACTTGAATGTTATGTTCCAAAAAAGAGAGAACATAGGAAGGACACACATTCTACAACTATAGAACCAACCAACAGGGTTTCTAGCAACAAGTTATTCTTATTATGACTAACAGGAAAAGAACAACTACTAAGACTTCACGTGTGATAAAAGAGTGTGTAGCACCTAGGTCAACCAAAATAGATATAAAGCAAGAAGAAGACAAATCAGAATGAAATAACTCCATCTGACTTGTCACCACTCACGGGTTGACCACCGCCTCCGGCTGACTCATAGCGTAGAATCTAGTCATTGCCTATTGTCGCCCCCGTCCTCTACTTCCCTGAGCAGACGATCTAGCTTGAGATGCTTGGCCACATCCTCGTCCTCCTGTACCATTGTTCTACTACCTCTGTGAGCCTTGTTGGCTCTGTCTCAGTTGCTGGGTCACTTCATCATCCCTCATCGGGCACTCTCACTTCAGATGTCCTACGTGTCTACACTTGTAACAGGCTTGAGTCTCAACCCACAGCTTAGATGGCCTAGTCACTGATACTAATGTTGTGTTGTGATCTCCGGTACGTAGAAATATATGGCCTCTCCCTTTACTTGATGACCACTGCATAGAAGTAGTGAACCTCTGCGACGCTGGCGGTGTAGAAAACATCGGCTTCTTGAAGCCACCTGACGACTACCTTTGAAACTGTATAGGCCTCTTCTTGGTACTTGCCTCTCTCTTATCCTTCAATGACTGTTCGATACCCTAAACAAATTACACAAATGTGGCAAACCTCTCTTAATTCTCCAAAGCAGCAGCTGGGGTAGACAACTCAACATTCAACCCCTTCTATAAATGACGAATCCTCTCATCCTCCGTCCCAGCCATGTGAGGACAAAACCTCAACAACTCCATAAACCTTACCTCATACTCATTGATTATCATGGATCCTTGTCGAATCCTATCAAACTGACTTATCATCTTGTCAAGATACGTCTTAGGAAAGTATTGACTAACAAACTCACGTAAGAATTCCTCCCAACCAACCACAACATGGGGTCTCTTCTCCTCCTCTATGGCCCACCAATGGCTATCACTCCCTCTCAGGAGGTACACCGCATGCTTCACCTTATCCTCCTCAAGGATACTCAGGATCTTGAATGTCTTCTCAAGCTCAGTCAACTAAAGATTTGCATATGTCGGGTCAGCTATTCCATTATACTCAACCGCCCCAACATGGCAAAGCCGCTCAAAAGTCTTCCCCAGTACCTGAGGATTCAGTATGGGGAATCAGTGACCTAGGCTGAGGTGTAGGCATCGTGTCCTCCATATGAGTAATCGTTGCCATAAACTGCCCAAAAAGTGATTGAAAGGCAGGGTTTTCTATCATCGTTGGATCAAACTGGGGGACTTCAGACATCTGATCTTCTCATGCATGGTTCCTTGCATCACCACCTGGTGCAGAAACACTGCTCTTGACAGCATGTTCTTCATGTTCTCCAGACATCTTTAAGCTTCCTCTTCTTCTTCTGCATAAGCAGAAGTGACTATCAGGCAGACTGGAGGATACTAGAACATACACAAACCCTAATCCTAGGTCCCTATAGACTCAGAAAACCTAAAGCTATGATACCAACCTATCATTCAATGTCTCACGCCACACAAAGTGAGATTATTCAAAACATAACCATAAAATAAAGATTAACAAGCGTATTATCAAAAAAACATTGTAAATTAAAACATTTTTCATAAAATAGCCATATAGCAAGAACCTTTATACAGAAGTCATTTCATGCCTCAAAGCATTCACAAGTCATGTTGTCAACCCGTAACCAAAGAGTTGTTCCAAAACATATATACATGATTCCACAACATTTGTACATAACAGGTACACAAACCAACTACATCAACAAGCATGTCAGTGAAACAATTTCATAACATTTCCAAAGACCCAAGTGTATAGGGATGACTCTAGGACTCTATCAACAAAAGACATCCAGTAACACTTCCAACCTTATCATCTACTACTCCTCTTGTTTCTCCTCAACCTCTGCTAAACGATCTCTACCTCTTTGTGCTCGTCCACCTAAAAAGGGTGTGGGAAACCCAGGGTGTGAGGTTTCAAATCTCAGCAGGAGATATAACTCACCACCAACTCTATTATTATCACAGATAAGATAAACTGAGCAGTAGTATAAATACAACTAAGATGAAGCAGGCAATGAATTTTAATAGGAAGGGAAATTATTGTTGAATTATGAAACATCTTAATAATATAAAAGGAATATGAAGAACATGTATCTTTTCTATCAACAACATTGTATAAAGATCAAGCAAGGCCTCAACCAATGTTTTTGTATATGATCCTATACAATTATACTACACGGTTGTGATGGTCTTAACATGATGACCTGCCACAAGGATAATGACCAGGGGAGTCACATGTTGTGATGGTCACCCCACATATCGACCTCGCAAGCATGTCAGTCACTAGGCATATCGGCCACTCAATCTTCAATCTGAAAATAACATTACTAACAAGGTAAAAGTAAGATGCAACTCATGGGCAGCAACTAAGCCATGCTATTATACTAAAATAGGTCGCAAACTACTCAAAGGAACTACTAGCATGCAATTAATAATGTGCCATAGATCAAGAGCAAGATGACAAGTAAAAGGTGATAATAACAAAGAGGGTTTAGAGTTATATAACCTGCCTTAAGGATCAACCCCAATCTCTAAGATCCAAGCTTCAAGAGCTCAAGGTAGGAGAATATCCTCCAAGATCTATCACCACAACACCTCCAAGAGAGAAGAGGAAACCATGGTTAAGAGAGCATGAGAGGGAAAAAGAAGCAAACAAGGTCCATGTCCGAGAAGAAGATAGAAAGAGAGAAAGGAAACTAATGACCATGGCTTACGAAGGTGGAAGATGAAAATATAACACCACACGCTTAGGCTCATCCACCAAGATCCTAGGGAGAACACTCCACTAGCTCAAGATTGTCCACCAAGGAAGAGGAAAGCAAAGATGGCCAAAGGATTCTCTTGCATGGAGAGAAAGAAGTATATATACAAGAGAGATGAAAGAGAGAACAAGGGGAAGGTGTCACCACCTAATAACCCTAAATGACACATGTCCACAAAGAAAGAGCCACATGCAACACCATGAAACAAGGTGATAAGAACTATGCCTTGCCCACTAAGCCTCCTTCCTAGGTCAAGGCCGATACACATCTCCTCCTCCCTTCACAAATCGATAGGGATGAAACCCGAGAGCCACAAACTAATATGGTGTATCTAGAGACACCAAAAAAATCGATAGGATGTCCCTCAAGACACCCATAGCCAATACAAGGCCTCTCCAAGGCTCTCAAGCCTGAGACAACACTCCTATGTGTAAGATACATCTCAAACATGAGTGTAAAACATCACCAATGGATGTTACCACTCAACTAAGGCTCAACCAAGGTGCCCATCTTTCTCTCACACCTCTAGATGATTCCAAGAGAGAGAGAAGAAACACACTAGAGGTGGAAAATTTTCACATCAAACCCTATCCTAGGTAAATTGCAATTTGCACCAAGACCTGCCACAACACCCAAACATCAATCAAATAAGCTCAAACAAGGAACTAAAGCTTACAAAATGCCCTAATTATATCTCAGATGATTAGAGCAAGGAGCTAAGCAACATACTTAAGCAAAACAAATAGGGTTATCCCAAAACGTGGGTCAGGGTCCTTACAATTAGACATTCGCTTGGTGCATCATGTGATTCCCTATCTACATTGCTCTTTCCTAACTACTGACTACTTGGAAGCCACTCTCCTTATAGGAATGAATGAGGAGATCAATCATGGATATAGCCTACCAGTAAGATCAATTAATGGAATGAAGTAGGTGGCTAATGAAGAGTCACACGTAACATCCAAATCATTTATGCAAAAATAAAACATGATGAACCTACTTGAATGAAGATGATGGGAAATGCATGAATCATAATGTTACTATTATGGGTGGAATGATGCATGTATTGAAAATCTCATCAAATGGATGAGAGTGAAGTAAAGAAGAAGTTGCATCATGTGAATGTTTCCATTTCTGTGTGGAGTAACATTCCGACCCGAGTTTAGGGCAGCATGTAACATAATGAATCTTAGATGTAATCTCCATGTAAACCTTTTTCCCAAGTTTCCCTCTCATTTCTATCCTTTATGTCATTTATGTTTAATTAGTGGAATTTATAGTGGTTTAGTGAACATTTATTCACTAATTGTACCAATATAAGGGTTTATTCACAAATACCTCAATGAAAGCTTAATTACCTTAATTAAGTACTATAAACCTTAATCTAACTTTTTTATATGAATTTAAACCATAAAATTAGGCTAATTTTCAAATTTGGTTCGATTTGGATGTTGTTTTTGCAAGTTATGCAATTTTAGGTACATTCTGGTCTTTTATACAATTTACCCAATTGGGAGGTTTTCTTTGCAAATTAACAAATTAATTTTAATCCTTAGATATTCCATTAACATTAAAGAGATTTTAAACCATTGGAGAACCTAGTTCATCTTGGTTTGATGGTATTTCTTTCCAAGGGCATTATAGGGATTACCCTCTTTATAAAGATGCTTATCTTTAAAAGCTATCAACCAATGAGGTTATTTCTTTCTTGAAAAACGGTGGGGATGCCCTAGAAGGATCTGTGGGCTCTTAGGACCTAATTTTGATATCCAAGAAGAGTCCATGAGATGTCCTCTTGCATGGCCATCAAGCCCTAGGCTAAAGACACATGGAAAGTCCCTTAAGACACCTCATGCTTCACCTCTTTCTATATATAGCCATGTATACCCCTTCCCAACTCACAATTCGAAAACTCTTGCTCTCCTTTTCTTTCCTCTAGCTGAGATAATAGTTCCTTATGTATATGTCCATGAAGTTTCTGTCCCAAGGTAATAGAGGGAGCCTACCTTGGTGAAGAAGGCTCCTAGGGCTTCCAAATTGCTCTATTAGGGTTTCTAAAGCTCCTCCTTGGTAATTTCGACCAAAACTAGTAAGTTTCCTCCCTTCCTTCCATATTTTCATACTTTTAGTCTTCCTTACACCTTATTCTAGGTCGTAACCATGATCATACATGGTAAAACTCCACCTAAAACCCTAAAACATCTCATCTCCATGCTCTTTTGCTAGGGTTTGAACCTCTAAAGTGGAGAAGGTGATCTTTGCTCAAGAAAGGTGCTTAGCTTGGAGAAACCATACCTTATAATCTTGGGAACGTTTCTGTTTGGACCTTCTTACATTCCTAGAGGCAAGTTTTGTTAACCCCCTTCTCATATATTGCTTAAGTACATGCTTAAAACCCATGCTTCTATGTCGATAATCGATGATTTCCATCTCTTTTTACCATGTTCTTATAAGGTTTTGGTTTCTTGCATTTTATTTTCTCTAGAATCTCTAGTTTGGTTATCTAAGAAACTTCAAACCTGATATTGGGTCAAATGGTGTTTTCTCTCTCTCCCTCTCTCTTTAATTATCTCGATCGGTTTGATGATGTGGTAATTTCCTATTGGTCAGTATTGCAAAATTCATATCTTCTAAACCTCTTATCCAAATTTGAAAAATAAATATGTTTTGGAATTGGAAAATTAATCTCTATCTAATAAAAATATTTTCAAGGTATGATTTCATGGTTTGACGAAGGGTGATTTTTGTAAAACGAATTTAATGCATAAAATCCATAAAAATTACATCTTAATCATCATAACTCCAAAATTAACATAAAAATATGTTTTATTGATCAGGAAAACCTAATAAGTTCATTGGTGATATTTTCAAAAGCTAAATCCGAATTTTTCTAAAAATCTCTAAAAGTAGGGTTTCTATATATTAATGTGCACTATGTACTCTAATACATTTTAATACATTGAAAATAGGCAAAGTGAAACTTGGACTCAATTAAAGTGGTGAAAGTTAGTAATTGATATCAGTAAGAGAGGTATGTGCATTCCTTACACCCTATGTTGGGATAATTGCAGCCCAACCCTATATTTCCCTAATGAGGCTTAAATGAACCCTAAATATTCTATTCTTGAATCCTAATGTTGTTCATGCCTCAAATTAGATTACAATTTCTTCTTGTTTGGGCCTTATACCCCCATTGCCATGCTTATTGAATATTATGACTACTCTTTCCATGACTACTTTTCTAGCATGTGGATTTATGTTCTATTTAATTTAAAGTAGTGGTATTTTGTACAACCACCCATAGAGGGCATGTAAATAATCACCCTGGGGAATGTCTTATTCTCCCCATAATATTGTAGGTGACTGGGAATGACTTATTCTCCCCTCACCTAAGGTTAGAGGTTCGGTAGGTGCCTCAACCCTACTTAGTTAGGTAGGAATAATTATCTTACATGCAAATCCTTTTTGATATAATTGTTAATGGCAAGTTTCTTTTGAATATAGCCTCATATTCTTGTTATCTTCATCATATGATAAACCCTAGCCTGTTTTTATTTGATGTACTTATCTTGATATCCCAGATTAGTTTTGTGACACATCCCATGTTTTCTTTCCCCTTTTGTTGGGTGCTTTCCCAACCACCCAGGTGCTGGTGCTGAGCAAGGAGAAGGACAAGTTTGAAGGAATTCATCTCAGGAGTAGATCTCAAGCTATCTGAAAGGATGTCTAGGTTGCTATAGCTAGATCCTTTTCTATTATCTTTTTCTTTTGGGAACAATCATGTAATGAACAATGAAAGCCATGTAATAGGCTTAGTACTTTTATTTCCGCTGCTATTGACAATTTTAATGTATCTGGTGCATTCTTATTTATTTGGAATATTATACATGCATCCCTCAATATCTTTTATCTTTCTAAAAAAATGGATGTTTTGTACTTCCTTTAAATTTTAGTAAGGAGGTGATCTCGCCTCTTTACACATCCTTTCTTCCTCTTTATTTCATAACATCAAAAAAAATCTTTTTTTTCATTGACCCACTATTTTAGCATGGTAGCAAGTAATGCTTGGGCTTCACCAACATATCTCATTCATTTTTTTTATTATTTTGAGGATATGGATGTGTATCAATGCACTCTAATTTCAAAATAAAACAATAATCACATGATGCAAAATGAATGATGAAAAAGGTATGCAATCTACATGTAATTATCATGCAACTAGATGATATGCATAAAAGTTTTTCATTTTTTTTTCTTTCTTTTCAATTTGTAACTAATGCAATAATTGAAACTAACTATCATGTCACCTACTATGACATGCAATGTAATCAAAAGGAAATAATTTGAGTTACTTGATCATCTTAAGGTGGTGGATCAAAATGGATGGAATCACATAATTAAGAGATAATGCCCTTCTTAAGCTATGATATATCCATCTGGTACTAACCTGTGTATAGGGTAGCCTTAGGATTTCTTTCTAAAATTTCAATTTAAGGTCATGTTAATTGTTTGATCAATTCACGCTCAAACCCCATCTTCATCAACATTACATGAATAATTAAGATTTCCATTCATATCAAGTGTTTAAAAGTTGACTATCCAATACACTTCTTGTAGGTGGTGTCACTCAAGAAAATTGCAACTAAGCCACTTTATCATTTTATTTTTATTTTTATTGCATTGACATAGAAGAATGGACTCTGTGATGACAGAGATAGAAATCATGTTTTTTGACTGCTCCACAGTTACACTACATAGATGTGGATCCTACAACTCATAATAATAAAAAACTAAAAAGTAAATCAAGGATAGAGGTTTTACAACACCTCCCTAAGCTTGAACTTGACTAAGTGCAACATTAGTATCGATCAAAATGGTGGTGGTGGTGGCTACGACATGGTCGGGTCAAGGGAGAGAAAGTCCCTTGGAAAGTTTGGTTGGCGGTGGCATCTCCGAATGTTGTGGATAACTTCCAAAATAGCCTTGACTCTAGTAGTTGTCAAAGAACGATTGATGATACTTCTCCATCCTCTGTAGGAGCACATGCATGTTCTCTTGGTTGGCCAAGATAAGTCGCTTATTCTCGAAGATGGCCAGCTGGTTCTGGTATATCCGTCCTTAGACATCTTAGATGGCCGCCAAGGTAGTAGTCTGTTGTTGTTTCCCCTATTGTATCTCTCATAACATCCCATACATATTTGCCATTAAGTATGGGTCATCATTCTAAGTTGGTGGTGGTGGTGCAGAAGAGTTGGAGGTAGCCTATCCTCTGGAGCACTTTTGTATAACTCGCCTTCTTGTGAATGGTATGGTGGCCTCCTCCTCCTATTTGTTTTCATCTTGCTCATGTGCTTGTTATTTCTTCTCATTGTCATCGTCTTCTTCTTCATATCCCTCCATGGCATCTCCTTTTGGCCACCTCATGTGTTGGTCCCCTCGCAAGTTGAATATGGGGTCAAGGAGTTCTCTCTCTTAGTACTGCTCCCTAAGTGTACAACATGCGTACACTTTCCCATGACACAGAATGATGAGGTTGTCTCTCTTTAAGTGCTTGAGATCCAAATTGGAGGACGTCTTCAAAGGTTTGGAGGTGCAGAGGTCTAATTGAGATGAATGCAATAGGAGTGGTAAGCCCTCCAAAATGAATTTGGGTCCTCCTTTGTACCTGTCACTTTACCGCCATCATGTGCTACAAAAAGGAGTCCAAGTGAAAGGTCTCCTCCCCTAATCTTAGAAAATACCAGAGGGCATAGAGGTCCATCTGTTGCACCTTCCCCTATCCCTGAATGGACCTGGTGAATATGGTATTGGTGAGGTAGCGGTGAAGGATGTGAGAAAATAGGTGCTCGATGTCGCTGACGGAGTTCCTATGCCAGCTGTTTGTGTAGCCCTCTAGAAAATCTGTTAGAATCCTCCACACCCATCTGTAGTCGAAGTCACTGGGTAAGTAGCGTACATCCCCCATTGGCCACCCATAAATGTCATTGAACCCCTTTAGCATGAGATGGTGGGCGGCGTTGAATAGACCAAACTTGACCCATCCTTCTTCCCATCCATTTCCATGCTCAGGAATGCAACATATCTCCAGAGTTGCTAGGAACTCACAGGTGATTTCATTGTAAGTGGGCCAATCACCAAAGAATGGGTGATAACCCACCATCTATTGGCCTTTGCAAACTCGACGGAGATTGTCGGTGAAGCCTATGGAAGCAAGGAAAGCATTGTCTCCATACAATGTTGGGATGAGTTCTCGTTACATCAGCTCTTATGGTCAGCGCTAAGGTGAGCAATGTGTGTTGACTTTAGTATCAACATGGTGTTTCCTGCCATCGAGGAAGAAGATGATTGCTTGGATGCCATCAGTGTGGTATAAGAAAGGGATGGAGAAGAAAGAGCTCGGTGAAGATTCTGAATGCCCGGGAGCACTTGCACTCTTCTTCTTGTGAAATATGATGTGTGGGTGTGATTTGAGATCAACCCACACCCTTCCTTTTATATTTGTTGAGTGGGAGTCGCGTAGGTAGTATCGACAAATGTGTCAATAGTACTGACTTCTTCCCTCACAATTCGCATGAGCTGGTACTGAGTGTTCATATTAACGTCCTTTATTCATAGATGTCCATGCATGTAGATCATCCGACATATGAAAATGCTCGTCATATTGGTATTACTAACTGTTGGATGTGAACAATTGTGATCATTGATGGTGCACCCACAGATATATTCTTTAGGATGTCAGTACTACCAACTGAGTGTTGGTACTACCGAGCTGATTCTTTTCTCGATCCTACTGAATCATGTTGGTACTACTGACATGGGTGTCGGTAGTATCGATCCATTCAAAAAATCGATACTCTTGAAGTGTCTCTCGATATCCTAAACCTGGAGTGTAGCTCATGTGTCAGTACTATCGAGTTTCTCTCGGTAGTATCGAGCCCTATTCGGTCAACTTGGCTCCTCTACAAAAATTCGGTGGTACCGACCTAGACGTCGGTACTTCTGAGAAAAATTTTGGTTGTCCCTGTTGGGACTGTCAGTACTACCAACTTTCATTTCGGTGGTACTGAGTTGTTATAAATTTGATCATGTTGTCCCTATGATTATGTCGATAGTACCTTCAATGTTATCGGTAGTACTGACTTTTTATCTATCTTCACACCACACAAAAATGATCAAGGCACCTTTTTCATATAGAACTAATAAAATGCAAGCTAAAGCTATGAAAACTACAAACTCGAATGTAAAGAACAAAATCCTAAAGCAGTAAAAGATGGTTGGGTTGCCTCCCAACAATCACCCTTCTTTTGCATCCTAGGCTAGATGATCAAATCAAACAATCAGTGAAGCTCAATGAGATTCATCTCTTCTTCATCTTGGACCCCATCTCCCCCAAAGTAGTACTTTATCCACTGGCCATTGATAAGGAATGGCTCAGCCCCATTTCTTATCTCAATTGTCCCGTGGGGTAAAGACTTGACTACCACAAACAGACCACTCTGTCTAGACCTCGATTTTTCAGGGTGTAATTTCAACCTAGAGTTTAATAGAAGCACCTTCTGTCTTGGAATGAAGACTATGCAAAATGTGGAGGTTATGGATCTTTTTTGTTCTCTCTTTGTAGATCCTAGAGCTTTCATAGGAATCCAGCCTGAGCTCATCTAACTCATTATTTTCCATCATTCTCTTCTTCCATGCATCATCCAGATTATAATTCAATTTCCTTAGAGCCCATTTGGCTTTATGTTTTTAACTCTACGGGTAAGTGACACGCTCTTCCATAAACCATCCTAAAAGGAGTGGTTCCTATAGGTGTTTATAGGTTGTCCTATATGTCAATAGAGCATCATTAAGCTGCATGCTCCAATTTTCCATGTTGGTTGAGACAGTCTTCTCTATGATCTTCTTAATCTCCCTATTAGATACCTCAACTTGTCCTTAGGTTTGTGGGTGATATGGAGTACCTACCCTGTGTCTCACTCCATATTTTCTCAATAATGCACCAAACTTCTTATTGGTGAAGTGAGATCCACATCACTTATTATCACCCTTGGGATTCCAAGCCTATAAATATGTGATCTTTTACAAACCTACACACTACCTGAGCATTGTAGGTGCGGGTTGGAATTTCTTCCACAAACTTAGATACATAATAAACCAAAAGAAATATATATAAATTGGAGTTCGATGACATGAAAGGGCCCATAAAATCAAGTCCCCATAAATCAAAAACCTCAATTTCTTGAAAGACTTTTAAGGGCATCTCCTATCTTTTTTATATATTACATGCACATTGACATGCATCACAATGAATCACAAAATTATATGCATCTTTAAAGAGCATTGGCCAATAAAACTCACTTTCTAAGACCTTAGTCATTGTCTTAGAGCTAGCATGGTGTCCCCAAATAGGTAGGGAATGACAATGTGCCAAGATACTCTTCATCTCACATTTTGGCATGCACTTCCTCAAAATTCCATTCCTACATTGTTTTAGCATAATAGGATCATCCCAAATGTAGAACCTCAAAGAATGGAAAAACTTCTTTTTCTCCTTATAATCCTAGTCTTCTAGCATCTCACCACAATCCAAGTAGTTCACAATGTTTGCAAACCATGGATCTTTGCTTTTCATGGCAAAGAGCTGCTCATCGGGAAATTCCTCCAGAATTGGCATGTCTATATCCTTTTCATCCACTCTTTCCAGCCTAGACAAATGATCTGCCATCACATTATTTGTGCATGCTTTTTCCTTGATTTCAATATCAAACTCATGCAGTAAGAGAATCCAACTAATCACTCTAGGTTTGCCATCCTTGTTTTGCAGCAAGTATTTAATTGTTTCATGATCAATACACACAATGACCCTTGCCCCTATCAAATACTGGGGAAATTTTTCAAAAGCAAAGACTACTTCCAACAATTCTTTTTTAGTGGTTGTGTAATTTAACTAGGTATCATTTAGGGTCTTAGACGGATAATAAATGATGATGGGGTTCTTGTCTCGGCATTGGTCTAAAATAGCCCCTACCACATAATCTGATGTGTCACACATCAGCCCAAAAGGTTGGATCCAATCTAGAGCCTGAACAACAAGTGTAGAGAGTAGTTTCTCCTTCAACATCTCAAATGCTTTCAAACATCGCTCATCAAATTTAAATTCATTGTCTTTTTCCAATAATTCAAAAATTGGTTTTGCAATTTTTGAAAAATATTTTATGAAACGTCGATAAAAAATGGAATGTCCTAAAAAACTCCTAACTTCCTTCACCATGAATGGTGGAGGTAACTTGGAAATAACCTTGATTTTAACTAGATTGACCTACATACCTCTATGGGACAACTTGTGTCCTAAGACTATTCCCTCACTCACCATCATGTGACACTTCTCCCAATTCAAAACCAAGTCAGTGTCCTTGCATCTTTGCAAGACTTTGTAAAGACTGTCAAGGCAATATTGAAATGACTCTGCATACACCAAAAAATCATCCATGAAAAACTCAAGACAACGCTCTACCATATCATAAAAAATGGCAAGCATACATTTTTGAAAATTCATTGGTGCATTACACAAACCAAAAGGCATATGACAGTAAGTGAACGTGCCATATGGACAAGTGAAAGTAGATTTCTCTTGATCCTATGGCTGGATGGAAATCTAATTGTACTGGAATACCCATCTAGAAAACAAAAATGGGAGCGGCTAGTGAACCGCTCAAGAATATGATCAATGAAAGGAAGTGAGAAATGGTCCTCAGGTGTAGTGGAGTTCAAACGATGATAGCCAATACAAACTCACCACCCAATCACCAATCTAGTAGATATCTTTTTTTTATCATTAAGCGAGCCCCAATCTAGTAGATATTGAATCACTAGTTGAATTTGTGGTGACAGTTATCCCCCCTTTCATTGAAACCATTTGAGTAGGACTTACCCAATTAGAGTTAGAGATATCATAAATTATACCTTTCGATAGAAGTTTGACTACCTCGGTCGTGATAGGATTGAGACGCCTCTAAGGTTGCACTATGGGCTTGGCTCCATCTTCTATGCGGATCTTGTGTTGGAAAAAGCTAGGGGAGATCCCCTTAATATCTGCAACTGACCACCCAAATGTTGTCTGATGGTTATTTAGCAGCACAATCAACTTTTCTTCCTTATGGATGCTCAAGGAAGCTGAGATAATGACCGAAAGCTTCTCATTTGTTGCCAAAAAGGTATACTTCAAATGAGGAGGCAACAACTTCAACTCAAGATCTGGATGATTCAATAAAAATGGAATCAACGGGATGCTCAAGGAGGCTGAGATAATGACTGGAAGCTTCTCATTTGCTGCCAAAAAGGTATACTTCAAATGTGGAGGCAACAACTTCAACTCAAGATCTGGAGGATTCAATAAAAATGGAATCAACAGTGGTGGAGGTGGTCCTAAGTCTTCATAGTGCCTGGTGTAGTAACATGACAATGCCTTGAGAAACAAGACACACTCCTCCAAGGAATGAGATCGAGTGTAGTCATCCACCAAAATCATAATGCATGCCTCCAAAGGTAACTGTGGATATGCTTGAACAAGCATGGAGGAAATTGCTTCTTCAATTGTTGTAGGGCAATCTTCCTCCTCTTCATCATCATGGTATTGAACCGCCTTGGTTAATGAAATCTTCTTGGTATTCTCCAAAATTTACACTTCTAATGTGCCTTTATGTACCTATGTCATCACATGAGTCGTGTCTAGGAATGTATTCCCTAGAAATAAAGATCCTTTCCTTGGACCTATTGCAACATGTGACATTGTGCCTTCTCTTCTGTCATTTTTGTAGACTCGGGCATCTTGTTTTGAAAGTGATCTTCTTTTATACCTAATGTCAGTCTTCCTCTACCCATCTCTAAGATCATATCTGTTGTGGCTTCAAATGGCCTCCCTAATATCAGTTCATTATCATGATCATCCTACATTCCATAACTATAGAATTTGCTGGAAACACAAATCTATCTACTTTGACAAGAACATCTTCATAAATACCATATGACCTAACCACTGAATTGTCTTCTAGATGTATGGTCATGTTGTTCTTTCTGGTTTCCTTGAGACCCAGCTTCTTGAAGGTAGTCAAAGGCATGAGATTAATACTTGCCCCTGAGTCACATAAAGCCTCCCCAAACTTGGTCTTCCCGATGTAACATGATATGTTGAAGTAACCTGGATATTGCCTTGTCTAACGGAAGACACCAAGATGGTTAGACACTCGGTTTGTTAGTGAGAGGTCCCAGGATCGAGCCTAGGCCACGGGATGAATAGAATGGCCAATTTTTTTTAAAACCTGGATATTGCCTTTTTGGTGGCAGTTTCCCAGAATGAAAGCACTAATGTGCTCCTTCAACACCACTACATCTAAATCGGCTATCCTCCTCTTTTTATTGATTATATCCTTCAAAAAAATGTAAGAAGGAATCTTCTCAATTGCATCAATGAGGGGAATGTTGACATGTAATTTTCTGAAAGAATCCAGAAACTTCTGAAATTGTTAGTCAACCTTCTTTGCCTTTAAGCTATTTGAAAAGGGAATTGGTATCACCAAATTCCTTTAGTGAGGTGGGAAATATGTTTTCTTCCTTGTCTCCCTTGGTTCATCAATTTCTTCTTCAACTTCTTTGTCCTAAGTTGCAGTATCCAGTTCAAATGGATCAGTAGTCACCTCTGGTCCTGTGTCACCTGCATCATCCTTTGCCTCTGGCACTACCCTTTTTTCATTCAACATTTTCTTCCCACTGCATATCAACACTGCCTTCACCTGGTGATTGCTAGAAGGTGTGTCAGTATTAGTCAGAAACCCTTTTTGTATTGGCTTCTTCAAGGATGCAACCTATGTTGCAATCTGGGAGATTTGATTCTCTATACTACAGATATATGCTCCTTGGTTCTACAATTCCCTCTGGGTCTAGCCAATGATTGCCTCATTTTGACTGACCAACTTACCTAGCATGTCTTCAATGCAATCTATTTTACTATGGGGTTGTCCTGTTGTTGTTCACCAACCTACTATTGCTCGGCTTGTTGTGCTTAGAATGGTTCCTGCTCAAAGTTATTGGGATCCTTTCAAGAAAAATTGAGATTATTCCTCTAAGAGTAATCATTGCCCTTGGAGTTCTGCTATCGTGCAAACATGCATTCTTCTTCCGCTCCTCCATAGGAATTTTCATCCTTTTGATATAGTTTCTTGGCAATCAGGTCAAACTTCTAATTCAATATCATGATGACTTTAAACTCTCCAAAACTTTTGATAGTTTTTGAAGTCTCTCTTTCTTCTCCTCGTGACTAATTCTCAGCCATATTCTTCATAATCTTGTGACACCTAGATGGCTTGTTGTTGAGGAAAAATCTTGTTTCTGCATCGTTGAGTGTGGTCTTCTCTCCTTAATGCAGCCCATAATAGAAAATCATTGGTTGGCCATAAAGATCGATCCCAGGATGAAGAACCTTCCTTGGCATGTTTTGAAGCCTCTCACATGCTTAAGAATATGACCCTTCTGCCTGTTGTTTGAAGTTGTAAATCTTTCTGACCAACTCATTCATCTTCAATGGTGGAAAATAATGGTCAAAGAAAATTTCTATCATCCCCTCCCATGTTTCTATTGACTCGGGCAGGATGTTAAGGAACCAATACTTTGCATTGTATGCCAAAGAAGAAGGGAATAGTTTCAAGTAGATGAGTGTGTTTGGAACCCTATCAATCTTCACCATATCATATCTCTTGATAAAATTGTTGATGTGCGTCACTAGATCCTCAGTGTTGTGATTATGGAACGCTTGTGACTTAATCAGTGCCACCAAGCTGGGGTCTATCTTGTAGTTATCCACATTGATAATCTATCTTTTTTCATTGGGCCCAACTGAGCTGTTGCAAATGACGCCTTGATCATTCTGCTTCTGCGTCGGCCATTTCTACTAGTTCAGGTTGATTTTCCTACAGTGGTGGAGTTTAAACAAAATCCTCCATAGAGTCGACATACTCCAAATGTCTTCTACTTTAAAGTTGGAGCTACCAGATTTGACTCTACGTAATCAATGCTTCTTGTCTACACCATGCACTAGTATCTGAAAAATAACAAAATCTGTGTGAGAACACAGTAGTAGTGATTAAATAAATATTTATAATTCAGTTTTGAAATGATAGAAGAAAAATAAAAATTGTGGCCTTAGAGTGGCCGGTCAGAACACGCGTAGTGTTGGACACACTATTTTCCCCAGCAACAACGCCAAAAACTTGATGCACGTATACTACACATAAAAAATGCAAGTGCACGTATCAATATAATATAGGCCTAAAGAGGCATGTATATCGAACACAAGAAAAATGTGTACCCAGAATCTACTACTAACAATGACCTAATCATCTAGGCCTAAGAAAAAGAGTGATTTGGTTGATTTAACTACTAAATTGCAAGAATTAAAACTAAGATTACTGGTTGTGATCACAAGTAAAATGAATTCCTTAGGATTGTGGTTTCACCACGGCTCATGTTGCAATTAGCATCATTTCACTAATATTGATCTCTCCTAACCCTGTATAAAGAGACTTGTAGCAAGAATTACCCATTCTCGCAACGTAATTCACTACCTAGTCTAATACCAATCCCACTCTCCTAGCAATTGTGTTATTAATTAGGTGATTTATTAAAATCTTTGGGATATTCTCTTCACATTCGTAAGCCCTCTCTTGAGGAGCAATATAAAATGTGTAAATCAATGAGTTTTCAACTCTTAATCCCTTTCTCAAAGCAATTAAGGGTCTAAACAACTACCTATGGTGATCAAGAACAGATAATTCATGATGCTCTCATAAAAATATGTCCAGAATTTAAGAGGAACATGTATTTAAATCATAATCATCAATTACAATGTAAAATCGGGCTACTCCTGGGTCCTAAGGAACAATGGGATTAGTCTTGCATGATTTCAGTTGCTTTACGCATAGAAGAAGAAGAAAGGAATGATGAAAACATCAAGAACAAGGAAAAACCCCTAGAGAAAGATGGTGCAGATGGTTCCTTCTGACAAATGCTGTGATTTTCCATCTTTTGACTGCAAACTGGGCCACTGAAAGTGCACAAACCACCCATAATGTTGATTTCTCCTCTCCTTTCTCTCTTCTCCACTCTCCTCTTTCATACAATTAAATATGGTGTGATGATTAATGTAAGGACCCTGACCTTTGTTTTGGGATTATCCTATGTGCTTTGCCTAAACCTTGTGTTTAGATGCTTGCTAATCACCTCAAATGGTGATTAGGGTTTGTTTGTGCATTGTTGAGAGTTGGAGGTGCAACTTGCAAATAACCCAAGCTTTAGGGTTGATGTGCAAGTTTGACACCTTGAGAGATGTTTCTCTCTCTCCTTGCATCCTCTAGGGTTGATAGGATGGGTTGGGCTTGTTGTTTGAGTATCTTTGGGCTTTGTTTTTCCTTGTTGAGCCTTGTTTGGGTTTTGCCTTGTTTTGTTGGGCCTTGTGTCGGGCAAGCCCTAGGTGTATCGGCCAAGCTTGAGTGTGACGACCTTGGTGTGTCGGCCATGGTGTATCACCCACATGGTTGTGTCGGGAAAGGGTGTGTTTCCCATGAGGTGTATCGGCCAAGTGACCTTCTTTGACCTAGCATCATTTGTGTCACCCCCTTATGGACACTTGGTGCTTGTTGCTTGCATGTGGCAAAAGCTTTGGACATGTGGTGGTGGTCATATAGTAGGTGGCTTTGCCCCATGGACAAGTGTCCCTAGGTTGGGCGACACCTTGCCTTAGTTTCCTCTTCACCCTCTTCTATATATGTCTCTCCTTTCTCTTGCTTAGGATCCCTTTAGTTCCTTAGCTGCTTCCCTTCTTCCTTGGTAGACGATACCTCCCCTTGGTGAGCTTGGTGGCCGATACACTTGGTAGATCTAGCTTGGTGGCTGATCTCCTTGGTGGAGTCTTCCTCTTCCTCTAGTGGTGGTCGAACCCTAGAGTGTGTCTTGCTTATCTTCTTGTGGTGAGCATCTCCCCCTCTTTCCTTAGCACCTTCTTCTCCTTCTTGCTTGTTCTTCGGCATGGTGGTTATAAGCTTTGCTTTTCTTCTTGAGGTGGTCGAAGGTGGTGCTTGGTTCTAGGAGCTTGGAGCTTGCTTAAGGTAGGTCACATAACTCCTAACCTTAGGTATACTACTTCCTTTTTCATGTTGCATTTTTATATGTCATCTTGATCAGCCATGCATCTTGTTAGATATGTTTCTTGCCCTAGTGTGTACCCTTATATCTTGTTATATATATAGTGATCATGTTGTTGATGTGTTCTTAGACCTTGTGGCCGAACCTTGAGTTTAGGGTTCCTTAGACAAAACCCCTTTCTCTCCCTTTTGGTTTTGAGAAGTGAGTTCGAGCTCTAGTGGTGTAGGCAAAACCCCTCTCTCTTAGTTTTTGAGAGGTGATTCTATGCTCTAGTTGCTTAGGCAATACCTTTCTCTCACCATGGATTTGAGAGGTGAGCCTAGGTTGGAATCTTGACCGATAAGGGGATGATCCACCTTGTTTCCTGATATGTGATGGAGGTTGTGTAAAATTCCTCTCTCTTGGTTGTTGAGAGGTGAGCCAACTCTCTTGATCTATTAGGGTTTGATGATGGTGATCTTGAGTTTGATGATGACCAAACTGATATGGTCCTTGTGCCTTGGACGATACCCTTTTGTGGTGCTTTGCACGACACACCTCTTCTAGGGTTTTGTCTTGGGCAATATGATAAGCTGGGTTCTGTTGACCTTGTTGCCCGGTATGACCCCTTCATCATGTTAGTGTTGTTGGGCGATATGCCTTGTTACCGAAGAAGGTTTTGGGAATGTTGAACCCTGGATGTCCCGTTGACCGACATGGTGCTTGGTACATATCTTTGTTTTGTGCCTTGGGCAACATGGGTTGGTTTTGATGTTGTCCGATATGGTGCTTGGGTGGTGAAACCCTAGATAGATGCCTTAGTTGAACGATAGCCCTCCTTGAGCGCCATGATGTAGTTGGATAGAGGTCAGTAGTGTGCTTGTTGGGCATTATGATCTTGGTTGTTAGGGTTGGTTGTGCTGCTCGACACATCTTTGCACTTGGATGCCCGATATCACCTTGCACTTGGCTGTACGACATAGCTCTTGGGTCTGGATACATGACACCCTTTTGGCCTTAGTTGCACGATACATTTATGCTCTTTGGTTGCACGATATCCCTTGTGCATGGGCGACAGGGTCTTGGCCGATATGTGTGGCTAAGTGCCCTAGCCGATAGGCTTTTGGTGAGGGATGTGATCCAGCTCGATACCCCTTTGGGTGAGGGATGCGCTTCCTGCCACACCTATAGTGAGGGTAGGCATTATCTTTGGTAAGGGTTGCACCTAGCTCGGAAACCCTAGTTTTGGTGAGTCATTATCTTGTAACCGCACCTCTGTTGATGATGTGTTAAGAATGATAGGTTGTGACCAGTGATATGTTTGATACCTAAAGTTGGTGCTAAGTAAGATGATAAGATACATGTTTATGTTTATAATATAAAGGCATAGTGGATGCTCATGGTCTGATAATAATAAGGTAATTTTTCTACAGATACAGCTTTGTGCTTCATGTATCTATGATCATGGATGTTGTTCCAATCATGTACCTTCAACCCTAATAGCATGATAATCATAAAGATCTATGTTTGGTGATTCAGTTATCTCTCTTGATATGCATACTAACCATGTAGGTGAATCAAGTGAATTCATAGCCAGGTAAGAGCTATGAGGTGTATGTGTTATGTATAACACTCAATGATGATAATCCTTGTTGATAAGATAACACGTATCACTAGTATGATGTGAAAGGTCTGTTGATCTGATGAAGGTTGAGTGCCTAGTTGAGGTGTTATCCTCTAATGTTGAGATAAGGGATTGCTATCCCATTGTGATGATGTAAGCATTTAGAGGCAGTGGCATTCTGTGATGAGAGATTGAGATCCCATGGTAATAATGTAACTCAATGTTGTTTATGTTTTACTACTTGGTTGCCTCAACAATCCACTTAAAATATACTAATTAATTACAGTGGAACATATCATGTAGTTTGCCCTAGCCATAGATCCATCATCGTCAGTTATTGGTGATGGTGAAACGGGTTCTCCTGTGGGTTAACCCGGAAGCACATATTGTTGAATATGGGTGGTTGCTCCTAGAAAAAAATAGGAGGATTAGAGTGCAACTTTGGTTGTAGACTCCCGAGCACTGTTTCAAGCCCATGGCTCAATGTGAAAGAGCATGGTAAACAGGCCCATGGCTCAGGATGTGTGGTAAGAGCATGGTGAACAGGCCCATGGCTCAATGGTTATGGAGCACGATGAATAGGCTCGTGGCTCAGATCACTAGCATCGATACATGTACCAAGGTGGGCTAGGTAGAGGGTAGCCTGACCCTGTGTGGCTGTGGCCACCTAAGCATGAGATTGTAGTCCTGCTTGTTGAGCACTCGTGTACTGACCACGAGGTGGTGAGGTCGTGGAGTCCGGATCTTCCATTGACCTTGTATGGCACCGGTTTGGGCTTCGCAGTCGATGGTTGGATTTGAGCGGTACGGATCACTTCCTCAGGGCATGATAATACGTAATCCAACTGAATAGTATATACTGCTTAGGGAAAAACACGGAACATTGATTGAGGCCTTGCTTGTATAGTTGACCTAGTTATACCTTGCAGTTATTTGTACGATCCTTATGTTTTGTGATAAGTTCTTATAAAGCTTATCTTATCAATCATGTTCCATAAAGAATATCTAGTCATATGCCTCCTGGATACTCTAGTAAGATTGTTAATAATATAAGTCATCTGCTTATGATCTGCTGATATCAGTTATCTGCATTACCTACTTTTTTCTGAAGTTTTATAGTTTTGACGACGACCTATGTTTCTCGTTGGGACTGTGTGTCTCACCCCGTTGGTTTACAACCTTTTTAGGTGATCGTTCTAGACATGGTGGTGGTCATGAGGTTGCGGCCGAGCAGCAAGAAGAGCAGTAGGAGGCAAGAGATGGATATGTTGTTGTTTTGGTTATTTTATAGTAGAGTCCTAGAGTCGTCCCTATACTCTCAGGTCCTCAGAAGTGTTTTGACGATGTTTTATGATGTATAGCTGATGTAGCTTTGTATATCCTGTTGCTGGCCTAATGTGGCCCGTTATGTATGTATAAACAGGTGATGAACTCATGTACTGACAGGACAGCTAGTTCCTATAAGTTGTGAACATATATCAAGGCTTGTGAATATTTATATAATGTGTTTCCTTACAGGATGAGGATCTGGATATAATAGTTCTCTTTTATCTACTTTCCGCAATTGGTTCTAATTAACCTGTGTTTTCAGTAATATGTGGTTTATGGTGGTTCTGCACGTTTTCACGTGGCATCTCGTTTTATGTATGATAGCGGGATGTCATGACAATTAGGTCTGGCCGAGCTCCCCCTAAATCATATATGCGACTTAGGGCATCATTAAGTTCCAACCGTTGGGTTAATAATGATCTTTAATTTGGCCTATTCCCTCTTGTCAGTACTTCTGAGTAGGTGTCAGTAGTATCGACGCCCTCGATTATTCATGATCCTTGATATCTGTCGGTACTACTGAGTTGACCGTCGATAGTACCAAGATTTTCTCTGAATCAACCTGTTGGATTTTTGGTGCGAGTCGGTACCACCGAACTGACCGTCAGTAGTATGGAGCTTCTCTAAAATTCTCTCTATTGAACTATCACTAGTACTGATTCCTCTGACTATACTAATGAGTTTACCTGAGTTAGCTTGATCCTTTTCCTCTAATGTCGGTACCACTGACAATCAAGCCGGTAGTACCAATCTATGTCGTTTCTTGTAAAATCACCTGAAATATGACAAAAATGAACATAAGCTCCAAAATAATAATAGATCATTCTGAACAGTAAAAATTACAATTATTTGATGCAATTGAGTGTCACATGCTAATAATGCTAAATAATGCATAAATGATATCCAAACAAACAATATGTGCACAAAAATCCATAATAAACAACATGTGAGAACGACAATTATTTAGTACATCATTATTCATCTGCAATAAGTGCATATACACATATTTGGGTGTATGTTACTAATAATGAGCAGACATCCACACAAAGAAATTAATATGTGTATTATGGTCAATTAGTAGGAGTGTGTATTTGGATAGTAAGAGTATATACACAAGTTTGGGCACATGTTAGCCAATAATGAGCACACAAATCAGTGTTGTAAAAAATTAGGCCCACAAATCAGTAATACACAAAGAAATCAATATGTGTTGAGGTCAATAAGTAGGGGCATGTACGCACATCCACATAAATAAATCAATGTGTGTTGTGGTCAATAACTAGGGATGTGTGTCTAGAAAAGTAGGTGCATATTCATGTATCATAGACACATATACACATGTTTGGACATGTGTTAGCCATAGTGGGCATAGATAACACAAACCAATATCTATTGTTAAGTTTTAGGTGCCTATTTCTTTTGAATAAGTGCCTACTTTGGACATGCACCCACAAATAGAAAAAAGCACCAAAAAATATTGAATATACTCCCAAAAATAGTGAATATATTCTTAATGAATATGTGTGCCTATTCTTGATGATTGGGTGCATACTACTTTAGACATGCCCACAAAAATGGATAAAATGTCCAATAACAGTGAATATGCACCCAGAAATGGCTAAAAGCATCTAAATATGGTGAGCATGTACCTATAAAATGGTGAACCTATCTTCGCACCCAAAAATGGCTAAAATTGTCCAACATGATGAATATGCATCTAGAAAATAGTAAATTACACACACACTCATTACTTCCATCCTATTTCCACATATTTCCTTCTTCTTTTTTCATTAATTTCCTCCTCTTTACTCATACTTCCCTCCATTTTCTTCATTACTTCCTTCCTCACCTCCTCCTCACGTTAGTTCCCTCATCTCCTCTCCCCTTGTTACTTCCCTCCTCTTCCCTCATTACTTCCCTCCTCTCCCCTATTCTCATTTCTTCCTTCCTCTTCTCTCCATTGCTTCTCTATTCTTCCCCTCTTCTCATTACTTCCCTCCTCTTATTTCTTTTCTCCTTCACTTCCCTTATTTTTTATTTTTCTCTCAAAAAAGATAAAAAGAATAGAGAAAGCAATGAGGAACAACTAGTGGGGACTAGTTGGTAGGTATAGAGGAGTGGGAGACCCCTACTGGAGAGCAGAGGGTAGGTGAAGACAAGTGGGAGACCAGTGGGTAGGTAAATAAGTGTGAGGGACAACCGGTGGGTGGGTGGTTTTGGGTGTGTGAGAAGCGCGTATGGACTGCATGAGTGTGTCCAAAATTTAACCTGAGATAAAAAGACACTCTCCACCATCCGCTCTTACTTGTAATGCCTCAGAACTAGCCAATGATACATACACTTAACTTCCTTGTTGGTGGCCAATCAATTTCTTTTCAGAATTGGGAAAATCGAGACTCTTTTGATGAGTGGAAGGTTTTAGAGACAAAATAAGAGTGCTCACATAGAGCACACCACATACAACAATATTTCCACCCTAATCTTGGAACTTGCAATAGATAATAAATCCAACTGCTCATTTTAATTTTTACACGTGCTACTTAGACAAAACTTGTATAATGCTAGTCGAAAATATGCATAGTGTGAGAAGACAAATAGGTGGAGTGCACGATCATAAAAACCCAACCTCCCCCACTCTCTCTTCATTCATTCTCCATCTCTCTCTCACAGACCGACTATCATAGCACCGCCTACGCCCTCATCGTTCCCGTGTTTGTGTTGTCGTCGCACCTGTGCCAACACCTCCACCGCACCCATACCCACACCGCCGCCACACTTGTGCCCATATTACCACTACACCTACACCGCCACCACGCATGCAATAGAACTCTTGTAACCCACTACAGTAACCATGCCACCGTGTCTACACTGTCATCGTGCCCACTAGAACTCTACCCTGAGGAGTAAGAGGAGGGACATAGGATTGGTTAGATACCTAGGTCAATAATGTATAGAGATCATCATTATAATACATAATTTACTCAATGTTATGTATAAGAACTAGTCATGTATATATCAACATCGTATATAAAGCAAAAAGAATGAAATGTTCTAATATTATATCATTTTTATATAATTTTTATATTGTTTTTTGTGGAGTAATGTAAGCATGTATGATGCAGATCTTATAATGTGGGGTTACGCATAAAGAATTCTAAAAATTAAAATATATAATGAAGTAGTACTATTATAGTTTATATCATGTATTTTTAATGGTTTTTGGTACAACAATGGACATCGATCAGTATTATTATTTAGTTGCTCTACATAACTGAAGAGATGTAACAAAATATGTTGTAACAAAATATGTTTTGTATTTTGTTATTGTTATGTGAAATAGTATTTTATAGATTTGATAATATGGGGTTATGCATATAGAAATGTAAAAACTAGAAAACGTAATGGATTGACGTTATGTTATTCTATAACAAGCTAAATTATTGATTACTTATAGCACTATAGTGAATGATAACTCATAATACTTTTGTCTTGAACAAAAAAATGTGAAATAATAGTTTATACATGATAAGTGCCCAACATTTTAACTATTCTCACAAATAATAAACCTTTTACGCATTGTTAAAAAAATATTTCATTGAAAATGACTTTTTAGTATGGTTTCATTTAGTAAATAATACTACCTTAGATGTATATTAGAGGATGATATAACATTATATAATAACTTCATTAATTTATAACACAAACATAAAGAACTAACAATTTTTCTAATTATACACACTATGGTAAATTATTATGAGTACATTTGTTAGTGATTGTTGGTACTCATTTGAACAAAACTAAGTATTGCATTTAGATAGCAGCAAAATTGGGGGAAATGTGACTGTGTGTGGGTCAGATTGTATTTAACTTAGAAGTGGAGGTAATTTATTTTAATATATTACTTTGTTAGTGGAAAGATGAATTAATACAACTAGTTGGTTGGTGGTGGTTGGACAACAACATTTTTTATGGCAGTTGCATACATGTAGTCATGCAGCGACTGCATGCAGCCCACTAACAGACTTCTCAAATAGAAGAGTGTGTTGCACTTTACTAAATGTGCATATATGGGCAGCCATACTTTTTAGTATGATTTTGTTAAGTAAATAGTAATGTCTTGGAGGTATATTAGAAGATGAGACGATATTATATAATACTTTTATTAATTTATTTGATAAATATAAAGAACTGGCAACTTGTTTGACTATAGCTACTAAGCTAGATTATTATGAGTACAATTGTTATAACTGTTGGTACTGCTTTGAATAGAGTTAAGTATCATTTTTGGACTTAGGCCATTCCCTCCTAGTATGGAAAAACCATTAGATTAGGAGAAGAAAGTCTCAGTAGTGAAATATGTATAAGTATGACTTTGGGTCGGTCACATTATATTTAGCTTAGAAGTAGAGGGAAAATTATATATATATATATATATATATATATATATATATATTACTTTGGTAGTGGGAGGGAAAATAAATAGAAGTGGTTGGTGGGTGGGTAGTTGGATGACAATATTTGTTGCAGCAGTTTCATGCTTGCAGGATACTAGTAGACTTGTCGCATAGAGGAGTGTGCCTCACTATGCTAAAAGGTGCATATATGGACTGTTGTGTGTATTCCCGATGCGGGAGTGTGGATGTTAGTGGAGAATGTGTGCTATGAATATATTTTTTGAAATAATTGAGATGAGTTGTATAGAAAAAAAAATAGTTATATAGAAAGAAATTAATAATCCAAACTATTCGCCTAATCTGAATTAGGACATAATTCTTTAGAACCCATATACAAGAAGTACAATGCATCTAAAATCCCAACCAAATAAATTCTAAGAAAATAATCCACTCCAACTATCACTCTCACTTTTAAAATTAATATGAACTTGGCTAGCTCTTTTACTTGATAGCATTCCAAAAAATGACATTAAATTAAGAAGTACATGAGCCTTTCATTAGAACAATACCAAGAAAAGCATTATCTTAATAAATGCATAGAAAATATGACACGTCAAACCATTCAGAAAGCATAGGGAGTGTAGATTATTCATGACCCCCCCCCCCACCAGCAGATAATTTTGTGTAGAATTACGAAACTAAGATTGAGTAAAAACTGTTGTTCCTATAGTTGTTACTTGGTAGTAGGGAGTCGCAAGAGTACAATGAAGATTTTGTATTTCTTATCATTAAGTGGAATGAGTTGGTAATAAATAAGCTTAATTGATGTCTACTAATTAATGCAAAGTGTCTTATTTGGAAGTACATGGCAAATAACATATAACCCTCTTTAATATCTTCTTAGTGTAGGAAGTGGTGATCTAGTAACTAAAAAAAATATAAATATTATTTCTCCCCTAAAAGAATAACTAAATTAATTAGCACATGTTAAAAAGTAATTATCACAATAGAGTCTTTTCTAGATGAATGTGTCAACTATTGTGGCGCATTCACTATATAGATGTACTGAAATGAATGGTGTATAAGACTCCTAGTAACTTAAGTGTTGTTTTTTTGGGCGGTTTGCATGGAGATGTCAATGAATGCACCAAAATAGTGGAGTATTCATCCCGGTAAAGGTTAACAGCCTATGTGGCAATGAATACACCATTTATTTGTAATATCCATTATAAATAGTTGATGATGGCCTCAAAATGTTGAAATGGTTGGCAAACTCCAGAAGCAAATGGCTATAACTGAGCCATTCTTCTTCAGTTCTTACCCATTCAATCCAATTCGAGTTCTGATTTCTTTCTCTCTATAATCTCTACTATTTCAAACACTCACATATACTATAATTAGTTTGGAGTTGTTCAAATCATTTTAAATATTTGATGGAGCTATAATCAACTGGTTCTCATGATCTTATCTTATTTCAACTTAGCTTATTTCAGAGTTCCAACTCTCTTCTCAGAGATGACCCCCATTGTATGAAGCCTTATTAGGTGATTCTCATCAGTCTGTGTGAAATTAAGTTTTACGTTTTTAAATTACTATTATTATCATTAATGTTATTTTTTGTAACCATTATAAATGTCAAATGCAACTAGTTTATTCTCATGTTCACCATAAACAAAGTCTGACACACAAATTTCAAATTATTAACATTGGATTCTGGCTAACTCTTCATTTGTCATGAAGTTGGAACTACATTGTGGCTATCACTTTTTATCCAATGGTTCATACTCTAGCCTTGGTTCTAGGATGATTTAGATGTCAAATTTGGACAACATTACACAGCTACAATCATATATTCATGATGTACTTGACATAGATCCATCTAAGCAATCCATCACTCTATATTATATGCATCTGAGTTTTCAATTTATGAATATCAATGTGGTTGATGGTGAATCTATAGGATCATGTTGGCATTATGTTTGGTTGAGTACCTCAGTGTCTATATACAAATAGCAACTTGAATGATATGAGTTAGTGGGTATGGCCTTGTTTTCATTTGTTCATTGAGGTAGAGGCATATATGAACATAATGAGTTCAACCCATAGTTAGATGAAGTTAGACAATCTGAGCATGAACAATTAAGTCACGATAACAAAATTATCCCTAATGTACAAAATGATACTAGTGAAGATATAAAGGCAGAATCAGGTTATGATCTATGGAATCATCTTTTTCTAGAACAATATTACATTAGTGATAATATAGTCGCTTATAGTAAACCCAAATGATCAAGAAATGAATGGGTTGATGACAAAATTGTGGACAAGTATGTTTCATTATAGGATGATGAATTGTTTTTATATTTTAAGTGTATGTATTTTTTATCCCTCAAACTTGCTTCTCTTTTTGTATATATCAAAATGGATATTTACAATGCATGATGTTTGAAAAGAAAAACAAGTAAGAAAAAGATGAACAAAGTTAACTAAGGAAAAAGTCACAACATAGCCTCCAAATCCGCATTGATATGGGTCCAGATAGAATAAACATTCTTAAACTTGTCATCAAACACCCTGACATTCCTTTCCTTCTAGATTTCATAGCAAATCAACATTGCAGTAACACAATTCCCCTTCTTAAATTTAAGCATATCATTTTGATCAACATGAGCTTTACCCAAACAGTTGCTCTCATTGCTCGATTCTAGAGCTCTTTGGCCCAATCACACGACCAGAAAAGGTGTTGTAGATCTTCACCATCCTTCCTACACATGATATAAGTTGAGGACAGAAAAATGCCTCTTTTTATAATTTGATCATGCGTTAACATTTATTTTGAACAAGTTTCCAAAGAAGATACTTGCATCGTTTGGGGGCTTTAGTTTTCCAAACCCACTTATACCAAGGCACTCTATCATGCTTAACTCTGTAGCATTCCCAAAAATCCTTCAAGTTCTTGGGATTAGTATCAAGTGTTAATGCATCCATGCTCATACTAGGATTAAACAAGTTCTTGATGCAATTAATAATATGATTGCAATGTCTTGAGTTACAAAATGAATCCATATCCATTACACAGCTAAGGTACAAAAATTTACCTCTCCCCAGATTAGAAATATCTTTAACAAAGAGAACATCATCTAGAAAACAACCTTTTTTATCCAAGGATCTCTCCACAGCAAGATACGCATACCATTTCCAAGTTTGAAGAAAACTCTATCCTTAATAGAATCAAGAACATTAATCAATTGCTTACATAACCAAGAATCAGAGCTTTTTCTCTTCACTCTCCACACAAAATCACCCTTTAAATATTATTCATTCACCCATTTGACGCACAGACTATCTTTTTTGATGGCCACACTCCAAATATTCTTAATCAAGCAAGCTTTAACAATATCTCTTGTAATCCTCATACCAAAACCCCCTTAATCTTTTGGTGTAAAAATATGTTCCCATCTGAAAGTCTGGATAGTTCTTTTGAGTTCAGCACGCCCCAAATGAAATTTTGACACAGTTGGCCAATCTCATTAGAAACACTTCATAGAATTAGGAAAGATTCCACCCAATACAAATTTAACAAAGCTAAAGTGGAGACCACCACTTCACATCTACCTACAAACAAGAGTTGATGTGATTTCCATCCCTCCGATCTGATTTTAATTTTGTCAATGATAGGGGAGCAGAGACTCTTAGTAAGACTTCCTTTGAATAAAGGCAAACCCAAATACTTCATAGGCAAAGCACCAATCTACATATTCAGAATGTTGGAAACTTTCACCTTCTCCACAACATTGTTTCAGAAAACATGACATTTAAGATTACTAACTTTCAAACTTGAAATGTTACCAAAATCTGAAAGAACATTACAGAGACCCTGTAAGGAATCATCATTTTCTTCAGAAAAAAAAACCACATCATCAGTAGAAATAATTTGTGAAATAGATAGGTTACTAGAGGCTTTGATAGGTTTGATAGATCCTAGATCAACAACAGTTGTTCAACATAGCAATAAGACCCTCCATAGCTATAACAAAAATGTAGGGATCTATGGGGTCACCCTGTCTTATGCCCCTACTAGGAAATAAGGAATCTGATGGGACACCATTAATAAGAACCTGATATCTGGTAGTATTCAAGAAAGTATTAATCTGGTGGATAAAACAAGAAGGAAAGCCCATTCTATTCAAGACATTATTGAGATAATTCTAATCAATTAAGTCATAGACCTTCATCAGTTCTATTTTAGAATAGATTTTAGGTTTTTGTCTTTTCATGATATCATTAAGGACTTCATTGACAAGACAGTAGCATCAGAAATGGATCTACCTTTAAGAAAAGCACATTGCATAGGACTGATAACCTCAGGCAGATTTGCAATCTATTTTCAATAAGTTTTGATATGATCTTGTATACCACATTGCATAAAGAAATGGGCCTCCATTCTCTAATCTCAATAGCATTCCTCACTCTAGGGATAAGAGATATGTAGGTTTGGTTAACTTCATGAAGGAGACATCCACTATCAAAAAAAGTGTGCACATCTTTCCTCACATCACTTCCAATAATGTCCCAACACATTTGAAAGAAATAATAATTGAATCCATCAGGGCCTGGTGCTTTGTCACCGTTAGAATAGTGAACAACATCATCTATCTCTTTATCTATAAATTTCCTACACATAAAAGTGATCCTCACTAATCTTTGGTAGCTTCCAATTATTGTTACAATCACTCTTGACATTCACATCTTTCTTAAATAGAGAAGAGTAATAATAAATAATATGTCCTTTTATGGTGTCCTCATCAAAACATATTTCACAATTAATATTAAGGCAATTAACAGTATTTCTGATTCTCCTTGTTTTAAGCAAGGAATAGAAAAACTTTGTATTTTGACACCCAAATTGAGCCACTAGATCCTTGATTTTTGACGAATAAGAGACTCCTCAGCTTCATAGGCTTTGATAGCTTCTTTTCTTTTATACAGAACATCCAAAATCAAAATATAAGTAGGATTGTCACCCATCCTCTGCTGAGCTATATTTGCTTCATCTTCAAGCATCCTTCATTTTCACAAATATCATCAGCCTTCAATTTGTTCCATAGACATAAAGCTCTTTTAGTTTTCCTGAGCTTCTCACACATCTTAAAATTATGGTTACCTACCATTTCTTCATTTGGATCCTCCTTGATAACATCATAAAACCCAAGTACATCAACCCAAGCATTAATAAAATGAAAAGGTTTTTTTTCTTATATGTAGCATCATCCAAGTAAACACAGATACTTTTGTGATCACTATGGATAGGCCCAGAGATATTTCCTCAAACTTTTGGAAAAAGATTAATGAAAGCTTTATTATATAAAACATTGTCAATCTTTGACATGACAAGATTACTACCATCTTGCTTGTTATCCCAAGTCAAATGAGCACCAGTCAAATCTAGCTCAACAAGATGATTATCATTAATGAAATCATTAAATTGACTCGTAGCATTTGCAGAAGGTTCAACTTTTCCAAACCTTTCAGAAGAGAGTATAATTGAATTGAAATATCCCATAAGAATCAGATGAGAGTTTATATTAAGAAGAATAAAATCTTTCCATAAATCAATTATATTATATATAGAATTATGTCAATAAACAGCAGCAAGAGAAAAAATAAATACCTCTACATTGAACTTCCATCAGGATAAACTAATCACTTTCACTGAGTTTATGTAGACTTATAATCCCCAGATCCCAAACAATAATCACTCTTCCAAATGTGTGAGAAGCATGATTTGACATTTAAGATGCTCCCGGACAGACATTGTTAATAGCCTTACCAATTTTCCTTTTTCTTAGCTTTGATTCCAAAATACAAATAACAGAAGCATTGTTCTTATGAATTGTCTCACGAATAGATTTTTGTCTACCTTGCTTATTCAATCCTCTCATATTCCATGAAAGGATAGTTGTATTAACCATTGGGAGATATAGATAATGATGCATTGCTTTGGTTTGAGACACCATCATCAGAAGTATGAACTACACTTGGCTCTCCTTCAGTACCGTCAACAAACTCCAAAGTCCTAAAACTATTAGGAGAGGCAGGGATCCCAACGGCCTTCACTTTGGATACATTCCTAAGAGCAGACTAATTTTTCCTACCTTGATTATTCCAACCTACATCAGAGTTAGGGGTATCAACAAAAACTTCCTTATCCAATGCCACAGGAGTTTGAGGAGAGACTTCCTTATTCAAAATAATAATAGCTTGCAAGTTATCAATTTCTACATTTTGATGAGTATTTTGAAAAATAACCTAAGCATCATGCCCTTTAGTCACCTTCTGTTGAACATTCTCTAGTACTCCCACAGAGCAATCATAGCATGTTTCAACATCAGTTATGTCTTTCCTGACCCATATCTGACTGACTTTCTTTTGATTCAGACTTTTGGAACATTCACCTTGTTCATGACCTAAAGTCCTGCAGTCTTTGCAACACTGGGGGAACCATTCCTACTCTATTTTAACTGTGTCCTTCATGCCATCATCTCTTATCAGGCTGACCTCCTTTAGGAAAGATGACGTTGTCAAAACGAAGACTTGGATTTTCACAAAGTCCAGTCTTTCAAACTTGTGAGTGAGAAAATCTGGCCTTAATGGCGGACCAATATAGCTTCCTATCATATTGAACACTTCTTCATCCCATAACTCTAGATGGAGATCATGAATCCAAACCCAGACAGGAACCTCCACAAGCTAGAGTTTCTCCAATGGTTCTCCTCTTTGCCATATTTTAGGATTGGTGGCTTCCCCTTAACAAATCAAGGTCCTTGCTCAAGATCAGTCCTCATATCCTCTGGGTTAGAGAACTTTATGATAAATAAATCATTCCCTCTAGATAAAATCTCCTTTTGCCTTCTAGATCAGAGAGAGAGGGAGAGATGATGATGTAGCATAGGCCATTGGGGCTGCAAGCCTATCACATATTCTGCCAGAACATTGTTTCATCTCACAATGTTCCTCTCAGGAATGGCACGTGAGTACATGACGGCTCCATCTACAATCTCCAGTTCCTTTACCTAAAGTATTGTTTCATTAGTATCATAATTCCCACACACATCCGACCAGCCCCTTACTTCCTTGGCAACAGGGATTTCTTGAGTAACCCTAGAAGCACAAAGACGAGCATGAGCTTGTGCGAAGGGATGACACCTCTTTAGCAGTAGTGATCAATGCACGAGATCCATTCAGGGGCTCGCCAGTGTCTCTGATCCTATCTCCAGAGGCACTCACAGGCGTGCTTTTCCATTGTCATTTGTTGATGGTAATTCTAAAGACTAGTTATTCATGTATAATATTTAAGAACTATCTTACTAATGTGATGAAATTTGATAAGGCGTGTATCTCAATCGATAAAAGATATACAATAGAAGTTACATGAACGGTAAAGATAATATTCAAAATAAGACATGTTGTTCTAAACTAGATTGATCACCTTAGCATATGTACATGACAATTTCCCTTGGAGGTTGCATGATTGTGTTTCCAAAAGGTTTTAGACTTGTGAAAGATCAGAATAAGTGAATTAAACATGGATTTTATTGTTGTATCTTGAATGCATATCATTGTAAATTTGTGTCATCTTATGTATAATAAGTGATCATGCCTATTATAGTGGCATGTATTAATATGAGAACAACAAAATGCATGACAAAGTTAATACCAAATTTAATTATAACATAAGTAAGAAGAAGGTATGACGTACTAGGTTGAAGGCAATCTACAAATTCTATAGAGATTGGGAGTATTCATACTATATCATGATGCTTTTCTTGAGTTGTATGTATTCTAGAGACTATATATTGTATAGAGAAATACCAATGCACTCTGGAGATGCATGATGGTACACATAGATTCCATCAGGTCTTCTAGGCATTATTACCTTCTATTGAGAGATGACAACATTGTCGACATGTTCTCAGTTGTAACATACCAAAACACATCTTCCTTATCCCTAGGATACTTATTACCCTGAATTAGGTACAGTCGTTATATTTCTTAGGTTGACCCCAAATATGGTATAAGTTATACCCACCTAGACCTAAATATGATTAATAAGATGATGACAAATGCAGTAATAATAATAAAAAGGATATGTGGAATATTGGAGTTTTCATTTCCTTTCACTTGGAAAGAAAATATAACCAAATATTTTTAAAAGGAATTGGAATTTAAATTATAACTGTGGATACATGTGAGAGTTATGGAAAGTAAGTCAAGTGAAAATAATCCAAAAAAACAATCCAATATCAATATATTATATATGAATTTATTTAGTTGGTAGATAAATATGGAAATAACACCCTCTAACTCTATTTCACTAGAAATACCAAAGAGTAATCTAAGGTTAGTTTGAACCTAGGTTTGGCTAAACCCTAATTTGGAACTAAGATATCAAAAGTATTGATATTCACATATCAATGATGATTGATTTGTTATTAACCAAGTGATGATCAGAAACATAGACGATCATGGATATGTTAAGAATCTCTAAACTTGGGTATGTAGGACTATCCTCCTTAATGATTGTCTAGTCCATTTGGACTAGAAGCATATATTACTTTAATATAATCTATTTTTCTACTTGACCTCTATGATAGATTTTTATAAATTACTTGGCTTAAGTACTTATTCGAGCTACATGATTCTCTTTTGAATAATATTGAAATTATATATATGTCTTCGAAAGAACTTTGAACATAAATGGCATGCCTATTATGAGTGCATGAATGATGATACACACATCATAGAAATGGTGCTTGTACAAAATGGTGACCTCAACCCTTTTAATGGATAAATGGATCAAGGTTGCCTACTCCATATTGTTGGGGCAATGGAGCCATATAAATTATTGATATCAGCATATTGGGAAAGTCATAATAAAATCTTATCAAATAAACTAATTTTTTATCATGTTTTGTTATTATTTCCTTATAAATTTTGCTAGACAATATTTTTTAACAAAATACAATTATGCTTTCTTTTCTAGTATTTATGCCTTTATGGGCACCATGTACTCATCCCATTTGTACTAAATATTTCCACTAATTCAATAATTTTAGGTTCAGAGCGAGCATGGAAGAAAAGATAGCTTGTGAGTAAGTGTACATGATATGCCTATTATCTAGTATCCTAGTTAATGCGACGCAACGACGACATGCAGAAGGATTCCCCTCATCTTGGATCGCACACCAAAGAGCCCGCACTCAGCCACTCCCCACTGGAGGTTGTGGGCTCTGATACCACTAGTTGTGGGCTCTGATCTCCAAACCATGATATAAACACGATTAAAACTTAGAGGAAGCGAATCGGTAATCAGCGGAAGGCAAAAATCACGGGAAATTAAAACTTTTCGTGACAAGAGCTTGAATCCATAAAAGCTTCTTTCATAAAGGGAGATAAACTGTTTACATCTCAGGATAATTACTTCTTGAGTAATTATATACATCAAGATACAAAATCTCAAGATCACTATACAAAAGACTCCAAGACCTGAGAGTACAGAGGACACATAGGACTGACTCTAACTACACCATATGGCAGGACAATCTCCACCTGAGATTACTATTGCCCCTGATGCTGCTGCTGAGACTGATCACCTGTAGGCTGGTTCCTTCGTCTTCGACGTCCACCTAAAAAGTTAAAGCCTACGGGGTGAGACAATTATACATAATTGTCCCAGCGAGAGTTATAACTCTTCGCCAGAAGCTTTATTATAACATCAAAGAATATCTTAAACAGTAAAGCCTTCAAAGCATTCTGTAACAGTTGCAGGTATAACAAGATCTCTATAATTTAGGAGATGTGGAGAATATAAACATTATTGTAAGGTAACATCAATCAACGAACTTGGAGTCATCTCTAACAAGTTATACTACATTGTTGATTATGTTTTACAAACAACATTATGCCCTGTGGAGATGAGGCTTACCACTCATACTCCAACTGATCGCTAAGAAGCCGCATCAGTATCATACATAGGTCATTAAGAGAGCCGGATTCTCATGACCTTCACCTTCCTCAGTCAGTAAGAGGATCACTTGTAGGACATCTCGTGTCTCTACTACTATAGCTCACCAGGGTAAACTGGTCCTTCTCTATTCTAGAGTCACAGTGGCGTTCTGTACTCTCTTCGTCATCAGGAGGTTTCATGTTTACCTACCACTGATACGGATATCTGTGCTTTCTTCATCATCAGGAGGTTTCATGTTTACCTACCACTGATACGATATGGAAATATAGTGAAGGATGGATGGATTACACATCTACATCACTTTCCTACACTAGGATGTAAGGTTCTACACATCCATGTACCCCACATACTCAAAAGTATGTGCTCCAGGAGTCCCCTGAGGAAAACCTGTTTCACCATCACTTAATCTCTGACAATGATGGATCTATGATCAGGGCTCTACATTATGCTTGATTAGTTAGGTACATTTAGTATTCTTTAACAGCATACATTGTTCTTCAAACAATAACAGTAGCATAGCATCTATAAAAGAAGAATACTAAATGTAACAGGCCTAACTCATATCAATCATCATTTCTCATTATCCTCATCACAAGTCATCTCTAAGGCATGACCTTGATGGTATTCATGGCTCTCATAGCCCATTATCAGCATAGGATGCCACTGGCAAGGCATCAGATTACTTTACTTATTCATAAGGCTAACAACATGCCTTTAATGAATATAACATCAACATCCATACCTGGATATGATTACCTTCATATCAGAACCTGCATGTTTAATACATCTGATAAAGGTAATACAACAATAAGGAATGTACTTCCTACTCTTGTCATAAGAGTTAAATCTCTAATTCACATTAAATAGAGTTTAATACTCAAAAGCATGCCATTTCCCTTGAATTAGGGTTTACTATTCACATTACATGTCCTTACCCTTGAATTAGGGTTTACTATTCACATTACATGTCATCACCCTTGAATTAGGGTTTACTATTCACATCAAGGTGAATTAAACTCATAACATCATCATGTATGAGTAACATCTTCATTGATGCTCTTGGATTGGTTAAAGGTTCATCATTTATCATAATTAGGGTTTCTATGATCTCACACAGGTGGATCATACCCTAATTATGCTCATTCCTGTGCATTGGAGATGCTTTAATTGAGTTTCCACTTAAAAAGGGTACTTTCTCTCTCTAGAAGTACTTTCTCTCTCTAGAAGTACTTTCTCTCTCATCATAAGGTTAGGTGATGTCAACATCACCCTAGATCAGGTCAGATTAAGTCATCATAGGCTAACATGGCTAAAACATCATCATCATATGATTAGGGTTCGATCTGATCAAGGTATTACTCAATTTACCCTTTAGGGGTATTTTGGTAATTCACTACATTGATCATCATTATGGTCAAAACCTTAGTCCATTGACCCCTTAATATCCTAGGTTGTCATTAGGGTTGAATTAGGGCAACATTGGACCATTTATATCATCAATTGATTGAATGAAGTCAACCTTGAATCACATTGATTGATTTCAATTATCAACCTTCAATCGAATTGAGATCGTTTGAAAGTGTTGACCGTTTGCCCACTTTGACTTTCCAAGACTGTGAGCCCTCTTCTATCTTCAAGACCGCGAGCCTCCTTAGGCTTCAAGACCGCGAGGCCCTTCAAGTGGTTCAAGACCGCGAAGCCCTTCAAGTGGTTCAAGACCGCGAAGAGATGTTGACCGTTTGCCCACTTTGACCTCAGGACCGCGAGGCCCCTCGCGGTCTTGAGACCATGAGCCCCCTCACGGTCTTGAGACCGTGAGCCCTCTCATGACCTTGAGACCGCGAGCCTCCTCACGACCTTGAGACCGCGAGCTCACATGGTCTCAACCGCTTGGACCATCAACAAGATTCAAAGATACAACCAATAATGTCAACTCATGTTGAAGCCCTCAAAAGGTAAGAGCCATGTTGACCACTTATGGATTGGGTTAACTTAGATTATGATTGACCACTTGGTCATTCAATTGACCCTTAATGGTTGACCAATTAGGGTTGAAGTCGATTCAATTAGGGTCTATCAATGTTCACCCATCAACACTCAACAATGTGACTCAACACAAGGTTGAACCTTTCAATTGAGCTCCAATTGGCCCGAACTTGGCCCAAACGGTCTTGAGGTCATGTGGGTGGACCCCACATGGTCTTGAGACCGTTTGCCCAAGATTTCATCAAAGTCCAAGGTGATTTGATAGGGGTTGAACCATGATTGATCCACAAACAGAATTTTGGTTAAATTGACAACTTATTTGCAATTAGGTCCTCAATTGGTCAAATTACTTAACCCCAGACCTCCAAACGGTCTTGGTTGATTGCCCTCGCGGTCTTGAGACCGTTTGGATGACCCCCAAATGGTCTTGAGACCGTTTAGGTCAATCAACCCTAAAAACCCTAATTAGGTCACCATAATTTCGGTACTGATTTCATCTAGGGTTAGCCCTAGTATTCACCCTTCAACTCTTAGCCCGTTTGGAATTAGACCATCAGACTTGGTGAGTTGTTAATTAACATTATTTTGAACAGTAATCTCATACGGTGAATGCTTAGTCAACGACCTTACACGGTCTTGAGACCGTTTGCCCAAAAAGGCAATTTCAGACCGTTTGAAAATCAGGAATAAATTCAAATAAAGTTGTTACTTAAAAAGATCATATCTCCCGATTCCCTTGGAGTTAGCCTCCCAAA
This sequence comes from Alisma plantago-aquatica, assembly GCA_963693085.1. Classification (NCBI taxonomy): domain Eukaryota; kingdom Viridiplantae; phylum Streptophyta; class Magnoliopsida; order Alismatales; family Alismataceae; genus Alisma; species Alisma plantago-aquatica. The sequence goes on from OY856409.1 coordinate 511,965,463, forward strand.
TTTTGAGGGTAATTATCCTATATAATTAGGAACAGATTTCTTATACGGTCCACGGGGCCAAACGGTCTTGGAGACCGTTTTCCCTGTCGCGGTCTCGAGACCATTTGCTCACCTCGCGGTCTTGAGACCGAGAGAGCAAACTGGTGAGACCGTTTAAGGAAGTGAAAAGCGGTGGGTTTTTCTTGGAAATCACGCCTTCATCTCCTAGATCAAGAACAGTACGAATATCCCATGGATTTGCTTGCAAAATAGCAGGGAAAAGTAGGGAAACACTAAGAGCTATCATCAAAACGCATATAAAGATGCACATAAGTAAAGCATGGGTTTAGAGTTATAAAACCCGCCTAAAGCTTGCTTCTTGAGCTCCAAGATTTCACGCTCCAAGCTCTAATGGCGTCCTTCAGTTACCACAGCTTGGCCAAGGTGAAAACTCCAAGGAAGGTCAAGGAAAGATGGCTAGAAAGATAGGATTTCGAGAGTTAGCCATGAAGCTGACCTTGAATTCGAGTTCTAACCATGGAATTAGGCAAGAAGAGGGGTCCTAAACCTACCTTATTTCCCTTGGTCGTCCTCCTCAGCTCCAAGGCAGTCTTTGGTCGTCTTTTGTGAAATGAAACAGTAAGGGAACGAAGGGTAAGTTCCCTTGCAACTAAGGGAAGGAGAGCTTATATACATGGGGTAGGATTTTCAACATTAGTTCATAAGTTGTCCATAATTCCAACTAGGTCCCTCCTTCTTTTACTTGATCGTCCCTTCCTCTTTATTCTAAGGACAACCTTCTCTTAAGGTATTAGGAAAAGAAGGTAAAGGAGAGCAAGCTAAGAATGAGGTACATACATAAAGAGATATTACACATATACCCTGATTATTCAATCACAAGGCATATCTCATAACTTGATAATTCAATTGAGGTGACTTCCTCATCATTTCTTCTCTTAATGATGGCAAGAGTCTAAAAAGATACATTAGATGACATATTTCACAATTTGTATCCCTTAATTTGGGTAAATTGCATTTTACCCCAAACTAGGGTTTCAAGCACCGGGATTGCTTCCACAGCTGCACCTTGGTGCCCTAGCTTGGGAAATCCCTCAAACTTTACCAAAAAGATTCTCATGATGTCTCAACATCAGAGGAATATCTCAACATGTGCAAATTGCAAGCTAACCCTTTTAACTGGGTAAATTGCACATAGGTCCCTGTATATCAAAACAATGCTACAACTTTAAATAAAAAGGAGCAAATACTGAAATATATGTTTCTGAGAAACTTAATTACATGCTCAGAGTTAATCACAAAGATTTAATTACATATTTAGGCAAAACACCTAGGGTTGACTCATAACCCAGGTCAGGGATGTTACAAATTATCCACCCCATACAAGGATTTCGTCCCCGAAATCGATAAAACATACTACGAGAAAAGGGCAGGATACTTCCTTCTCATCTCATCCTCTAACTCCCAAGTGGCTTCTTCAATACCACGATGGTTCCAGAGGACTTTCACAAGACTTATATCTTTATTCTTTAACTTTTTAATTTGTTTATCAAGGATTGACACTGGTCCCTCCTCATAGGATATGTCATCATTCAATTCTACCTCCATAGGTTGTAGAACTGACTCGGTGTCTGGGTGACATTTCTTCAACATAGAAATGTGAAACACAGGATGTAACCTCTGTAATTCTGGGGGAAGCTCTAGTTTATATGCTACCTTTCCAATCCGTTCAATGATTGGATAAGGCCCCATATATCTAGGAGCTAACTTCCCTTTCCTTCCAAAACGAAGGACCCATTTCCAAGGTGAGACCTTAAGATACACTCTGTCTCCAACCTGGAACTCTAAGGGTCTATGACGTTTGTCAGCATAAGATTTATGCCTATCCTGAGCAGTCTTAATCTTATGTTGTATAACTTTAATCTTTTCTGTGGTTTGCTGCACCAGGTCAGGACCTAACAACTGGTGCTCACCAGTCTCAAACCAACACAAGGGTGATCTACAACGTCTACCATATAAGGCTTCATAAGGTGCCATATCAATACTATGCTGATAGCTATTGTTATAGGCAAACTCTATCAAGCTTAGGTGTAGATTCCAACTTCCGGTGAACTGGAGAACACATGCTCGCAACAGGTCTTCTAAGGTTTGTATGGTCCTTTCCGACTGTCCATCAGTCTGTGGATGAAAGGCCGTGCTAAACCTCAGCTTAGTGCCTAAGGCTTTGTGCAACTGTTCCCAAAAACGACTGGTAAACTGAGGACCTCTGTCAGAAACTATTGTGACAGGAACTCCGTGCAAACGCACTATCTCTTGAACATACAACTCTGATAACCTTTCAGCAGAATAGGTTGTTTTGACAGGTAAGAAATGTGTTGTCTTAGTCAACCTATCAACAATTACCCAAATGGAATCATGTCCTTTGCTTGTCCTGGGTAGGCCAACAACAAAGTCCATGGTCACATGGTCCCACTTCCACTGTGATATGGGTAAAGGTTGCATTGTTCCTGCAGGCTTCTGGTGTTCAGCTTTAACTTGCTGACACACGGGACACCTCAAAACAAACTCTGCAACGTCCTTTTTCATCCCAGGCCACCAATACAGACCCTTCAAATTCCGATACATCTTGGTGCTCCCTGGATGCATAGCATACATGGAAGAATGGGCTTCTTCCAGGACTAACTTCCTCAAGTTGTCCACATCCTGCACTATCATTCTTCCATTATAACAAGCTACTTGATCTTTTGAGTCATGAAAACCATCTTGCTTCTCATTTCCATACTCAGATCTTATATGTTGAACTGCAGCATCACCTAGCTGTGCCTCTTTAATCTGCTCCCTTAGGGTAGGTTTAATATGCATCTCAGCCAACAAACCGACTAGCAATGACACCTTCAACTGTACATTGTCTTGCCTTAAAGAGATAAGCATATCTCTTCTAGAGCATACTAAAGAGTTTAGTTGTGCTCTATTCATGGTTGATGTTGCTGATTTCCTACTCAAGGCATCTGCAACAACATTGGCCTTGCCTGGATGGTAATCAATTGTACAGTCGTGGTCCTTGATTAATTCCATCCAGCGACGTTGCCTCATGTTGAGCTCATGCTGAGAGAAGATATACTTAAGGTTTTTGTGGTCTGTGAAAATCTGGAATGTTTCTCCGTAGAGATAGTGCCTCCAGATCTTCAAAGAATGAACCACAGCAGCTAACTCCAGATCGTGTGTTGGATAATTCTCCTCGTGTTTCTTAAGCTGTCGGGAAGCAAAAGAAATCGCTTGTTTATCCTGCATCAACACACATCCTAGTCCGTTCTTGGAAGCATCACAGAAAACTACATATCATTTTCCTTGTTCAGGTAGCACTAGCACAGGTGCACTTGTCAACCTCTCCTTCAGCAACTAGAAAGATTGTTGACACTTATCACTCCAAGAAAAAGGAACATCTTTCCGGGTTAACTTGGTCAAAGGTAAAGCTATAGAACTAAAGTTCTTAATGAACCTTCGATAATCGCCAGCTAACCCCAAGAAACTTCAAATTTCCGTCGGTGTCTTTGGTTGTTCCCATTGTAGAACAGATTCTACCTTTGTAGGGTCAATACGAATTCCCGAGGCGGATATTACATGTCCAAGAAAAGATACCTCCAGTAGCCAGAACTCACATTTGCTAAACTTAGCGTACAGCTTATGTTCTCTTAGCAAGGTCAAAGCTTGGCGAAGATGCTGCTCATGCTGCTGAGCATCCTTACTATAAATCAGAATGTCATCTATGAAGAAGACAACACACTGATCAAGGAAAGGTCGAAAAACTCTATTCATGAGTTCCATAAATGCAGCTGGTGCATTGGTTAGTACAAACGACATAACCGTGAACTCATAGTGACCATATCTTGTCCTAAAGGCAGACTTGGATATGTCACTATCCTTAATACGGAGTTGGTGATATCCAGACCTCAAGTCTATCTTTGAAAAGACTGTTGCACCACGCAACTGGTCAAAGAGTTCATCAATCCTCGGCAGAGGATACTTATTCTTTATTGTTACTTTATTGAGTTGTCTGTAATCAATGCACAACCGCATTGACCCATCTTTCTTTTTAACAAACAAGACCGGAGCACCCCAAGGTGAAGTACTCGGTCGGATAAAACCTCTCTCAAGTAGCTCTTGAAGCTGTTTCTTGAGTTCTGCCATCTCGGCAGGCGCCATCCTATACGGAGTTTGAGCTATGGGTTTCGTATCTGGGATCAGATTAATTTCAAAATCAATCTCCCGAGGTGGTGGTATACCAGGAAGTTCTTCAGGAAACACATCTTCGAATTCCCTGACTATAGGAACTTCGGCAGGATTGGAACTTTCCTTGGTAACATCTACCACATGGGCTAAGAATGCATAACATCCTTGCCTCAACAGCTTATCAGCAACCATAGCTGACACAAGACAGGTGGGCAGAATCTTTCTTTCACCTTGAAAGATCCATGTGTTGCTTTCATCAGCAAACACAGCCAACTTGGACTCACAATCCAAGACAACTCTATACCTTTCTAAGGTATCCATCCCAAGGATTATATCAAATCCCTGCATATCAAGTGGTATAAGATCCACTTGAATGCGATGGTCAGAAAAGAAAAGGATGCAGGAAGAACATACCTCCTGCAAAACGGCAGACCCACTCAACAGAGTCTCTAACAACAAACTATCTGCTCTATGACTAACAGTCACATTGCAGTTACGAATCATTTCATGAGTGATGAAAGAGTGTGTAGCACCCGGATCAATCAGAACGGATGCAACACAGGATGTAGACATATCAGAATATAAAAATTTCATCTGACCTGCCACTACCCGTGGATTGACCACTGCCTCAGGTGGGTTCATAGCATAGAACCTCGCAGTCGCCTGGTGTTGAGGTGGTGCTGATGATCTAGCTTGAGACGCTTGTCCACGTCCTCGAGTTGCTCCTTGATGTTGTCTATTCTGAGATCCCTGTTGATTCTGTCTCGGGGTTTGTTGTGTCACACCGACAGGCCTAGAACGGCAATCCTTCATCAAGTGTCCCACCTTACCATAGTTGTAGCAACTCCTCTCCTGTTGTTGTGGTCTGGGTGGTCCAGTGACTGACTCAGATGCAGAACTGTGCGTCCCTTGAAGCGGTTGACTCCGTCCTCTACCTCTGCTTGGTGTCCATTGAGTTTGAAAACTCGATCTGGGTGGTGGGGGGTTAGGTGCAGAGAATCTAGGTTTCTTGGAATCCCTAGATGAAGAACCCTGGAACTGTGGATATCTTTTATGGGTTTGTCTTTTCTCAACCACAGATCTCTCTATCCTTCGGACTGACTCAATGAAGGTAGAGAATCTCTCTCTGTTTTCTAAGGCAGACACAGGGGTTGACATATCAGAATTCAAACCCTTTTCGAATCTTCTGATTCTTTCCTCGTCCGTAGCAGCCATGTGCGGACAGAACCGCAACAACTCCATGAACTTAGCTTCATACTCACTAATGTTCATCATACCCTGCCTTAGTTTCTCAAACTGAGAGATCTTCTCATCTAGGAAGGTCTTTGGAAAATATCTATTGATAAATTCCCGACGAAACTCTTCCCATGAGAACTCTACTCCAGGTCTCTTCTGCTCTTCCATGTTCCACCAGTGACCAGCACTGCCTTTGAGAAGATAGAAAGCATGTCTAACCTTCTCAGCTTCCGGAATCATAAGAATCCTGAAAGCCTTCTCCAACTCTGTCAACCATAAGTCAGCATCTGCAGGGTCGGCAGTTCCGAAGTACTCAGTAGCTCCGCCACGACGAAGTCGTTCGAATGTCTTACCAATACCTTGTGCTTCAGACTGGACAGGTGCCCTAGGTGTAGGAATGGGCATCCTATCGGTTATATGTGTCATGGTAGTCATGAACTGCCCGAACATCGTCTGTACAGCTGGATCACTCATGTCAGCTGGGTCGAACTGGGGTGGCTCTCTTGGCGACTCAGGTGCAGGTTGTTCTATTCTCGGAACTCTTGCACTGCCTCGAGGTGCACTAGCACTACTCTCTGCCACGTGCTCATCACGATGTTCTGACATTCTTATGTATCTTCTTCTCCTGAGGAGCAGAAGATTCTATTAGATGAGGAAGGAGTACTAAAGGTAGACTCGACATCCTAAGTCCTATGCCTCTGTAGACTCAACTGAACCTGGAGCTCTGATACCACTAGTTGTGGGCTCTGATACCACTAGTTGCGGGCTCTGATCTCCAAACCATGATATAAACACGATTAAAACTTAGCGGAAGCGAATCGGTAATCAGCGGAAGGCAAAAATCACGGGAAATTAAAACTTTTCATGACAAGAGCTTGAATCCATAAAATCTTCTTTCATAAAGGGAGATAAACTGTTTACATCTCAGGATAATTACTTCTTGAGTAATTATATACATCAAGATACAAAATCTCAAGATCACTATACAAAAGACTCCAAGACCTGAGAGTACAGAGGACACATAGGACTGACTCTAACTACACCATATGGCAGGACAATCTCCACCTGAGATTACTGCTGCCCCTGATGCTGCTGCTGAGACTGATCACATGTAGGTTGGTTCCTTCGTCTTCGACGTCCACCTAAAAAGTTGAAGCCTACGGGGTGAGACAATTATACATAATTGTCCCAGCGAGAGTTATAACTCTTCGCCAGAAGCTTTATTATAACATCAAAGAATATCTTAAATAGTAAAGCCTTCAAAGCATTCTGTAACAGTTGCAGGTATAACAAGATCTCTATAATTTAGGAGATGTGGAGAATATAAACATTATTGTAAGGTAACATCAATCAACGAACTTGGAGTCATCTCTAACAAGTTATACTACATTGTTGATTATGTTTTACAAACAACATTATGCCCTGTGGAGATGAGGCTTACCACTCATACTCCAACTGATCGCTGAGAAGCCGCATCAGTATCATACATAGGTCATTAAGAGAGCCGGATTCTCATGACCTTCACCTTCCTCAGTCAGTAAGAGGATCACTTGTAGGACATCTCGTGTCTCTACTACTATAGCTCACCAGGGTAAACTGGTCCTTCTCTATTCTAGAGTCACAGTGGCGTTCTGTACTCTCTTCGTCATCAGGAGGTTTCATGTTTACCTACCACTGATACGGATATCTGTGCTTTCTTCATCATCAGGAGGTTTCATGTTTACCTACCACTGATACGATATGGAAATATAGTGAAGGATGGATGGATTACACATCTACATCACTTTCCTACACTAGGATGTAAGGTTCTACACATCCATGTACCCCACATACTCAAAAGTATGTGCTCCAGGAGTCCCCTGAGGAAAACCTGTTTCACCATCACTTAATCTCTGACAATGATGGATCTATGATCAGGGCTCTACATTATGCTTGATTAGTTAGGTACATTCAGTATTCTTTAACAGCATACATTGTTCTTCAAACAATAACAGTAGCATAGCAGCTATAAAAGAAGAATACTAAATGTAACAGGCCTAACTCATATCAATCATCATTTCTCATTATCCTCATCACAAGTCATCTCTAAGGCATGACCTTGATGGTATTCATGGCTCTCATAGCCCATTATCAGCATAGGATGCCACTGGCAAGGCATCAGATTACTTTACTTATTCATAAGGCTAACAACATGCCTTTAATGAATATAACATCAACATCCATACCTGGATATGATTACCTTCATATCAGAAACTGCATGTTTAATACATCTGATAAAGGTAATACAACAATAAGGAATGTACTTCCTACTCTTGTCATAAGAGTTAAATCTCTAATTCACATCAAATAGAGTTTAATACTCAAAAGCATGCCATTTCCCTTGAATTAGGGTTTACTATTCACATTACATGTCCTTACCCTTGAATTAGGGTTTACTATTCACATTACATGTCATCACCCTTGAATTAGGGTTTACTATTCACATCAAGGTGAATTAAACTCATAACATCATCATGTATGAGTAACATCTTCATTGATGCTCTTGGATTGGTTAAAGGTTCATCATTTATCATAATTAGGGTTTCTATGATCTCACACAGGTGGATCATACCCTAATTATGCTCATTCCTGTGCATTGGAGATGCTTTAATTGAGTTTCCACTTAAAAAGGGTACTTTCTCTCTCTAGAAGTACTTTCTCTCTCTAGAAGTACTTTCTCTCTCATCATAAGGTTAGGTGATGTCAACATCACCCTAGATCAGGTCGGATTAAGTCATCATAGGCTAACATGGCTAAAACATCATCATCATATGATTAGGGTTCGATCTGATCAAGGTATTACTCAATTTACCCTTTAGGGGTATTTTGGTAATTCACCACATTGATCATCATTATGGTCAAAACCTTAGTCCATTGACCCCTTAATATCCTAGGTTGTCATTAGGGTTGAATTAGGGCAACATTGGACCATTTATATCATCAATTGATTGAATGAAATCAACCTTGAATCACATTGATTGATTTCAATTATCAACCTTCAATCGAATTGAGATTGTTTGAAAGTGTTGACCGTTTGCCCACTTTGACTTTCCAAGACCGTGAGACCTCTTCTATCTTCAAGACCGCGAGCCTCCTTAGGCTTCAAGACCGTGAGGCCCTTCAAGTGGTTCAAGACCGCGAAGCCCTTCAAGTGGTTCAAGACCGCGAAGAGATGTTGACTGTTTGCCCACTTTGACCTCAGGACCGCGAGGCCCCTCGCAGTCTTGAGACCGTGAGCCCCCTCACGGTCTTGATACCGTGAGCCCTCTCATTACCTTGAGACCGCGAGCCTCCTCACGACCTTGAGACCGCGAGCTCACATGGTCTCAACCGCTTGGACCATCAACAAGATTCAAAGATACAACCAATAATGTCAACTCACGTTGAAGCCCTCAAAAGGTCAGAGCCATGTTGACCACTTATGGATTGGGTTAAATTAGATTATGCTTGACCACTTGATCATTCAATTGACCCTTAATGGTTGACCAATTAGGGTTGAAGTCGATTCAATTAGGGTCTATCAATGTTCACCCATCAACACTCAACAATGTGACTCAACACAAGGTTGAGCCTTTCAATTGAGCTCCAATTGGGCCCAAACTTGGCCCAAACAGTCTTGAGGTCATGTGGGTGGACCCCACATGGTCTTGAGACCGTTTTCCCAAGATTTCATCAAAGTCCAAGGTGATTTGATAGGGGTTGAACCATGATTGATCCACAAACAGAATTTTGGTTAAATTGACAACTTATTTGCAATTAGGTCCTCAATTGGTCAAATTACTTAACCCCAGACCTCCAAACGGTCTTGGTTGATTGCCCTCGCGGTCTTGAGACCGTTTGGATGACCCCCAAATGGTCTTGAGACCGTTTAGGTCAATCAACCCTAAAAACCCTAATTAGGTCACCATAATTTCGGCACTGATTTCATCTAGGGTTAGCCCTAGTATTCACCCTTCAACTCTTAGCCCGTTTGGAATTAGACCATCAGACTTGGTGAGTTGTTAATTAACATTATTTTGAACAGTAATCTCATACGGTCAACGCTTAGTCAACGACCTTACACGGTCTTGAGACCGTTTGCCCAAAAAGGCAATTTCAGACCGTTTGAAAATCAGGAATAAATTCAAATAAAGTTGTTACTTAAAAAGGTCATATCTCCCGATTCCCTTGGAGTTAGCCTCCCAAATTTTGAGGGTAATTATCCTATATAATTAGGAACAGATTTCTTATACGGTCCACGCTCGGTCAATGGGGCCAAACGGTCTTGAAGACCGTTTGCCCTGTCGCGGTCTCGAGACCGTTTGCTCACCTCGCGGTCTTGAGACCGAGAGAGCAAACTGGTGAGACCGTTTAAGGAAGTGAAAAGCGGTGGGTTTTTCTTGGAAATCACGCCTTCATCTCCTAGCTCAAGAACAGTACGAATATCCCATGGATTTGCTTGCAAAATAGCAGGGAAAAGTAGGGAAACACTAAGAGCTATCATCAAAACGCATATAAAGATGCACATAAGTAAAGCATGGGTTTAGAGTTATAAAACCCGCCTAAAGCTTGCTTCTTGAGCTCCAAGCTTTCAAGATCCAAGCTCTAATGGCGTCCTTGAGTTCCCACAGGTTGGCCAAGGTGAAAACTCCAAGGAAGGTCAAGGAAAGATGGCTAGAAAGATAGGATTTCGAGAGTTAGCCATGAAGCTGACCTTGAATTCGAGTTCTAACCATGGAATTAGGCAAGAAGAGGGGTCCTAAACCTACCTTGTTTCCCTTGGTCGTCCTCCTCAACTCCAAGGAAGTCTTTGGTCATCTTTGGTGAAATGAAACAGTAAGGGAACGAAGGGTAAGTTCCCTTGCAACTAAGGGAAGGAGAGCTTATATACATGGGGTAGGATTTTCAACATTAGTTCATAAGTTGTCCATAATTCCAACTAGGTCCCTCCTTCTTTTACTTGATCGTCCCTTCCTATTTATTCTAAGGACAACCTTTTCTTAAGGTATTAGGAAAAGAAGGTAAAGGAGAGCAAGCTAAGAATGAGGTACATACATAAAGAGATATTACACATATACCCTGATTATTCAATCACAAGGCATATCTCATAACTTGATAATTCAATTGAGGTGACTTCCTCATCATTTCTTCTCTTAATGATGGCAAGAGTCTAAAAAGATACATTAGATGACATATTTCACAATTTGTATCCCTTAATTTGGGTAAATTGCATTTTACCCCAAACTAGGGTTTCAAGCACCGGGATTGCTTCCACAGCTGCACCTTGGTGCCCTAGCTTGGGAAATCCCTCAAACTTTACCAAAAAGATTCTCATGATGTCTCAACATAAGAGGAACATCTCAACATGTGCAAATTGCAAGCTAACCCTTTTAACTGGGTAAATTGCACATAGGTCCTTGTATATCAAAACAATGCTACAACTTTAAATAAAAAGGAGCAAATACTGAAATATACGTTTCTGAGAAACTTAATTACATGCTCAGAGTTAATCACAAAGATTTAATTACATATTTAGGCAAAACACCTAGGGTTGACTCATAACCCAGGTCAGGGATGTTACAGAGGTCATCTGAGTGGAGGTTGCCATGCCGGCTAGTGGAAGGGGTGGTGGCGGCGGCGCCTAGGGGTGCCTTGATCCCGAATCCATCGAAGCAACGGGGTGGGTGCTTAGAGGGAAGGTCAACCATGTCGGATAGTAGTCAGTCCTTCCATGATGACTATTGGCATTGTTCCAGCGGCGGATGGCTAGGTCCTCCCCTCCCATATCCCTTCCTCCATCTCGGATTTCAGGCGGTGCCTACGGGAGGTGCAGGAGAGATGGAACCAGGTGGGTTCGTTGGAGACCAACCTGGGGGATTTGGGGGAGAATCCTGTCGTTGAGCCTGGTGGTGGCGAGGGTGGATTTGGCCCTGAATCTGTAGTGGAGAAGCATGAGGTGGATGTAGCACCTACCCAACCCATTCTAGACTCTGCTGCTTTCGACTCGGGTTTGGATGAACTTTTCAGTATGAATGCCCACCAGGTGTTCGAGACTATGCCCATGGATTCTAATGTTGCTAATGTTGTGCTGCCTGCTCCAGGTGGGTGTGGGGATTCCGAGGGCAAGTTCATTTGGGTCGGCACCCTTCACGTCCCCTTGACGGCGTCAACCTCGGAGGCTGACTCAAAGCATGTGAACAAGGTGTTTGATGGTCGGATGGGTCATCATGTTCCTAGATGTGTGTGCCTACGGTGCTTGCAACGAGGGCATCGGTAGAGCCAATGCTCAACTGAGGTTGCATGCTTTCGGTGTCGGGCTCCAGGCCACTTGGCATGAGATTGTGGGGCAAGAATGCAGATCCAGAGGCGGCCCTCTTCTCGGCGCGATCGGTGTTTCTGATGTCTTCAGCGAGGACACTGGATGCACCAATGCACTTCCCTGACGACATGCTTCTGTTGCAGGAGTCCTGGTCACATGGTGAGGGATTTCAAGGGTCATTTGGTTGCACGGATTCAACATATTGAGGTTGAGATCCTATCAACAATGGAGTCTACTACATCCAGTAGGGTGACTAGTGGTGACAGGGCCAGCTTCGTGATGAGATGGGTGCATGACTCTGTCGGTGCATGCCGGCGTCTGAGGCGACGATGCCTTGGGGATTTCTTGGGACCTCAGTGGGGTGATTCATACTCAGGTTCGTGGCCTAGGATGTTTGATGGACACTCTGATCACTCATCCATTGAAGTAGTACCAGATTTTCATGGACATGCGAGCGAGGCTGATTACAATTATGGTGACTAGGTAGGTTACTAAGTCGCAGACCTGAGAGGCAAGATAGGTGGAGGTTGACTCCATAGTTGGCTCGCGATGATATCTGAATGAGGTGATGGTGTGTATTGTGAGGATGATCCTTGATGTTTGGATTCATTGCTGGTGTTGTTTTTCTGATGTAAACTCTCCTGATGATAGTTTTTGGACTACGTGAGGTGTAGGATGAATAAGATTGACCTCAATTGCCGGAAGAAAAAAAAGTTAGTGTACATGTTCATAGACTTGTATTGTTTCCTTTTTAATATGTAATTATAATATGTAATAAATCATGTTGTAGTAATATCTCATATTGAATGTTGAACATGTTTATGGTGTATGCATCTAGTTGATTATTTATGTATTGTGCATTAAGTATTCTGTTGTGTGCACTCTGATATGTTTTGTAGTTTGTGTCTTCAATCTTTCTAGTTCTTGATAGCAAGCTTGTCGTCGCTCTTCTATAATGACAACTATTGAGTTGAGAGTTCATAGGGTTGGTGCGGTTAGGGACGATTGACGACTGGCTTGACCATGCAATTAAATTGGATACTAATACACTTTTGCACCTTGGTCTTGTTTGTTTTGATATTTATATTTCATAAGTTACCCATAAATTTACACTATTATTTTCACCATATGTTTAATTTGTAATAATCTAAATTATAAAAATAACAACTCGTCTATTTATGGTTCTAAAATGGCTGATAAATTTACTCTCCTAATTAATATATATATAATTATCAAAGAAGCAAAATTGCAATTTTGTGAGTCCAATGCCATTGGTCATATTTGGGTTCAACAATTCAATTCTAAGTCTAGTGATATGACTAGCTCAAGATAAGGAAAATTTGCATATTGGTGCTCGAATTCCAAGATAACTTGATGAAGTACAATTATGAATGAGAATTTAGCAAAAGAGATTTACAATTAGAGTGGATTATGTATGATAGCCCAAAATTAAAAATTAGTACCAAAAGTTGGTATGTCGCAGTTGTTGTTTGGGAATTAATTGTATATGAGTTATAGTATGGTAATTATTTTTTTTCTAAAAAAATATTATTTGATTTTTTTTCTTTGTAATTGCTAGGACAAAAGGGAAGATATTTTTGGAATGTAACTCTGGGACACCCTAAACCTTGATAAGCTTTAATCACACTTTTTTTTGGAAAAGCTATTAGACTTTCTATTTATGTTTCTCTCCTCTTGAATGGAATAATACATTACAACTATAATTAGTAGCATGCAAACGAAAAGAGATGGTACTACTATCTTAACAACTACAATTGTGAAAGCCCACTATACTTGGTGGGTGATGATAGCAATAGTCAGCAAGGTTGGTTTTGAGGTGCATAGAAAATTTGTCAGTATTGGTTTTCAATGATCATGCCTATGTACTTGCTGGTGAAATTTCACTCTCAAGGGAGTAACATTATGGTCCTCATTCTCCATGCACCCAACAGTGTAGCCCCTACTGCATTAAAGCAGACTAATTCCAGCGTGATCATCCTCCAACCTTTTCTCCACACCATGCCAATACCCATATAAATGATCAATGTCTTGCTTCCAATATTGGCTTATACTTCAATATATTATCCCATATACCTTTCCAATCTCCTCTACTTTTTATATCCATCATAGACATACATGTAGCCATTTGATATACAATTTCTTCTAGTATTGATTTCACCCATTTTGCCTCAAGTGGTAGTTAGTGGTTGAGGTTCATATGTTCGGTCATTAAGCACCTTGATTTTTTGTAATGTTTTACTAATACCCTCTTATGGCACTTCTTTGTGCTTGACCTTTTGTGCAGCTTGTGTCATCATCTTATCAAATACCCAACAGTTGTGGTTATGCCAAATAAATGAACAATCTAAAAAGAATTTCCTTTGATGGTCTACTTCTATGTTTGAATCATCATTTATCCATCCATCTAGAGGTCTATATGGAACATGATGGATTGCCACACGAGGGTGTGCATTCAATCAATAGTAAAAATGTAAATTACACACATGATGCCTACAATAGAATGGGTCAATAGTAGCATACTTGAAGGTTGTCTTCATATGAAGCCAACACAATTCAACACAAACCAAATCCAATTAATCACACAATTTAACCATTAAAATGGTTGGTTTTGATTAAATCCTAAAATAAACTAAGGTTGTCACTATATATGTCTGAAGAGATAAATGAAAAACAATTGAATATGGGTCCAAGACACCTATTCATCAGGTGATGAGCATTCATACAAATTTGATGTTATTACTTATTTTCCATGTCCACACTAATGAATTCACCGTATTAACCACCTAGGTTCTAGACACTATCTTCCTACTAATAACCTAGCATAAGATAGTAAATTTTCCAACATTTCTCTAAAGAGAAACATATATTCACCTTCATTAGATCTTGATAATGATATTTAGTTTGTTGTATAGTCAAATAATACACAAACTCTAGCCCTATTTATGCAATGATGACTTGTTAGGGTACAATATCAAATGACCCCTATATTTTCATAATATGTTCCCTTACTTAGTAACTGATACATGAATGAATTATAGAGTTCCTATCAAATTTTTGAAGTAACTCATTTTTATAAGTACATATTCATTATTTATCCTTAGTACCTAATAGTATAGAGCATACATTTCCCTAACTCAAATGTAAGAAATAAATGGTTATTTGCATTATGCATGCTCAAATTAGCTAAACCATCAAGTTTATATAACCCTATCTTTGTTAAATGATAATAGGAAGGAGGGTTAAGTGAACATATACTATTCACCTATTTAATAAGTCGTGTAAAATCGATTCACCTAGTTTTAGCAAAGTCACATAATATATGAGATGTCACACATCATCCTTTGGTATCATTTATGTTGTTGACTCTTTGATTCACTGAATCATAATCTAAGGGCAAGGACCACATCTCCTACGTCACACATTCTTTGTGCTAGGGAGAAACATTCTCGGTTACCTCCCTTGACCTCAATCTCCCTCCCTCCTTGACATTTTCCCCTTTTCACCCCACCACCAGCTTCACAAAGTCTTTTCTTGTCCAAACAATCCTAACTCTAGCATTGCCTTCACTCCTAATGAAAATGTCCAAATTCTCCTCCTACTCTATTTGATGCAGTTGCCACCCCACTTGACCATGCTATGTCGCACTGACTCTGAGTGACCCACGAAGCTCCCCAACACTTGAATGAGTCCTATGTTCCTGATTTTGACAGAGTCAAGCCAAATAACAACTAATGATTTGATCTTCTTTGAAAAATACAACAACCCCATTCCAGTACCATCGTGTACCTCACCTTAATTATTCATGTGGTAAGCTTCCTTTCCCCTTCATCATTGTTTCCATGTAGTTTGAGATAGTGACTTGTAGCCCAACTAGTAGCCCAACCCTGAGCTTTAGGACCTCTAACATTAAGGTGGTTGGACCTCTTCAGTGATCATTGCATTACAAAAACAATGTCAAATCTCTCAATACATTTAGCTGAAATTTTGATGCCCCTATATTTCCCCTTACCATGCTCTTATTCCCTATTTTGAGATCCAAGTATTTGTTTCCTGCATATCATAGTGATGTTTTAGGTTGTTAAGGGACAACGTACACTGGTGTTTGTGTCTTCAACTTCATATTCTCCTCAAAGAGTCTTTGGGATGTATGTTTGAGTGTAGTTTTTCTCACTTCATGGCTCTATGATTTCCCCAGTAGTGTCCTCTCTTTGTGGTTCTACAATTTCCCCAACTTCCCAACCATGGAAGTGAATTGGTTCTTACAGCCCTGATCACCATAGGCTCAGTTCAAGGGCTCTCCAATGAATGTCAATTCACTATGTTTTTTTTTGTGGAGATCAGAGTCTAGTTTTTATTCATCCTGTACTCTGGAACAGGCCAAATTAAGGGGAGTTTCACATTGAGTACATCGGGTTGCCACGAGGGCCTATCATTATGAATAGAATAGGGAGTGTGAGAAAGTAAAGAGGTTTCTGCAAGCTTGTCAGCAACTTGGTTCAACTCTCTAGCAATGTACATCACCGAGAGATGGTTTAGAGCTGCTTGGGTGACATGAAATTTTCTCCAAACCTGTTGAAGTTTCGGTGAGGCGCATTTTGTCTGATTAACCAGCTCCACCGATGAACTGGAGTCAGATAGAATCACAGAATTCAGCATTTGCCGTTCTTTACAGACTGAAGTGGCGATAGTAATTGCTAGTAATTTAGCATGGAGGGGTGAGGAAGCGTGCAGTGGTATCCCCTCTCCAGAAACAAAGTTGCCATGGCCATCTAAGATATGGATGCCAACATCGGCATTCCCTGTATCCTCTCTGAAAGCAGCGTCAATGAGGAGCACAAAGTCCACCCTGCCTGGTTGAATGATATGCTTCGTGACTGACTTAGCTGTGTTGGGGGTGGTAGTCAAGGCGTGGATGATAGATTTAGATCTTTCCTAAATGAAAGCGGCTTGGGATTGACTGTTAGGAACTTGATGGTCATGGACTTGTTTGTTCCTGATGTTCCAAATGTGCCAGCATGTAGTACGGTGCAGGACTGCATCATCCTGGGAGGTATGAGGAGGTGCGATGACCCATTCTATCCACTCATCTTTGAAGATGAAGAAGATACTCACAGAGACGTCCAGCTTCCTCCAGATTGCTGCACTTGTCGAGAACTCCCTGAGGCAATGCAGGAGAGTTTCATCGTGATTGTTATAGATAGGACAGAGGGTGTCGACGTCAAGGTGTCTTCTCTTCTTCTCAATGTTTGTCAAGAGGGCCCGATGTTGAAGAAGCCACGCAAAGAATTTAATGTGTTCTGGGACTTTCAATTTCCAAAGATGGTTCCAGGTTGCCTGTGTATGGTCGGCGTTATGGTTTCAGATCCAATTGTATGCTGCCTTGGCAGTGAGGTTTCCTAGTGCGTCTCGGGGCCAGACCCAGCAGTCTGGCTGGGAGTCACCTGTAGGAGGCAGGATGTACTGGATAATGTTATTGGCTGTAGCTGGAAGAAAGGCTTTGATGAAGGAAAAATCCCATTCTCCATTGTCGAGACGTAGTGAGTTAACTTTGAGGTCAGTTAGCTCCTGAGGAATAGGCCATGTCAGATCAAGCTTCGAGATAGAGGTGCCATTGAGCCAGCTATCCGCACATACATTAGTTTCTGAACCAAAATTGATAGTCTTATGACATTCATCAGTAACAGACTTCAAGTTCCGCTTAATGAAGCTCCAAGCTGAGGAGCACGGTTTGTTTACTGCATGTGAGTTACGGATATATTTCTCCAGCATAGTGCGCACCCAAAGGGACGGGTGGTTATTTAGAAAAAGCCACACATTTTTCAGCATGAGGGCGTTATTTTGGTCTCTTGCATTCTTGATGCCTAAACCTCCTGCAGATTTCAGTGTGGTAACCTTCCCCCAAGATACCAGGGAGAGTTTCTTCTTGTCTCTCCCGCCTAGCCATATGAAGTCCTTAATGTGCTTGTTGTTTTCATCACACATTGAAGGAGAGAGCTTCACTGTCTGCATAGTATAAGATGGGATAGCTTGTAGAGTGGCTTTGGCTAGGGTCACTCTGCCTGCTATAGAGAGATGACGGGCTACCCAACTTGTCATCTGCTCCCGGATGGTTGTGGCGATATGCTGGTGCGTGCTTTTGTTGACACGATGATGAAGAATAGGAACGTTGAGGTATCTACCCAGGTCATTTGTGCACCGAATGCCAATTACCTCGCTGAAAGCTCGCTTGTCTTCTCTTGTTGCATTAGCTGAAAAGAAGCAGCGAGATTTGTCATTTGAGATGGATTTCCCAGAAATAGAGCTGAATTTGTGGAGGATGTCGAGGATGGTGTGAGCTTGTTGCTGGTCAGCTTCTTCCATTAGAAGGATATCATCTGCAAAGAATATATGCGACAGGGGGGTTCCATGTTGAGTTAATCTGATAGGCTTCCAGTGGTTGTTGTTGACGGCTTCATTAATTGCCTGGGATAGTCTTTCCATACATAGAACAAAGACGTATGGACTGAGGGGGTCGCCTTGCCTAACCCCTCTGATAGCTTTAAACGGTGGAAGCAGAGTACCTTCCCATAGAATGGAGGTCTTCCCCGAGGTGATGATGTCCATGATAAGAGAGACAGTGATGGAAGGGATGTTGGTCTTCATGAGGGTGTCATGTATGAAGTGCCAATCCATACGGTCGAAGGCTTTAGAAAGGTCTAATTTGATGCTAACCCATTTTTTGCCACTTTTCTTGAGCTTCATAGAGTGTATAACTTCCTGAACCAGCAGAATATTATCACATATACTTCGACCAGGAATGAAGCTAGACTGATTACTAGAAATCCAGTCCGAGAGATAGGGCTTGATATGTTCCACAAGAATTTTTGAGATGAGTTTGAAGCATGAGTTGTTTAAGGAGATAGGCCTTAGGTCCGAGCAGCGTTGGGGTTGCTTAGTTTTCGGGATGAGAATCATGTGTGAATTAGCCAGCTCATCATCAACTTTTCCAGTGTTAAAGGCCTGCTGCACCGTAAGCAGAATGGAGGGGGCAATGCACAACCATTGAGATTGTATGAACTCATTGTGAACTCTGTTCGGTCCAGCCGCTTTTGAGGGCGACATGAGAAACGCCACCCTGCTGACTTCTGCGTGCCCGGGCAGTCGAGCTATAAAATTTTAAGCTTGAGGAGATAGAGCTTTGAAGGTGCCAATATAGGAAGAGATTTGTTCAGAACCAGCAGTCTGCACATCACGATGTGCCATAAGAAGAACGGAATGATTTAGGATGAGCCGTTGAACGGCTCCCTTGTCTTCGACCCAATCGCCGGAACTGTCGCGCAGCCTACTAATTTTTATGGCGTGACGGCGGGTTTTAACATAGGAGTGGAAGTATTTGCTATTGCCATCACCACATTTCAACCAATTGATATGAGCTTTTTGCTGCCAGTCTAATTCCTCAATGAGAAGAATTTTAGTGTGTTGTTCTTGTAAGCTAACAGAAAGAAGATCATTGTCAGTACACGGGAAAATACTGTCCCTTACCTAGCATCGGGATAGCTTAGATACAATGGCCCTTTTAAGACTTTGCTTCTTATTGTTGTTTTTCTTCTCCCACTTTAGAACTAGTGGCGAGAAGTTGGATAACGCTTCAGTGAATGATTTAGACTTGTCCCAAAGGGGCATCATGGAGTGACAGAATTCATTGTTGATTGTCCAACTAGCTTTGGTACGAAAGATTGCTGGACCTACTTTAGTTGTCTTAGAGGAAGAAATCAGGATGGGGTTGTGGTCGGAGTGGAGGCGAGGCAAGACAGAAACCTGGAAGCCTTCAACAGACGAAGTCCACTTATCATTAGAAACAACTATGTCGAGTCTTTCTAAGAGGCGCTGGCGTTTAAAGGTGTAGAAATGATCGGACATGTTAACCTCAGCTAGTCCAGTGCTTTGTAAGGTTGAGTTGAATAAACGGTTGTTATGACGATCAAAGTGCTTTCCTCCATGCTTCTCAGTAATGTCCAGCATAGTATTAAAATCGCCAAGAACAACCCAGGCGCCATTGATAGTTTTGGAAATATCCACAAGACGGGTCCAGAGATGCTTCCTTTTAGCAGGGGAAGGGCTACCATACACGAAGGTAGCACACCAATCATGATTTATTATGTGATTGTAGAGAATGTCGACATGGCATCTAGCATCATCCCACAGGATCCAAATGCCCCCAGAAAAACCAAGTGCTTCCACTCGATGAGAAGAAGGGAATCCAGTTTTTCCAACTACGTTATCAGCAGACGTACCACTACATCTAGTTTCTAACAAAACCAAGATGGATAATTTGTATTGCTGTTTGTATTCCTTCAAAAGACGTATTTTATCCTTGGAGCAAGCTCCTTGGATATTCCAACAGATGATGCTAACCATTAAAGGAGGGGGTGAGGGAGAGCGGGGGGTTACTGGGCAGCAGTGAGGGCGCCTCTAGCCGGGCCATCCTCCACTCCTTCAGTAACTCCAGTTGACTCCTCTGGGCTTGGATCCACGACCTCCAGTAAGGTGTTGCTTAGCGTCGGTGAACTGTAGGTTACCGACACATTCTGCAATCTTTCCTTTCTTGTGTTCTCTTCCTGGGCTAACCATCACATTATGATAGATAACCTTCATGTTTCTTAGGCTAACACCACCATTAGAAGAGGAGGTGTTCCCCCAATTGAAGTTGTTTTGTGGCTGCGGCACATCTCCAGGTGGATTGGATCCGCCAAAGCGGAATATTTCACCGTTATTGGGGACTGTATTCCTGCCTTCCGACACCTGGTCATCAATTAAAATGACTGCCGTGTTGGATTGGTTGGCCGGAATAGGCTTAGTAGCGCCTTGAGTCTGCGATGTCTGTTGCGGTGGCAGTTTGGGGGGGGTTCTTTTTGTTCTTCTTACTGACTATTGTTGTCCAGTCAGAATCTTCGCTAGTAGGGGCTTTGTTGCCTGACTCTGTGGGAGTAGCTTCCGGCTGGGGATCAGTCCTCTGCATTGTTTCTTGTAGGGGTATAACACCCTGGCTTGGAGCAGGCTTCTTAGTTGGTTGTAGGCGCACCGGCTTGGGGGCGTGTATGGCTTCAGTATACGTGCATGGACCACAAAGGTCGACTGCAGTAGATGAGGAGGCCTCGTTGGGGACAAAGGGTTGCATGAAGGTACACACCTTGTCATCGTGACCTAGTCTTCCGCAACACAAACAGACTATAGGGAGATTCTCATATTCCAACTTGTAGTGATGTCCATTGAGAAAGATAACAGGTAGCAGAGGTTTTTTAGTGTCTACTTCAATAGCAAGTCGAGCGAACTTGCCCCGATCGCCAGCCGTTGTTTTTGCGTCTATCTTGATCGTTTTTCCAACCAAGTCACCGATGTAAGAGAGCAGCATGTTTTGGTAGAGATAGACAGGAAGGTCCTTCACACGGAGCCACACCACTAGTTTGCAAGGGATTGGTTCTGATGGTCTGAAGTCTGGTGACCAAGATTGCACTGACAGATAGTTGCCAAATACAGTCCATGGGCCTCCGGTCATTGCCTTAATGAAATCCTTTTTGTTTGCCAACTGCACAATATAATACCCCATCTCTAGATCAATCGCTCTGAAGGAGTCTGTGGGATCCCAGAGGATGGACAGGCGGTTGACAAGAGTTTGGAAGCCGATGTTTCCACTGATTAACTTGACGATGATTGCATAGCGCCACGGCTCAAGCAGAGGAGGGAGCGATGCAGGGTTGATGGTGAGGGCAGGAAGGGCTCCACTACAATTGATGTGAATGTCGTCTGAAGAGAGAGCATCAGGCGAGACAGTCTTGAGCAGGTCTGCTACCTTGCGATCGGTCGTAGCGTCTTTGTAAGAATGTCCGCTTGGTGTTTCTGAAGTGTTACTTCCGACTGCATTGGTGATCTGGACATCGGCATCTTCGTCCGGACGCGAGGGCTTCTCCCCCGATTGGGTGGAAAAGGAACCCCAGCCTCCGTTTCCTCTTCCAGCGCTTCTTCCACCCCGGCCACGGCCGCCGCCACCTAACCCTAGGCGATCGCTCATGCCGATTGACCGATTGACCGATATTTACAATTCAGTATGTTTTTAGTTGCATTTTAGATTTAGTTTTGCACATTTTTCTTATATTTTACTTAATATTTCACTTTTTCTATATATTCAATAGTTTATGCAATTTATTAGGTATTTAATATATTTTTGGTGTTTTATTTGTAGGTTGATGCAAGAAGAAAAGAGGAGAAATTATCCATCCACGAAAATACCAAATAACTGATCACATATTGCATATCCTCACTCCCCAATGTCAATAATTAGAGTGAAGTTCGTTAAAAGTATGGATGGTCACTCAAGTGTCCATAACATCCGTATATAAACTCAGAATTAGATGATTTAAAAGCCATCAAATGTAGAATTTAATTACCTTTGAAAAGTATATGTATGATAGAGTCTTGTAAATTGACTCACCCTTAAATTTCTTTTTGAGTTGAGAAATTGGGTCATAGGCCGAAGAACACAAAGAAAGTGAGTCGGTCAAATGGTAATTCTCATTTTATACATAATGCGTTCAACTGGAACAATTCATGATATCTCTATAGTATTTTTGGGATTATTTTTATATTAGGAGGTATAGGACATGTTTATTTACCAATTCTATATTTCTTACATTTTCATGGGGATTGGTTCTTATTTTTATATCCTTGTTATATATATTATCGAACTCCTACTTTTTGGTTGTTGCATAATGTCTTATTTATGTGGGAGCAATATATGATGTAATGTTTATAAATAGTTTTGAGTAGTATAATGATTTCAATCTTTTGGACTATTAGAACACCAGATGATTGATTGAAATTCATATTCGATTTCTTTTGAAGTTTGTACTCAAAAAAGTTTTGGTGACATGCCAATCGGCTGACTAGTTATGTTAGCCATCCAATTCACCTTTAGGTCAAATCTTTGTCGATTAGTGAGTCACCCAACTCATTTAATGTGTCGCTCGACTAGACATTTTGACACTACGTCTCTAGATTCAGAATTGATTGATTCAAGTTGGTTATACACATATACTTACTAACCACTTATAAACAATCGATTGGTCCTTTAGTCACTTGAAATTCACGTGATCAAATTATGCAATGAAATACTGAAAGTCATTGAATTAATTTGGTTGGTCTAATATTTTGTGAGTTGATATAAAATTACTTGAAAGATGTCCAAGGGAAGGGTTTATGACCTATTATATCCTACCCAAAACCCTAACCATCATCAAGGAAAACTTTTGATGCTCCACCACATATCAAGACATAAGACTGCAAATACAGTTTAGAAGTGATGACGAGACCACTGATCTACTCCTCTATGCTACTAGTTTCTCCATGAGCTTCTTATTCTCTCTCTTTTTTATAGTGAAAAATATTAGAGAGTACATCTTTTGTTGGAGTGTGGGGATTAGCCCCATTTCATGAATCTTATATTCTTGTGTTAGTATTTGTTATTCATATATATTTCTAAATTGATATTGATGGACTGGTTGTATGTTCTACACATTAGCTACCTATCTCCATGACTATTAGAATCCTAGATGTAGAGACATTGAAGTATAGGATTCAAAGAAAAATATCTATCACACAAAAGGGAGCTCTCTGAGGTGACCGATTAAGGATCCATGGGTAATGAGATCTTGATCCTAATGGGAATATGTTCCAATGAATTTGATAGTCTGGAAGGATATGAAATTCTTTGGCATGGACCTAAATATCTACACGAATGAGCGATGTTACACGAGAGAATGGATACATAGGGAATGGTAGCTAAACATGTTATCTTGGTAATTCTATTATAATGTTAAAGATCAATTCTTGCTTAGTTTGATTTGTCTTTCTTGATTAGATAATTTAATTAACCAAACACACCTTTAAACATATGCCAAACTTCTCTTATAGTGATTTACTTACAATAAAAAATGATTGTTTGATGACAACCAACGTAATTGAAAAAAACCCTAATGTGCAAGAATGGATGCAATTACCTCTAATTATAATATATAAGTATGATGTAGATCATAACTCACATTAATGATGATGAATTTGTACATAAAAGTAGATTATTTAGAAAACCATGATGCTTATGTGTAGTTTGGGCTATAAGCCCAAATAAAAGATGTCTTAAGAGTAACATGTATACGAAAAAGTTCTTGAAACCTTAACATGTGGGTGTACCATAAGCTTGTTCTTTGGACACGGGGTACAATTTTAAGTGCATTTGAAAGCTTGGTTGTATATAATTTGTGGCATAATGATGTTGTAGTCTATATATGGTCGAATACCATGTTGTGACCCTAGAGTTTGAGGTAGCCCAAATTTTAGGGGGGGAATCCTTTTAAGATGGGGTGAATATAATATCCTAAAATTCTAGGATTTTACAACCTAGTTATATCTAGATGTAGTTGTTTATTAATTAATAAAGGATAAAAACCCATGTAGTGTTCAAATGGTGTATCTATATGGACGATTATTAACAATGTGAGTTTGGTTACTCATGTCATGAATTATGTGATTGAATGTGTATAAATATGTTTGGAAATAAGCTTTAGCCTTTTTATATTTAACTGTGTCACCAACCTTGTCTTGATGGTTAAAATAGATTTTGAAAAGTAATGTGATCTTTTAAATTAATTTGAAGTCAATTGATTATCAACTTTGATGTATATGATTGCTAAAAGGGCCGATTTAAGGAACTTAGTTTAGATGACAAAATGTTGAATTTTTGTCCTAATATTAAACATGACTAAAAGCTAGATTACATGCTAATGAACTAATGCTTAAAATTTCATGACATTTGGATGGGTAGTTTGAGATATATAGGGGATTGAATATTGATTCACTTACTTAAGTATGGTTGAATATTAGGGGTATTTGGATCATGATATGACTTCATGATGAGTTTATAACCCTGACACACAACCTCTTATATGGGTAGGTTCTTGCTAGCATGTGGATCTAGATCATGTGGTGAAGCCTTTGTATTCCACCTCAGTCTTCCCCAGAGCTACCATCATCTCAATCCATGGAACTATCACAATTATGAGATCACATCTCATGATATTGAATGCTTTCTTAACTAAAGCTATATTTGCTAATCACATAGGGTTAGAAACAATCCATGACACAAATCCTATAGGGATATACTATGTGAGATTGACCTCTTTATTTCTACCATTCTCCACTGCATTTTGCAAAGACCAAGTGTAGAGAACATAGAACCTTCAAGGAGAAGAAAAGAAGAGTTATAGAAGATCAATCACAACACAAAAATGTAAATGTGGAAGGTGATGCTATAGATGACAAGGAGGACTCCTTCATTGCATAGTCTACACCCCCCTTATGCAAGACAAGGAAGGGTTCAAAGGCTACCTTGTCATCCTTCTTAATGCATCCCCAAAATCACTCCACCCTCAGGAAAGACTTACAAAGCTCCTCATTTCATTAGGCAATAGCAAGGTCTCCTTGAAGGATCTTAGAATGTCCACATCCTGATTAGCCCTCCATCACTTCCATAGCCTTATGATTGTCTAGGATCAAGCGGAAGGACTCATTGAACCTTGAGGAGTCCTTTTCAATAGTAGGTATCAATTATGATTCTCAAAAATCTAATTATACCTTTTACTTGGGGCAACATTATAGAGACACACTTGTGTGAGGCAAGGATGTAGACAATATGAGTGTTGAGCCAGGTCTCTCTTTTCCTGGCATTTCATAGCAAGCTAGTGGGTCTAAATCAGCCAACAACTGACTAGTTCATCCGAACCATCCTGGTGGGCTACCAACTCCATATTGTGTGGTAGAAATTTGGGGCTTGACCTGAAGGATCCAATGGCTCTATAAATCCCATGTAAGTGAGCCTTTTATCAAACATACAAATGTCATCCTCATCTTGATAAATGCATAGAAACAAGAATATTGATTAGTTCAATACTTCACGAAACCATAAAATTAAAATAAGCATGTTTGATCCCCAAAATTTGACTTTAGATGAACCAACCTAATGATCTTGAGTTTATACGATAATGCTTTATTCTAGGATTCATATAATTGGAATGATTTGCAAACAATGGATAATAAATATAATAAAATTTATATTGAACCCTAATATCACATGGATTATTAATATGGACTCTTATCTGAGTATATTATATATATATATATATATATATATTCTCATTTAAGTCTAATTAGATGTTGTAAACATCATATTAGTTCTAGAAAATGGATAAAACAACAAAAATGAATATCAAACCAGACCTAATTTATCACATCTTGATAAGTATAAAATATCAAAACTAGAATATTAGTTTGAACCTAGGTTTGTCTATACCCTAATTGTGACCTATGATATCAAGAATAATGACATTCATATAATAAAAATGATTAATTTGTTATTAACCAGGTGATGATCTAAGATCTAGATAATCCTAGATATGTTAGGAATTACTAAACTCAAGTACGTGGGATTGTCCTCCTTAATGATTGTCTAGTTCATTTTAACTAGAAGCATACATTATGCTTAATACAGTCTATTTCACTACTTGACCTATTTGATACATTTTTATAAATTACTTGGCTTAAATACTTATTAGAGATACATAATTATCTATTGAAATCTTCAAATTTCATGTCTTGCAAAGAATGTTGAACATATGCTTAATATGACTGCCAGAATGATGATGTTGACATAGGGTACATATGACCTCCACATGTCGGAGCGATGGAACTTGTACAAAATGGTGACCTCATCCTTTTTAATAGAGAGATGGATCCATATGACCTCCTCCATATAATTGGGGCAATGAATTCATATAATTGTTGATATCAACATATTGGAAAAAATCATACTAAAATGTTGTCAAATAAACTATTTTTTATCATGTTTTTTATTGTTTCTTTATAAATCCCGCTAAAAATATTTTAGATACTATGAAATTAGACCTTCTTTTCTATAATTTATGTCATTTATGGCCACCATATACTCAACACATTTATGGTGAATTTTTCCATTGATTCAATAATTTTAGGTTCAGGGCTAGCATGGGACAAAATATGGTGTGTGAGCAAGTGTACATGATTCACCTATTGTCTAAGATCCTATTCAGTATACATGTTCATAGATTTGTATAGTTTCATTTTTAATATGTAATTGTAATATGTAATAATTCATGTTGTAATAATATTTCATGTTAAATGTTGATCATGTTTATGGTGTATATACATCTAGTTGATTGTTTATGTATTGCACATTAAGTATTCTATTGTGTGCACTTTGTTATGTTTTCTAGTTTGTGGCTTATAGTTTCTTGGTTCATGACAGTAAGCTTACCGTCTCTCTTCCATAACTGTGTCTACTGAGTCAGGGAGTTCATAGGGTTGGCATAGTTACGGATGGTCAATGGCTGGCTTGACAATTCAAATAAATTGGATTTTAATACATTTTTCACCTTATTCTTATTTGTTTTAATATTTTATATCTCATAAATTACCCATCCATTTACCATAAAATTTTCATTATGTGTTTAATTTGTAATAAAATAAATTATAGAAAACTAACTCATCTAGTTATGGTTCTAAGATGACTCATAAATTTACTCTCCTAATTAATACATATATAATTACCAAATAATCAAAATTGCATTTTTGTGTGAGTCCAATGACAGTAGTCCATATTTGGGTTCAACTATACAATTCTGAGTCTCAACTGAGATAACTAGATCAAGATAAGGAAAATTTGAATATTGGTGCTTGAATTTCAAGATAATCCAATGAAGTGCAACTTTGAATGAAAATTTAGAATAGGAAATTGGCAATTAGAGAGGATTGTATATAGCAACTTAAAATTAAATGTAGTACCAAAAGTTGGTATATTTCATAATTTTTTGGGAATTAATTTTGGATGTGTGCTAGTATGGTAATGGTTTTATTTAGAAAAGAATACAATGATGTTTTTTCTTTCTGAATGCTATGATAAGGGGATGATAGTTCCAGAACGCAACTCTGTGACATCTTGAACCTTGATATGATTTAATCACACTTTTTTGGAAAGCCATTAGACTTTCTATTTATGTTGCTCTTCTCTTGCATGGAACAACAACATTACAACTTGGATTAGTAGCATGCAAAGCAAAAGAAATGGTACTACTATCTTAAAAACTACAATTGAGAAATCCCACTTTACTTGGTGGGTGATGATAGAAATAGTCAACAAGGTTGATTTTGAAGTGTGTAGCAAGTTTGTCAGCATTAGTATCCTACGACATGCTTATGTACTTGATGGTGAAATCCCACTCTCAAGAAAGTAAAATTATGATCCTCATTTTCCATGCACCCTGCACATGATATCTATCATCTTAGTTCATGAGTGTATCCCATATTGCATCAAAGCAATCTGATTCCGCTGTGATCCACCTCCAACATTTTTTCCATACCATTTCAATCCCCATATGCAAGATCAAAGTCTTTGATTCCAACATTGACTTAGCCTTCAATATATTATCTCATACACCTTCCACTTGCCTCTACTATTTCTATCCATCAAGGAAATATATGTAGTCATTTATATGTTATTGCTTCTAGGATCCATTTCGCCCATTTTACCTCAAGTGGTAGTTAGTGGTTGAGGTTCTTATGTTCAATCATTGGGTGTCTTGCTTCTTTGTAGTGTGTAATAATACCCCCTTATGCAACTTCTCTGTGCTTGACATTTTGTGTAGTTGTGTCAATAGCTTATTGAATACCCAGCAGTTGTGGCTGTGACAAATAAATGGACAACCTATAATGAAATTCCTTTGATGTTCTGCATCTACATTTGGATCATCATTTGTCCATACATCCAGAGGTCTAGTATGGAACATGATACACGAGGGTGTGCGTTCGATCAAGAAAAACCTAAATTACACACATGAGGCCTACATTAGAATGGGTTTATAGTATCATAAGTTGAGGTCATGTAATATCCCTGCTTGTGTATCAAACAAGTTTAGGGTCTTAATAGTAATTCCACCACTTTAGATCCAAATGCAAAAAGTCCCACATGAGAAACCTGAAATTTGTGTTAAATTTGATTACATGGACCTAAATGACTGTAATTGAAATGTCACATGAATAAGAATAACATATTAACCTCTTTAAATATTGTTAATATAACAATAAACATATTTTACTGAATACTCATCAAACAGACATAAAATATAGAAAATAAGAAATTAAGAATGTTGTAGAGCCTATAATACACCTGTGGTACAAATTTGGGTTGATCAGACCTAGTTTGACCCATTTAATGAATTTAGAAAGATTTAGTATAGTTTTTACCCTATATCTATATTTATGCATTTAGATAGCCCAGATATAACTAAGTCTGCAATTTAATTGATGTCACACACCCCTTTTTCTCAGCCATTCTGGTTCGGACTTCTAGGTTTACGGGTAGTGGGAGTCGTCACTCCCACCTGAGTCCAGTCCTTGCTGGACTCTAATAGTGTTTGGGTTCTCATCATTTCTTGAATCTTCTCCCAGTCGCTCTTTGAGTTAGATAACACCTCTAAAAGATATGTCTCTATTTCTCGAACCTTCCCATCCCTAACATGTAGGGGTTTTGATCCCTAGAACTCCTGGACTTCCAGAGCCCTCGTAAACCTCCCCTGTTTTGGACTCCGGGGTGAACCCGAGTTTACCCTAGCTTCAACATATATAAGAAACCATCAGAAAATGATCAACGATCCTCAAAAGGCATAATATCACCATTGTTTTTCCCTACAGTTCTCTGAAATCCCATCCCCGACCTCCAACTCTCCCTTCACCCTAGTAGTATCCTGAGATGATAGCACTGGACATCTCGAACCTCTTTGAATCATTGACGTGACACAAGGATACCTCTCTAATATTTCTTCATCTTCGTTTCTCCCCATTTGAAGGTACCCAAAGTTCCCCTCTCTTTTCACCTTGTATCAATCTTATCGCCAATATTGGTTTCCCATGTACTACATTTTGTGCGTTCAGTATGGATAGCTTCACCTAGGAGTTTCAAAGATACCCAGGTTCTTAGTTTGTGCAGTGAGTATCCATTTTCTTTCTTTTCAGTCATTTCTCATGGATTGCCATGGCAGAATTCACCATCATCGTTCCTGATATCTCGAGGGCCAGAGCTTGGGATCATTGATGTTGCTTGAACCTTGCCCTTTTGAGCTAGAGGTCAGTGGCTCAAGATCATCATCAGAATCCTAATTTATGATTTGAGGTCCCCCCTGAGTTCATCATTCTCATCAGGTCCCGGAGTCGAAGAAACCATGGAGTAGGAATACTTGATTGCCCTTGTGGGCTAAATCAATTAATTACATTGCCAAGGGCATTTCTGGGTTTTTTATGCATGTTTTTATCTTCAAGTTGTGTCTACTTTGTGCAGGCTTGAGACAGGTGGCTACCGTAGATTGGCCCATCTCAGCAAAGAGATGTTGTCCCAGTGGAGAAAATAGATTATGTGGCTTTATGGATTTATGTGATTGGTCAGTTCTTTGAAAATTCATAGTAATTCAACCACTCATCAAAAAATGGGATGTTTTGGAAAGGTTTTTTAGCGAGGAATGTGATTTTCAAGTTTTATAACCCTAGTTCAATAAGGTTAGACCTCATTTCCCTAATGACCTAAGATTAGGGTTTAGGATGACTATTAAGATGATACTTAATATGAATCATGTTAATTTTAGGAAACTTAGGAGTGACTCACTATCATAGAGACTAATTAGGATTTGTGTTTCTCCAGGTAAGTGGGTCATACCATTATGCATATATACTTTGGATGAATTGCCTAAAGTATGATTTAGGGTTATGCTTTAAATTTCAAGTTAATGAGAAATTAAGATAATGATGATGCCTTAGATTACATTATTGCATGTTGATTGTTATATTCATAAAGTCCTATGCTTATCACTGACACTCATTAGTTTAACGCTATGATCATGTAATGATTAAGACATTGGAGAAGAATCATATAAATCATGTAATGCTAATTTCAATATTAAGAGGGATAAATCATGTGATGATTAAGATAATTCACTTAAGTTGTGAATTGTTCCTATTGGTGTTATTTTGTCTTTATGGCATTGATGAGTACTTTGGTGCAAATAAGACGAGCCTTAACTGTCCTCATGAGCACTTTGATGTAATTATTGGATGAGGAAAATTTACATTGATGGCAAGATAAGAACAATGATGATAATGAATAATATAAGAGAATTAAGTAACTTATTATATGCTTCTCATAATGATGGACCTTTATGGTAGTTATGGGCCTCCTTGCAATGATGGGATTTCCGAGCATGACGTGCCCCATTTTGGCAATTATGTAGAGAATGCATATAGTAGTGTTTCTTAGTTCATTGATGTAATGAAAGCTAATGTGTAATGATAATTCTTGATGACTAAGTCATGTCAAGTTTATTTCAGTTCAAGTATATATGCTTACATTTTAGTTCTTATAAAATGCATAGTACTTCTTAGTTATGTTGTTGCTTTGTTTCACATGGTCATGGGTGTAACACCTCTAACCTGGGTTTTGGGATAACCCTAGAAGCTTTGCTTAAGTAAGTTGCTTAGAATCTTGTCTTAATCTTTTGAAAAGTAATTAAGACTTGAGAAGAGTTTATTTCTCAATTTTGAACTTATTTGCAAATTGTTTGTGCCTTATATGATAACTTTGGTAAGAATTGCAATTCACCCAAATGAAGGGTTTATGTGCAAACTTTCACCTTTAGAATGTTCCTTCTCTCTCTTAGTATCAACTAGAGGAAAGAGAAAGAAGGGGGTGCCTTGTTTGAGTCTTGGTTGAATTATAACACTCTTTAAGGTGAAAGAACCAAAGAAGTGATGAGTGTCTTGAACTCTAGATGAGGCTGTATCGAGTTTTAAAGTGTATATGGGAGTGCCTATCAACTTGGAAGACATAGAGGAGGTCCCATTTCGGTTTGTTAACCTTTGAAGGTGTTCACGATGGGCTAAGCACCTCAAGTAGGTGATAACGGTTTGCATGTTCCTTGCAAAAGTGGTATCAGTTTGCACACAAATCAAGATTGGGTGATGATATATTGTCAAGCAAGATACTTAAATGGCCTATATCATGCCTATGGATTATCCTCAAGAGTTTTGCATGGAAATATAATTATGGTTGCATGAAGTTACCATGCATGTACAAGTGTCACTTAAGTGCACATAGTGATGACACCTTATATACACTCTCTTTCATCAACCTCAACTATATATACCTCTCTTTTCACCTCTTAGTAAACCTCTCAACTCCTTTACTACTTATTGCTTGAGGACGATCCTAGGAGCTCAATAAGAAAAGAGAAGGCTGAGCATCTTTCCTAAGGTGAATCCATGATCGTCTTCAACCTTGGAAATACCATGCTTCTTGGACCATCATTCTTTCCTTCTCTTCTTTCTTCACCAAATTCCTAACTATGGTATCTTCTTTCATATAAAAGTGTTGTGATCGAGTCTTGGACTTTTGATAATTCATCTTCAACCTTGGAAAGTAGAGCTTTGAAGCTTGAAGCTCTTGAGTTGATCTTGAGGCGGGTTATATAACTTGAACCCAAAAATTTTATTATTCACCTTCTATCATGCAATACTTGGTGATTCCTTTTCTACTTCAACTTTTCTTGTTTGAATGATGATTCTATGAGTTCTAATAAATATATAGGACTATTTTCCATGAACTAGAGTAGTTATGGACGAAGAGTTTGAGCTTGAAGATGATGAAACTGATATGTACAAACTGATATTGGTTTGTGGGAAACCCTAACGCGATACAAGGGTATAAGTATGGAAACTGATACATATGAACTCCTATTCTTTTCAGTTTATTTCTTGAGTAGAACTACTATTCTCTTAAGTGTTTAAACTTTCACCTAATGCTAAGAATATGGCAGGCCAATATCTATAAGATATCCAAGTTGACACATATGTTTGCATCATAACATGGATGGCCGGTATGACTTGTGATGCTTTAAAACAATATGGTCTTGTTAGGCTAATATGTTAGTTGTTCTAGAAATGATATGCCTCAAAGGCGTTAGATTTTCATGACCAAGAGATTTCTAGTGAAGATAGAATATCAAATGGTGATACTTTGGTTAAGTGTAGAGGCAGACATGGTCTACTCTAACCCTAAAACCAATACACTCACAATCTGATATTCTTTTTTTCCCAATGCATGTGTGATGGGTGATACCCTTAGCCCGACATACTTTGAGAAAGTATATGTCATGTTTTCTTAGAATCCTTGGCCGATACACAAATTAGTGTTGAGGTCGATAGGTGAAAAAGATAAGGTTATGACTGAGGGTTCATCCAATACAATATAAACCATAGAGGTCAATATCCCATAGTGAGCAATGGACAATACTCAAAGGGATAGAAAGGCCAACACCCTAAGTGATGTTGAGTGGCCAATACTCTAAGTTGAAGGGGTGTCTGATACCTTAGTTGATGTTGAGTGGTCGATACCCTAAGTTGATGAAGAGATCGATACCCTAGTTGAAGGTGAGGCTGATATACAAGGGGTTGAAGTGGCCAATACCCTAGTTGTTGATGAGGTCGATACATAAGTTGATGGTGTGGCTAATACCCTAGTTGTTTTTGGGTGTCCAATACACTAGTTGGTTGAGGTGGTTGATATACAACATGATGGTATGGCCGATATACACAAGAATACTTTATGGCCGATACACCTCAAGCACCATAAAAATGATACCACTCTAAGCATCTCTAAAATGATAGGATTTGATATGCTTTGGCCGACACAAGTATACGTGTCTAGGCCGATACAAAGATTATAATGAAGGTTGATACACCTTGATGAATGGAGGCTGATACACCTTGATGAGTGTAGGTTGATACATCTTGAATACAATCAGCGAATTCATCATGAAAGTAATGAGATGAATACACTTTAATAAGTGTAGGTTGATAACCCTAAAGAAGGTTAAATCAATATAGTAAGTATGTTGAAGTCAATATCCTAGTAAGGATGAGAAAGAAAGTTCTACCTCATGTTCATAATCAATTGATGATATTCGATGAAGTATTCTTAAACATTTATGGTAATTAAATAGCTCTTATAATCTGAATAAGGGTTTGATTGATAAATATGAACTTGGAAACCCTAAATAAGTTATAAGGGAAACCCCTAACCCTAATCATGAGAGGGTTGCAATTTGAATAATTCGCTTTATGGCATGGTCATGATATTTGCTTGATAATGAATTTGATATGTGATCCTAATCATGTAGGTGTTATGAGATGATGAACATAGCTAGGTATGAGCTATGATGATTTAGTATAATACATATTATATAAGGCCTTGTGAGCCATGTGATATACTTGAACAACAAGTATGATTTATATATGGGTCTAATGACCTAGAGTTGGTTATTTCCTAGTGAGAGGTGATAATGTTCAATAATAAACTGAGGGTTTGATACCCAAGCATATGATCATGTTAATAATAATGGTGAAGGGATGAGATTCCCAATAAAGTATTCAGGGGACTGAGATCCCATGATAAGTGTAACCAGATATGTACCAATTGATATAAGATATCTTGAAAATATGTTACACTATCTATATAGCATTTATCTATAATTCATGCTTGTAACTTGATTTATGCTAAAAGATGTTGTAATGCACATAATATATCAAGTAAAACTAAAAATGTAGTTGCCCTGACTATGGAATCATTCAGTGTTAGGATCTGCTGAATAATGAAATGAGTTTTACTCGGAACGCATATTTTTGAATATGTGAGGGTGCAAGACAAGTATTACCTTGCTTCCGTCAAACCCCACGATTTGGCCTTGAGCCATTTTCCTAAAAAGAGTGTGGTTGTAGGTTGTAGCTCTATTGCAACATCGGGATTGGCAGTAAAGCCATACCCCTAGAAGAGTATGGTTGGAGGTCATGACTCAATATATATACAAAAAGGATTGACGGTAGGTCATACCCTGAATAGAGAACATGCTACGTGTTGTATCTCTATAGTGAAGAGCCTCTATATGCCAGGCTAGCTAAAATATAGATAAACTCTCACTGCCACACTCATATTGACCGAGAAAGGAGAGGTCGTGGATTCTGAATCTTCCATAGACCTATATGGTACTGATGCTAACTTCACAGTGGTTAGTTGGAGATGGAAGGTGTATTCCCATCTCCGCAGGGCATAATAAGATGGAATGTTTAAAGATGTAATCAGCCATGTAGTGTATTTGTTTAAGGACCAAATATGAAAACATTGGTTGATGCCTTGCTTTAGTTTTATATTATTTAGTTTATAACAATTATACGTGTTCTTCATATTCCTTTTTAAAGTGATTAAATGATCTATTAATTAGTTGTATATTCTTTAACTAATAAGATATTGAGACCACTCTTCTCTGCACATAATCAATAGTTATACTGTTTAATTCAATATAGGTTTCTTCTATTCTCATTCATAAAAGTTTAATTGTGATAACAATACTGTTGGCGGAGAGTTATATCTCTTGCTGGGACAATTTTTCTCACCGTGTGGGTTCCACAACTTTTAAGGTGGACGTGCATGAGGGAATAGAGATCATGCAGCATAAGGCGGGCAACAACATCAAGGACAGCAGTAACAGCTTAGGTTGAGTGTGTTGCAATGTGTCTTGTAGATATAAAGTCCTATGTGTCATCCATGTACTCTTAAGTCCTTTAGGAGATAGTGCATAAAGAGTGTTATAATTGATCTGAGATTTTGGCTAGTACGCCTCGATGCATGATGTTGCTTTTGTGTATGTTTTGGTAAAGCAATTGTTATCTCAAATCCTTGCAAGGTGATGGAACATTGTATGTACAAGTAAACCATGATGTATATATATGGTTTGGTTCTTTCTAAAAAGAGTTTCTTAGTAGTGGATCTCTTGGCAAAAAGGTTTTAATTTTTAGTGATTTTTTATAATCCGCTATTAATGATTAATTCTACATAGGTTTGTGTGATTACGCTATCAGTTTGATAGTGTTTGTCACAATTGTTGGTATCAGAGCCTTAGGTTCACTGAGTCTATAGGGACATAGAATTAAGGTCATTGGGTCTGTTCTAGTGTCCTCTAGTTTATCTTATAATTACCTCTACTTATATAGAAGAAGAAGAAAATCTCAAAGATGTCTAGAGAACACGAAGAACATGTTGCTGAGAGCAACGTTGTTGCACCAGGAAGAGGTGCAAGGGAACAGGTGAGAGAAAAACAAGTGCATGAGAATCCCCAAGTGGATCAGACTATGTTGGAGAACCCTACTTTCCATGCTCTACTTGGGAAATTTATGATGACAGTAACACATATGGCGGATAGGATACTAGTACCACCCCTTAGAGCACCAGTTCGTAATAAAGCTTCGAGTTCTAGTAATACTTTTGAACGGCTACGCCATGTGGGATCCATAGAATATGGTGGAACAGCTGACCCAGCAGATACAGATATGTGGCTCATTGAGTTAGAAAAAGCCTTTAGGATCCTTAGCATCCCAGAAACTGATAAAGTTAGGTATTTTGTGTACCTGTTAAAGGGAAGTGCTTGCCACTGGTAGGCCATCGAAGAAGAGAAAAGGCCTAATGTTGAGGTTGGATGGGAGGAATTCGACGTGAGTTCAACAACATGTACTTTCATCGTACGTACCTGGATGAGAAAATCTCACAATTTGAACCAATTAGGCAAGGGCCTACAAAGATTAATGAGTATGAAGCTAAGTTCATGGAGCTCTTGTGATTTTTTCTGCACATGACTACTACAGACTAGGAGAGGATTTGGCATTTTGAAAAGAGTTTGAACGTTGAATTGACTACACCTGCAACTGCTATGGAGAATAGAGAGAGATTTGCTACATTCGTGGAAATGGTTAGAAGGATAGAAAGGTCAGTAACTGATAAGTGTGAGGCCAATCTCAGGAAAGGACCACCCAGTTCCAGGGATAGAGGTCTGAAAGCTACAAGAAACTAAGGTTTTCTGCACCGTCAACACCACAAAGGTTCAATACTCAGACACAGTGGACGTCAAGTAAGGGTAGAGTTGTAATTTGTATCCTTCTAGAGCCCAAAGTACGACATCAATGTCAGTGACATGGCCATCTAGGTCACAACAGGAGATTAGAATCTACTATAAGTGTGGGTAGACAGGACATCTGAAGATAGAGTGTCTAGTAATAAATACTAAGGTAACTCAATAATTGAGGCAGGGCAAGCAAGGATCTCAGAGGCAACAGTTTAGTAAAGGTGTAGGAGGATAAGGGTGTGGAAAGGCATCTCAAATAGGTTCATATGTAGAAGGTAATAGAGGATGTGGTCGGCATCAGGCAACGATGAGATTCTATGCTATGAGTCAGTCAGAAGAAGTGGTCAACCCACAAGTCGTGACATGTCAGATGGAATTATTTCATTCTAATATGTCTTCATCTTGCTTCATATATGTTTTGATTGACCCAGGTGCTACACATTCCTTTATCACTCGAGAAGTGTTTCATAACTATTTTTTGCTTGTTAGTCATAGAACAGATAACTTACTGTTAAAAACTTCGTTAGTTGGTTCCACAGTATTACAAGAGGTATGTTCCCCCTGTGTTCTTTCTTTCTCATAACATAGCATTCAAGTGGATATTATACCACTTGAGATACATGGATTTGATGTAATTGTTAGGATGGACACCTAGGAAAAGTATAAGGTAATCTTAGATTGTGGTTCCAAGCAAGCTATGTTCACATATAGTGGTAAGACATGGACCTTTCAAGGAGACGGGAAGGTTCTTCCAACATGTCTAGTATCGGCAATGGTAGCTGAGAGATTGTTGCAACATGGATGCGAGGCATTTATAGCACATGTGGTGGATACCAAGGTAGAAAGTCCTAGTATTCTAGAAGTGCCAGTTGTCAGGGAGTTTAATGTAAGGAACCTGACCTCCATTTTGGGATTACCCTATTTGCTTTGCCTAAACCCTGTGTTTAGAGGCTTGCCTAATCACCTGAGATGTGATTAGGGTTTGTTTGTGCTTTGTTGAGAGGTTGAGGTGCAACTTGCAAATTACCCAAGTTCTAGGGTTGGTGTGCAAGTTTGTCACCTTGAGAGATATCTTTCTCTCTCCTTGCATCCTCTAGGAGAGGATGGGTTGGGCACCTTGCTTGGTTTGTTTTGAGCCTTGTTTGAGCTTGTTGAAGCTTAGGCTTGTTGTTGGGCTTTCTTGGGCCTTGTTTGAGCTTGGTGTCACCTTCTTTCTTGGTGTGTCGACCAGGGTTGTATCAGCCAGAGAGTATCGGCCATGTTGTGTCAGGTTTCCATGTTGGGCGACACACACCCTCTTGACCTAGCCTCATTTGTATCACCGTCTTTGGACAAGTGGTCGTTTCTTTGCTAAGTGGGTGGCAAGTCGTGGACATGTATCTTGGGATGCTAGCAAGGTGGCATAGTTTGGACAAGTGGTGGTTTGGGTGAGCACATGTGGAGCAATCCCCTAGTGGACGCCCACTTAACCCCCTTACATATATACCCCCTTCTTTGCTAGCTTGGGATCCCTTTAGCTCCTTAGTTGCTTCCCTTCTTTCTTGGTGGCCGATATCTCCCCTTGGTAGAGCCTTGGTGGCCGATCTCCTTAGTGGAGTCTTCTTCTTCCTCTAGTGGTGGTCGAAACCCTAGATGTGATTTGCTCCTTCTCCTCTTGTGGTGAGTATCTCTCCCTATCCTTGGCACCTTCTTCTTCTTCTCTCTTTCTTTTCGATCATGGTGGTCATGGAGTTCTCTTCTCTCCTAGTGTTGGCCGAAGGTGGTGCGTTGGAGCTTGGAGCTTGGAGCTTGGTTCTTGGAGCTTTCGAGCTTTATGCGGGTTACATAACTCCTAACCCTAACTACATTACCTTCTTACCATGATGCTTTGTTATATGCTATTTTTTATTGCCCATGATTATCTTGTTAATAATATATTTGCTCTAG
Source organism: Alisma plantago-aquatica (assembly GCA_963693085.1). Lineage (NCBI taxonomy): Eukaryota > Viridiplantae > Streptophyta > Magnoliopsida > Alismatales > Alismataceae > Alisma > Alisma plantago-aquatica. The sequence continues at coordinate 512,004,319 of OY856409.1, forward strand.
TATGTACCCTTGATGTTGTGGGATATGATGTCATGGTTATGTTGTGTGGAGGTGTTCTTGGATCTTGTTGGCCGAACCATTAGATTAAGGTCCTTTAGGAAAACCACCTCTCTCACTTAGTTTTTGAGAGGTGATCCTAGGGTGTCCTAATTCAATGGTGCGTGTGGTGTGTTCTTGGGGCAAAACTCCTTTCTCTCCCTTTAGTTTTGAGAGGTGAGCTTGAGCTCTAGTGGTGTAGGCAAAACCCCTCTCTTCCTTAGTCATTGAGAGGTGAGTCTATACTCTAGTTGCTTGGGCAACACCCCTCACTTGCCATGGACTTGAGAGGTGAGCCTTTGGTTGGTCTTGACCTAGTTGAGGTTGGTGGGTTGGCCGATATGGTGATGACCCACCTTGTTGCCTGATATGTGATAGAAGTTGTGCAAAACCCCTCTCACTTGGTTGTTGAGAGGTGAGCCAACTCTCTTGATCCTTTAGGGTTTGGTGGTTGCCTTGAGGTTGAAGATGACCAACCCAATATGGTCTTTAGACCCTTACCCGATATCCCTTGCTACCAGATATCTCTGACAACCCAAGATGCCATGCTGATATCGTTCTATGTAAGGTGGTGCCCGATATCCTTTTTCTAGGGCTGAGCTTGGGCGATATGCTAGATGGATGTCTTGTTGATCTTCTGACCAGCATGGATCTTTATCCCTAGATGTTGTTGGACAATATGCTCTTGGGTGATATAGTGTGTGCCTGATATGTTCTCTTGAGTACCCTAGACGACATGGTTAGGACATGCCATGGTGACTGAGCAACACCCCTCCTTCCTTGAGTTGTGAGGTGAGCTCTAACCTTTGGCTGATATGTATGAACCTAGCCTTGACGTTAGAGATGCTTTGGGCATTAGGGTAGCTTACTACCTCTTTGTTTTCTTTGGCCGATATAGTAGGTGGTTGTTGTGTTGTTGTGTCAAGCGAGATGGGTGTTGCCTCCTGTGACGCGTTGATGTGAGGCATTGCCCGGTATAGTGTTGCCCTTCAATGGCATCATCTGACACAGCGTGGCGATGGGTTCTTGCCCGTTATGATGGTGTGTCTCTTGGGCGTCATAGGCTAGTTCGTAGAGTGCTTATATCTGTTGCTTCTTTGTTTCTTTGACCGATATGGTTTTGATGAGCTATCTTTGTGACGGGCGATATGGATAGTGCTGTCCGACAGTCTGTTGCAACGCGTTGCCCGTCATGGGGCGTTGCAATGCCCAGGCGTCACAAGTTGAGAGCTGACTGTTACCAGTTGTTGGGTGTTGCCCGGTATAGGGGTTGTCTGGGTTGGGTGTTGGTCGATAGTGCTGGCCGATACAGTTGGATAGGTCGGTTAACCGTTGTACCTTTGGTGAGGGCTATCCCTTACCCGAGATGCTTTTGGTGAGGGTTGTTCCTTACCTGATACACCTATAGTGAGGGTTATACCATGTGTTCGGTTGGTAACCCTAATGCTTGCTATGCTTTGGTATATGAGGTTGTTATTCTTGACATATATATATATATATATATATATAGTACTTTGATACACTCATCTATGTTGCATGGTTGACTCTTATAATAAAGTAAGAAGTTGTACATGTTCCTTGTATAAGTATCATTGCTCCTTTGTGGCTTCACTAACCATGCAGGTAATAGTTGTACGATGAGGCCATGGTAATGGCACGATAGTAACATGATGTGGAACATCATGGGTATGATGAATCCAGTACTATGTGATGGGTGTTACCCATGGAATGGCAATGTGTGCCATGATGATGGGATTGAGTCCCAGTGATCCTTGTGATGGATCTAGATGTTTGGAAAGAGGCCAAGTGGTAACATGTGATGTTGGATCCTTGTGATGGATCAAGATGATGTTGATGGCATTGAAGGTCTTAGTGACAATGTAAAATAAGATAATGAGTCCTATGTTTTATTATAATTGCATGTTACATAACCTGGTTGAATCTTGCAATCCACTTGAAATACACTAATTAGTTACAGAGGCCCCTTTCATGTAGTTTGCCCTAGCCATAGATCCATCATCATCAGTAGCTAGTGATGGTGAAACAGGTTTATCCTGCGGGATTACCTGGAGTGCATATTGTTGAATATGTGGGGTTTCTCCTAGCTGAAAATAGGAGTATTAGAGTGCAACTGTGGATGTGTATAGAGCATGGTGAACATGCCCATGGCTTAGTGTTATAGAGCATGGTGAACAGGCCCATGGCTCAGTATTGTAGAACATGGTGAATAGGCTCGTGGCTTAAGGTATGCTAGCGCTAAGACCTGTACTAAGGTGGGCTAAAGAAAAGGGGAGCATGCGGAGTTGACCCTGTGGCTGAGGCAACTTAAGCAAGATATTGCGGTCTTGCTTTGGATATCATGCACTGACCACGAGGAGGTGAGGTCATGGAGTCTGGCTCTCCCATTGACCTTGTATGGCACCGGTTTTGGGCTTCACAGTCGAAGGTTGGATTTGAGCGGTACGGCTCACTTCCTCAGGGCATAATAAAATTGTAATCTAGCCTTATAGTATGTATTGCTTAAGGAAAAACACGGAACATTGGTTGAGGCCTTGCTTGTATAGTTGCCCTAGTTATATCTTGCAGTTATTTGTACATTCCTCATATCTTGTGATAAGTTCTTATAAAGCTTATCTTGTCAATCATGTTCCATAAAGAAATATCTGGTTATATGCCTCCTGGATATCTTGGTAATCTATTAATAAAGTTAGTTATGTTCAGTATGACATATATATGAGCTGCATACATCAGTTACCTGCTTTATCTGTTCTAGCTCTCATTTGAGGTTTTATAGTTTCGGCGGGGGTTATGTTTCTCTCTAGGACTGTGTGTCTCACCCCACTGGTTTTAAACCTTTTTAGGTGATTGTGCTAGACGTGGTGGTGGTCAAGAGGTTGCGGTTGAGCAACAAGAAGAACAGTAGGAGGCAAGAGATGGATATGTTGTTGTTTTCATTGTTTTTTAGTAGAGTCCTAGAGTCATCCATGTACTCTCAGGTCCTTGGAGGTGTTTTGACGACATTTCATGATGTATAGCTGATGTAGCTTGTTTATCCTATTGTTGACCTGGTATGGCCTATTCTATATATAAACAGGTGGTGAACTCTTTGTGCCTATGTGACAGTTGGATCCTATGAACTATGGACACATATCAAGGTTTATGTATGTTTATGTAACATGTTTTCTTGTAGGATAAGGATCTAGATGTAATAGTTTCTTTATTATCTGCTTTGTGGAATCAGTTTTAATTAACCTGTATTTTTGGTAACATGTGGTTTATGGATGTTCTGCACATTTTCGCGTGGAATTTCGTTGTCTGTATGATAGCGGGATGTCACAATAAGTTTTGGTATTAGAGATCTAGGTTCGCTGAGTCTACAGGGATCTAGGACTTGGCTTGTGTCTGTTCTTGTGAGTTTTCTAGATTTTCTTACAATAACCTTCTGCCCCCAGCAGAAGATATAGCTAAAAGATGTCTGGAAGTCACGAAGAACATGCTACTGAGAGCAGTGTTGCTGCATCTATTGATGGAGCACAAGTGTAGGCACATGAAGATCGGGTGCCTGAGGTCCCCCAAATTGACCCAGGCATTCTTGAGAATCCTGTCTACCAGCACCTTATGGGACAGGTAATGGCAAGGATGAATCACATGGTGGATAGATTGCCAGTGCCTCCGCCAAGAGCACAGGCTCCCCATGGTGAATCTTCGAGTATTGGGAAGACCTTTGAGCAGCTTCGCTGAGTCGGAGCTTCGGATTATGCTGGAACGACTGATCCAGCAGATGAAAATCTGTGGCTAACAAGTCTTGAGAAGGCCTTCCGGATCCTTGACATCCCCAAAGCAGACAAAGTCAAGCACGATGTCTACCTTCTGAAAGGTAGTGCTGGCCACTGGTGGGCCATCGAGGAGGAGAAGCAACCCGGTGAGGTGATATGTTGGGACGTCTTCCAACAGGAGTTCATGGGTCGATACTTCCCGAAGATGTATCTGGATAAGAAGATCAATCAGTTTGAGCGTTTGCGCTAAGGATCTCTTAGCATCACCGAGTATGAAGCCAAGTTTATGGACCTGCTGAGGTTTTGTCCTCACATGGTGGCAACATATGATGAGAGGATCAGACGTTTTGAGAAAGGTTTGAGTGCTGAGTTTTCGAAACCTGCTGCTACTTTAGAAAATCATGAGCAGTTTGCCATGTTTGTGGAGTCTGTCCGAAGGATTGAACTGTCAGTCCGAGAGAAGAGAGAGGCTATGACCAAGAAAAGGCTTGCTCAGTTTTAGAAATAGAGGTTTGACAGCCACAAGAGGTTGATGTTTTCTGCACCTTCTGTGAGGCAAGGTTCTAGTGCACCATCGCAGTGGTCACCAAGTAAAGGAAGAGGGTGTGGTTATTCGCCATCCAGAGCTTCCAGTACAACTTCAGTAGCAGTGACAGGGCCATTTAGGTCGCAGTTAGAGGACAGGTCATGCTATCACTGTGGACAGATAGGGCATTTGAAGTCGAATTGCCCAAGGAGAGATGTTGAAGTGACACAACAGTCGAGACAGAATCAAAAAGGTCCAGATAGATAGCAGTTTAGTGGCGCCAGAGGGCAAGGATGCGGCCAAGCGTCGCAAGCAGGATCGTCTACTCAAGGAATTAAAGGACGTGGACAGCAAGCAATGACTTGATTTTATACTATAAGTTAGCCGGAGGTGATAGTCAACCCACGAGTGGTGGCAGGTCAGATGGAGTTATTTCATTCTGATTTGTCTTCTTCTTGCTTTGTATCTGTTTTGGTTGACACGGGTGTTGCGCACTCTTTTATCGCTCATAGTATGCTTGATAACTATCTTCTACCTGTTAGTTGTAAGAAAGATAGTTTGTTGTTAGAAACCCCTCTTGATGGTTCCTCGATGCTTTGAGAGGTGTGTCCATCTTGTGTCCTATCCTTTTCGGGACACAACGTATAAGTGGATCTTATACCACTTGATATGTATGGATTCAATGTAATCCTTGGGATGGAAACCCTATAGAGGTATAAGGTTGTGCTGGACTGTGGTTCCAAGCAAGCAGTGTTTACTGATGATGGTGAGAAGTGGATCTTCCAAGGAGATAGGAGGATTCTTTTGACATGTTTGGTATCATCTATGGTGGCAGAGAAGTTGTTGCAGCAAGGATGTAAGGCGTTCCTAGCTCATGTTGTGGTAACCAAAGCAAAGGGTCCTAACCTTGGGGATGTGCATGTTGTTAGAGAGCTCGTGGATGTGTTTCCATATGAGTTTCTCGATGTTCCCCCACCTCAAGAGATTGACTTTAAGATCAATCTGGTATTAGGGACACAACATGTTACTCAGACACCATACAAGATGGCTCCAGCTGAGATGGCAGAGCTAAAGAAGCAATTACAGGAGTTGCTAGATAAAGGTTTCATCAGACTGAGCACATTGCCATGGGGTGCTCTAGTTCTGTTCGTAAAGAAGAAGGATGGATCGATGTGTTTGTGCATAGATTATTGGCAGTTGAACAAAGTTACAATCAAGAACAAGTATCCTTTGTCGAGGATAGATGATCTATTTGATCAGTTGTGTGGTGCTACAGTGTTCTCGAAGATAGATCTATGATCTGGATAACATCAATTGAGGATCAAGGCGGATGACATACCAAAGTCAGCTTTTAGGATGAGGTATGGTCACTTTGAGTTTGTGGTTATGTCGTTCGGGCTAACCAATGCACCTGCTGCTTTCATGGATCTAATGAACAGGGTGTTCCATCCGTTCCTAGATCAGTATTTTATGGTCTTCATAGATGACATCTTAATCTATAGTCGAGATAGACAACAACATGAACAACGCCTTTGACAAGCGTTGACTCTCCTTCGCCAGCATCAGTTGTATGCCAAGTTCAGTAAGTGTGAGTTCTGGTTGAAAGAAGTGACTTTCTTGGGTCATGTAATATCAGCGGAAGGAGTCAGAGTGGACCCTAAGAAGGTGGAGTCAGTTGCAGAATAGGAGCAACCGAAGACGTCGACTGAAGTTCGTAGTTTTCTGGGTTTATCAGGATACTACTGAAGGTTTATAAAGGACTTCAATGTGATCGTGAAGTCGTTGACGAAGTTAACCAGGAATGTTACAACCCCACCTTCTGGTAACCCCCAATTAAGGGAAACCGAGAGGTCGAAGCCACACCCATAATGTCCAGCTAAAAGTTTCAACATTTAACCAAGAACAATTATTAAATTTTAGCAGACTATACTAAAAAGCTGTAGTAAATAAAATTTTGCATACCTTTTGAAAAGTTCGATTTTCTAAACTTCTATCCACGAATGGAACTAATTTAACTAATCCTCCTTGAAATTTAATTCATGTATTTCACAATATGACGGTTTACTGTTTGTCCTTTTGGTTTTGTACCTAAAATTCCGACAAACAAAACGTCGGTCATCCAAAGCTGGTATGTGGGGGAAACAATAATCGTGCAACTATTCATAACAATGTATTGCAGCCAATTACCATTTAACAAACAATTTTATGTTTTAAATATAATTGTGCGATCCATGCATTCCCTATCCTCTGCGTTGTCCCTGTAGTGGACCTGGATGCTACTTTCCTTATAGTAGATCCCCATTAAACCCCTCATGATCCCACCTAACAGGTGAATCAGTTTCTAGGGTTGAGTCGCATGGCACTACCCTTAGGTAGCCCACTCCTTAACTCATGGTATGCTAAGAGTCTCATGGCACTACACATGGGTAGCACAATTTCTAACTCACGATAACCTAGACCTTGTTCTATGTTACCCCTTTTTAGCCTTTGCAAAGCCACAGAGGTGGACCAGAATCTGAGCCAGTCATGTATGCACATTTATAGTGATAATCATAGTCACTTTATAGTTTCATGAAATAAAAGGCATCCAACAGTTATTTTCAAGCAACCGATATAAACGTTCAGAAATCGCCATGAAACTAAAGCGATTATTCATAAGCGTAACCACATACATGTTCAGTAGATTTCTCAAGCTAATATCAATTCCAATCAAGAAAGCATTCCAAGCAAGTAGTTCAACCACACAATCAAGAATCCTGAAAAACACATGTACTCTATTTACTACACACTTTATCAAGATTCTTTCTATTCAACTTGAAATTGCTTCCTAAGGTTTCCATATCCATTTTAGGTTTTCCTTTGCAATTAGGGTTTCACTTCATTTACTATTTTAAACCCTAATTCTATAAAATTACTTACAAACCCTAGTTTCATATTAAAGGCACACTTAAACATTAATTAAGCCCATTATGCCTCTTTTATATTAAAACTACCATTTTTATCCTTTTAATCCATGACAAGATCATTAAATGCATTTATCATCAATTCAAAGTTCATTATGGTCTAATTCACATATGAACTCGATTTGTCATTAATTCTACCTTTTATTCATGAGAAAACCCTAATTACTATATTTAGGGTATTTATCAATAATTAGGGATTTTGTACTCGAAATAGCTTAAAACCATCATATCTCAACTTTATTCATGAATTTGGAAAAATTAAGGACATTAAGAGTTACAATGACTAATATTAGGGTTTCAAGGCCCATTAAAGCTTATTTATGTACATGGAACCCTAAATTAATAAAATTATGCATAAAGATCATCCTTTTCAATCTTAATGTATCTTTTTATAATCCACATGTTATTATCAACATTAAACATCCATTTAACCTTTCCCAAGTCATTTATCACCAAAGATTTGGGTTTTGCATTAATTAAACCATTAACGATAGCATCTTTACACACTTTTTGAATTATAATCATAATTAGGCTTCAATTATATTTTTATTGCATTCTTTGAGTTCTCCTGATCAAAATTCATATATAATTTGTTTTAATATGAGCTATCAGTCATTAGATATGAATTTTTCGAGATAATTACCTTTTGGGCCATTAAGAGGCCGCCACGTCAGCAAAGTGGCTCGTTCCTACAAGGCGGGTCAGAGATGGCGTCAAAGGACAACTTTGCCCCTCTATTCCTTCATGAGCATCGAGGGTAAAGGAGTCTTTTTCCCCCTTTCTCCTTCTTCTTCCTCGCGCGCGGTCTCTGCGTGACAAGCAGGGCTGACGCCCGATCAACTCCAGGATTGACATTGTGATCTCATTGCTCAACCTTCGAAGCCACATCGTGTTCCTCTCCGCTAGCTCTGGACGAATCTACACATGCGGCCAATTGCTCAGCAGTGCACCGATTGAATGGAACTGGAAGGACCTCTGTTGGTGGTGACACTAGAGGTTGCACAGAGGAAAAACGGGGAAGGGATAGCAAATCTGAGTTAGAGAAAAGGTCCTGGGAGTCACGCGTGGTCTTGCGATCATGAGGGCGATCTCCAAGGGGAATTCTATCCCATATATATGTATGGCTATAAAGGGGTGGCTCATAAGAGTCCCGACGATTTGGGGATCCTTCTAAAAACCCCTAAAATAGGCAAAACTTAGGGTAGGGGTGGCCGCACAGATCTCACGAACCCATCTAGCCAGTTTCCAAGTTCGCTCACACACTCAGCTGTGAGAAATCTACTTTGGAAAGGGTTGTTCTCTATTCTTAACTTTCCTAATCTTTCCCAAGGTAGGTGATGTAGCCACCCTTGGATGTGTGATCCTTTGGACCACGCGGGTATCCAACGGCTGACATCACCCCCTATTTCTTATTTCTTTTAAAACGAAGAAAAAAAGGTTTTTAACAATGGAATCTTGTGAAAATCATATCTCCCTCCTCGTTTAATATTTTTCACTCAAATTTTAGAGGGAACTCTATCTTGGCATTATCTACTCGTATATTAAATTTGAAACCCATATTCCAAAGAAAAAGGGCGTTCTCTTCATATGCAAGTTATTTATTAATAAAACCAAATTAAGTGATATTTCCTCTTTCTTTTGCCATTATCTTATCATCTTGGATTCCTTGGACCTCAAGGAACCCTAAAGGCACGAAATACTTTCTTGAGGAAATATTCCTTTACTATTGGTCTTACCCTTTATCGCTTTCTTACTTATTTCTTTATTAAAATATCTCTTTTGAGGATTTCTCTTTATTTCTCTTTTTTTTCCTCATTGGTATTTCTTTTATCATTAGAAATCCTTGGGATACGAAATTCCAACAAGGATAACTCAATTATACCTCTTTCCATTTATTTCCCAAATTTTTCATTGTTTTCAATTTCTTTCTTAATAAAGAAATACTTAATTGATCTTTTCTTTTCTTATTGCATTTTCTTTGCACTTCGGACTCCTTGGGGCCCAAGGAACCTAAGAGGCACGAAATCTACCTTTGGATTATATTATTTTTCCGTCTAGAGGTTTCCAAATCTTTCTTTTCTCAAATATTCAATTATTCATTTATTAATTGAATTTTCTTGTTATTTGGGCCCAATAGCCAATAAAGCTCACAACACAATCATCAAGGATATTGTAAATGAAATACATTTATTCCAAACAAATTATATCATTTGTTGTTCAAATATCTTTAATATGAGAAATTACATTTCTCACCAAATGAACCCAAAAATTGGGGTTGTAACATCATTCCCCTCTTATAGGAATTTTGTCCTCAAAATTTCATCAAGCAAACAAATAATTCAAGATAAGACTTTTACATGTCCCTCATTGGTCCCTATGTAGCTTTGCCCTATCCATGGCACTTCCAAAGAACCTTTATCATCACATATTCTTTTCTCTGAGTTCTTTCATCCTGGCGTCTATAACCTATACATGTGACTCATGCCATTTCAGCCCCCCTTGGGGCTCACTAGGTTCATTGCTCAGCACATGGTCTGGGTACCTCACATATTGCTCTAAATTGGACACCTGGAACTCATCACACATTACTTTATCCTTAGGGGTAAGATCAAACTTAACCTTCTCCACCAAACCATGTCAAAAGAACCCATGCATCGGGGACTCAGCTCTCTTAGTTATAACTTAGAGGGGTCAGATTTTCATGTCACATATTCTCCCACAATGAAGTGCATGTCAGTCTACTTTGCATCTGCTCATGACTCTCGTCGTCTCTAGGCTCCTTTCAGCCATTACACGATCAAAGCGACTTCATCTACACGCACTGTGATCCTTTTCTAACCATCACGTGGCCCTTTCACTAACATCACCTTACTGAAGTGGTGATCGACACAACCTCCCTTACAGAGCTCCTTTAAATCCCAATATTGGCTATGGTGGTTATCATCACATCTTTCATAGGACAAGAACTGTCTCTAGGTATCACCCTAAATGAGCACACATGCTCTCTTCAGACCCTTTAGTCTTGATCATACTAACCATTAGATAAGCGGTACTATCATCGAGTTCTTCATGTACCTACTTCCACCTTATGGAAGTGAACCTTTAGGTCAAACTCAAGAACCTTTGAACTCACATCATGGTGTAGTTGAACTATCTATCTCATGGGTAGTTCAACCAGATATGTCCCTTGATAGACCTCTTTCTTTCTCATGTCATCTAGGTAAGGCGATCTACCATAACCCATATTGCATCTCGACCTTCCTTGGTCTAGGGGAGACTTACAACATAGTGATGAACTCCCTTTCTCTTTTGGGGACTCTTTATCCTTTATATCATTGCACTGGGTTACTAGTATTCGTCCTTCACCTTTGGCTTGCATAGCCACATGCCACATGCAACTTCATCTTAGGCATCCAAAGTCCTACTGTCACTTATTATCTTGGTGGTACGGTGTATGGTGATCTTAAAATCATGATCTATTGTACGTCATGATTCCTCAAGATTGATACCTCAGAAACCCTAAACCACTCTAATCAGGGTTTCAACACCTTCCTATCCAAAGAGTGTATTTGAGGTTCTACAACCATCCTTTCATTATATTAAGGACTAGGCTAGCTAACCAAACAACCACTAACTTGTTTGACAGATCTTGTTACATCTGAGTGTTAGCCAAACATATCTTCTTTCCAAACTTAGGGTTATCCTAACAACCTCTTCTAGTCTATAGCCAAACTAGGCAGCTATATCTCAACCAGAGCATCCATTACCACTTCACATCCTTAGGTATTAGGTAAAGTTGAAGACATAGACTTTCATGTGTTCCATGTATCATCTCATCTCAAACTCTAAGTCTATATTCATCAAGAACACTCTCTGATTTCATCATCATGGTGATCAAACACAACCTGGTATAACTTGTACGTTCCACATAGCTCATGATAAAGCATTCTCAAAAGATGACTACCTCATTTCTCTTAGTGTTGGTAAACCATGCATGTATTGCTTACTCCACCAGGGTACGTTATCATCTTTGTTCTCATACCTTGTAGCAACGTTCCAACTCACATCATCTTTATCCTTGGTGTATGGCATGTGTATTATCCTATCTCTCACTCCCATAACAAGAGGAAATAAGCATTTGGCTGCAGTCCAAATACAAAGTTCTTCCTGTTCCAAGAGTAGAGATGGTACATCCCAGCTTGCCAGTACACCTTCAAATCTAAGTTGCAACGTGCCACATATGTCTCAAACATCATGATATCAAAATCACTTTCATGGAAAACTGGTCTCGAACCTACTTGGGTCACTACACAATCCTTGGTCATCACCTCTAGGTCTATAGGGTGCCAGCTCTTTTGGGGTCATCCCTCTTCCCTTATGCATTCTAGAGAGTGCCCTACTCAACTACCCTTTAGGTCTCATGAGTTCATGAAGGTGATCAATCTCCTAACCCATGGCCCTTAGACAATGATAGTTGTTACCTCCTGACCCAATGGTCATGTGCAATTAGGGAATTAGGCAACTCCTACTTCCATCAGTCTTATCCCCACCTGACCCTAGGATAGACTTAGGATTCTATTATAGTACATGTCCAACTTAGAACCTTACCCAAGCCTTCATCATCTCTTTTTCTGCATTCAAGGGCTGAATTTCATCCTTTCATAGGGGTCATGGTGACCTGCCTACCTTGGTCAAGTCCCATACAGGTTACCTCCATGGTAACACATCCACATGCACTTATAGATGGATATTTATGGGTCTACAGGTTCATTCTCATACCATGTACTTTTCACTTAGCTTCTCAAGATCCTATGAGACCTCTTTAGGTTTCCTCGGAACCCACAAAACTGGTATACACCCTACCAAAGGGTCCCTCTCCCAGGATGGGAGGAAACTACAACTCTTAACAACAAGGTCACAAACATCCTTAGGGTTTACATCCATATGAACATGCTTAACCCAACAGCTACTAAGGCACAAGCAGACCACTGACTAGCCATGCTAGGTCATACTTGTTCTCATTCCTCAGCATTGGATCAAGATCATACCTTCCCTTGTCATCAACTTAGTTGTGAGGGGTTCATCAAACACACCTTAAACTTAAGGGACTTCCCTTTTCCTCTATACATGAGGAGTATCATGCTTGAAACTATAGCAACTTAATTCTCGTCATGAGCATTAGGAATACTACTTCCCCTCTTAGGCCTAGGGACCATAGGTTCACTTTCTTGATGTCCAACTATCTACTCAACCACAAACCAAACATGTACCGGGTATGACATACTGTAAGGACCCTGACCTCCGTTTAGGGCTTATCCTGTTTGCTTTACTTAACCCTGATGCTTAGTTGCTTTCTAATAACCTTTGGTGGTGATTAGGGTTTGTTGGTGCTTTATGGAGAGCTGGAGGTGCTACTTGCAAATAACCCAAGTCTAGGGTTTGCGGGAAAGTTTGCCACCTTGTGAGGTGTTCCTCCCTCTCCTTGCTTCCTCTAGTGTTGAGAGAAAGGTTTGGGCCCATTGCTTGAGTTCCTTTGGGCTTGGTTGAGCTTGTTGGGCATTGTGGTGTGTTGCCTTTTCTTCTTTGGACCTTGTGTCGGGCAAGAGCATGCTTGTGTCGGCCTAGGTGTGCTGCCTAGGGTTTGTGTCGGCCATGTTGTGTGGGTGTGTCGCCCATGGACCTCTTTGACTCTCTTTGACCTCGTTTGTGTCACCACTAGTGGACACTTGGTGCTTGATGCTTACATGTGGCAATGGCCTTGAACATGTGTTTAGGGCATGTTAGAGTGGTGGCTTTGCACATGGACAAGTATCCCTAGGTGGGCGACACCTTGCTTTGTTCTACCTTGGTTTTTCCTCCATCTTTTCCTATATATGTGTTTCCTTTACCTTGCTAAGGATCCCTTTAGTTCCTTAGTCTCCTTCTCCCTTGGTTCACGACACCCTCTTCTTTTTGCAAGCTTGGTGGCTGATCCTTCTTGGAGTCTCCTTCTTCCTCTAGTGGTGGTCGAACCCTGGAGTGTCCTACTCTTCTTCTTGTGGTGGTGCTTGGATCTTGGAGCTAGGAGCTTGGAGCTTGCTTGAGGTGGGTTAAATAACTCCTAACCCTAACTACACTACCTTCTTTTATGTTGCTTAAGATCATCTCAGCTATGTGTGTGTTGCTAGTTTAGTTTATTGCTTAGTTGCTTCTTGTTGGCCGAACCTATGTTCTAGGGTTTCTCGTTGAGCAACACCCCTTTCTCTCCTTGGTCTAGAAGAGTGAGATTGAGTTCTAGTAATATGGGCAATACCCCTCTCTCGTTTAAGTTGAGAGGTGAGCTTGTGTTCTAGTTGCTTGAGCAACACCCTCCTCTCATCATGGACTTGAAAGGTGAGCTTTGTGGTGGTTGTAAACCTTGGTTGTGGTTGTTCTTGTGTTTCCCGATTGGTGATATGAAGTGTGCAAGACCCCTCTCTCGTTCAAGTTGAGAGGTGAGCCATCTTCTTGATCCTTTAGGGTTTTGGTGCCCTTGAGCTTAAGGTTGGTGGTGACCCCTATCGGGGTGCATCTTGCCCGACATGGTGTTGGTAGTGATGCTGCCCGATATCCTTTCCTTGGTCTAACCTTGGATGACATGAAGTTGTGGTTGTGTTGAGCGTCACCCTTGGTTCTTGTCTCTTTGTGTGTCGGGCGTCACACTGTAGTGAATGCCCTGCCCGATACACCCTGCTCAAGTAGTGGCTTGGTGTTGTTACCCTTGGACGTTTGGGCATTGCGGCCTGGCCTTGTGTCGGGCGTTGCACAAAGTCTTTGCCTTGTTGCCCGACAGGTCACTTTGATGCCTGATAGAGTTGTTTTCCTTAGATGTGTTCCTAGGGGCAGGGTGATGCCCGACAGTGTGTCACCCAGTGTCATTAGTTGTTGTACATGGATGCACGATACACCTTGGTGCACGGCACACTGTCGTGTGGCTTGTTCCATAGATGAGTTGCACGCTTAGTAATGCTCGACGCTACGTTGCACGATAGGTCTCCTGGACATGGTTGCATGATATGCTTTTTGACCGTTATGCCTTGGATGCCCGACACCCTTGTGCTTGGCCGATATGTGCTAATCTGCTTAACCGTTATGTGTTTGAGTGATGGGCGATAGGGGAGAGTACCCTGCCTGATACTACCTTTGGTGAAGGTAGTGGGTGCTTCTAGTGAGGGTCTTGTTCCTTATGGACAACTTATATGCTAGATCTTGTTCTATGATGTCACATTTGGTTGATAATAGTAACCCTTGATATGACACATGTCTATGGTCACAGGTTGAGGCATGAATGATAACATATGTATAATCATCAATGTTGTTCTATGTTAATAATATGAATCTTCTATTAATACTAACCATGCAGGTGACTCATACAGTTGCATAGCCATGAATAAGGGCTATGAGGTATGTGTACATGAGTATCACTATTTTGATAGTTACTCTTGATGATGAGATAATATGCTTGATGTGTTTTGGTCTGAGGACCTGGGCTGGCTAAAGTGCCTAGTTGAGGTGTTATCCTTTGATGATGACTTGGGATTGATATCCCATGGTGATAATGTAAGCCTTGAGACGCAGTGGCACTATGTGATGGGGGATTGAGATCCCATGGCAATGTGATGATCTTTGAGGTGGACCTAGATGATTGGCAAGAAGCCAAGTGGTAACATGTAATGTTGGATCCTTGTGATGGATCAGGATGATGTTGATGATAGTAAAAGCATGAGTCTGAGTTTCATGTTGTTTATTCTTGTTATAGTTTACATGTTATACAACTTGGTTGAATCTTGCAATCCACATAAAAGATACTAATTAATCACAATGGGATATATCATGTAGTTTGCCCTGGCCATAGATCCATCATCGTCAGGATCTGATAATGGTGAAATGGGTTCTCCTACGAGTTAACCCGGAGCGCATATTGTTGAGTATGCGAGGTTTCTCCTAGCCTAAAGTGAGGAGGTAAGAGTGCAACTTCGGTTGTAGACTCCAGAGTGCATATTCAGGCTCATAGCTCAATGTGTTGAAGAGCATGGTGAACAGGCCCATGGCTCGGGATATGTGATATGGGAGCATGAATGCGTTCATGGCTCAGAGCACGGTGAACAGGCCCGTGGCTCAGTTTCACTAGCACCGATACCTTTACTGAGGCGGGCTAGGCAGAGGGTAGCCTGACCCTGTGGCTGAGGCCACTTAAGCATGAGACTGCGGTCCTGGTTTGGTTCTCATGCACTGACCACGAGGTGGGAGGTCGTGGAGTCTGGCTCTTCCATTGACCTTATATGGCATCGGCTTCGGGTTTCACAGCCGCCGGTTGGATTTGAGCGGTATGGCTCACTTCCTCAGGGCATAATAATATGTAATTCAGCCGAATAGTATTTACTGCATAAGGCAAAACACGGAACATTGGTTGAGGCCTTGCTTGCATAGTTTATCTTGTTATACTTGCAGTTACTTATACGTTCTTTATGTTATGTGGTAATATCTTATAAATATCATCTTGTTAATCATGTTCCATAAAGAGATATTTGGAGATATGCCTTCCATACATCTGATAAGCTTGATGGTATGTATAGCTTTGCTCTATAGACTGCTCTTATATATCTTTATCAGTTATCTGCTACTGTTGCTTTATCTTTCTGAGGTTTTGTAGTTTCGGCGGGGAGTTATGTTTCTCGCTGGGACTGTGTGTCTCACCCCGCTAGTTTATAACCTTTTTAGGTGTTCAATCCAGATGTGGTGGTGGTCGCGGAGTTGCGGTCGAGCAGCAAGAAGAGCAGTAGAAGGCAAGTGATGGATATGTTGTTGTCTTGGTCATTTTGTAGTAGAGTCCTAGAGTCATCTCTGTACTCTCAGGTCCTTGGGAACATTTTGACGTTGTTTCACGATGTATAGCTGTTGATGTTTTGTATATCCTACTGTTGGCCGGATGTGGGCCGTTATGTATGTATAAACATGTGATGAACTCATGTGATGATAGGACAGCTGTTCCTCTAAGCTGAGGACACGTATCAAGACTTGTAAATGTTTGTACAACCTGTTTGCTTGCAGGATGGGGACCTAAATGTAATAGTTTCTTGGTTTGTTTGCTTTCCGAAATTGGTTTTAATTAACCCGTGTTTTTGGTAATTTGTGTTTTATGGTGATTTCCGCACGTTTTCGCATAACACCTCACTGTCTGTGTGATAGTGGGATGTGTTGCCACAAGTTTGGTATCAGAGCTCTAGGTTCACTGAGTCTATAGGGATTTAGCACTAGGTCGCGTCTGTTCTTGTGAGTTTCCCAGATATTCTTACAATCATCTTCTGCCCTCAGCGGAAGAAAATCCAAGATGTCTGGAAACCATGAAGAACATGCTGCTGAGAACAGCGATGTTGCATCAGTTGATGGAGCTATAGGGTAGGCACATGAAGATCTGGTGCATGAGGTCCCCCAACCTGACCCAACCATTCTTGAACACCCTGCCTACCAACAGCTTATGGGGCAGATGATGGCTATGATGAATCTCATGGTAGGAAGATTGCCAGTGCCTCCACCGAGAGCACAGGCTCCCCATGGTGAAAAATCGGGTCTTGGGAAGACCTTTGAGCGGCTTCGCCGAGTCGGAGCTTCATATTATGTTGGGACGGCTGATCCAGCGGATGCAGATCTGTGGCTGACAAGTCTTGAGAAGGCTTTTCGGATCCTCAACATCCCCGAAGCAGACAAAGTAAAGCACGTTGTCTACCTTCTGAAGGGTAACGCTGGTCACTGGTGGACCATCGAGGAAGAGAAGTGACCTGGTGAGGTGATCGGTTGGGAAGTTTTCCGGCTCGAGTTCGTCAATAGATACTTTCCGAAGATGTATCTGGATGAGAAGATCAGTCAGTTCGACCACTTACGCCAAGGATCGATGAACATCACCGAGTACGAAGCCAAGTTCATGGATTTGTTGAGGTTTTTCCCTCACATGGTAGCAACAGATGAAGAGCGGATCAGACGTTTTGAGAAAGGTTTGAGTGTTGAGCTGACCAAACCTGCTTCTGTGTTGGAAAACTGAGGGCGGTTTGCTACGTTTGTGGAATCTATCTGGAGGATCGAAAGGTCAATCAAGGAGAAAAAATAATCCATGTCTAAGAAGAGGCATGCTCAGTTCCAGGGACAGAGGTTTGGTGGCTTCAAGAAGCCGAGGTTTTCAGCACCTTCCATAATGAGAGGTTCCAGTGCACCGTCGCAGTGGTCTCCAAGTAAGGGAACATGTTATATTTCTTCACCATCAAAGGAACATAGTACAGCTTCCGTGGCAGTGATAGGGCCATCTAGGCCACGGTTTGAAGATAGGTCATGCCATCTGTGTGGTCAGATCAGGCATTTCAAGTTAAATTGCCTGAATAGAGATGTTGAAGTGACACAGCAGCCAAGGCAGAATCATCAAGGGTCAGATAGACAACAGCCCAGTGGTAGCAGAGGGTGAGGACGCAGTCAAGCGTCGCAAGCGGGATCATCTGCTCAAGGGAGCAGAGGACGTAGGCAGCAAGAAACTGCTCGATTATATGCTATGAGTCAGCCGGAGGTGATAGTCAACCCACGAGTGGTCACAGGTTAGATGGAGTTATTTCATTCTAATATGTCTTCTTCTTGCTTTATATCTATTCTGGCTGACCCGGGTGCTACACACTCTTTTATCGCCTATACTATGCTTGAGAACTGTCGTTTACCTATTAGTTGTAAGAAGGATAGCTTGTTGTTAGAAACCCCTCTTGATGGTTCCTCGATGCTTCGATAAGAGTGTCCATCTTGTGTCTTATCTTTCTCGGGACACAACATACAAGTGGATCTTATACCACTTGATATGCACGGTTTTGATGTTATCCTTGGGATGGATATCTTAGAGAAGTATAAGGTTGTTTTGGACTGTGGTTCCAAGCAGGCAGTGTTTGATGATGATGATGGAGCGAAGTGGATCTTCCAAGGGGATAGGAAGATTCTTCTGACATGTTGGTATCAGCTATGGTGGCAGAGAAGTTGCTACGACAATGATGTGAGGCGTTTTTAGCTCACGTTGTGGATACCGTTTTGGATACCAAGGCGAAGAGTCCTAGCCTTGAAGAGGTGTCGGTTGTCCGAGAGTTTGTCGATGTGTTTCCTAATGAGTTCCCTGGTGTTCCTCCACCCCGAGAGATTGATTTTGAGATCAATCTGGTTCCAGAAACGCAGCCAGTTGCACACACACCGTATAGGATGGCTCCAGTAGATATGGCAGAGCTTAAGAAGTAGTTGCAAGAGTTTTTGGAGAAAGGTTTCATCCGACCGAGCATGTCGCCTTGGGGTGCTCCAGTGTTGTTCGTTACCGAGGATAGACGATCTATTCGATCAGTTGTGTGGTGCTACAGTGTTTTCAAAGATCGATCTACGGTCCGGATATCATCAATTGAGGATTAAGGCGGATGACATACCAAAGTCAGCTTTTAGGACGAGGTATGGTCACTTTGAGTTTGTGGTTATGCCGTTTGGGCTAACCAATGCACCTGTTGCTTTCATGGACTTGATGAACAGAGTGTTCTGTCTATTCTTAGATTAGTTTTTTGTAGTCTTTATAGATGACATCTTGATCTATAGTCGGGACAGGAAAGAGCATGAGCGACATCTTCGACTAGCGTTGACTCTTCTTCGCCAACAACAGTTGTATGCCAAATTCAGTAGGTGTGAGTTCTGGTTGGGAGAAGTGACTTTCTTGGGTCATATGATATCTGTTGAAGGAGTCAAAGTGGACCTAAAGAAGGTGGAGTCCGTTGCAGAGTGGGAACAACCGAAGACACCGACAGAATTTCGTAGTTTCCTGGGTTTGGCAGGATACTATCGGAGGTTTATCAAGGACTTCAGTGCGATTGCGTTGCCAATGACAAAGTTGATTAGGAAGGATGTACCTTTTGTCTGGGATGATCATTGTCAGTGAGCTTTCCAGAGTTTGAAAGAGAAGCTGACTAGTGCCCCAGTACTAGTGTTGCCAGAGCCTGGAAAGGGCTATGTTGTTTTCTGTGATGCTTCCAAGAAAGATTTAGGTTGTGTGCTAATGCAGGAAGATCATGTGGTTTCTTTTGCTTCGTGACAGCTTAAGAAACACGAGGAGAACTATCCGACTCATGACTTGGAGTTGGCAGCAGTGGTTCATGCATTAAAGATTTGGAGACACTATCTTTATAGGGAAGTGTGTCAAATCTTTACGAATCATAAGAATCGGAAGTACATCTTTTCACAGCATGAGTTAAACATGCGACAGCATCAATGGATGGAGTTAATCAATGATTATGACTACACCATCGAGTATCATCCTGGTAAGGTGAATGTGGTAGCTGATGCGCTTAGCCGAAAGTCTTCTTTTCTTTCTACAAAGAAGGCACAGTTGAGTTCCTTGGTATGTCATAGACGAGATATGCTTGTTTCCTTGCGATAGATGAATGTGCAGATGGAAGTTTCCTTGTTAGCTGGACTTTTAGCACAGATGCAAGTCAAGCCTATGCTGAAACAATAGATCAAAGATGCATAGCAAAGAGATGATGTAGTATAGTTGATCTGATCAGAGTTTGGTAGTGAAAAGTGTGATGGGTTCCATGAGTCTGAGGATGGACTAGTTTGCTATCATGATAGTATGGTGGTCCCCAATGCTAATGATATGAGGAAGTTAGTGCTCGAGAAAGCACACACGTCGATGTATGCTATGCATCTAGGAGTCACCAAGATGTATCATAGTCTGAAGGACTTGTATTGGTGGCCCGGCTTGAAGAAAGATGTAGCTGAGTTTGTGGCTAGATGTGCGGTATGTCAGCAAGTCAAGGCTGAGCATCAAAAGCTGGTAGGTACGTTGCAACCCCTGCCGATACCGCAGTGGAAATGGGATCATATAACCATGGATTTCGTAGTTGGTCTACCTAGGACAACTAGGAATCATGATTCCATTTGGGTAGTAGTGGACAGATTGACGAAGTCTGCCCATTTCATACCAGTAAAGACAACGTATATAGCCGAGAAACTTGCTCGAGTATATGTGGATGAGGTAGTACGTTTGCACGGTGTGCCAGCGACGATAGTTTCTAACCGAGGACCTCAGTTCACAAGTCATTTTTAGGAGCAGTTGCATAAAGCATTGGGAACACAGTTGAGGTTTAGTACCGCTTTCCATCCACAGACAGATAGACAGTCTGAGAGGACTATTTAGATTCTGGAGGATCTCCTTAGAGCTTGTGTTTTGCAGTTCCTAAGTTGTTGGGACATGCATCTCAGTTTAATAGAGTTTGCCTACAACAATAGTTATCAGCGGAGCATTAACATGGCTCCTTATGAGGCCTTGTATGGCAGGAAGTGCAGATCTCCATTGTGTTGGTATGAGTCTGGTGAATATTAGCTTTTGGGTCCTGAGTTAGTATAGCAGACGACAGAAAAGATCAAAGTGATACAGCAACAGTTGAAGGCAGCACAGGACAGGCAGAAGTCTTACGCAGACAATCGCCGACGACCTTTGGAGTTCCAGGTAGGAGACAAAGTGTATCTTAAAGTCTCGCCATGGAAAGGTGTGCTAAGGTTTGTCCAGAAGGGTAAGTTAGCACCAATATTTATGGGGCCTTACCCAGTCATAGCACGAATGGGCAAGGTAGCTTACAAGTTAAAGCTACCGCCAGAGTTGCACAGGTTACATCCAGTGTTGCATGTCAGTATGATGAAGAAAAGTCATCCGGATACAGGGACAGTGATACAGCCCATTGAAGTTGAGCTTGATGAAGATGTGACCTATGAGGAAGGTCATGTAGCGATCCTTGACAGAAGAGTTAAGAAGCTGAAGAGGAAGGACCTAGTTCTTGTGAAGGTTCTTTGACATCATCGTGGCATTGAGGAATCCACATGGGAGCTTGAGGAAGAGATGAGGAGGAAGTATCCCTCACTTTTCTCTTTGGATTTCGGGGACAAAATCCCTTTGTAGGGGGTTAGCTTGTAAGGACCCTAACCTCCGTTTAGGGCTTATCCTATTTGCTCTGCTTAACCCTGATGCTTAGTTGCTTGCTAATCACCTTTGGTGGTGATTAGGGTTTGTTGGTGCTTTATGGAGAGCTGGAGGTGCTACTTGCAAATAACCCAAGTCTAGGGTTTGTGGGCAAGTTTGCCACCTTGTGAGGTGTTCCTCCCTCTCCTTTCTTCCTCTAGTGTTGAGAGGAAGGTTTGCGCTCGTTGCTTGAGTTCCTTTGGGCTTGGTTGAGCTTGTTGGGCCTTGTGGTGTGTTGCCTTTGCTTCTTTGGACCTTGTGTCGGGCAAGAGCATGCTTGTGTCGGCCTAGGTGTGCCACCCAGGGTTTGTGTCAGCCATGGTGGGGGGGTGTCGGCCATGTTGTGTGGGTGTGTCGCCCATTGACCTCTTTGACTCTCTTTGACCTCGTTTGTGTCACCACTAGTGGACACTTGGTGCTTGATGCTTAAATGTGGCAATGGCCTTGGACATGTGTTTAGGGCATGTTAGAGTGGTGGCTTTGCACATGGACAAGTGTCCCTAGGTGGGCGACACCTTGCTTTGTTCTACCTTGGTTTTTCCTCCATCCTTTCCTATATATGTGTTTCCTTTCCCTTGCTAAGGATCCCTTTAGTTCCTTAGTCTCCTTCTCCCTTGGTGCACGACACCCTCTCCTTTTGCAAGCTTGGTGGCCGATCCTTCTTGGAGTCTCCTTCTTCCTCTAGTGGTGGTCGAACCCTAGAGTGTCCTGCTCTTCTTCTTGTGGTGGTGCTTGGATCTTGGAGCTAGGAGCTTGGAGCTTGCTTAAGGCGGGTTACATAACTCCTAACCCTAACTACACTACCTTCTTTTATGTTGCTTATGATCATCACGGCTATGTGTGTGTTGCTAGTTTAGTTTCTTGCTTAGTTGCTTCTTGTTGGCCGAACCTATGTTCTAGGGTTTCTCATTGAGCAACACCCCTTTCTCTCCTTGGTTTAGAAGAGTGAGCTTGAGTTCTAGTAATATGGGCAATACCCCTCTCTCGTTTAACTTGAGAGGTGAGCTTGTATTCTAGTTTCTTGAGCAACACCCTCCTCTCATCGTGGACTTGAAAGGTGAGCTTTGTGGTGGTTGTAAACCTTGGTTGTGGTTGTTCTTGTGTTTCCCGATTGGTGATATGAAGTGTGCAAGACCCCTCTCTCGTTCAAGTTGAGAGGTGAGCCATCTTCTTGATCCTTTAGGGTTTTGGTGCCCTTGAGCTTAAGGTTGGTGGTGACCCCTGTCGGGGTGCATCTTGCTCGACATGGTATTAGTAGTGATGCTGCCCGATATCCTTTCCTTAGTCTAACCTTGGTCGACATGAAGTTGTGGTTGTGTTGAGAATCACCCTTGGTTCTTGTCTCTTTGTGTGTCGGGCGTCACACTGTGGTGAATGCCCTGCCCGATACACCCTACTCAAGTAGTGGCTTGGTGCAGTTACCCTTGGACGTTTGGGCGTTGCGGCCTGGCCTTGTGTCAGGCGTTGCACAAAGTCTTCGCCTTGTTGCCCGACAGGTCCCTTTGATGTTCGATAGAGTTGTTTTCCTTAGATGTGTTCCTAGGGGCGGGGTGATGCCCGACAGTGTGTCACCCAGTGTCCTTAGTTGTTGTACATGGATGCACGATACACCTTGGTGCACGACACACTATCGTGTGGCTTGTTCCTTAGAAAAGTCGCACGCTTAGTAATGCTCGACGCTGCGTTGCACGATATGTCTCTTGGACATAGTTGCATGATATGCTTTTTGACCGTTATGCCTTGGATGCCCGACACCCTTGTGCTTATGTGATATGTGCTGATCTGCTTAACCGTTATGTGTTTGAGTGATGGGCGATAGGGGAGAGTACCCTTCCCGATACTACCTTTGGTGAAGGTAGTGGGTGCTTCTAGCGAGGGTCTTGTTCCTTATGGACAACTTATATGCTAGATCTTGTTCTATGATGTCACGTTTGGTTGACAATAGTAACCCTTAATATGACACATGTCTATGGTCACAGGTTGAGGCATGAATGATAACATTTGTATAATCATCAATGTTGCTCTATGTTAATAATATGAATCTTCTGTTAATACTAACCATGCAGGTGACTCATATAGTTGCATAGCCAGGAATAAGGGTTATGAGGTATATGTACATGAGTATCACTGTTTTAATGGTTACTCTTGATTATGAGATAATATGCTTGATGTGTTTTGGTCTGAGAACCTAGGTTGGCTAAAGTGCCTAGTTGAGGTGTTATCCTTTGACGATGACCTGGGATTGCTATCCCATGGTGATCATGTAAGCCTTGAGATGCAGTGGCACTATGTGATGGGGGATTGAGATCCCATGGCAATGTGATGATCTTTGAGGTGGACCTAGATGATTGGCAAGAAGCCAAGTGGTAACATGTAATTTTGGATCCTTGTGATGGATCAGGATGATGTTGATGACAGTAGAAGCATGAGTCTGAGTTTCATGTTTTTTATTCTTGTTATAGTTTACATGTTATACAACTTGGTTTAATCTTGCAATCCACATAAAAAGATACTAATTAATCACAGTGGGATATATCATGTAGTTTGCCCTGGCCATAGATCCATCATCATCAGGAGCCGGTGATGGTGAAACGGGTTCTCCTACGGGTTAACCCGAAGCGCATATTGTTGAGTATGCGAGGTTTCTCCTAGCCTAAAGTGAGGAGGTAAGAGTGCAACTTCGGTTGTAGACTCCAGAGTGTGGATTCAGGCCCGTAGCTCAATGTGTTGAAGAGCATGGTGAACAAGCCCATGGCTCGGGATATGTGATATGGGAGCATGAATGCGTTCATGGCTCAGAGCACGGTGAACAGGCCCATGGCTTAGTTTCACTAGCGCCAATACCTATACCGAGGCGGGCTAGGCAGAGGGTAGCCTGACCCTGTGGCTGAGGCCACTTAAGCATGAGACTACGGTCCTGCTTTGGTTCTCGTGCACTGACCATGAGGTGGGAGGTCGTGGAGTCTGGCTCTTCCATTGACCTTGTACGGCACCGGCTCCAGTTTTCATAGCCGTCGATTGGATTTGAGCGGTACAGCTCACTTCCTCAGGGCATAATAATATGTAATTCAGCCGAATAGTATTTACTACATAAGGCAAAACACGGAACATTGGTTGAGGCCTTGCTTGCATAGTTAATCTTGTTATACTTGCAGTTACTTATACGTTCTTTATGTTATGTGGTAAGATCTTATAAATCTCATCTTGTTAATCATGTTCCATAAAGATATATTTGGAGATATGCCTTCCATACATCTGATAAGCTTGATGGTATGTATAGCTTTGCTCTATAGACTGGTCTTATATATCTTTATCAGTTATCTGCTGTTGTTGCTTTATCTTTCTAAGGTTTTGTAGTTTCGGCGGGGAGTTATGTTTCTCGCTGGGACTGTGTGTCTCACCCCGCTGGTTTATAACCTTTTTAGGTGTTTGAGCCAGACGTGGTGGTGGTCGCGGAGTTGTGGTCGAGCAATAAGAAGAGCAGTAGAAGGCAAGCGATGGATATGTTGTTGTCTTGGTCATTTTGTAGTAGAGTCCTAAAGTCATCCCTGTACTCTCAGGTCCTTGGGAACGTTTTGACGTTGTTTCACGATGTATAGTTGTTGATGTTTTGTATATCCTGTTGCTGGCCGGATGTGGTTCGTTACGTATGTATAAACAAGTGATGAACTCATGTGATGACAAGACAGCTGTTCCTCTAAGCTGAGGACACATATCAAGACTTGTAAATGTTTGTATAACATGTTTGCTTGCTGGATGGGGACCTAAATGTAATAGTTCCTTGGTTTGTTTGCTTTCTGAAATCGGTTTTAATTAACCCGTGTTTTTGGTAATTTGTGTTTTATGGTGATTTCCGCATGTTTTCGTGTAACACCTCACTGTCTGTGTGATAGTGGGATATGTTGCCACACATACACTTCCTGTCATCCTTCTCCTCGATCAACACTTTAAAGTTGAGTCCTCATCAAGGACAATCAACAAGGTGCAAGGCCTCATAACCTATTACTATACCTCTCCAGGTCTAAAGAACTCTTCTTCTCATCTATACCATAGGTACAGAGGTACCAACAGACTCATCCTCTCTCTAGGGTTTGGTTCTTCTCATGGCAACCAAGACATCATCAACCTCTAGGGATCAAGCATGTGGCGACCACTATCATCCACTTAGGTCGCATCATCCTCAACTCCCGACTTTTCCTCATAAGTCTAGGATTCCAACCTTCTTGCTTGGTTTCCTGCTCTCTCTCTAGAGCTAACCCTACAACCAACCTCACCATTAGAGGTCCTCTCTTCATGAAGGATCAACCTCAAAAGCATGCCCCTACCTAGATGAAGCCTATGTTCAACTTATGTTCACTCAAGTTTATCCATGGCCCCTTATGCTTATCACATAAGCTATCCATCAAACTCTCTCGGCCAGGGTTTCAACCTATTGCTCGCACTACTGATACATTCTGGGTGCCTAATATGTCCATATAAGCTCATGGGGTTTCCATAGGTTCTTCTCTATCCTCATCAATGAAGGAGCTATCCTTCACTCTAACATGCACGACCCTTCCTAGGGTTGTATCGCCAGAGGTACTAGGTCATCCAACCTCTCATGGCTCATATGGCATCCAAAGGCATACCCGGCCTACCATGACATCTAACTCATCATGTCATCTCTCTAACCACCACTTAGGGTTAGGGTTAGCATCGTCCTCAAAGGAGGTGCCATGTCTCTACTTATAATGGAGGTCTCTACCTCCAAGACTAACTCTCTTTACTTATCCTCCTGATAAGAAGGTCTAGCCTTAGGTCTTTCATGAGGGCAATGACAACTCATGTCATACGATCTAAGCATGTATCTATTCTTTAGTTTATGCTTAATGTATTAAGCTTATGTCCATGACATCTTATTTACATGCTTTTCATTAATTTGGTGGAGGATTCCTTAGACCCTATCAACCTTACACGTACCTCAAGAGGGTGAGGAAAAGAGATAAAACCCTAATCCTTAAGGTCCTTAATAGAATTTGTGATGAGAAGCGGTGAATAAGATGAGAAAGTCCTAAAGGTATCTTATTTCGATTCATACCCTAAGACTTTGGCCAGACAGTCACATGGATCCATGACTCCTCGTATTCCAACTAGCAGTGCAGAGCCGGTCGTGATCCTTTTCTAGACACCTCCGTCTTTCGAATAATCCTCTAATAACTCCCTTGGGTTCTATGTAGGTTGTAAAATTTAATAATTATTAACGGTTAAGTGAGGAACCTACGCTCTGATACCAAATGTTACAACCCCACCTTCCGGTAACCCCTAATTAAGGGAAACCGAGAGGTCGAAGCCACACCCATAATGTCCGAATCAAAGGCTCGACATTTAACCAAGAACAATTATTAAATTTTAGCATACTATATTGAAAAGTTGTAGTAAATAAAATTTTTCATACCTTTTGAAAAGTTTGATTTTCTAAACTTCTATCCACGACTGGAACTAATTTAACTAATCCTACTTGAACTTTAATTCATGTATTTCACAATATGACAGTTTACTGTTTGTCCTTTTGGTTTTGTAACTAAAACACCGACAAACAAAATGTCGGTCAGCCAAAGCTGGTATGTGGGGGAAACAATAATCATGCAACTATTCATAACAATGTATTGCATTCAATTATCATTTAACAAAAAAAATTTATGTTTTAAATATAACTGTGTGATCCATGCATTCCCTATCCTCTGCATTGTCCCTGCAGTGGATCTGGATGCTACTTTCCTTATAGTAGATCCCCATTAAACCCCTCATGATCCCACCTAACAGGTGAATCAGTTTCTAGGGTTTAGTCACATGGTACTACCCTTAGGTAGCCCACTCCTTAACTCATGGTATGCTAAGAGTCTCATGGCACTACACGTGGGTAGCCCAATTTCTAACTCACGATAACCTAGACCTTGCTCTAGGTTACCCCTTTTTAGCCTTTGCAAAGCCACAGAGGTGGACCAGGATCTGAGCCAGTCATGTATGCACATTTATAGTGATAATCATAGTCACTTTATAGTTGCATGAAATAAAAGGCATCCAACAGTTATTTTCAAGCAACCGATATAAATGTTCGGAAATCGTCGTGAAACTAAAGCAATTATTCATAAGTGTAACCACATACATGTTCAGTAGATTTCTCAAGCTAATATCAATTCCAATCAAGAAAGCAATCCAAGCAAGTAGTTCAACCACACAATCAAGAATCCTAAAAACACATGTACTCTATTTACCACACACTTTATCAAGATTCTTTCTATGCAACTTGAAATTGCTTCCTAAGGTTTCCGTATCCATTTTAGGTTTTCCTTTGCAATTAGGGTTTCAATTCATTTACTATTTTAAACCCTAATTCTATACAAATACTTACAAACCTTAGTTTCAGATTAAAGGCACACTTAAACATTAATTAAGCCCATTATGCCTCTTTTATATTAAAACTATCATTTTTATCCTTTTAATCCATGACAAGATCATTAAACGCATTTATCATCAATTCAAAGTTCATTATGGTCTAATTCACATATGAACTCAATTTGTCATTAATTCTACCTTTTATTCATGAGAAAACCATAATTACTACATTTAGGGTATTGATCCATAATTAGGGATTTTGTACTCGAAATAGCTTAAAACCATCATATCTCAACGTTATTCATGAATTTGGAAAAATTAAGGACATTAAGAGTTACAATGAATAATATTAGGGTTTCAAGGCCCATTAAAGCTTATTTATGTACATGGAACCCTAAATTAATAAAATTACACATAAAGATCATCCTTTTCAATCTTAATGTATATTTTTATAATCCACAGGTTATTATCAACATTAAACATCCATTTAACCTTTCCCAAGTCATTTATCACCAAAGATTTGGGTTTTGCATTAATTAAACCATTAAAGATAGCATCTTTACACACTTTTTGAATTACAATCAGAATTAGGCTTCAATTATATTTTTATTGCATTTTTTGAGTTCTCCTTATCAAAATTCATATATAATTTGTTTTGATATGAGCTACCAGTCATTAGATATGAATTTTTTGAGATAATTACCTTTTGGGCCATTAAGAGGCTGCCACGTCAGCAAAGTAGCTCGCTCCTACAAGGTGGGTCAGAGATGGGGTCGAAAGACAACTTTGCCCCTCTATTCCTTCATGAGCATCGAGGGTACATGAGTATTTTTCCCCTTTCTCCTTCTTCTTCCTCACGCACAGTCTTTGCGTGACAAGCAGGGCTGACACCCGATCAACTCCAGGGTTGACATTGTGATCTCATCGCTCAACCTTCAAAGCCACATCGTGTTCCTCTCCGCTAGCTCCGGATGAATCTACCCATGCGGCCAATTGCTCAATAGTGCACCGATTGAATGGAACCCGAAGGACCTCCGCTAGTGGTGACACTAGAGGTTGCACAGAGGAAAATCGGGGAAGGGATAGCAAATCCAAGTCAGAGAAAAGTCATGGGAGTCGCGCGTGGTTTTACGATCATGAGGGCGATCTCCAAGGGGAACTCTATCCCATATATATATGTATGGATATAAAGGGGTGTCTGATAAGGGTCCCAAAGATTTGGGGATTCTTCTAACCCCCCCCCCAAAATAGGTAAAACTTAGGGTAGGGGTGGCCACACAGATCTCACGAACCCATCTAACCAGTTTCTAAGTTCGCTCGCACACTCAGGTGCGAAAAATCCGCTTTGGAAAGGGATATTCTCTATTCTTGACTTTCCTGATCTGTCCCAAGGTAGGTGATGTATATCCACCCTTGGATGCATGATCCTTTGGACCATGCGGGCATCCAACGGCTGACATCACCCCCTATTTCTTATTTCTTTTTAAACGAAGAAAAAAAAGGGTTTTTAACAATGGAATCTTGTGAAAATCATATCTCCCTCCTCGTTTAATATTTTTCACTCAAATTTTATAGGGAACTCTGTCTTGGCATTATCAACTCGTATATTAAATTTGAAACCCGAATTCCAAAGAAAAAGGGTGTTCCCTTCATATGCAAGTTATTTATTAATAAAACCAAATTAAGTGATATTTCCTCTTTTTTTTGCCATTATCTTATCATCTTGGATTCCTTGGACCTCAAGGAACCCTAAAGGCACGAAATCCTTTCTTGAGGAAATATTCCTTTACTATTTCTCTTACCCTTTATCCCTTTCTTACTTATTTCTTTATTAAAATATCTCTTTTTGAGGATTTCTCTTTATTTCTCTTTTATTTTCCTCATTGGTATTTCTTTTATCATTAGAAATCCTTGGGATACAAAATTCCACCAAGGATAACTCAATTATACCTCTTTCCATTTATTTCCCACATTTTTCATTATTTTCAATTTCTTTCTTAATAAAGAAATACTTAATTGATCTTTTCTTTTCTTATTGCATTTTCTTTGCACTTTGGACTCCTTGGGGCCCAAGGAACCTAAGAGGCATGAAATCCACCTTTGTATTATATTATTTTGCCTTCTAGAGGTTTCTACATCTTTCTTTTCTCAAATATTCAATTATTCATTTACTAATTGAATTTTCTTGTTATTTGGGCCCAATAGCCAATAAAGCCCACAACACAATCATCAAGGCTATTGTAAATGAAATCCATTTATTCCAAACAAATTATATCATTTGTTGTTTAAATATCTTTAATATGAGAAATTACATTTCTCACCAAATGAACCCAAAAATTGGGGTTGTAACAAGGAAGGATGTACATTTTGTTTGGGATGATCGTTGTCAACGAGCCTTTCAGAGCTTGAAGGAGAAGCTGACTAGTGCTCTAGTGTTGGTGTTGCCAGAGCCTGGGAAGGGCTATGTTGTTTTCTGTGATGCTTCCAAAAAAGGCTTAGGTTGTGTGCTGATGCAGGAAGATCATGTGGTTTCCTTTGCTTCGTGATAGGTTAAGAAGCATGAGGAGAGCTATTCGACACATGATTTGGGGATGGGAGCGGTGGTCCATGCATTAAAGATATGGAGACATTATCTTTATGGGGAGGTGTGTCATATATTTACGGATCATAAGAACCTGAAGTATATCTTCTTGCAGAGTGAGATGAACATGCGACAATGTCACTGGATGGAGCTAATCAGTGATTATGATTGCACCATTGAGTATCATCCTGGTAAGGTGAACGTAGTAGCTGGTGTGCTTGGTGGGAAGTCTTCTTCTCTTCCTACGAAGAAGGCACAGTTGAGTTCTTTGATATGCCATAGGCGGGATATGTTCATCTCTTTGCGGTAGATGAATGTACAGTTGGAGGTATCCTTATTGGCAGGACTGTTGGCACAGATGCAAGTGAAGCCTACATTGAGACAGCAGATCAAAGAAGCACAGTAGGCAGATGCTACAGTCCAGTTGATCAGATCAGAGTTTGGCAGCGAGAAGTGGGATGGCCTCCATGAGTCCAAGGATGGACTAGTTTGTTATCATAACAGGATGGTGGTCCCCGATGTTTATGATCTGAGGAAGTTTGTGCTCGAGGAAGTGCACATGTCAATGTATGCTATCCATCCAGGTGTCACCAAGATGTATAATAATCTGAAAGACTTGTATTGGTGGCCTGGTTTGAAGAGAGACGTGGCCGAGTTCATAGCTAAGTGTGTGGTATGCTAGTAGGTTAAGACTGAGCATCAGAAGCTGGCAGGTACGTTGCAACCCATGATGATACCGCAGTGGAAATGGGATCATATAACCATGGATTTCATAGTTGGTCTCCCAAGGACAGTTAGGAATCATGATTCCGTCTGGGTGATAGTGGACAGATTGACAAAGTATGCTCATTTCATTCTGGTAAAGACAACATACACAATAGAGAAGCTTACTCAGGTGTATGTGGATGAGATAGTGCATTTGCACGGTGTGCCGGTAACGATAGTCTCTAACAGAGGTCCCCAGTTCATGAGTCACTTTTGGGAATAGTTGCACAGAGCGTTGGGAACGCAGTTGAAGTTCAGTACTGATTTCCACCCATAGACAGATGGACAGTCTGAAAGGACTATTCAGACTTTGGAAGATCTTCTTCGAGCTTGTGTTTTGCAGTTCCTAGGCAGTTGGGATGTGCATCTCAGTTTGATAGAGTTTTCCTACAACAACAATTACCAACGGAGTATCGACATGGCACCTTATGATGCTTTGTTTGGTAGGAAATGCATATCTCCTTTATGCTGGTATGAGTCTGGCAAGTATCAGCTTTTGGGTCCTGAGTTAGTACAACAGATGACAGAGAAGATCAAGGTGATACAACAACAGTTGAAAGCGGCATAGGATAGACAAAAGTCGTATGTAGATAATAGTCAACGACCTCTGGAGTTCCAGGTGGGAGACAAGGTGTATCTCAAGGTCTCACCATGGAAAGGCGTGCTGAGGTTTGGCCAAAAAGGCAAGTTGGCTCCCAGGTATATGGGGCCATATATAGTAATAGCACATGTTGGCAAGGTAACTTACAAGTTAGAACTACCGCCAGAGTTGTACAGGTTGCATCCAGTGTTCCATGTCAGTATGCTAAAGAAAAGTCATTCGGACATAGAGACAATGATTCAGCCAGTTGAGGTTGAGGTTGAGCTTGATGAAGATGTGACCTACGAGGAAGGTCCAGTGTTGATCCTCGATAGAAGAGTGAATAAGATGAAGAGGAAGGACCTGGTTCTTATAAAGGTTCTTTGGCATCATCATGGCATTGAGGAAGCCACGTGGGAGCTCAAGGAAGAGATGAGGAGGAAGTATCCCTCGCTTTTCTCTTCGGATTTCGTGGACGAAATCCTTTTGTAGGGGTTTATGGCTTGTAAGGACCCTAACCTCCATTTTGGGCTTACCCTATTTGCTTTTCCTAAACCCTATGTTTAGAGGCTTGCCTAATCACCTGAGATGTGATTAGGGTTTATTTATGCTTTGTTGAGAGGTTGAGGTGCAACTTGCAAATTACCCAAGTTCTAGGGTTGGTGTGCTAGTTTGTCACCTTAAGAGATATCTTTCTCTCTCCTTGCATCCTCTAGGGTTGAGAGGATGGGTCGGGTGCCTTGCTTGGTTTGTTTTGAGCCTTATTTGAGCTTTTTGAAGCTTAGGCTTGTTGTTGGGCTTTCTTGGGTCTTGTTTGAGCTTGGTTCTGCCTTTTTGTTTGGTGTGTCTGCCAGGGTTGTATCGGCTAGGGTTGTATTGGCCAGGGTTGTATCAGCCATGGAGTATCCGCCATGGTGTGTCGGGTTGCCATGTTGGGCGACACATACCCTCTTGACCTAGCCTTGTTTGTGTCACCATCTTTGGATAAGTGGTCGTTGCTTTGCTAAGTGGGTGGCAAGTCGTGGACGTGTAGCTTGGGATGCTAGCAAGGTGGCATAGTTTGGACAAGTGGTGGTTTGGGCAAGCACATGTGGAGTAATCCCCTAGTGGACACCCACTTAACCCCCTTGCATATATACCCCCTTCTTTGCTAGCTTGGGATCCCTTTAGCTCCTTAGTTGCTTCCCTTCTTTCTTGGTCACCGATATCTCCCATTGGTAGAGCCTTGGTGGCCGATCTCCTTGGTGGAGTCTTCTTCTTCCTCTAGTGGTGGTCGAAACCCTAGATGTGCTTTGCTCCTTCTCCTCTTATGGTGAGTATCTCTCCCTATCCTTGGCACCTTCTTCTTCTTCTCTCTTTCTTTTCGGCCATGGTGGTTATGGAGTTCTCTTCTCTCCTAGTGTTGTCTGAAGGTGGTGCCTTGGAGCATGGAGCTTGGTGCTTGGAGCTTTGGAGCTTGAGTCGAGTTACATAACTCCTAACCCTAACTACATTACCTTCTTACCATGATGCTTTGTTATATGCTATTTTTGATCGCCCATGCTTATCTTGTTAATAATATATTTGCTCTAGTATGTACCCTTGACGTTGTGGGATATGATGCCATGGTTATGTTGTGTGGAGGTGTTCTTGGATCTTGTTGGCCAAACCATTAGATTAAGGTCCTTTGGGAAAAACACCTCTCTCACTTAGTTGTTGAGAGGTGAGTCTAGGGTGTCCTAATTCAATGGTGTGTGTGGTGTGTTCTTGGGGTAAAACTCCTTTCTCTCCCTTTGGTTTTGAGAGGTGAGCTTGAGCTCTAGTGGTGTAGGTAAAATCCCTCTCTTCCTTAGTCGTTGAGAGGTGAGTCTATACTCTAGTTGCTTGGGCAACACCCCTCTCTTGCCATGGACTTGAGAGGTGAGCCTTTGGTTGGTCTTGATCTAGTTGAGGTTGGTGGGTTGGTCGATATGGTGATGACCCACCTTGTTGCCCGATATGTGATAGAAGTTGTTCAAAACCCCTCTCACTTGGTTGTTGAGAGGTGAGCCAACTCTCTTGATCCTTTAGGGTTTGGTGGTTGCCTTGAGGTTGAAGACGACCAACCCGATATGGTCTTTGGACCCTTACCCGATATCCCTTGCTACCCAATATCTCTGACAACCCAAGATGCCCTATTGATATCGTTCTGTGTAAGGTGGTGCCCGATATCCTTTTTCTAGGGCTGAGCTTGGGCAATATGCTAGATGGATGTCTTGTTGATCTTCTGACCAGCATGGATCTTTACCCCTAGATGTTGTTGGCCGATATGCTCTTGGGCGATATAGTGTGTGCCCGATATTTTCTCTTGAGTACCCTAGATGACATGGTTAGGCCGTGCCATGGTGAATGAGCAACACCCCTCCTTCCTTGAGTTGTGAGGTGAGCTCTATCCTTTGGCCGATATGTATGAACCTAGCCTGGACGTTAGA
Organism: Alisma plantago-aquatica; assembly: GCA_963693085.1. Lineage (NCBI taxonomy): Eukaryota > Viridiplantae > Streptophyta > Magnoliopsida > Alismatales > Alismataceae > Alisma > Alisma plantago-aquatica. The sequence continues at coordinate 512,038,403 of OY856409.1, forward strand.
GTTGCTTTGGGTGTTAGGGTAGCTTGCTGCCTCTTTGTTTTCTTTGGCCGATATAGTAGGTGGTTGTTGTGTTTTTGTATCGGGTGAGATGGGTGTTTTCTACTGTGACGTGTTGCCCGGCACGGTGTTGCCCGTCAATGGCATCACCCAATACAGTGTGGCGATGGGTTCTTGCCCGTTATGATGGTGTGTCTCTTGGGCGTCATAGGCTAGTTCTTAGAGTGCTTATAGCCATTTCTTCTTTGTTTCTTTGAACGATATGGTTTTGATGAGCTATCTTTGTGATGGGCAATATGGATGGTGTTGTCTGACAGTCTGTTGCAACGTGTTGCCTGTCATGGGGTGTTGCATGCCTGGGCGTCACAGGTTGAGAGTTGCCTGTTACTAGTTGTTGGGTGTTGCCCAGTATAGGGGTTTCCCGGGTTGGGTGTTGGGCGATAATGCTGACTGACACAGTTGGATAGGTTGGTTGTAACCGTTGTACCTTTGGTGAGGGCTATCCCTTACCCGAGATGCTTTTGGTGAGGTTTGTTCCTTACCCGATACACCTACAGTGAGGGTTGTACCATGTGTTTGGTTAGTAACCCTAATGCTTGTTATGATTTGGTATATGAGGTTGTTACGCTTGATATATATATATATATATATATATATATATATATATATATATATATATATATATATATATATATATATATATATATATATGTTGTACTTTGATACACTCATCTATGTTGCATGGTTGACTCTTATAATAAAGTAAGAATTTGTACATGTTCCTTGTATAAGTATTGTTGCTCCTTTGTGACTTCACTAACCATGCAGGTAATAGTTGTACGATGAGGCCATGGTAATGGCACGATAGTAACATGATGTGGAACATCATGGGTATGATGAATCCAGTACTATGTGATGGGTGTTACCCATGGAATGGCAATGTGTGCCCTGATGATGGGATTGAGTCCCAGTGATCCTTGTGATGGATCTAGATGTTTGGCAAGAGGCCAAGTGGTAACATGTGATGTTGGATCCTTGTGATGGATCAAGATGATGTTGATGGCATTGAAGGTCTTAGTGAGAATGTAAAATAAGATAATGAGTCCTATGTTTTATTATAATTGCATGTTACATAACATGGTTGAATCTTGCAATCCACTTAAAATACACTAATTAATTATAGAGGAACCTTTCATGTAGTTTGCCCTGGCCATAGATCCATCATCGTCACCAGCTGGTGATGGGGAAACAAGTTTATCCTGTGGGATTACCTGGAGCGCATATTGTTGAATATGCGGGGTTTCTCCTAGCCAAAAATAGGAGGATTAGAGTGCAACTGCGGATGTGTATAGAGCATGGTGAATAGGCCCATGGCTCAGTGTTATAGAGCATGGTGAATAGGCCCATGGCTCAGTATTGTAGAGCATGGTGAATAGGCATGTGGCTCAAGGTATGCTAGCGCTGAGATCTGTACCAAGGCGGGCTAGAGAAAAGGGTAGCCTGCAGAGCTGACCCTGTGGTTGTGGCCACTTAAGCAAGAGACTGCGGTCCTGCTTTGGAGATCGTGCACTGACCACGAGGAGGTGAGGTCATGGAGTCCGGCTCTCCCATTAACCTTGTATGGCATCGATTTTGAGCTTCGCAGCTGAAGGTTAGATTTGAGCGGTATGGATCACTTCCTCAGGGCATAATAAAATTGTAATCTAGCCGTATAGTATGTATTGCTTAAGGAAAAACACGGAACATTGGTTGAGGCCTTGCTTGTATAGTTGCCCTAGTTATATCTTGTAGTTATTTGTACATTCCTCATTTCTTTTGATAAGTTCTTATAAAGCTTATCTTGTAAATCATGTTCCATAAAGAAATATCTGGTTATATGCCTGCTAGATATCTCGGTAATCTGTTAATAAAGTTAGTTATGTTCAGTATGCCATATATATATGAGCTACTTACATCAGTTACCTGCTTTATCTATTCTATCTCTCCTTTGAGGTTTTATAGTTTCGGCGGGGGTTATGTTTCTCGCTGGGACTGTGTGTCTCACCCCACTGGTTTTAAACCTTTTTAGGTGATCGTGATAGACGTGGTGGTGGTCGAGAGGTTGTGGCCGAGCAGCAAGAAGAATAGTAGGAGGCAAGAGATGGATATGTTGTTGTTTTGGTTGTTTTGTAGTAGAGTCCTAGAGTCATCCATGTACTCTCAGGTCCTTGGAGGTGTTTTGACGACGTTTCATGATGTATAGATGATGTAGCTTGTTTATCCTGTTGTTGGCCTGGTATGGCCTATTTTGTATATAAATAGGTGGTGAACTCTTTGTGCCTATGTGACAGCTGGATCCTGTGATAACCCGTATTTTAGGGTTTAGATACCCCATATATAAATTGAAGATAATGAATGATTATTAGATCTAATTGACTTTGATTACAATAAATAACTTTTATTCACCGACTTGGGAACTTATGAGTGCAAGAGGTCCATTTGGTAGTTGTAATAAAATCACGTAGTCAATTGATGAGCCTTGAGGTATATAAGAATCCAAATGGTTCAATACTAAAATGCATGATGATCAAGATCACGAGATTAATAGTATTTCATCAAGGTTGGTGAATATATGATTCATAGTTGAGGTTTACACACTTATTTATTAGACTAATCTAGGAATTTAGTTAAATGACCAATTGTTGCAATTTACATCTCAAACTTAGTAGTATGAGGCCTTGGGTTATGAGGGACCTATGGTTCAAGTTTCATGTGAATAAGAGGTTTCTACTGGAAGATATAAGAGTTTGAATTTATTGATATTTGATTTAAATGTCCTGCCAAACCTTAGTCATCTGGTTATTATTTAAGAAATATGAAAGGCTGAAACATTGATATGTCACGCATACATGCTCTGGGTTGCGCAAGTTGTAGGCCATAGATCCACTTAAGGGTGAGATAATCATGGCCCTAGACAACTGATCCAAAGGTTCACACCTTATCTTCAACCCCCGACGATTTAGGAACATGTGGAGGATGACTAAGCCCTACTCCTCTTGAATGGCCACACCTATATTGCGACCTCCACGCGATGATGGTTGGGAAGTAGATCCGCAGTACTCGGGGCTTCTGAACAACCCCTCACACAACCATTGTGGTAAAGAAATTAGGGAGAACCAGACTTCTTTCCCTTCATCGTTCTCCACCCATAGAACCGGTAGAAACCCCAAACCATAAAAGCAAGAAGAAGGAGACTTGTAGGCATCAAGGAGTACAATAAAGTGGAGGAGGACTGTCTCCACAACATCTCGGAGTTTTGAAATGCTACTGGGAAGAGTTCCCAGTGCACCCGAGCTCGCCACCACCATTATTCAACGCTGGAAGGGGTGTCGTTCATCAACAGACCCAGAACAAGAGAATGCCTAGGTTCTGTGGAGTCACTAGCCATGATTTGGTTCCAAGTGGACGTTCGTTGCAGAGGCATTATGATGAAGAAACACAAGAAGAAGAAGGAGAGTGGTTCGACACAGCAGGAAGAAACCCTTCTTCCAGAATCCCCCCTTTCTCCTCTGTTTGTATCGCCATCCTTTGTTGTGGCTCCAAACAAGACACCGCCTTGGAGATTTGAAGATCCCTTTGATCCTGATAGTCATCATCGTTGTGTCTAAGACCTCTAAGGGTGGTAGTGCTCCGTCAATCTCTTGTCGGGGATTGGCTGCGGCGATGGCACTCCCACACACAGAGGGAGAGATCAGGCCTGGGAACCCTCGTGTGGGTGACGGACGAGACGAGTTGAGGACAGACTGGATTCATCAGCCACTTCCCAAGATGGATTAGCGGTCACCAAGTGGCGAGGAGATATTTTAAACCTACTGGATGTCCACCCTACAGTCGCGTTCTGTATCCCACGCGCAAGGAAGACTGGAGGCGGTGTTGCGGCGATGAACATGAGCAAGAGGGAGATCGAGTGGGGAAATAAGGTGGACCGACCAGTACTTGCTAGACCGGCTGGTTCAACCTTTCCCAGTCGAGCATTGCATTCCCTAAGGGGCCATGTGGTAGAACGGGATTGGTCTAGAAGGTAAATTGATACATATTTTCCAATAAATAGCTATGATGTTAGAAAATGCATTAAAAATAGCTCCCTTAGCCAGTAAATGTCCGAAAAATACCCGCAGACTCAGAAAAATATCCTCTACATTGCTAAACCCTTAGATCAGGCTTTTAAAGAACAAATAATGATGATAATAATTTAGAGTATAGTGCTCCTTTTTACAATTCGTTAAATGAAATCAATTATATCCAGTTGATATTAATTCTCCTAAAAATTGCCCTAGAATTGTAATGATGATATACATCCATATTTAGACTCTAATCTGAGTAATATATATAAATAATAGGTCTTTTTCTATTAAAGACTATTTAGATGCTTTCAATCCCATTTTAATTTTAGAAAATAGACTAATCGTCGGAAAATTGTGAAAATTGTACTAGACCTAAATAATGACCTCTAGATCAGTAGAAAAATATCAAACACAAGTTTAGATCAGTTTGAACCTAGGTTTGGCCTAAACCCTAATTTGGACCTAAAATACCAAGAATATGATGTACATATATTAATGATGATTAATTTCTTTAATCAGGTGATGACCAGAGATGTAGATGATCCAAAATATAAGTATGAATCTCTGAACTCAGGTATGTAGATATAATTATATGACTAGATTTGTTGGATGTTAAATATATGTACTTGCTTGTATTTGAAATACATTGTTGGATGTAGATCTATGTATATTGCCAATTTTTCACCTTGAACATAAAAGAACATAAATGAGGATAAATGAAATGTAGTTACTAGTGGTTCTCATTAAACTCCCTATTAGAGAGGGAAAGCTTTAATGTTGACTAGCACCTCCCTAGAGTACACGATATATGGGGAGATCCCTAGAGTACAAGGTACATGGGGAAGGACCCACCATTTATGTTTGTGCTAAGTCCACCATAGTAATGCATATTCATTCTAAATGTGGCTAATAACTTGGGATTACATGATTTTCCACCTTTAAATAACATTTCCTTTCTCGTCCTTTAATTTCGAGTATTTTATATGCCAGCATAGTATAACTTTTAATTCCACGTACCAACTTTTATTGATGATTTTGTTTCTTATATTTTCTAGGTCTAGAGCTAGAATAAGATAAAAGAATAGGATGTGAGCAAGTTGTACAGGTTGTACCTATTGTGTTTAGATCCTGATTAGCATACATGTTCTTAGACTTGTAAATCTTCTTTCAATATGTAAGTCATTGTGTAATAATTCATGTTGTATAAATATACATGTTGAATGTTAAGAATGCCATGGTGTATGCCTATGGTTGAATGTTCATGTATGTGTAATATGCTTCCGCATCACTCTATGATATAATTGCTAACGTTTTCAGATTTTGTCTTCTCATCTCCATGGGATTTTGAGAAGGCCAAAATGCGGGGATGTCACAATTGGTATCAGAGCATGAACAATATGCTACAAGTCCTAAGACTCACAACTTAAGGTTCATGTGAAACTATCATTGTCCTAGCACCTAGAAGTGTTAATTTATATAAACCTAGCGATATCATGATAAGTATGATAATAGTTGAATTTCGAGGATAAAATTTCTTTCAAGGTGGGGTGAATGTGATAACCCAGATTTTAGGGTTTAGATACCCCATATAGAAATTGAAGATAATGAATGATTATTAAATCTAATTGACTTCGATTACAATGAATAACTTTTATTCACTGACTTGGGAACTTATGAGTGCAAGAGGTCCATTTGGTAGTTGTAATAAAATCACATAGTCAATTGATGAGCCTCGAGGTATATAAGAATCCAAATGGTTCAATACTAAAATGCATGATGATCAAGATCATGAGATTAATATTATTTCATCAAGGTTGGTGAATATATGATTCATAGTTGAGGTTTACACACTTATTTATGAGACGAATCTAGGAATATAGTTAAATGACCAATTTTTGCAATTTACATCTCAAACTTAGTAGTATGAGGCCTTGGGTTATGAGGGACCTATGGTTCAAGTTTCATGTGAATAAGAGGTTTCTACTAGAAGATATAAGAGTTTGAATTTATTGATATTTGATTTAAATGTCCTGCCAAACCTTAGTCATTTGGTTATTATTTAAGAAATATGAAAGGTTGAAACATTGATATGTCACGCATACATGCTCTGGGTTGCGCAAGTTGTAGGCCATAGATCCACTTAAGGGTGAGAGAATCATGGCCCTAGACAACTGATCCAAAGGTTCACACCTTATCTTCAACCCCCGACGATTTAGGAACAGGTGGAGGATGACTAAGCCCTACTCCTCTTGAATGGCCACACCTATATTGTGACATCCACACGATGATGGTTGGGAAGTAGATCCGCAGTACTCGGGGCTTCTGAACAACCCCTCGCACAACCATTGTGGTAAAGAAATTAGGGAGAACCAGACTTCTTTCCCTTCATCGTTCTCCACCCATAGAACCGGTAGAAACCCCAAACCATAACAGCAAGAAGAAGGAGACATGTAGGCATCAAGGAGTACAATAAAGTGGAGGAGGACTGTCGCCACAACATCTCAGAGTTTTGAAATTCTACTGGGAAGAGTTCCCAGTGCACCCGAGCTCGCCACCACCATTATTCAACGTTGGAAGGGGCGTCGTTCATCAACAGACCCAGAACAAGAGAATGCCTAGGTTCTGTGGAGTCACCGGCCATGATTTGGTTCCAAGAGGACGTTCGCTGCAGAGGCATTAGGATGAAGAAACATAAGAAGAAGAAGGAGAGTGGTCCGACACAGCAGGAAGAAACCCTTCTTCCAGAATCCCCATTTCTCCTCTGTTTGCATCGCCATCCTTTGTTGTGGATCCAAACAAGACACCGCCTTGGAGATTTGAAGATCCTTTTGATAGTGATAATCATTGTCGTTGTGTCTAAGACCTCTAAGGGTGGTAGTGCTCCATCAATCTCTTGCCGGGGATTGGTTGCGGCGACGACGCTCCCACACACAGAGGGAGAGATCAGGCCTGGGAACCCTCGCGTGGGTGACGGACGAGATGAGTTGAGGACAGACTGGATTCATCAACCACTTCCCAAGATGGATCAGTGGTCACCAAGTGGCAAGGAGCTATTTTAAACCTACCGGATGTCCACCATGTAGTCGCGTTTTGTATCTCACGCGCAAGGAAGACTGGAGGCGGCGTTGCGGCGATGAACATGAGCAAGAGGGAGATCGAGTGGGGAAATAAGGTGGACCGACCAATACTTGTTAGACCGGCTGGTTCAACCTTTCCCAGTCAAGCATTGCATTCCCTGAGGGGCCATGTGGCAGAACGGGATTGGCCTAGAAGGTAAATTGATACATATTTTCCAATAAATAGCTATGATGTTCGAAAATGCATTAAAAATAGCTCCCTTAGCCAGTAAATGCCCAAAAAATACCCCCACACTCAGAAAAATATCCTCGACATTGCTAGACCCTTATATCAGGCTTTTAAAGAACAAATAATGATGATAATATTTTAGAGTATAGTGCTCCTTTTTACAATTCCTTAAATGAAATCAATTATATCCAGTTGATATTAATTCTCCTAAAAACTGCCCTAGAACCCTAATGATGATATACATCCATATTTAGACTCTAATCTGAGTAATATATATAAATAATAGGTCTTTTCTATTAAAGATTATTTGGATGCTTTCAATCCCATTTTAATTTTAGAAAATAGACTAATCATCGGAAAATTGTGAAAATTGAACCAGACCTAAATAATGACTTCTAGATCAGTAGAAAAATATCAAACACAAGTTTAGATCAGTTTGAACCTAGGTTTGGCCTAAACCCTAATTTGGACCTAAAATACCAAGAATATGATGTACATATATATTAATGATGATTAATTTCTTTAATCAGGTGATGACCAGAGATGTAGATGATCCAAAATACAAGTATGAATCTCTGAACTTAGGTATGTGGATATAATTATATGACTAGATTTGCTGGATGTTAAATATATGTACTTGCTTGCTTGTATTTGAAATACATTGTTGGATGTAGATCTATGTATATTGCCAATTTTTCACCTTGAACATAAAAGAACATAAATGAGGATAAATGAAATGTAGTTACTAGTGGTTCTCATTAAACTCCCTATTAGAGAGGGAAAGCTTTAATGTTGACTAGCACCTCCCTAGAGTACACGGTATACGAGGAGATCCCTAGAGTTCAAGGTACACGGGGAAGGACCCACCATTTATGTCTGTTCTAAGTCCACCATAGTAATGCATATTCATTCTAAATGTGGCTAATAACTTGGGATTACCTGATTTTCCGCCTTTAAATAACGTTTCCTTTCTCTTCCTTTAATTTCGAGTATTTTATATGCCAACATAGTATAACTTTTAATTCCACGTACCAACTTTTGTTGATGATTTTGTTTCTCATATTTTCTAGGTCCAAAGCTAGAATGGGATAAAAGAATGGGATGTGAGCAAGTTGTACAGGTTGTACCTATTATGTTTAGATCCTGATTAGCATACATGTTCTTAGACTTGTAAATCTTCTTTCAATATGTAAGTCATTGTGTAATAATTCATGTTGTATAAATATACATGTTGAATGTTAAGAATGTCATGGTGTATGCCTATGGTTGAATGTTCATGTATGCGTAATATGCTTCCACATCGCTATCTGATATAATTGCTAACGTTTTCGGATTTTGTCTTCTCATCTCCATGGGGTTTTGAGAAGGCAAAAATGTGGGGACGTCACAGATCCTATGAACTATGGACATGTATCAAGGTTTATGTATGTTTATGTAACATGTTTTCTTGGAGGATAAGGATATGGATGTAATAGTTTCTTTATTATCTGCTTTGCGAAATCGGTTTTAATTAACCTATATTTTTGGTAACATGTGGTTTATGGATGTTCTGCACATTTTCGTGTGGCATTTCGTTGTCTGTGTGATAGCAGGATGTCACATTTAAGGTTGTGTTTCCTGAGGAATTTCCCGATGTTCCTCCATCTCGAGAGATTGATTTTGAGATCAATCTAGTTCCTGATACACAACTAATAGCTCAAACACCTTATAGAATGGCACATGTTGAAATGGAAAAATTAAAGAAAGAGTTGCAAGAGTTACTTGATAAAGGTTTTATACAACAAAGTACATCGTCGTGGGGTGCTTCAGTACTTTTTGTAAAGAAAAAGGATGGGTCTATGAGGTTGTGTATAGACTATAGAGAGTTGAATAAGGTGACAATAAAGAATAAATATCCTCTGTTAGGGATAGATGATTTGTTTGACCAGTTGCGAGGTGCAATAGTGTTTTCTAAGATAAACTTGAGGTCAGGATATCACTAGCTACAGATTAAGGAAGATGACATACCCAAGTCAGCCTTTAGGACAAGGTATGGTCATTATGAGTTTAAATTATGTCATTTGGACTAACTAATGCACCAACATCGTTCATGGATCTAATGAATAGAGTGTTCTGACCATTCCTTGATCAGTTTGTAGTGGTCTTCATAGATGACATTCTGATATACAATCGAGATATCCAACAACATGAACAACATCTTCGACAAGCATTGACTTTGTTAAGACAACACAAGCTATATGCTTAGTTTAGAAAGTATGAGGTTTGGATGTCAGAAGTATCTTTTCTAGGACATATTATACATGCTAAAGGTATTTTTTTTATCCTAAAAAGGTAGAGTCTATTCTAGAAAAATTCATAGTTTCCTAGGTCTAGCAGGTTACTACATAAGATTCATCAAAGACTTTAGTTCTGTAGCATTACCCCTAACTAGGTTAACTATGAAGGATGCTCCTTTTGTCTGGAATGACAAGTATCAACACTCTTTCCAGTTGTTGAAGGAAAAGTTGACCAGTGCACCAGTGTTAGTGTTACCTAAACAAGGGAAAAGCTCTCCCTTCACCCTAGCGACAGCCTAATATGAGAGTACCAGAACATCTTAGGCCTCTTTGAATCATCGGTACAACTCAGGGAGACCTCTCAAAGCTTTATTCATCTTTGTTTCTCCCCAATTGAAGGTACCCAAATTTCCCCTCTTTTTTCACCTTATTTCAGTCTCATTACCAATATTGGTTTCCTACACACTGTGTTACGTGCTTTCGGTACATATAGCTTTTCCTAGGAGTTTAGGAGATACCCAGGTTCTTGGTTTGTGCCATGAGTACATGTTTTCTTTGTTTTCAATCACTGCTTCTAGATTTCCATGGCGGAATTTTCCATCGGTGCTCTGATATCTCGAGGTCCAGAGCTTAAGCTTGTTGAGATCGCCTGGGCCTCGACCTTTCGTGCAGGAGGTCGATGGCTCAAGATCATCATCAAAATCCTGAGTTTTGATTCAAGGTTCTCCCCCCTAACTTCATCATTCTCATAAGGCCCTAAGTTGAAGAAACCATGGAATAAATATCCCCGACTGCCCTTGTGGACTAAATTAATTAATTACCTTACCAAGGGCATTTCTGGGTTTTTAATGCATGTTTTATCTTCAAGTCGCGTGTCTCCTTTGTACAGGCCTGTGATAGGTAGCCACTGTAGATTGGCCCATCTCAGTAAAGAGACATTGTCCTAATGGATTCAAAATAGATTATGTGGCTTTATATATTTATGTGATGGGTCAGTTCTTTGAAAATTCATAGTAATTCAACGACTCATCAAAAAAGTATGAGAAAATATGTTTTTGAAAGGTTTTTCAACGATGAATATGATTTTTGAGATTTAAAACCCTAGTTTAATAATGTCATACCTCGTTTTCCTAATGACCTATTTGATAAATGATAATAGGAAGTAGGATTAAGTGATCATATACTAGTTACCTATTTATTTAATCATGTAAATTGATTCACCTAGATTTAGCAAAGTCACACAATATATGAATTGCACACATCATCCTTTTATTTTAGTCATATTACTGACTCTCTAATCCATTAGATCACAATCTAAGGGAAGTGATCTTATCTTCTACCTCGCAATTTTTGTGTGTTGAGGAGGAAACAGTCTCACCAACCTCTCGCTAACTCAATTTGCCTCCCTCCTCCACATATCCCCTTTTCACCCCACCATCAGCTTCACAAAGTCTTTCATTGTCCATACAATCCTAACTCTAGCCCTACCTTCACTCCTAGTGAAAATGCCCAATCCCCTCATACTCTTTTTGATGCAAGTGCCACCCCACTTGACCACGACAAGTCGTACTGACTTTGAGTGATCAACGAAGCTCCCCAACACTTCAAGGGGTCCTCGTATGCTTTCAATTTCAACTGAGGCTATCCAAATCATAACTAATGATTTGATCTTCTCTGACAAATACAACAACCCCATTCCAATAACGGTGTGCACCTCACCTCAATTATTCTTAAAATAAGCTTCCTCCCCCCTCTATCATCATTTCCATGTAGTATGAGACATTGACTTGTAGCCCAACTAGTAACCCAACCATGTACTTTAGGACCTCTAGTGGCAAGGTGGTTGGACATCTCCAGCAGTCATTGTGTTGCAAAAACAATGCCAAATCTTTGAATACATTTAGCTAAAATTTCCCATGCCCTTGTATTTCTCCTTGTCATGCTCTTATTCCCTATTTTGAAATCCAAGGCTATGTTTCATGTATATCGTAGTGTATTCGAGGTTGTTAAGGGTCAACGTACATTGGTGATTTGTCTTCAACTCCATCTTCTCCTCACAAACTCTTTGGGATGTGTGTTTTAATGTAGTTTTCCTCTCCTTATTGCTCTATGATTTCCCCTATAGATTTCCTCTCTTCATGGTTCTACAATTTTCCCAACTTCCCAACCATGAAACTAAACTGGTTCTCACATACTTGATGACCATAGGCTCAGTTCAAGGGGTCTCTAATGAATTCCAATTCATCATGTTTTTAGTTACATTGTAGATTTAGTTTTGTATATTTTTCTTATATTTTACTCAATATTTCACCTTTTGTTTGTGGTTTATGCAATTTCCTTGGCGTTTAATATATTTTAGGTATTTTAATATTTGTAAGTTGATGCAATAAGAAAAGAGAAGCAATTATTTATAGTATGCATGACCAGAGAGCCAATCATATGATGATTGTAATGACATGTCTTGTAAATGATTTAATTAATAACAAAGGCAACATTCATCTATATGTTTGTTCAATTACTAGATAATGGTATAACATGGTAAATGTCTAAAGAATGATGCGATAACATGTGTCTGTAGGTTGAGGATCTGAACAATGAGATCATATGTATGATAAGAGTACATACATTCTTGTTAGGTCCCTGCTCATATGCTATTGTGGAAGCTAATAGATAACAATAGCACATAACACTAGAGTGTGTGTTGGTTGATGACAAAATCTCATTAGTCATAATATTTGATATCAAACCAAGCACATAGGTACTTTTTATAGAACACTATATTAGCCAGACCCACTGTAAGAGTGATACACAGAAACTGTTGAATGGTAGTCAAAATTAGCTCTCATAGTGATAATGGTGATTGTGGTTCTTAGACCTAAAATCACTACACTCATCACATATCTTTCAATGTACTTTAACATCATCCAACGTGACCTTGCCATAAAGGTGATGCTCAGATACATTGTGACACATGGGGATCAACTATGACTGATGTAGATCGGATTTGTCCCTCCTACTGGAGTTGATATCTGAGCCACTTGATAAGAGAGACTGAGAAACGTATGGCCATACTCATGTGAATCAATATATGATATGTGTGCTCACTTACATCTCTGACAGTTTGCTCTAGTTCAAGGAACATGGATTGAATGTTGAGAGGATGACATTTCCATGCCATGAGTTCAATCTGGATATTTAAAAAAACTATACTATCACTATAACACTTATGACAGATTGTAGGTTGAAGTTGTTCTCCAACTTCCCAGTTACTTGTATAGCAATGATGTGTTGTTAGATACCGCTCATTATTTGTTATATTATAAATTGGTTATGGACATTCACTACCAACATAACTTGGGGCCTATAGGGTGACACACATAGGATTTAGTTGGAATAGGAGTTTTGTAATATCACAATTTTTTAAAACATATAATTCATTGAGTGGAAGAATAATCTTATTGGGAATGTCACAAACACCATAATCATTGCATAAAAATAAAGTTTAAATAAACCAACATAGGACACACTGCATAGGTTCTCATATCTCAAACTCATAAGATCAAACTCACACTCTAAACTAAAACATGTGTCTCATAAACATAAAGGAAAATCTAATCTATTAATAGTTGGAACCCCACTAGGTCTGGTCTCAGAAGTCCTTGAGCTCCTCCTTTAGTTGGTCCTTAAATAGCCTTATCCTTGGCTTTGCTCCTTTCCTGCAGGCATCACACCCCCAACCATGCATAAAACAATTTGTAAGTGGAATTGAACATATAGTAAAAGTTGAAATAACATATGCTTTGAAAAAAAACATTTAACATCATGAAAGTAAACGTTGCATTTTATCATTGTCTTTTATCTAACTTAATAAGGATCCTCAAACTTTGTACTAAAGTTCCTCTTCTCTGAGCACTCAAGTTCTCTGTATGCTAAGAAAGCCCATGATTTGTACCCAAGTACACTATATCCTAGGAAAGTCCATGATTTATAACATAACGAGGATCTTATAGAAGGTTCATTCATTATCTTTACTCTTTACTCTTTACTCTTGCTCTTAAACATGAATATGATGTGATATACTGACTCTTGAAAATAACCAGTAAAAAGGATATTATTTATCCATTAACTTTTAACTTTAATCAACAAAACCTAGCATAAATAATGCATTCACATAATAACATGTACATTGTACATAATAACATCTAAACCTCCAATAATAATGTTCAAAGTTCATGGACCACTTATAGAGATTGGAGCAACTCTTAATTGCCTCTTGATGTTGAGGAAACCCTAGTTACCCTGTTGAAACAATTAAATTTTCATTAATGATTTAATCTTTAAATTGATTTTGAGGGTTTTAAGGTTCTTTAGGGATTGATGGAAATTCGGGACCAAAACCGGCTTCAAAACCAAGTTATTATGATTCCTTGTATTTTTATCTTTCCATCGAGTTCTTATATGAATTTTTTTGGCAACTGAAGAATTAGTTATGCATTATCGAAGTCTGGGCCAATCATAAAAATCTCAAAAATGTTTAACTAAAATTGAAAGCAAAACAAAATGAAAGGATACCATTACCCTTGCATCACGCTCCATATATTTGTCGTGTGACAGGGCAAGTAGGTAAAAAGAGACGATTAAATTTCCACGCGGTTGAAATCAACTGGGGCGCTAAAATCTCAACTTTGCCCATGTGTGTTGTGACATCAGATCATATAGGCCAGGGCAAAATAGGTACTCAGTTATTGGGGTCATCTTCTCCAGACCGAAGGTGAAACAACAGAGTCTAGAATGAAATCCTAAAGCTAAAACACAATCCTTTTCTTCTTGTCATCGAAAAATAGAGTGTCAGATGCTCATCGCCGACCGAAATCAATAAGCTCATACATGGCCCCTCCAATGGTCTGGAGCCCGAGCAATTGCTATCGGCACGAAGGGGTAGAGGAAGAACATGGAGGGAAGCAAACACCAAACTGCAAGCTATATAGTAGAAATACGACTCGGTAACTTTTCATCAGATAAGATTAGTGGCCTGCGAAGCTTCGTAGAGAGCAAGGGAGCACTGCTGGCCACTCTTTGAGTTCTATTCTGGATTGGGTTGTTGGGATGATGAGCCAAGTTGAGCAATGCCAAAGGAAATCATGGTTAAGGGCAAGATGATGACTTGAGGGAAAAACAACGACTAATTCATGCTTTTGGGTTGCTTCCGGGTAATCACTGTTACTTTATAGGATTCCTTATATAGCTGAGGTCTAGGACAGTCAAGGGGATCTGGCAGGTCAAAGCATATCAGAGTGAGGAGTCTAGAGTTGCAGACCTATGGGAAACTCTTTTGGGCAACAGAACCCTTAGAGCTAGGTCTAAACAAGTTTGTCTCTCAATGGTAGAGGCAGAGATGGATTCAGTTCATTCTGGGATCTCGTGGAGATGGACATTGGAGAGGAGGAAATCAAGGAGGCTCATGTACAATAGAGTCTCGCTAGACTTGGAAGTCAGGAGATAGGGATGGTCGTGACTCACATATGTCCCTAGGATCGGGGAATCTGACTTAAAGCATGACTCTAAGAAGAATGGCCACGTGACACTTCATTAGAAGAAAATCGGTGCATAGCTAAAGTGCAAAATTATAAGGATTTGGGTAATTATTTGATTTCTTTTCTAAATCAAATTGGAACCTCTAGACCCTTTAGAATCTAACAAAATTTTGCATTTTAACTAAAGAATTATGAGGAGTCTGATCATATTATTAGTTTTCTTATTTGACAAACTCAATTATCTATAATTCTCTTTTTAATATAAACATTGATCATTTTTAAAGGATTATTTAAAAAGGACCCAGGGGTCAAGTTTTTTAGGAAAGCCCCCAAATTATCATGTTAATTTCATGCAAAAATTATTGGGTCAAATTATTCTTTTTGAATGGGTAAATCTCACTTTAACCCTCATAAATCACTTAATGATTAATTAGGACTAAAGTTGGGTGTATGAGTCCACCTTTGGTTCGATCATGTGAAAAGGTCTTCAAATTTTGTAAAAAATAACCTATTTGATAGTCATCATCACATTAATGTATGGTTTAAGCATCCAATCTTGAAATATGGAAATTGGTGTTTCTAATAAGGAATTATATAAGATTTAAATTTTTGGGCTGTTACAATTCTACCCACCTTAATTAAATTCCATCCTCAAAATTTCCATGTACTACCCACCTTGGGGTTTTACTTATACCTAATTTGTGAAATACATTCATGACATAAATACTTCCATTTAAATCAAACTAGGCTTTGAACTAGGTCGCATGTTCTTCATTGACTTCACTCGATCCTTAATATCTTAGGCTTCAATACCTGACAAGGGTCTCTGCTATCCAATTGTATTAGGTTTAGGTAACTTTCCAATTTAGGTCTTATGTATCAACTCTCTTAGTGGTTCCTCTAGATTTGTGTTGGCCAGACACAAACCTAAAGGTTGACAACTCATTATGCTAATGTTCAACATCTTAGTAGCATACATGTCCCATACCATATATGTTAGCAAGAAGAAAAAAATATGCATAATTAGTCTTTTGCTCTTAACATTTCCTCTAAGATTCTCAATTGGTTGGCCATCACCATTGAGGATAATAGAGTACATGTCACTAGCTATGATAGAGTTAACACAAAGGATCTAAATGAGAAAATCCTCTATCTATAAACTTGACTTCTTGCAAGGATCTTACATCTCAATAAAAGGGATATACACTATAACTTCTTGGCTTTCTATCCTATGTACATATGTTTTCCTATCATTAGGTGAAGGAGGAAAGAGATACCTAGACAATCATGAGAAAATCCTGGTGGCCAACTATATTTTTAGCTCTGATACCATATTGTAACATCCCAATTTTCTAAAACATATAATCCATTGAGAGAAAGCATAATCTTATTGGGAATGTCACAAATATGATAATCATTGCATAAATTAAAGTTTAAATAAACCAACACAGGACACATTGCATAGGTTATCATATCTCAAACTCACACTCTAAACTAAAACACATGTCTCATAAACATAAAGGAAATCTAATCTATTGATAGTTGGCACCCCACCAGGTTTTGTTCTAAAAAAACCTTGAGCTCCTCCTTTAGATGGTCCTCAGATAGCCTTATCCTTGACATTGCTCCTTTCTTGCGGGCATCGCACCCCGGCCATGCATAAAACAATTTGTAAGTGATATTGAAAATAATATAAAACTGAAATAACATATATTTTGAAAAGAAAACATTTAGCATCATGCAATTAAACTTTACATTTTATCATTGTCTTTATCTAACTTATATAAGAGTCCTCAAACTTTGTACCAAAGTGCCTCTTCTCTTTGCACCAAAGTGCTCTGTATGCTAGGAAAGCCCATGATTTGTACTGAGGTACATTGTATGCTAGGAAAACCCATGATTTGTACCCAAGTACATGTATGCTAGGAAAGCCCATGAAGAAGATCTTATATAAGGTTCATATATTATCTTTACTCCTTACTCTTGAATATTCTTTACTCTTGCTCTTAAACATGAATATGATGTGATATGTCAATTCTTGAAAATAAGCAGTAAAAATGGTTTCATTTATTTGTTACTTTTAACTTTAATCAACAAAACCATATCATGAATAATACATTCACATAATAACATGTACATCATACATAATAGCATACAGACATCCAATAATAATGTTCAAAGTGCATGGACCACTTATAGAGATTGAAGCAACTCCTAATTTGTCTCTTGATGTTGAGGAAACCCTAGTTACCATGTTGAAATAATTAAATTTCATTAATTATTAATCATTAAATTGATTGGTTTTAGGAATCTAAAGGGATTGATGGAAATTTGGGACCAAAATAGGCTTAAAAACCAAGTCATTATGATTCCTTGAGTTTTTTTCTTTCCAAAGAGTACTTATATGAATTTTTCTGGAAACTGATGAATTAGTTATGCATTAGCAAAGTCTGGAATAATCATAAAAATCTCAAAAATGTTTAACTAAAATTGAAAACAATACAAAATGAAAGGACATCATTACCCTTGCATCATGTGCCAAAGATTTGTCGTGTGATAGGGCAAGTAGGTAAAAAGAGATGATTAAATTTCCACGTGATAGAAATCAACTAGGGTGCTAAAATCTTAATTTTTCCCAAGTGATTCGTGACATCATATTACATAGGCTAGGGCAAAATAGGCACACATATGTTGGGGTTTTTTTCTCTAGATCGAAGGTGAAGTAGCAGAGTCCAAAACAAAATCCCAAAGCCAAAACATGATCCTTTTCTTCTTGTTGTCAGAAAATAGAGTGTCAGACGCTACCTCATCACTAACCAAAAAAACAAGCTCATACATGGCCCCTTTGATTGTCTGGAGCCCGGGTAATCCCTATCGCATGAAGGGACAGAGGAAGAACGGGGGAGGGAAGCAAATAGCAAACCCTATGCGATATAGTGGAAATATGATTCAATACATTATTATCAGATAAGATTGACACTTTATGAAGCTTCGTGGTGAGCAAGGGAGCACTACTGGTCACTCTTCGGGGTATACTCTGGCCTGGGTTGCTGGGAAGACCATCCAAGTTGAGCAACGAGTAAGGAAATCATGGTTAAGGGCAAGCGAATGACTTGAGGGCAAAACAACGACCAATTCATGCTTTTGGGTTGCTTTCAAGTGATCATTGTTACTTTTAGAGGATTCCTTATATAGACGAGGGCCAGGACAACCAAAGGGATGTAAGAGGGTCAAAGCATAACAGAGTGAGGAGTCTAGATTTGTAGACCTGTGGGGACTCATTTGGGCACTGTAATCCTTAGAGCTAGGTCTAAACAAGTTTGTCTCTCAGTGGTAGAGGCAGAGATGGATTTAGTTCATTATGGGATCTCGTGGAGATGGACATTAGAGGGGAGGAATCGAGGAGGCTCACGTACAACAGAGTCCCACTAGCCCTAGAAGTCGGGCAACAGGGATGGCCCCAACTCATGGATGTCCCAGGATGCAAGAATCTGACTTAGAGCATGACTCTAAAAAGAACGACCGTGTGACACTTCATTAGAAGAATATTGGTAAACATCTAAAGTGCAAAATCATAAGGATTAGTGTATTAATTGATTTCTTTTCTAAATCAAATTGGAACCTCTAAACCCATTGGAATCTAACAAAATTTGGTGTGTTAACTAAATCAGCTATGAGGAGTCTGAATATATTATTATTTTTCTTATTTGACAAATTTAATTATCTATATTTCTATTTTTAAGATAAACATTGATCACTTATAAAGGATTATTTACAGAGGACATGGGGGTTAATTATTTTAGAAAAATCCCCAGATTATCATGTTAATCTCATGCAAAAATTATTGGGTCAAATTATTCTTGCTAAATGGGTAAATTTCACTTTAACCCTCATAAATCACTTACTGATTAATTAGGACTAAACTTGGGTGTATGAATCTACCTTTGGTTCGATCATGTGAAAATGTCTTCAAAATTTGTAAAAATAACCTATTTGATAGTCATCATCACATTAATGTATGGTTTAAGCATCAAATCTTGAAATATGGAAATTGAAGTTTCTAATAAGGAATTATCTATAAGATTTAAATTTTTGGGATGTTACAAGTTTGCTCATGAATGTGGTTTCAACTTGATTACTAAAGTGTTAGATATTCAATTTAAACAAGATTGGTTGTTAGAAATCTGAAACAACCATTCAGTTAGTGAACCAAACGGTTCAGATGTATGGATTGACCAGTTCAGGTTGTAAAGCGAGCAGTTGGTTAATCAATATGATTGGATTAAGGGTTGATGTTGACGTCATGTTGTGTATTAATCAAATATTGAAAGCCAATATGATTGTGAATAGGAAACACGGTGAATCGATCAATTCAAGTGTTGAACCAATCGATTCATGTGTGAACCAATCAATTCAATGGTGAACTGACCAGTTTGTGGTTTGTAGGTTCTGGAAAATTCATGAAATCCTGTCTCTTTGACTCCCAGATGATCTGGAACCCTGACCTTGGCCATCCTATATAGAGGGGCAGACTAGGCTTTCAAAAGACACAACAATAAGCTTTGACAATTGTTATCTTCCCACAAATATAGTCGCATCAGAACCCGAGCAAGTCTTATTCGTCAAAGAGAGACACAGTAAGGGAGAGACAACAAGGAAGAGTAAGTCAACACTAGCACGTTGATGATTGAAGGGACAACTCCTTCCTTTCAGTTCCAAAAGAATGACAAGAGTTCATGGTGGTTTGCGTGGACTACGTAGAGGCGAGGAGGTCATTGTCACCCGCTAGGAGGATGTCGTCAACCGCCGTCTGTGGTGCTAGACTAAGGAGGCCACCGCCGATAACTATCTGGGTGATGTTTGTGAAAGAAGTACGCCACAACAAGGATAGTCGCTGAATTTGTTCTAGGGCCATGTATATGCCTTGCAACCTTCCTTCTCAATCCATGGTTGTTGATGTGATTTGTTGTTCAAGGGGAATATGATAAGAATTTTTTTTGTTTCTGCTTCCATCTCTGATGCCATATTTACCTACAATTATTCCTCATGAAAAGCCAAGAAAATGATCAAAGATTGCATATCCTCACCCCTCAATGTTGATAATTGGAGTGAGGTTCACTAAAGTATAGATGGTTACTCAAATGTCCATAACATCTACACACAAACTTCAAATTGAATGACTTGAAAGTCACCAGATGTACAATTTGATTACCTTCAAAAAAAAAATATGTATGATAGAGTTTAATTAGCTGACCCACCCTTGAATTGCTTCGTGAGTTGAGCCAATGGGTTGTAGGTTGAATAACACAAAGAAACTGAAATGGCTGAATTGTAATTCTCACTTTATACATAATGGGTTTAACATGAAAAATACATGATATCCTTGTACTATTTTTGCAATTAGTTGTTTTATTGGGAGGTATAGGAGTCATTTTATTTACCAATTCTATATTTTCTACATTTAATTTGGATTGGTTCTTATCTGTGTATCCTAATTATATATCAAACTCCTATATTTTGGTTGTTGCAAAATGTTTGACTTATGTGGGAGCAATAAATTTTTTTATCATATTTTTTGTAATATTCACAAATAGTTATGAATATTGTAATGATTTCGGTCTTTGGATTGTTGGAACATTAGTCGACTGATTACAATTCATCTTCAATTGCTTACAAAGTTAGTAGTCAATAAGGCTTTTAGTGAAATTCCAATCGATTGTCTAGCTATGTGAGTGCCCATTTGCCTATAGATGAAATCCTTATGAGTTAATGAGTTGCCCAACTCGTTTCACAAGTCGGTCGACTAAAATATATACCTTGAAACTAAAACTACTTTTGATTCCACATCTGATGTCAGAATTGAGAGATTCAAGTTGAGTTGGAAGTGTAATTTGATTATCTACACAACATGCATATATTGTTGACTACTTCAAGATGACTAATTGATCCTTTAGTCAATCAAAATTGATGTGATGGATCTATGTATTGAACCATTGATAGTCTTTGGATTAATTTGAATGGTCTAATATTTTGTGAGATGATATAAAAGTACTTGAGAGATGTCCAAGGCAACAATATATGACCTATTATCTCCCATCCACAACCCTAATCGCCATTAAGAAAGGCCAGAGATGAAATCTAATGACTTGATGTGGAGACACACTCCACCACATATTAGGATGGGAGATTGCAACTAGAATTTAGAAATGGTGACGAAACCAATGATCTTCTCCTCTACCCCACTACTTTCTCCATGAGATTCTTTTTTTAGATATCTTTTGTATAATGAACAACATTAACAAATACATATTTTGTTGGAGTGTAGGGATTAGCCCCATTACCCATATATTATACCCTCATGTTAGTCATTGTTATTCATTTGAATTTTAGATTGATTATCAATTGACTACAATCAACAATATTAAACCATTCAAATTACTATAAGATTGATTATTGATCATTTACAATGAGGATTCATGCTATCAAGATGATTATCTAGACAAGGTAGACTACAATCAATAATATTATGGGATTTATAGTGAAGATACTTACCATGCATATCAATATCCACCTAACAAATATTTGAGGGTGGATTCCCTTCAGAAGATGTTAGTTGGCCAACAAGCAAGGGTAACATACCAACAAAGCAATGCTAGCTGATGGAGAAGCCTTCATTAGGAAGCACCTTCCTTCAATCCAGTTACTGAGTCATTGTATCATCAACAACGGCAACACCACCAACGTTTGGACAGATAAATGGTTCATGGGGAAATTGGTCCATGACCTTGCCCCCAACTTTCAACCTCCAGCTAATCTGATCGAGCTGAAAGTTGCTTCCATGTCTCCCTCACCAGACACCTGGGACTGGGACTTCATTCATCACTACATTCCTGAAGAGGTATGGCCTATCATCAATGCAATCCCTCCCCCCGATAATAATGCCAGAGAGGACCTTTGGAGCTGGTCGCTTGAAGACTCTGGCGAGTTCACCTCAAAGTCGGCATATGCCTGGTCCAGACATGGAAAAGAAGTGGATATATCTGAACACTGGTCTTCGGTCTAGAATTGTTCTTTACCTGCAAGGGTTAATACTTTCCTTTGGCTTCTCCTTCATTGTGTGTTGCTCACGAATGAAGAGAAACATCGTCGTCACTTTGATGTAGATACTCAATGTTCAATCTGCAACAATGGCACCGACACACTCCTGCATGTGCTAAGGGATTGTCCTTACAGCAGAGCCTCCTGGAAAGCCCTTGGCATCGATCAAAACCAATTCCTCCTTTCTGAGCAAGATTGGATTTCCTTCATTACTCATGGCCCTTTCGGTGGCCCACACACCTGCATTACTACATCGATTGCATGCTGGCACATCTGGTCTTGCTGCATGGATCGTCTTCACCAAGGTGCTCCTAAAGATCCCAGAACGGTTGCCAGTTTTATCAAAGCAAGAGCGGCCACTGTAGCAAGTCTCCCTCTCCATGATACCACACACATTCCTTCGACATGCAGGCGCCCCTCAGGACCGGTTGCGGAACCTGAATACCTTATCTTCACTGATGCCTCTTTCCATGCTAGTAGTAAACGGGCTGGTATTAGCATCCACATGATTGACAACAGTGGAGCAAACTACCAAGGCTGGGCAGCTCCAACGACGGCCACGAGCCCTCTCGAGGCTGAACTCCAAGCAATTACCAATGTTGTCTTGTTTAATAGGGATAGAGTGTCGGGCACACGGCTCATCCTTACTGATTCACTGCAAGCAGCCTCTTTCATCAGCCAAAATAAACCTGCTCTGGCAAAATACCAACCGTACATCCTTCGCCTCAAAAGGATTCTTGCAAACCATCCTGGGACACAAGTGTGCTTCTTACCAAGAGAGCATAATGAGACCGCAGACGCCCTTGCCAAAAAAGTCGTGGATCTACCACACCATATTTTCTTCTCAGATGTCACTCCTCCTTGGCTTATTATAGCCAATGTAGACATTCCCTTTATTCTCACCTGCATCTGAGAGCAGGATCAATAAATTTAATCTCGTAGTTGCAAAAAAAATAGACTTACCATGCATATCAATATCCACCTAACAAATATTTGAGCGTGGATTCCCTTCAGAAGATGTTAGTTGGCCAACAAGCAAGGGTAGCATACCAACAAAGCAATGCTAGCTGATGGAGAAGCCTGAGGCAAAAGAATTGAGGCACAACTATCCCAAATAAAGCATAACTCTCGCAGCCAGTGATGTTTTATGAGGGTCCACTAAAGATCTCCCTAGGGAAGGTGGAGCAATCCACATTCATGATCCACGATGATACTTGTATCCACCTAGGGACAACGAGGTGTGATTCAAGAACTCTACCACAACCCAGGGAACTAGATCCAAGATCAACATGTACACTTGTATTCCATCACTCTCTACATTAGGGGGCTTGAAGCATCAATATCAAAAGCGTCTACAGAAGAGTAACCTTGAAATGGCATCAACTCAAGATAGCTCACCACATGTCTCCTTTCAAGGCTTACATCAAGACAATTATAATGATCAACCAACCATGATCAAATATATTCTAGAAGATTAACAACCAACTTCAATTGTATATCTAGCTATTTCAGATGATGAAGTACATCCCTAACATGAGGTATACATTACACCATCGCTTCACCTTTCTATCTCCTCTTCAATTCTATACCTCGAAACACCCATGGAGGAGTTGGGTGTATTCCACATGAAGTAACTAGAGTCATGAGTTTATATAGTGAAGGAACCTACTACTTATATTGCTTTTGATGATGATTGGGTGGTAAACTAGGAGCAAGAGCTGTAAAAAAGATTCTTTTAGACTGAGAGACGATTCCTCCTATGCCACCACCACATCTTTTACATACATATGTAGGGGGTGAACATATTCCATAGATAGATCCTTCACGTTATTCAGCATAATTGACAATATCAATTGAAGATTCATCACATACTACCTTAGCCATTGAATACGGTAGTCCATCTATAGTCCCGATGCAGGAGCATATTGTGAGGATACCAGAGAGACACCACTCCTAGTTTTTGCTACTTCTTGTAGATTCACACACAAATGATACACTACCTATACTGATTGATGATTATTGGTGGATTCTAGTGGATGGATTTCAAGGTGAAAATAAATATTAATTCAAGCATATGTAAAGCATATATGATATACCACAACTACCTGATCATATTTAGCACAACAAATTTCTCATGTTCAAGGTGCCAGTCCTTGTCCATATTCCCTTCGTTTGGACCTTTTTTGAGTTTCCAGGATCCCTATTCGAGCATCGAGGATTTCTTCTTCTCCATTTTGGGTCGAGTGTTTGCTCAGGGATGAGCAAAATTTTAAGCTCAGGGATGATAAGAATATAAATCATCACTCAAATTGCCATAACTTTCACAAAAGAATTCCAAATTAGATATTTTAGAAGGCGTTAGATGTAGAAGTTAATTACCTTTATATATATATATATATATATCTGTGTGTGTGTGTGTGTTTGTATATATATATATATATATATATATATATATATATATATATATATAGTGTGTGTGTGTGTAGAGTCAAGCTAGAATACACTCAAGTGTATCGGAGACAGAGTACACTCAAGTCATCTTCTTTGTTATTGGCTAGAACTAAGAAATTCATAACTATTTCATATGTTTGCAAAAAATTAAGTTCAAATACTCTTTGGAAAGCTATTGAGACAAGGAATCGTCTAATCCCACAATCAGACCTTGTATCCAATCTTATTACCCTAATTCAATTAGAAAATCTTAGAGGACGTTAATGAAGTATAATTAATTCATGATCATGTTATATATGTGAAACTAGGGTTGATCATGTTTTAGATATTGTTAGTATTCCTCCTCACACTCAGGTGAGTGGTCATGCACATTGAGTATTATTTAGGGTTCATGTTCTCGTTACTTTCTAATGTAGCCATGATGAGCCATAAAGTACAATTATGCCATTGTTCAGTAGATGCTTATGAAAAATCATGCACATGCTAAAACCAATTCTTTATATTGTTTTATGATTATGTTTTCAAATTGAAAATTATGTATTATTGCCATGTTAATGAATTAAGAAATCATGAAAACCATGTTTAAGATTTAGAAATCATGCTATGTTGATATAATCCTCTCAATCATGTTATGTGGGCCTTAAATGACCTTAAGTGAGCCTTAACCAAAATTTTAAGCTCTATGAGAGTATTATGTGAGTCTTAACTGGCCTTATGAGCACTATGGGTGCAATCAGAACAATGTGTATATCAAATCAAGTTAAAATCCATATTATCATGTTAGTCATTTCATCCATTTTTAAGTTTTTATGTTATTATGATGATCACATTAATTAGTGAATCTTTTAAGATAAATATTTATATTAGCTAATATTATGTAAGCCAATCTCTAATATTAATGAGCGCATTTGTACAATGAGCTCTTGGGAGAAATAACACTTTGGTGCAAGTTATGTGGAGAAATCATATGAATTGACTTAGTAATTCAAGAAATAAGATCGTGTTAATGATAAACAATTATGATGCAATGTTATATTAATGTTTACTTCATGTTTTGTACAACTTATATACATTATTTTCATTCTAACTACACAGTGCCACTCACACAAGTTTTATGTTGCTTTGCTTGGCTATGGACGAGATGTCCATAAGTGGTCAATAGAGGAGGACATAAACATCAGGATAATGACAAGAAGGACCCAATGAAAGACTAGAAAGGCCATGATTGGGCACTGTTATCCACATCATATTTTATTCATGATTAAGACTAGTTGTTTATGTTTCAATTTTTGAGGTGTGCCATTATATGTATCAAGTTTTATCTTTTATGCAATCTGTTGAGAATGAAAAATACAATGTGTTCTCATGATGATTGGCATTTCAATTATTCTTTATGCATGATATTCAATGTGCATGGCAACCCTTAGTGTAATGGGTTGGGAATTTATAATTCTGCTCAAATGTATGTGTTATGAAATTTGGGTTTACACTACTTATAGATCCAAGAGCTTGGGCCTGATGTCATGAGAATAACTTGTCCATGCCTATAGAAAAAACATTGATATATGCAAGAAATGGATTATAAAACATGGCAATATTTGTCATTTATGATTTATCCATGAATGGATAATCATACTAATTAGGTTTTAGTTATATTTTGTTAGACGCTTCTCATTACGTATTAGTTGTAATACTACTAACTACAAGATCCATTACCAATGTTGTATTATATCTATAGACACATGTACAAAGAGATACAAATAAACATTATTCAGGACTTTATTATAAATGTTATAATGAAAATGTTCTAAGAGATTTTTGTGGAACTTGAATTAGACCTCAGACTTGGAATTTGAATAATATATAAGCCCAAACCCACACCCCCATGGAACCAATTTTTTTGCCATCAACAAGGAGTCTTTGAACATAACATTCCATGAGGCTGAGTAGAATACACTGTTCCATAATGGAGGCCCAAATAATCTTAGTAAGGTTTGAGAAATTCCATCTTCTCCCCTCCTCTACGTACCTACCACAATGATGAGTACTTCCAAGTTCTCATAATTTCCTTTAAGGTTTGAGAAACCCTAAAACTACTAGAGAGAGAAATACAAAGGAGGAGACTTATATCACAAGGATCAATTTATAGTGTGCACAAGGACGCCGCTCATACATGTGAGTACTAAAAATGTTTATGACGTTCTAATAGACATACAAGGTGATTATCAAGTTAAAAGATACCAACATAGGACAATAGGTTATGTGATAGTTGCTGATATAATGAATGGATATGTGAACAAAAACTACAAGGCGAGACAGGGTTCCTCTTTTTCAAAGACACATACAAATATGTATGTCATTCATTTTGGTCCTCATAAAACAATGGGAACCACATTTGAGTGTCTTGTAG
This sequence comes from Alisma plantago-aquatica, assembly GCA_963693085.1. Classification (NCBI taxonomy): domain Eukaryota; kingdom Viridiplantae; phylum Streptophyta; class Magnoliopsida; order Alismatales; family Alismataceae; genus Alisma; species Alisma plantago-aquatica. Next base: position 512,065,578 of record OY856409.1, read on the forward strand.
AATGTCCCACTTTACAACAACACAAGAGATTGAGAAGAAAACAATGTTGACTACAATTGCTAAAACAACATCTTGTGGAGCGTTTAGATGTATAGATGGAAGTCTCGTGGAAAGATATGATGCCAAATCTAAAATCAACCATAGGTCTACATATATCTCAAGGCACATGTCTAAAGGTCACAACCATTCAAATGTCAACCAACATGTTCGATGTGGCATGATCATTGAGTTTGTGAAGATTAAAGAGTTGATTGCAGTGAGTCGATTGGACAATTAAGGTCAACTAAACTAGTTTTGAGTTCATTTCTAGAACATCTTCCACAACAAGATATAAACACGTCAATGTAAACATGTATATAGAAGCATTAGGTGGATCCTGATCACAATTATTTTGTATATTTTAAGTTTGTACTGCATTTATTCTCCTCTGGACTTAGTAGTGGGATCATGATTTATTCGAATCCATATTGTTGTTGCAACGACGACTGTTAGGGTCCAACAAAACACCATGTCTAGACCCACTAAAATTGTAAGGACCCTGGCCTCCGTTTTGGGCTTACCCTATTTGGTTTGCCGAAACCTTGTGCTTGGTTGCTTGCTAATCACCTTTAGTGATGATCAAGGTTTGCTTGTGCTTTGTTGAGAGTTGGAGGTGCTACTTGCAAAATAACCTAAGATAGGGTTGGAGAGCAAGTTTGTCACCTTGAGAGATGTCTTTCTCTCTCTCTTTACTTCCTCTAGGGTTGAGATGAAGGTTTGGGTTCGTGCCTTGAGTTACCTTGGGCTTGGTTGAGCTCTTTTGGGCTTTGTTTTCCCTTGTTTGGTCCTTGCCTTGCTTGGTTGAGCCCTGTATCGGGCAAGGATACCCTGTGTCGACCATGGGTATGTCGGCCAAGGTGGTGGTGGTGGTGTGTCGGCCTTTGACCTTGTTGACCTTCTTGCTTTGGTTGTGTCACCCTAGCTTGGGCATGTGGCCGAACCTTGGATAAGTGGTGGCATGGCATGTGCATGTGGTTTGCAAGATGGCAAGACATTGGACATGTGTCCCTAAGAGGGGCGACACCTTGCCTTGATTCCCCTTTGGTCCTCATCTATATATGCCTTGTCTTTATCTTCCTTGGGAACCCTTTAGCTCTTTTGTTGCTCTTCCCTCCTTTTGTGCACGACACACCTTCCATGGAGAGCTTGGTGGTCGATCCTTTTCCCTTGATGGAGATCTCTTCTTCCTGTAGCTTGGTGGCCAAACCCTAGGAGGGTCTTGTTCTTTGGTAAGCATCTTCCCTCTCACCTTAGCATCTTCTTCTCCATCTTGCCTACCCTTCGGCCATGGTGATTATGATCCTTGTTCATTTTCTTGAGGTGGCCGAAAGTGATGTGCTTTGAGCTTTGGAGCTTGAAGAGTTTGCTTAAGGCAGGTTACATAACTTCTAACCCTAGCTATACTACCTTCTCTATGTTGTATGATTCATATATTTGGATGATCGACCATTGCATGTTATGTGTTCTTACTCTAGTACATGTTGTTGATCTTATGGATATAGTGAGCATGATGTTGTTGTTGTTGATGGTTTACATACCTTTGGATCTAGTTGGCCAAACCATAGTTTAGGGTTTTCTTTGGTGGCAACACCCCTTTCTCTCCTTGGTCTAGAGAAGTGAGTTTGAGCTCTAGTGATGTAGGCAATACCCCTCTCTCATTTTAGTTGAGAGGTGAGTTTACATTCTAGTTGCTTGGGCAACACCCTCATCTCACCATGGATTTGAGAGGTGAGCTCTTGGAAATGTGATGACCTATGTTGGGTTGGTCCTTGTAGTTGCCCGATTTGTGATTAAGGTTGTGCAAGACCCCTCTCTCTTGGTTGTTGAGAGGTGAGCCGATCTTCTTGATCATTTAGGGTTTGGTGCCCTTGTGCTTGAGGTTGAAGATGACCATGTTGGGTTGTGCCTTGCACGTAATGACCTGGAGTAGTGCTGCCCGATAGCCTTGTCTTGGGTTGTACCTTTGGCCGATATGCCTGGTTGAGCTTGGTCAATACCCTTTGTGGAGTTGGAGTTTGGGCAATACACCTTGATGTGTGCTTTGCACGACACACCTTGTGATAACTCTTGGCCGATATGAAGCAGTCTTGTGGTGCCCGTTATGGCGCTTTTGACCTCGATGATGACCTTGGGCGTTATGCCTTGACCTTATAGATGTTGCTCCTTGACCGATAGAGTGCCTAAGTGGATATCCTTGGTTGAGAGCCTTGGGCGATACATGTTAGGATGGTCTCTTGAACGTTATGGGTTGATGGTTGAATGATAGGACGTCTTGGGTGTCGTGGCCTGGGTCGACATGTTTCTTGTTGAGAGAGTGGGCCGATAGAACTCAAACCCTAACTCTAGTTGAACGATAGGCTCTTTGGTAAAACCTTAGTGGTCATCTTGCCCATGGATGACATGATGCCTTAGCCGTCATGAGGATCCTATGGATGACATGGTTTGGTGGTTGGACGATAGGCTCCTTGGGCATCATGACCTTGATCGTTATGGCCTTGAGCGTTATGAGGTTGGTGGTTGCCCGACATGAAACCCTAACCCTAATCCTAACCCTAGCTCGTGTACACGAGAGACCTTTGGCTGACAGCCCCTGCTGATGATGCATGATTCATCCTTAGATCTGGTTGCCCAACACCAAGTGAGCTAGTGAGTCCTTGTTGCACGATAGGATGATGTGTTGTTGGTCATTTTGATGGCACATGTGCTTTAGGGTTTGGAACCCTAGCCGATACATCCTTTGGTGAGGGTTGGCGCTGCCCGCCATACCTAGAGTGAGGGTTACCTGATTTTTGGTGAGGGTTCTGATAACTCGGAATGTATATGGCTAATAATGATAACACAAGTGATATGATGTAATCACCTTGAATCCTACAAATATGATAATGAGTTAAGATGATAGGTTGTGAACCAGGAAGCTTGGAAGGATATGATGTCGCTACACATGATAATGTGACACATGAATATGATCACAAGTATGGGGCATGATATATGCTTATGATTGATGATAAAAATATGCTTTCTACAGCTTATGTGTACTATACTCAGGGATGTTGCTTTATACTTGATAACATGATAATCCTGTTAATCCATGATGACTTCAGTTATCTCTATGGATGTGTATACTAACCATGTATGTATTTTACGAGATGTATGTGCTTGAGTAGCACCATGTGATAATGAGATAACAAGTTGATAGGTCTGAGGACCTGATATAAGGCTGAGTGCCTAGTTGAGGTGTTATCCTCTGATGATGAGATAAGGGATGTGTTCCCAAAATGTTGATGCATGATTATGATGCCTTGAGAGGCAGTGGTTGATATAATGAGGGATTGAGGTCCCAGGACAGTACGATGATGGCGAAAATGATGTAATTCTATGATGTTATGTTTATAACTTTAGGTGCCTCAATAATTGGCTTAAAATATACTAATTAATTATAGATGAACATATCATGTAGTTCGCCCTGGCCATAGATCCATCATTGTCAGTATTTGGTGATGGTGAAATAGGTTTATCCTGTGGGATTACTTAGAGAGCATATTGTTGAATATGTGAGGTTTTCCCCTAGCCTAAAATAGGAGGATTTGAGTGCAGCTGTGGTTGCAGACTCGGGATATATGGAGCATGGTGAACAGACCCATGGCTCAAGATATGTGACGATGAACATGATGTGTTCATGGCTCGGATGTATATATGGGTAGCTTGCGGAGCTGACCTAGAGGTTGAAGCCCTATAAGCATAAGACTGCGGTCTTACTTGATGATTCGTGTACTGACCACGAGAAGGTGAGGTCATGGAGTCTGGATCTCCTTAGACCTTGTATGGCACCGGATTGGGCTTCGCAGCCAATGGTTGGATTTGAGCAGGGAAACCTCACTTCCTCAGGGCATAATAAAACATAATCCAACCGAATAATATATCTTGCTTAGAGAAAAATATGGAACATTGATTGAGGCCTTGCTTATATAGTTGATCTAGTTGTACTATGTAGTTGTGTGTACGGTCCTTATTTCTTGTGATAAGATCTTATAAAGCTTATCTTGTCAATCATGTTCCATAAAGAAATACTTGGTTATATGCCTCCCAGATATCTGGGTAAGATTGATGGTAATAATAGCTTTGCTCAGTATGTTGCTCTTGTTATACGCTTTATCAGTTATCTGTTGTTATCTACTTTAACCTTTTGAGGTTTTATAGTTCGGTGGGGAGTTATGTTTCTCGCTGGGACTATGTGTCTCACCCCACTGGTTTATACCCTTTTTAGGTGATCGCTCTAGATGTGGTGGTGGTCGTGAGGTTGCGGCCGAGCAGCAAGAAGAGCAGTAGAAGGTAAGAGATGGACATTCTGCTATTTTGGTGGTTTTGTAGTAACGTCCTAGAGTCATCCATGTACTCTCAGGTCCTAGAAGGTGTTTGACGATGTTTCACGATGTCTAGTTGTTGTATTCTTGTATATCCTGCTACTGGCTGTGCGTGGCCGTTATGTATGTATAAATAGGTGTTGAACTCTGGTGCTAACAGTACAACTGATTCCGATAAGTTGTTGACCTATAACAAGGCTTGTGAAGGTTTATATAACATGTTTCTCTACAGGATCTGGATGCAAAAGTTCTCTCATGTATGCTTTTCGCAATCAGTTTTAATTAACCCACATTTTCAGTAATATGCTAGTTCCGCACGTTTTCGTGTGTAATCTTGTTGTCTGTGTGATGGTAGGGTGTCACAATTGGTTTGGTATCAGAGCTCTAGGTTCGCTGATTCTATAGGGATCTAGGACTAGGTTTGTGTTTGTTCTTATGAGTTTTCCAGATTTTCTTACAATAACCTTCTGCTCTCAGCAGAAGATAAAGCTTAAAGAATTCTGGAAACCATGAAGAACATGCTACTGAGAGCAGTGATGTTGCATCAGTTGATAGAGCAATAGGGCAGGCACATGAAGATTAGGTGCCTGAGGTCCCCCAACTTGACCCAGCCATTCTCGAAAATCCTGCCTACCAACAGCTTATGGGGCAGTTGATGGCTACGATGAATCACATGGTGGAAAGGTTTCCAGTGCCTCATGCCTCAGCTAAGGGCACAGACTCCCCATGGTGAAACATAGGGTATTGGGAAGACCTTTGAGCGGCTTCGCCGAGTCGGAGCTTCAGATTATGCTGGAACGGCTGATCTGACTGATGCTAATCTGTGGCTGACAGGTCTTGAGAAGGCCTTCCAGATCCTCGACATACCCAAAGCAAATAAAGTCAAGCATGTTGTCTACCTTCTGAAGGGTAGTGCTAGCCACTGGTGGGCCATCGAGGAGAAGAAGCGACTAGGTGAGGAGATCGGTTTGGGAGATCTTTCAGCGAGAGTTCATCAACATATACTTTCTGAAGACGTATCTAGATGAGAAGATCAACCAGTTTGAGCATCTACGCCAAGGGACAATGAGCATCACAAAGTATGAAGCCAAGTTCATGGACTTGCTGAGGTTTTGTCCTCACATGGCAGCGATAGATGATGAGCAGATTAGGCGGTTTCGGAAAGGTTTGAGTACTGAGATGTCGACTCCTGTTGCTGCTTTAGATAACTGGGAACGGTTTGCCATGTTCGTGGAGTCCATCCGCAGGATTGAATGGTCTATTAGGGAGAAAAGAGAGTCCATGACTAGGAAAAGACCTGCTCAGTTCCAGGGACAGAGATTTGGTGGCTTCAAGAAGCCAAGGTTTTCAATACCTTCCATGATGCAGAGTTCTTGTGTACCATCACAATGGTCTCCGAGTAAGGGAAGAGGTTATGTTTCTTCACCATCAAAGGTGCATAGTACATCTTCTGTGGTAGTGATAGGGCCATCTAGGCCACAGACAGAAGGCAGGTCATGTTATCACTGTAGACATACTGGGCATTTAAGGTTAAATTTCCCAAGGAAAGATGTTGAAGTAACACAACAGCTGAGACAGAGTCAATAAGGGTCAGACAGACAGCAGCCCAGTGGTAGCAGAGGGCAAGGACGCGGTCAAGCGTCGCAAGAAGGATCGTCTGCTCAAGGAAGCAGAGGACGTGGACAACAAACAACGACTCAATTCTATGCTATGAGTCAGCCAGAGGCGATAGTCAACACACGAGTGATGATAGGTCAGATGGAGTTATTTCATTCTGATTTGTCTTCTTCTTGCTTTATATCCGTTTTGGTTGACCCGAGTGCTACACACTCTTTTATCACACATAGTCTGCTTGCTAGTTGTCCTTTACCTGTTAGTTGTAAGAAAGATAGCCTATTGTTAGAAACCCCTCTCGACGGTTCTTCGATACTTTGAGAAGAGTGTCCATCTTGTGTCCTATCTTTCTCGAGACACAGTATACAAGTGGATCTTCCAAGGAGATAGGAAGATTCTTCTAACATGTCTGGTGTCAACGATGGTGGCAGAGAAGTTGTTGCGGCAAGGTTGTAAGACATTCTTAGCTCACGTTGTAGATACCAAGGCGAAAGGTCCTATCCTTGAAGAGGTGACAGTTGTCCAAGAGTTTGCAGATGTGTTTCCTGATGAGTTCCTCAATGTTCCCCCACCCTGAGAGATTGATTTTCAGATCAATCTAGTACCAGGAATGCAGCCAGTTTCACAAACACCGTATAGGATGGCTCCAACAGTGATGGCAGAGTTGAAGAAGCAGTTACAAAAGTTGTTGGAGAAAGGTTTCATCCGACCGAGCACGTCGCCTTGGGGTACTCCAGTGTTGTTTGTTAAGAAGAAGGACGGATTGATGTAGTTATGTATAGATTACTGGTAGTTGAACAAAGTCACGATTAAGAATAAGTACCCGTTGCCGAGGATAGACGATCTATTCGATCAGTTGTGTGGTGCTACAGTGTTTTTAAAGATCGATCTACGGTTGGGATATCATCACACTACTACAGAAACGGCCTTTGGCGTCGGTCGTTTAACCCCATTTGGCGTTGGTTTCCGACCGACGCCTATGTGGGCGCCGCTAAAGGTCGAACACTTCGGCGTCGGTTTTTTAACCGACGCCTATTTATTCTATAGGCGTCGGTGTTTTAGTATATAACCAATGCCAAAAGTGTTCGCGCCACAGAAAACGGCGTCATCTAGGACACATTCTGCGTCGGTTATCTACTAAAACACCGACGCCTATACTTCAAGACGACACGGCCGTGCTTCCCTGCACGGCCGTGTTTAGTACTATAGGCATCGGTTTTATATGAATAACCGACGCCTTTTCCACCACGGCCGTGCTATCCTGCACGGTCGGGTTGTTTGTACTATTAGGCGTCGGTTTTTATCAAATAACCGACGCTGTATGTCTTTGCTGACGGTTTTCTATAAATAGCCGACACCTATTTTTATTTTTATTTTTTTTCATATCAGTTTGCAGGCCTGCTGTGGCTGGTCAGCAGGATGAGAACCTGCAGTTCAGTTTTCTGAACTGCAGGTTTACGACATCCATTGATATCAGCCTACAAACAGGCCGCAAACCTGCAAAAGTAACAAGGAAAATTTCACACAAGTACATACATTCAGACATCAATTCAATTCTCACATTCACACATATAGAAACATTCAAATACATGTATTAACATTCAGAAATATTCATTTACAAAGTATCATTCATTATCGCTATCAACATCCCAATTATATCTTACAGTTGCCACTGCTTGTATGGATTTTGCCCATTCTTCTCTTACTTCATTTAATGCTTCCATCGTATATGGAGCATGTATATTTTTTAAGCGTTTACCTATAGTGTGGTCAGTTTTAAACACCTGCAAAGAGAATGATGTATATATATAAGTAATAATATAAAAATAAGATTGATTTATTTCATACTAACTAATGAGACTATATATAATACCTCATGTATGCTATCGATGTCCAATGCGGCATGTTTGATAATCATCTGCATAAATCGCATCACATAGTATGTGCATGCCCAGCCATTGTCTTGTGTAGCACACTATAATTGAAACATACAAAATAATACAACTAAGCGCAATTCACATCAATAATATATATATTCGAGTCGGGAACTTACTTGTACGTTCTGCCAATTTATTGGCTGGTTATTTTTCCTTGGGACCGTTCCTCCAGCCTTTTTGAATGCATCTAAACCCCTACATGTTAATATAACACAATAAATTGCATAAGTAAATAGTAATGTAATAAAATATGTTAACGGATATAAAAATGAAATATTTCTCACCAGAATAATGGCATTCTCATTACGTGTCCAATTTTAGTGTTCAATGTACTCCCCGTAGGATCTAGATAATAAACAGTGAATGTCCCGGGGACAATAACTAGTAACTCCCAATGTCTACCGCTAGAGGTAAGAAGTTAACAATTAATAACTCAAAATGCAAAATAAAAATGGAATTTTCTTAAGTCCAAATTATAAATAAAGTAAACTTACTTGACATTGAATGGAGCTATTATTATCGTCTTCTTTTGCTGACCAAAAATTGTAAAAGCATCTATACAATATTGTTGAACATTATCAGGGTCTTTAGCTACCAAACTAATCAATGATGGAATCAAAAATCCCACATGATCAAATGCAAATTGTTTGCAATGATCTTCGACTAAGTAGCTGCAAAACATATAGGCGTATGCATTAATATATAAGAAACCAGATCACCAGATCTTACACAAGGTATATGGATGTATAAACAAGATCTCACCTTATCCATGTCTCTATCATTGATGTATTCAGCCAATCATACATAAAAAGCTCAATAATATCTTGTATAAATAAAGAGCTATCGTATGATTGACCTGCATAATCTGCATCTAAAGAAACTATTATAGGGCAATGTATATTATGTGCCCGTAGCCAACATGCCATTCCCCTACAAGCAGGACCTAACGGGTATGTTAGGTCAGTTGGAACCCAAGTTGGTAATGCGGGAAGTGGAGGTGGAGGCCTAGGTGCTCCTGGTGTCTTCTTTTTAACCTGTATATATAATTTCAGATCAGTTGACATCATATATACACATTAACAGTCTAAATCAATGTAAATTTATCTTACAATTTCAGTCGTGTAGACGACATTGGCTTTGGGCCACAATATGACCCCGCCTTCTGCCTCACCAAGTCTATCAATATCTGGGTGGGCATATGGCAACGCAACTTCCCTCCAATCGGGTAATACATGTAGCGGGCTCACACGAATGTAGCCCTGCGGCATTGGAGTCCCATGAAATGTTGCCCCAGGAAGGGACCGGTAAGCCTGCGCCTCTGCAACAACATAGTCTTGCATTCTTAAGCGGCATAGCTTCAATGCCTACAAATTTACGTAAAGAATGTTATACATATATACATATAAATTTGAAAACATATCATCTTGAAAAGACTAGCTACAATGTCATAAACAATACTTACAACAGACGTGCTAGGCGATGGGTCTCCAGGATTACTCACAGTCTGTGCGTCAGGAGAAGAGTGGGTCGCCATAGGCTGATTGGAAGCCTGAAATGCCTGCCACCGCAGCAATTCTTCCTTGACCTTCTCAGCAACTACATCGTTGACCTTCTTAGCAACTAAATCCTCAACTCTCTTATTCTCCTATACATGGATAAAAGAAACATTAGCTTCTTATTAATGAATTTCCTTTTGTAGTAACATTCTAAAAAAAGAATAGGTTACCTCTTCTTGAGAAAGTCCCGCTCTGGGTTTGCGCTGGGATGGCCCAAAGAATGCTTTGATGCCAACACCAGCGCTGACACCTCTAACACGTCCAGGATGCTCTGGGTTACCCAGAGCAACTGTCAATTCATCCCTTGTGCCCTGAGGGATGAACGTGCCTTGTTTCCTCTGCTCGTGCAGCTCCCGCTAATCACCATAAACAGAAATTGGTAAGTTAACACCACAAATAATCAATATTCAAACGATTTCTCTAAGAGTTGTATTTTACCATTTTTGCAGCCGCCTCAGCAGTTACAGGCTTCTTTATTTCACCCTTCTTGTTTTGCCTGCCAGCTATCTAGATATCATGGCGAGGCATGGGTGTGACAGACTCCTGAGTAGCAGCAGACTGCTGAGTAGCCGCAGACTCCGCCTGTAGTCTTTGGCGAATGCTAGCATAGCCTTTTGGACCCATAGTGTGGTCATGCACATTCAGTGCACGCCTTGCTTTTTGTGCGTCACTGAGGGCCTAGTTAGTATGCACATTAATGATTTGGTTAGTAGCACTAAATGTTAATCTTGAATAGGTGAATACAATGTATATTAATTAAATTGGGAGTGACGCCTAATACCTTGAATTCTTCAGATTTTCTTGAAGCAACAAAATTGTCCCAATCTTCTTTGTCCAAGAAGTTCCATTGTTCAAGGGCTGACTTCTTCTTCTTATCACCCTCTTTTATGTATTCTCTGTTCAGATTTGTCCTATAATTCCTAAGCATCTTTCCAGCGCGTTGCATCACACTTTTACGATGTAACTTCTCATCCAATGCAAACAGATTCTGTAAAATAGAAATGTTATTAACTAGTATCCAAAATAGAATTGCAAATAATAGAATTTGTAATCTACAAAATAGAATTGCAAATAATAATAACTCACGCATTAATCTTTCCATATCAAGTCTTTTTTCCCTTGAGGAACTTTATGCCAATTATCATACTTAACACCACAATGGCTCCGAGTGGTACACCCAAGATAATTTACAAAATTATTACGGTTCACTCCAATTGCATTTCCTCCATTATCAAACTCCACCACCAATTTGGATCCACTACCACTTAGCGCTAATAACTTCTTCAACAGAGTGATGCCCCTTTTCTTGTTAAGTGTTTGGTGCTGCGCATCAAGTTGCTCCAGTGCTTCAGTGGGTACAGGTACATCATCAACCTAAAATTTGACAAAAATAAACACACGAAATTAGCCCAATATAGAAATATAGGATATATGACATAACTAGAAGATAATGAATTTTATAGGAATACAGGATATGTTTTTAGAACTTACATTGGTATCCTCGCCATGCTCGTCATGGACAACATGCTCATCATGGACTTCATGCTCATCATGGACATCATGCTCATCATGGTCAGCCATCTGAAAATGTCATTAAAAAGGCAAACATTTAGCATTTGTATTAACTAGAAAAAGGCAAACATTTAGCATTTGTATTAACTAGAAAAAGGCAAACATTTAGCATTTGTATAAACATACATGTCTCTAAATTGTGATCTTATATCAATTAACAATCCTTCATTGTGATCTCCGCGCACATATAAGTCATCATTAGCTTCAATATTTTGTGGAGTTGACAACCCAACTGAGAATGGACTGGAGTCATCATACTTATCATAGTACTCTTCTTCATCTATAGGATCTTCAATGAATTGTCTTTTACCATGAAGAACAACCGACCATTTATCATTCGCAGGATCATCGATATAGAATATTTGTTTCGCCTGTGATGCCAATATGAATGGTTCACCCTTCTCGCCAATCTTTTCAAAGTTCACCAAAGTGAAACCCAATTCATCCACTATAACTCCTTTGGTGTTATCAACCCAATTACATTTAAAGAGCGGAATTTTGAAATCTATGTAGTCAAACTCCCAAATGTCCTCAATGACACCGTAATATGACATTTTAGCTTCACGTGGACTCTTATCCTTTGCACTTGCAAAGTACATAGTCGACGCTTGAAGAGTGACCCCACTATTTTGGACGACACTCTTATCATCTTGGCGCTTTGTGTAATATGTGAATCCATTAATGTCAAACCCTTCATAAGACATAACATTCGATTTTGGTTTAAAGGCGAGGCATTTGATAGTTTCTGTAATATCATTTGGTGTTTGAGATAGTTGATGTAAGACTTTATCTTCAAACCACTTAGTAAAAGTCTTATTATGCTCTCTAGCAAGCCACATTGAACTTGCTCGAGGATGTTGTCTCTTTATGAAATTGGTATGTTCCTCGATATAAACACTCACTTCGTCCATATTGTGTAAAATATACAAGTGAGCTTGTTCCAACTGCTCACGGCTAATTACTTTCACCCGTGATCCCAAAATTCCTTTGCCCTCCTCAAAATTCTTGTCATTATCAGGAGTGTCATTACCACTGAGAAAGTCATTGCAAAAATCCATAACCTCTCTCGCCACATAACCTTCAATAATACTCCCTTCAGGCCGATAACGGTTTCGAACATCACCTTTAAAAACGCTCATGTATCGTTCAAAGGGATACAAAACTGGTCCCAACATTTTCACTTCCCTAGTCAAGTGGACAACAAGATGTACCATGATATCAAAGAACGAAGGAGGGAAATACATCTCAAGCTGACATAGGGTAACAACCACTTCTCTTTGCAAATTATCGAGAGTATCAGGGTCAATAACTTTACTGCATAGACTGTTGAAAAAGAAACAAAGTCTGGTAATTGCAAACCTTACATGCTTCGGCAATATAGATCGAATTGCCACGGGTAATATTTGTTGCATTAGAGTGTGACAATCATGAGATTTAAGACCTATCAACTTCAGATCTTTCATTGATACCAATCTACGGATGTTGGATGAGTAACCATGTGGCACCTTAACATTTACCAAGCATTCACAAACAGTTTTTTTCTCCTTTCTAGACAACGTGTAACAAGCGGGAGGTAAGTATGTTCTTTTACTACCCATTTCACGTAATTCTGTTAATTCTGACCTTATTCCCATTTCATGTAGGTCCAGTCTGGATTTTATCCCATCTTTAGTCTTACCTGGTATATTTAACAGAGTACCAATGATGCTATCACAGACATTTTTCTCAACGTGCATTACATCGATACAATGCCTGACTGTCAAAGAACTCCAATAAGGAAGATCCCAAAATATTGACTTCTTCTTGAATGAAGAATTGTCACTCCGTGTGGCCATACTACATTGTGATTTCTTACCAAATTCATTGACAATGTCTTTTACTCTTTCATAAACAACATCCCCTGGTATAGGTTTAGGTGCACTCCGTTCATCATTCCATCCATTGAATGCTTTGCGCTTCCTACGATACAGATGGAATTTTGAAGGAAACCTTCGATGACCAAGATATACAGTCTTGCCGCCATGTTTTAGTCTTATTGAATCAGTGTTTTCTTCACATATAGGACACGCTTTAGCTCCTTTGACACTATATCCAGACAAATTCCCATATGCTGGAAAGTCATTAATAGTGCAAAACAACATAGCGTGCAAACGAAATGTCTCTCTTGCTGAAGCATCATAGGTCATCACACCTTCAGCCCAAAGTTTCTTTAAGTCATCAATCAAAGGTTCAAGATAAACATCGATATCATTTCTGGGTTGTTTAGGGCCCGATATCAACAATGACAACATAACGTACTTATTCTTCATACACATCCAGGGAGGAAGATTGTATATAACAAGCATGACTGGCCAAGTGCTATGTTGGCTGCTCAATGTCCCGTACGGATTCATCCCATCTGTACAAAGCCCAAGTCTTAGATTCCTATCTTCTTCACCAAATTTGGGGTACAATAGATCAATCTTCTTCCACTGTGGGGAATCAGACGCATGTCACAGGATCCTATCATTATTTTTCTTAACATCTGCATGCCACCTCAAATTCTTCGCATCTTTCGAATTTGCAAATAAGCGTTGAAACCGTGATATTATAGGTAGATACCACAACACCTTGGCAGGAGAACCAGTTTTGGACTCCCCCGAAGTCGTCAATTTATACCGTGACGCACCACATTTTGGACAATCTTTCAAATCTACATAGTCCTTTTGAAATAATACACAATCATTCGGGCATGCGTGTATCTTCTTGGCCTCCATTCCCATTGGGCACAACATTTTCTTTACCTGGTATGTTGAGATTGGAAGCTCGTTTCCTTCAGGAAGCATTTCTTTCAACAAAGTCAACAATGAAGTGAAGCTTTTGTCGCTCCATCTATTGTTAGCTTTCAACTTATACAATCTCAACACAGCGCTAAGCTTCGTAAACTTAGCACAGCCTGTGTATAACGGTATCTCAGCATCATGCACAATGTTTGTAAAGATAGGAGGTGGATCGGTGTTCTCTACCCTACAACTATCCAGCATCGCATCAACGATGTCTGCTGGAACTGGTTCGTTCACATTTACGTCATCGGAGGCAATTTCTTCTTCCACCCAAGCACTACTATCGACATCTACTGGTTTCGATTTTGAAATCTCTCCATGCCAGTGCCATTCTGTATAGCCTTGTATAATCCCGTTGCACATGACATGACTTTTGATTTCCTCACCAGTGTTGACTTTCAAGTTGTTACCACAATGCCTACATGGACAGTAGAACCTATCTGTAGGTTTTTTCCTATGTTCCTCGGCAAATCTAATAAACTGATCAAGACCAGATATAAACTCTGGGGTGCAACGATTACGAATGGACATCCATGATCTATCCATTCTATGATCAGAGAAAACAAGTATATATTAGGAAACAAGTATATATTAGGAAAAGATTAGGGTATACACTTACATATAATAAATGTGTACCACCTATCCCATCCTTGAACACCTAATCTCACTAGTAAGTGTATAATGTGTATTGGGTTTTCAAGAAAATTTCGGCAGCATTTCCCCGCTGTTCTCTAAGTACATATGTACTTAGAGAACAAACGGGGAAATGCTACCAAAATTTTCTCGAAAACCCAATACACATTATACACTTACATCCTAAGTGAGATTAGGTGTTCAAGAACAGTCCCAAACCGGGGACTATCCAAGATTTACTCCTAATGAGTCAATCTTGGACGGGTTTCTAGGCCAACAAACACATTTGATGTCATTCTTATATATAATAAATGTGTACCACCTATCCCATCCTTGAACACCTAATCTCACTAGTAAGTGTATAATGTGTATTTGGTTTTCAAGAAAATTTCGGCAGCATTTCCCCGCTGTTCTCTAAGTACATATGTACTTAGAGAACAAACGGGGAAATGCTACCAAAATTTTCTCGAAAACGCAATACACATTATACACTTACATCCTAAGTGAGATTAGGTGTTCAAGAACAGTCCCAAACCGGGGACTATCCAAGATTTACTCCTAATGAGTAAATCTTGGACGGGTTTCTAGGCCAACAAATACATGTGTTGTCATTCTTATATATAATAAATTTCTATAAAGTACAGGCAACATGGTTAATCCTAATCAACAGAGCACTATTAAATAATAAATCAAGAAATCAATAGTTTCAAACAAAAGGTCTAGGAATCTTTACTAGACATTATATGTATCCCTAATCATCATATTTAACATACTACATTATTATGAACATCCAGATCAGATTAAGATCATACTATGTTATAACCATTGGTTTAATAACCCTATTTCCGCATGTACATGTTTATCAACTTTAAAACCCTATAATTCATGAAATCATTCTAATTCAATTTAATATGTTGGGATCACATAATTATATAATGACATCAGAATATATAGAAGAATCATAATTAACATGATTAACAACATGCTCATCAAACTAGGGTTTTCTTGAATATCATCTAATATTTGTGTACTAGACATTATATTTATCCCTAATCATCATATTTAACATACCATTATTATGAACATCCAGATTAGATTAACTCTAATCAAATACATTACATGCATTTTTATCACAACAATTTGATCGATGCATAAAAAAGCAGAGCAGCTAGCAGCGGGAAGACCAACCTTGTCAGAGGGAAGAAGGCAGAGGCTCCGGTGGCTCTGGCTGGAGAAGTAGCTAGCAGCGACGGCGGTGGAGGAGCAGCTAGCAGCTCCGGTGGCTCTGGCGGTGGTTGCGGCGGTGCGACGACGGTGGAAAAGCACCAGGCGGCGCCTAATCTCAGGCGTGGCGACGGCGCCGGTTCTCAGGCGCTTGGAGCAGCAGGGGCAGGCAGCAGGGGCGGCGGAGAAGGGGGCGTGGAGAAGGAGGAGTGGTGGCGGAGAAGGGGGCGCCGGAGAAGAAATAGCTGGAGAAATGGCGCTGGAGAAGAAATCGCTGGAGAGAAATTGCCGGCAGCAGAGAAATAGGGTAATTGCTCGCAATGAAACAGAAGAAAGGAAGGGGAAGAGTCGGGTGATCGCGGGTTATGAGTTCCCAAATAGCGTCGGTTGTTTCAAACAACCGACGCCTAAACATCTTTAGCGTCGGTTGTTTTAAACAACCAACGTCTAATTGGACGATATTTTCATGAAATTGTTTGGCGGGAACCACCTTCAGCGTCGGTTATAAAAGGATAACCGACGCTGAAAGTGACACTTTTCGCACAAATTTTCATCGCACATAGGCGTCGGTTTATACCTACATAACCGACGCTGAAAATGACGCTATTTTTTTTTATCAAAATTTGGATTTCGCGGCCGACTTTCAGCGTCAGTTTGTTATAAACAACCGACGCTGAATACAAAGCGGTACCCGTGTCTGGCTGGTCTTCGACTATAGACATCGGTTTGCTTAACCAACTGACGCCTAACATATAAGGCGTCGGTTTTCCTTAATAACCGATGCCCAGAAAAGTGGCATTGAATGCTATTTCTGTAGTAGTGTCACTTGAGCATTAAGGCGGACGACATACCAAAGTCAACATTTAGGATGAGGTATGGTCACTTTGAGTTTGTGGTTATGCCGTTTGGGCTAACCAATGCACTTGCTGCTTTCATGGATCTGGTGAACTGAGTGTTCCGTCCATTTCTAGATCAGTTTGTTATAGTTTTCATAGATGACATCTTGATCTACAGTCAGGATAGTCAAGAGCATGCACAACATCTTCGACAAGCTTTGACTCTTCTTTTCCAACATCAGTTGTATGCCAAGTTCAGTAAGTGTGAGTTTTGGTTGAAAGAAGTGACTTTCTTGGGTCATGTGATATCTACAGAAGGAGTTAGAGTGGACCCCAAGAAGGTGGAATCAGTGGCAGATTGGGAACAACCAAAGACACCGACCGAAGTTCATAGTTTTCTGGGTTTGGCAGGATATTACCGGAGGTTTATCAAGGATTTCAGTGCGATCGCGTTGCTGATGACAAAGTTGACCAGGAAGGATGTACCTTTTATCTGGGATGATAGTTGTCAGCAAGCTTTCCAAAGTTTGAAGGAGAAGTTGACTAGTGCTCCAGTACTAGTGCTGCCAGAGCCTGGGAAGGGCTATGTTGTTTTCTGCGATGCTTCCAAGAAAGGCTTAGGTTGCGTATTGATGTAGGAAGATCATGTGGTTTTTTTGCTTCGCGACAGCTTAAGAAGCATGAGGAGAACTACCCGACACATGATTTAGAGTTGGCAGCGGTGGTCCATGCGTTAAAGATTTGGAGACACTATCTTTATGGGGAAGTGTGTCAGATCTTTACAGATCATAAGAACTTGAAGTACATCTTTTCGCAGAATGAGATGAACATGCGACAACGTCGTTGTATGAAGCTAATCAATGATTATGATTGCACCATTTAGTATCATCCTGGTAAGGCAAATGTGGTAGCTGATGCGCTTAGCAGAAAGTCTTCTTCTCTCCCTGCGAAGAAGGCACAGTTGAATTCCTTGATATGTCTTAGGTGAGATATGTTTGTCTCCTTGCGGCAGATGAATGTGCAGTTGGAAGTTTCCTTGTTGGCAGGACTGTTGGCACAGATGCTAGCCTACACTGAGACAGTAGATCAAAGATGCACAACAGGCAGATGATACAATGTAGTTGATCAGGTCAGAGCTCGGCAGCGAAAAGCGTGATGGGTTCCATGAGTCCAAGGATGGACTAGTTTGCTATCGTGGTAGGATGGTGGTCCCCGATGTTGATAATCTAAGGAAGCTAGTGCTCGAGGAAGCACACACATCAATGTATTCTATGCATCCAAGAGTCACCAAGATGTATCATAATCTGAAGGACCTGTATTGGTGATCTGGCTTGAAGAAGGATGTAGCCGAGTTTGTGGCTAAGTGTGGAGTATGTCAGCAAGTTAAAGTTGAGCATCAGAAGCCAGCAGGTACGTTGCAACCCATGTCGATACCACAGTGGAAATGGGATCATATAACCATGGATTTTGTAGTTGGTCTACCAAAGATAGCTAGGAATCATGATTCCATTTGGGTAATAGTGGACAGGCTGATAAAATCTACTCATTTCATACCAGTAAAGACGACATATACAATAGAGAAGCTTGCACAGGTGTATGTAGATGAGGTAGTGCATTTGCACGGTGTACCAGCAACAATAGTCTCCGAAAGAGGTCCCCAGTTCACGAGTCATTTCTGGGAACAGTTGCACAAAGCTTTGGGAACGTAGTTGAGGTTCATCACTGCCTTCCACCCACATACAGATGGATATTCTGAAAGGACTATTCATAATTTAGAGGATCTTCTTCGAGCATGTGTTTTGCAGTTCCTAGGCAGTTGGGATGTGCATCTCAGTCTGATAGAGTTTGCTTACAATAATAGTTACCAGCGGAGCATTGACATGGCTCCTTATGAGGCTCTATATAGAAGGAAGTACATATCCCCTTTATGCTGGTATGAGTCTGGTGAGTATCAGCTTTTAGGTCCTGAGTTAGTGCAATAGATAACAGAAAAGATCAGAGTGATACGACAATAGTTGAAGGTGGCACAGGACAGATATAATTCTTATGCGGACAATCGTCGACGACCTTTAGAGTTCCAAGTGGGAGACAAAGTGTATCTCAAGATCTCACCTTGGAAAGGCGTGCTAAGGTTTGGCCAAAAAGGCAAACTTGCACCCAAGTATATGGGACCATACCCGGTAATAGCACGTGTTGGCAAGGTAGCTTACAAGTTAGAGTTGTCGCCGGAGTTGCACATGTTACATCCGGTGTTCCATGTCAGCATGTTGAAGAGAAGTCATCCAGACACCGGGATAGTGATACAACCAGTTGAGGTTGAGCTTAATGAAGACGTGACCTATGATGAGGGTTCGGTGGCGATCCTTGATAGAAGAGTAAAGAAGCTGAAGAGGAAGGACCTGGTTCTTGTGAAGGTTCTTTGACATCATCATGGTGTTGAGGAAGCTACATGGGAGCTTGAGGAAGAGATGAGGCAAAAGTATCCCTCACTTTTCTCTTCGAATTTCGGGGACGAAATCCCTTTGTAGAGGTTTATGGCTTGTAAGGACCCTGGCCTCCGTTTTGGGCTTACCCTATTTGTTTTGCCTAAACCTTGTACTTGGTTTCTTGCTAATCACCTTTAGTGATGATCAGGGTTTGCTTGTGCTTTGTTGAGAGTTGGAGGTGCTACTTGCAAAATAACCTAAGATAGGGTTGGAGAGCAAGTTTGTCACCTAGAGAGATGTCTTTCTCTCTCTTTTCTTCCTCTAGGGTTGAGAGGAAGGTTTGGGTTCATGCCTTGAGTTTCCTTGGGCTTGCTTGAGCTCTTTTGGGCTTTGTTTTCCCTTGTTTGGGCCTTGTCTTGCTTGGTTGAGCCCTGTATCGGGCAAGGATGCCCTATGTTGGCCATGGGTGTGTCGGCCAAGGTGGTGGTGGTGGTGTGTCGACCTTTGACCTTGTTGACCTTCTTGCTTTAGTTGTGTCACCCTAGCTTGGACATGTGGTCGAACCTTGGATAAGTGGTGGCATGGCATCTGCATGTGGTTTGCAAGATGGTAAGACGTTGGACATGTGTCCCTAATGTTGGGTTTTAGAGGAGGCAGAGAAGCAGCGGAAATAAAAAATTTCTCCCCAAAACCCAACACGAAAGGAATCGCGTCAACGTCTATATAATAGGAAAGATGGTTTGTGAATCATACCTTGTCCCGGGGCTTGCTCGGCGACAGTACCTCACACCTTGTGTGGTCTTCACCTTCGATCTTAGACGGTGTCTGTGCAGCTCCTGGTCGCACCGGGACTGACGACTCCTCCTATCAGACTGTCGGATGACAGTTGTCCTCCTGAGCGGCAGTGACCTCCCGCCTCTGAAGTAGTCTACACGGACCACCTGGAACTCCACACTCCTTGTCCCACAAGGAAGTGGAAGGAGTCGCACCCTCCTGTTGACGTACTAGTCGCCAACACACTCTCCTGCTGTCATTTGCAACTGTAGTTGTCCTTCCCTTGCTTCACCTCCCTTTGCGGGAAGCACTTGCTCAGGCTCTCTCTCGGATACCAAAACCAGAGAGAACGACAACTTTGCAGAGCAATCAACTTGCACTGAGTTGTACTCTGAGAATCCCCCAATACCCCTATATATAGGCGGGTCATGGGACAGGGTTCTCTGTCCCCGGCAATATGGGACTAAAAGCAGGAGTAGAAGGGTTCGAGATTTTCCACAAAAGCAACCAACTCGCAACCTGAACCGGTCGGTTGGAACACCAACCGATCGGTTGGGACACCTCAACCGGTCGGTTCACAAGTGAACCGGTCAGTTGGTGGTCCTGGTCGATCCCGGATTGACTTTGTTTCTTTTATTTCTAATTGGTATCGAATACCAATCCTTGTTCCAATCAAATTGGGCAAGTGAAACGCAAGGAAAATTCTCACCAATCCTACTTTCCCAAGTTGCTCGGTTGCACCAGTTGAACTGATTGGTTCAACACTTGAACCGCTCGTTTCACTTTGTGCACGAGCCGGTCGGTTCAACAATTGAGCTGACCGGTTCAGCAACCTCAGCCGACCGGTTCATCACATGAACCGATCGGTTGGGAGTGCAGGTTGTGCAGAATCAGTCAAATGCGATTTCAATCAATCTGATACTCCAATCAATGCATCCAACACCTTGAACATTATGATATTGAGCTATCGATTAATTGAGTGTTTAATTGAACTACTAAACTTCTTTAGTAATCAATCTAAACATTGCTTGTAGACAAAACTCCTCTTCCAGGTTACATCCTATGTGTGTGACCCTGTAGGTCCATTTCACGTTGGCAGTGAAAGTCCATAACACTTATGACTTCACAAGCAAAGAGTGGTGCCTAGTCACACATCATTGCTACCCAAGTGAAATAGAAAGTTGGAGAACAACTTTCATCCCTACAATCCGTGAATGGTGTTACAGTGAATGTATAATTCCTTTGTCATTGATATCCAGAATGAACTCGAGGCATGGAACAGTCATCCTGTCAATGTTCATTCATTTCCTTGTTTTCAGAGTAGATCGAGTGAGATGTGTATGACATCAATATCACATATTGATTCACACGTGCATGCGCATGCCTTTTCTCAATCCTACTCATCAAGTGGCCAAGGATATCAAACTCCCTTAGGAGGGACAAATCCCATATCTATCACTCGCCCCTCAAAAGCCCCACGTGTCAAAGCCACCCAATCATCACCTTTATAACAACCCATGTTTGAGGACTGCGTTTGATGATGTCAAAGTGTACCCAACGACATGTGTTGAGTGCAGTGATTTCAGGTCTAAGAATCACACTCACCACCATCACTGTGAGAGCTGACTGTGACTACCAAGTCATGGTTCCATGTGTCACTCTCACGGTGGGTCTGTCTGGTACCTTGTTCTCTAACAAGTACCTATGTGCTTGGTTTGATATCACTATATCATGACTAATGAGATTCTGTCATCAACCAACACACAATCTAGTCTTCAGTGTTATTGATGTCTATGGTTATTTCCACAATAACAACCGACTAGGGACTAAACAAGAATGTATACTCTTAACATCCATATGATCTCATCGTTTAGGTCATGAAACTAAAAGCATACGTCATTGAGTAAAACCATTCTTTAGACATCTAGCATGTTACACCATCATCTCAGAAACAGTTTAAACATATAGACTGAAAATTGCCTTTATTATTATTCAAATCATTTACAAAGTATCCCATTACAATCATCACATGACTTGCTCTATGGGCATACATACCAACAGACTCCCACTTGCACTTAGAGCTAGTCACCAAGGAAACGCAGTCCTTGTGACCTAGCATGACCATCATGCTTCTGCTGAGAAAGGGCCTTAGTCAGTGGATCAGCTATGTTGTCTTCAGTTAGTACTTTGCAAATCTTCACATCTCCTCGCTGTACGATCTCTCGTATGAGATGGAAGCGCCGCAGTATGTGCTTGGACCGCTGATGTGATCTGGGCTCCTTAGCTTGTGCAATAGCTCCATTATTGTCACAATAAAGCTCAATTGCATCACAGCTACTGGGAACTACACCAAGTTCAGAAATGAACTTCCTGATCCACACAACCTTCTTTGCTGCATGCGAAGTAGCAATATACTCGGCCTCTGTAGTAGAATCGGCAACTATTTCTTGCTTGGAACTCTTCCATCTCATAGCTCCATTATTAAGGCAAAACATAAATCCTGACTGCGATCTGTAATCATCTTTATTGGTTTGGAAGCTTGCGTCGGTGTAACCCTTTACAACCAGCTCTTCCTCGCCGCCGTAAACAAGAAACTGATCCTTAGTCCTTCGCAAGTACTTGAGGATGTTCTTTACGGCTGTCCAGTGAGCATCCCCGGGATCTGACTGGTACATGCTCGTCATGCTGAGAGCATACGAGACATCTGGGCCTGTGCACAACATAGAGTACATGATGGATCCGATGGCTGATGCATATGGGATCCCATTCATACGCTCCCTCTCTTCACAAGATTGGGGACATTGAGCTCTAGAGACGGTGACTCCATGTAGCATGGGGATGTTGCCTCTCTTTGAGTTCTCCATGCTGAACCGCTTTAGCACCTTGTCAATGTACATGCTCTGACTTAGTCCGAGAAGCCTTCTAGATCTATCTCTATAGATCTTAATTCCTAGAATATAGGATTCTTCTCATAATTCCTTCATTAAGAAAGTTTTCCCAAGCCAAGTCTTTACCTTCTCTAAGGCTAAGACATCATTCCCCATCAAAAGTATGTCATCCACATACAATATGAGGAATGTGGTCGAGCTCCCACTAACCTTCTTGTACACACAAGGTTCATCTTCATTTTGAATAAAGCCAAACACTTTGACTTCCTCATCAAATCGAAGATTCCAACTCCGAGATGCTTGCTTCAATCCATAGATTGACCTTTGCAGTTTACAGACTTTATTGGCATTCTTTGGATCTACAAAACCTTCAGGTTGTGTCATGTACACATCCTCATGTATATTCCCGTTAAGGAATGCGGTTTTAACATCCATCTACCAAATCTCATAGTCATAGTAAGCTGCAATAGCAAGCATGATCCTGATGGACTTAATCATGGCAACTGGAGAAAAGGTTTCGTCATAGTCAACACCTTGAACTTGTCGAAATCCCTTTGCAACCAATCTACCTTTATAAGTTTGCACATTGCCATCCATGTCGGTCTTTTCTTGAAGACCCACTTGCACCCTATGGGTTTTACCCCTTCGAGTGGTTCCACCAAAGTCCATACTTTGTTGGAGTACATGGATTCCATCTCGGATCTCATGGCTTCAAGCCATTTCTCAGAATCTAGTCCCTCCATAGCCTCTACGTAGGTAGTTGGATCATCATCTATGATCAACTCACCACCTTCCTGAGTGACAAGGTATCCAAACCTCTCAGGTTCAAGGTGGGTCCTACTAGATCTACGAGGTCCTTGTGTTACCTGAGGAGACTGAGATTCCACAACACCTTGTGAATCTGAATTTTCCTCTGGTACATCTACCGGTTCAATTTTTTCTTGTTGGGCTTGAACCTCTTCAAGCTCTATATTCCTCACACTGCTTCCTTTGGAAATAAATTCCTTCTCTAGGAACACAGCTGTCCTGGCAACAAACACTTTGTTGTCAATAGGGTGGTATAAGTAATATCCCCTCATTTCCTTGGGGTATCCAACAAAATAACATTTATCATATTTGGGTCCAAGCTTATCAGGAAACATTTTCTTGACGTAAGCTTCACAACCCCAAATCTTCATAAAAGACAAATTGGGACGCTTCCCGTACCATATCTCATATGGTGTCTTCTGAATCGATTTAGATGGTACACGGTTAAGTGTAAACGCGGCAGTTTCAAGAGCATGACCCCAGAAGGAAATGGGAAGATCAGCAAAACTCATCATTGATCGCACCATATCTAACAATGTGTGATTCCTTCTTTCAGACACACCATTATGTTGTGGTGTTCCAGGCGGAGTCCACTGTGATACAATAGCATGGGCTCGCAAAAGGTCCTCAAACTCCTGGCTCAAGTATTCTCCACCTCGATCGGAACGAAGTGCCTTAATACTTTTACCAAGTTGGTTATGTACTTCATTCATGAAATCCTTGAACCTTTCAAGGGTTTCTGACTTATGTTTCATCAGGTACACATAGCCATACCTACTGAAGTCATCAGTGAAGGTAATGAAGTACTGACACCCATTTCTGGCATTAGATCTAAAAGGCCCACATACATCAGTATGTATGAGTCCTAATAGATCACTAGCTCTCTCACCTTTACCTGAAAAGGGAGTCTTAGTCATCTTGCCCAACAAACAAGATTCACATGTCTCTATTGATTCATAATCAAAAGAGTCTAGATAACCATCTTTATGGAGTCTAGAAATGTGCTTCTCATTTATGTGCCCTAGACGACAATGCCAGAGATATGTTTTGTTCGAGTCGTTGAGTTTTTTGCTTTTTGGTGTTTGCGTTGTACACACTAGTCTCTAAGTCTATCAAGTATAGACCATAAGACATAGGGGCACTGCCATAAAAGATCCCATCTTTAGATATGGAACACTTTCCATTCTTAATAAGAAATTCAAATCCATCTTTGTCCAAACAAGAGACGGAAATGATATTCCTATTTATGGCAGGTACATAATAGCAGTTCTTCAACTCTATTATTAGCCCACTAGATAGAGTTTACTCATAGGTTCCTACGGCACTGGCGGCAACTCTTGCCCCATTGGCAACACGTAGTTCAACCTCGCCTTTCACCAAAGGCCTACTTCTCATAAGATCCTTCACATTTGAACAAATATGGGATCCGCATCCGGTATCAAGTACCCAGGACGAAGAAGTAGTAAAGTTAATCTCTATCACATATACACCAGAAGTAGAGATCTCTATCTCTGACTTCTTCTTCCATTGTTCCTTCCATCCTCTCCATGTAGAAGAAATTGGTTTGGCGAGAGAACACTTCTCTCCCTTACCTACTTTCTTCTTCACCAACGCATTAAGCATACATAGAGTGGATTCTAAGGCTCCTGGTATATCTGGATTGTGCAGAACACTTCTCACAGTCCTCAACCAGTTATGGAATTTATTCTCAATTAATTTGCCCATTTTAAAAGATGATTCTTTTGCCATTCTACAAGAGAAAATTTGCATTTGTCAAAACCTTTTTGATTTGATTTGAATAAATTTGACGATAGTTAATTAGGCCTTTAATTAATTACCGCTCCCACTATTTTGACTCAAATTGATAGCCCTCGCCATCAATTCGGAAGATTGCAGCATACAATCTTCTAGCGGGTCAAGATCCTGAAATCCTCTGAGCCATGGACCAGCTAGGGCTGTCACCCACAACTCAGATCTCTCAGGTAGGCAACACTTGCCAATTGCATCATATGCAACTCTTGAAAGATGTCATATGCAACTCCTTGCAATGATCATCTCCATGCCTCAAGGTGCTAGATCCTATCTAGGTCACCTTGTTAAGTCTGACCCAAAGCCAACACGATGAACATACACCCTGCTAGGGCAGACCCACACATTCATCCTTCACGCTTCTACGAGATAGACGGTGCACCACACTAGGGCGTGCCCACACTTGGTCGATCAAGCTTTTCATGTGTGTCGCATTTGGAAGGCATCTAAAACTTAATATTTAATGAGGGATTTGGTTTTATATACATATACATATCCAATCACCACAATATATAGTAAGTATCATATACATGCTATATCCCACAGAAAATATGCAAAACGATAAAAAGTAATGATTATGGCCATCCTATTTGTGATTCCTCGAGCCAAGAGGAATCACGGTCATCTAGGTCTACATCACATGCAACCTGTATAAGATGAAATCTGTGCCTGCCTTTTTGGGTTTGATCAGCTCATCTCCATGACTGATCGGCTCGCCATCAGGTAGGTTGTTTGGGTGCCACCAGCCGATCGACTGGCACCTCCAGCTGATCGGTTCACCGGTCGTCATGCATCTCCTCAGGTCACCACCCACTCATCTCATTCCTCGAACCGGTCGTCTGAATCACCAACCGATCGGTTCACGCCTTGAACCGATCGTCTTTAGGTCGTCCACCGTTCTTTGACATAACAGGAAATAAAATCTATCCTATTTACAATTGAATTATGAAACCCCGAGTTACATTTGGGGGGAGCAAAGGTAGGAAAAGAATTCTCAAATTATTTCGAGTTACATCAGGAATAGGAGAAGGGAATCGGTGCACAGACCGAGATGCAAGCAACCACACAAACAACCACACACAGATATAGGGGTTTATAGGCCATAATCATGCTACACTTCCACCACAAAACTCGTTTAAGGGCGACGCGTATCGAGTGCATTAATATTACATATCATATATGTATATTAGGGATTTGTGGATTGGACATGTATAAAGCCGATATTATTCACATCGCATGCAATAAATAAAGGCGACAAACCAAAATTGATCATATCGATAATCCTAAAATATAGAGAGGTTGACGTGGCTCTGATACCACTGTTGGGTTTTAGAGGAGGCAGAGAAGCAGCGGAAACAAAAAATTTCTCCCCAAAACCCAGCACGAAAGGAATCGCGTCAACGTCTATATAATAGGAAAGATGGTTTGTGAATCATACCTTGTCCCGAGGCTTGCTCGGAGAAAGTACCTCGCGCCTTGCACGATATTCACCTTCGATCTTGGACGGTGTCTGTGTAGCTCCTGGTCGCACCGGGACTGATGACTCCTCCTCCTACCAGACTGTCGGATGACAGTTGTCCTCCTGAGCGGCAGTGACCTCCCGCCTCTGAAGTAGTCCACATGGACCACCTAGAACTCCACACTCCTTGTCCCACAAGGAAGTGGAAGGATTCGCACCCTCCTATTGACGTACTAGTCACCAACACACTCTCCTGCTGTCAATTGCAACTGCAGTTGTCCTTCCCTTACTGCACCTCCCTTTACGGGAAGCACTTGCTCGGGCTCTCTCTCGGTTACTAAAACCAGAGAGAACGACAACTTTGCAGAGCAATCAACTTGCACTGAGTTGTACTCTGAGAAGCCCCCTATACCCCTATATATAGGCGGGTCATGGGACAGGGTTCTCTGTCCCCGGCAATATGGGACTAAAAGCAGGAGTAGAAGGGTTCGAGATTTTCCACAAAAGCAACCAACTCGCAACCTGAACCGATCGGTTCACAAGTGAATCGGTCGGTTGGAGACTTGAACCGGTTGGTTGGAACACCAACCGATCGGTTGGGACACCTCAACCGGTCAGTTCACAAGTGAACCAGTCAGTTGGTGGTCTTGGTCGATCCCAGATTGACTTTCTTTCTTTTGTTTATAATTGGTATCGAATACCAATCCTTGTTCCAATCAAATTGGGCAAGTGAAACGCAAGGAAAATTCTCACCAATCCTACTCTCCCAAGTTGCTCGGTTGCACCAGTTGAACCGATTGGTTCAACACTTGAACCGCTCGTTTCACTTTGTGCACGAGCCGATCGGTTCAACAATTGAGCCGACCGGTTCAGCAACCTCAGCCGACCGGTTCATCACATGAATCTATTGGTTGGGAGTGCAGGTTGTTCAGAATCAGTCAAATGCGATTTCAATCAATCCGATACTCCAATCAATGCATCCAACACCTTGAACATTATGATATTGAGCTATCAATTAATTGAGTGTTTAATTGAACTACTAAACTTATTTAGTAATCAATCTAAACATTGCTTGTGGATAAAACTCCTCTTCCAAGTTAAATCCTATGTGTGTGACCCTGCATGTCCATTTCACGTTGGCAGTGAAAGTCCATAACACTTATGACTTCACAAGCAAAGAGCGGTGCCTAGTCACACATCATTGCTACCCAAGTGAAATAGAAAGTTGGAGAACAACTTTCATCCCTACAATCCGTGAATGGTGTTACAGTGAATGTATAATTCCTTTGTCACTGATATCCAGAATGAACTCGAGGCATGGAACAGTCATCCTGTCAATGTTCATTCATTTCCTTGATCTCAGAGTAGACCGAGTGAGATGTGTATGACATCAATATCACATATTGATTCACACGTGCATGCGCATGCCTTTTCTCAATCCTACTCATCAAGTGGCCAAGGATATCAAACTCCCTTAGGAGGGACAAATCCCATATCTATCACTCGCCCCTCAAAAGCCCCACGTGTCAAAGCCACCCAATCATCACCTTTATAACAACCCATGTTTCAAGACTGTGTTTGATGATGTCAAAGTGTACCCAACGACATGTGTTGAGTGTAGTGATTTCAGGTCTAAGAATCACACTCACCACCATCACTGTGAGAGCTGACTGTGACTACCAAGTCATGGTTCCATGTGTCACTCTCACGGTGGGTCTGTCCGGTACCTTGTTCTCTAACAAGTACATATGTGCTTGGTTTGATATCACTATATCATGACTAATGAGATTCTGTCATCAACCAACATACAATCTAGTCTTCAGTGTTATTGATGTCTATGGTTATTTCCATAATAACAACCAACTAGGGACTAAATAAGAATGTATACTCTTAACATCCATATGATCTCATCGTTTAGGTCATGAACCTAAAAGCATATGTCATTGAGTAAAACCATTCTTTAGACATCTATCATGTTACACCATCATCTCAGAAACAGTTTAAACATATAGAGTGGAAATTGCCTTTATTATTATTCAAATCATTTACAAAGTATCCCATTACAATCATCACATGACTTGCTCTATGGGCATACATACCAACACCTAAGAGGGGGGACACCTTGCCTTGATTCCCCTTTGGTCCTCGTCCATATATGCCTTGCCTTTCTCTTCCTTGGGAACCCTTTAGCTCTTTTTTTTCTCTTCCCTCCTTGTGTGCACGACACACCTTCCTTGGAGAGCTTGGTGGCTGATCCTTTTCCCTTGGTGGAGATCTCTTCTTCTTCCTCTGGCTTGGTGGCTGAACCCTAGGAGGGTCTTGTTCTTTGGTAAGCATCTTCCCTCTCTCCTTAGCATCTTCTTCTCCATCTTGCCTACCCTTCGACCATGGTGATTATGATCCTTGTTCCTTTTCTTGAGGTGGCTGAAAGTGGTGTGCTTGGAGCTTTGGAGCTTGAAGAGTTTGCTTAAGGTGGGTTACATAACTTCTAACCCTAGCTATACTACCTTCTCTATGTTGTATGATTCATATATGTGGATGATTGACCATTGTATGTTATGTGTTCTTGCTCTAGTACATGTTGTTGATCTTATGGATATAGTGAGCATGATGTTGTTGATGTTGTTGATGGTTTACATACCTTTGGATCTAGTTGGCCGAACCATAGTTTAGGGTTTTCTTTGGTGGAAACACTCCTTTCTCTCCTTGGTCTAGAGAAGTGAGTTTGAGCTCTAGTGATGTAGGCAATACCACTCTCTCATTTTAGTTGAGAGGTGAGTTTACATTCTAATTGCTTGGGCAACACCCTCCTCTCACCATGGATTTGAGAGGTGAGCTCTTGGATATGTGATGACCTATGTTGGGGTTGGTCCTTGTAGTTTCCCGATTGTGATTGAGGTTGTGCAAAACCCCTCTCTCTTGGTTGTTGAGAGATGAGCCGATCTTCTTGATCATTTAGGGTTTGGTGCCCTTGTGCTTGAGGTTGAAGATGACCATGTTGGGTTGTGCCTTGCACGATATGACCTTGGAGTAGTACTGCCCAATAGCCTTGTCTTGGGTTGTACCTTTGTCCGATATGCCTGGTTGAGCTTGGCCAATACCCTTTGTGGAGTTGGAGTTTGGGCGATACACCTTGATGTGTGCTTTGCACGACACACCTTGTGATAACTCTTGGCCGATATGAAGCAGTCTTGTGGTGCCCATTGTGGCCCTTTTGACCTCGATGATGACCTTGGGCGTTATGCCTTGACCTTATAGATGTTTCTCTTTGACTGATAGAGTGCCTAAGTGGATATCCCTGATTGAGAGCCTTGGGCGATACAGGTTAGGATGGTCTCTTGAACATTATATGGGTTGATGGTTGAATGATAGGGCATCTTGGGTGTCATGTCCTGGGTTGACATGTTTCTTGTTGAGAGAGTGGGCCGATAGAACTCAAACCCTAACTCTAGTTGAACGATAGGCTCTCTGGTAAAACTTTAGTGGTCATCTTGCCCATGGACGACACGATGCCTTGGTCGTCATGAGGATCCTATGGACGACATGGTTTGGTGGTTGGACGATAGGCTCCTTAGGCGTCATGACCTTGATCGTTATGGACTTGAGCGTTATGAGGTTGGTGGTTTCCTGACATGAAACCTTAACCCTAATCCTAACCCTAGCTCGTGTATACGAGAGGCCTTTGGCTGACAACCCCTGCTGATGATGCACGATTCATCCTTAGATCTCGTTGCCCGACACCAAGTGTGACGTCCCCGGATTTTCACCTTCTCCAAACCCTATTGGGAATGAGAGGTTAGAATTTGAGAACATCATCCAATCATATCAGAAAGCGATGCGGAAGCACAATACGCATACATGAACCTACAACCATAACATCCTCAACATTCAACATATTTATATTACAACATGAATTAAATTTGCAACTTACATTTACATAATTTGAAGAAAATTTTACAAGTCTATGAACATGTATGCTAATCAGGATCTACACAATAGGGAAACCTGGAAAACTGCTCACTTCCCGTTCTTTTCCTCCCATGCTATCTCTGAACCTAAAACATACGTGAAACAACGAATCAATACACAAGGTGTTGTGCACGTGGGTAGAAAGATACATACTAATATGCTTGCATAATTGAAATAATCTTGAGAAAGAAAGAGTAAAAGAAAACATTGTTTAAAGCGATAATCAGGTAAACACATATTTTTAGATGCCTTTTTGATGCGTTTGTACTACTAAGTGGTGTCGCACTTCATCCCCCCCCCCCTTGGGCTATGGGGACCGAGTGCCGACCTTATATTTAGAGGGAAGAGAGAGAGAGATGTCGCACTTCATTTTTCCCCGCCCCTTGGGCTACGGGGACCGAGTGCCGACCTTATATTTAGAGGAAGAGAGAGAGAGAATTGAGGGAGAGAGAGAGCATATATCCACTCAGTAGCTACAAACCATCTATATTCTTTTTTTGTGTTCTTTAATGTTTTGCGGAGCATATACTACTAATACACATCCAAGAATTTATATGCAGACACAAGCATCCAAAGTACATCATATCATTATGCATTCATGAAAACTAGTCTTATACTTAATAAAACCTACGTACCTGAGTTCAAAGATTTCTAACTTATCCTTGATCGTCTAGAAGTCTGGTCATCACCTGATTAAGACAAGACCACATACTATCATCAGATTCTCATCATCTTAACCCTAGTCATGTTCATTAGGGTTTATATTATCTCATTAGGATATTCCAACGTTTACTTGCATTATTGTCTTATATTTATCTTACTAATGTCATTTTCCAGATTATGATTCATTATCTAAAAATTAGGTCCCATATCCTTTTTGGTGCACATATTAACCCTAGTTTATATACACTATTCAAGTTAGGGTTACAACCCATGTATCAAGGGTCATCCTCATGTAACATGAATTCTATGCATATAACTGATCTCAGATTTATATATTATCTTCCAGTTACATATATAAGGGTGCTCTATAAATTTCAATGTTTATTGATCATAAATGTATTTATTGCATATTAATTAGGGTTATTAGCCCTAATTAGCCATATAAAGCAAATTACATGATTTTATACATCAACATGATCATAACTGGCATCATATGCATTATAAACATGAATTATGATTTACCGGTATTTTCTCATAATTTTAGGTCGTTGTTTGATATTTATTATCTATCAGTTAAGCACTTCACAACTAATAAGATATCACTGATATTAGTACATCAAAAGCCTGATATTATGGTTCTATGTTGTTCTACATATTTTTCCTGAGAATTTTGATATACTGTTTGTATTTTTCTGATGCATGAGCTAATTACTGTGAATTAATGAAGATCTAAGCATTTTGGGATATTTACCTTCATTGGACCAATCGTGTGATGCCACATGGCTCTAGGGAGGCGCTCAATTCTCATGCTTGCTGGTTGAATTGGCTGTTCAGGGGTTTTGAACGCGGTTCAAATTCATTCGGCCGGTTCCAGGTTTTCAACCCTCGCCCTTCACCTACGCGATCTTGCGGTCTGGGCTTCTCCCAGTTTTGCGTGTGAGTGCAGCAGACACAGTTCTCTGCTCGACGCTGAGTTCTCCTGAAAGCAATGCCGCTAGGATGGAACGGTGGCTAGAGATGGGCCTTGGTACTCCGTAACAACCTTCCTTCGCATCGCTGATATGATGAAGATCTCATCATCCTCGATTCTAGAGTTCCATGACCACCCACTCTCCTACCATGGCTGCTGATGATGGCCACCGCCGTAGGTCCTCTTACGCCGTCGAATCCATGCAACATGGTGGCTCCTCTTCCCGCATCAGATCCATGCGCCGCTGCCCATAGCTCTGTCTCCCAGCTTCTATCCTCCCTGCACAAAACCGCCACCACCTGTTCAGGAAGTCTACGAGCGCCACCGCACAACCTCCTCTCCTAACACGGACGCACCCAACTCCATCAGCACCGCTGCCACTGCGAGATCCGGTGAGAACCAGAGACCATCCCATATGCTTCTGTAACGTCGACGCCACCGCTAGGCTGGGGTGCTGGCGAGAGATCGACCAGAGTCTTGCTCCGGTGGGGGAGCAAATAGCATCGCCTCCCGCCTTGGCGCTGCCATCGTGAAGCTCGACTCCAGCATGCAGGTAATGGCACAACGATGCTCCTCATCCGCACCTAAAGCCACCATCACATTCGGAGTCTCGCCCATGACCTCCGCAGAAACACAACCCTTGGGTTTCGACTGCGGATCCCGCTCTCCGTGAGATCGCCGTCGTCTGGGTCTGGTTGCGGCGGAGAGAAGAGGTAACACCTGCTCGAGCGCGAAGGCTGGGTTCTCAAATGTAGCGCCGCCGCCTCTTGCTCTCGTCCTTCCCTTCTCGCCGAAATGCTGCGACGCATTCTGTCTGCGTGGGTCCACGATCTAGCTGAGTCCACGGAACTCAGATTCATGGCCGCCAGTGCTCCTTCGTAGGGTTGTGGGTCTTCTTCTCCCAACGACTGAGACACTGCACATGTGTAGCCACTCCAGGCTGGTCCAGATCCGGAGAGCGTTCTTGGGTTAGGTGCCTCCTTGTAGGGGGTAGACGGGGAGAGATCAGTGGAGATCGCAGCCTCGTCTCAGCCTGATCATGGTGGAGTCTTCTCTGCCGGCTCTCCAAGTTCCAAGCTACAGGTGGGGTTACGGGGCAATTCTCCATCCAATGTTGAGAAACTATTTTTTAATAGCCGGACCCTTTTCAGTCTATAAGCTCCAATGTTCTTAAGACATTCACCTTAATGCCCCCATGTGGGTTATCAGAGCTAGTGAGTCCTTATTGCACGATAGGATGATGTGTTGTTGGTCATTTTGATGGCACATGTGCTTTAGGGTTTGGAACCCTAGCCGATACATCCTTTGGTGAGGATTGGTGCTGCCCGCCATACCTATGGTAAGGGTTACAGGAGTTTTGGTGAGGGTTCTGATAACTCGGAATGTATATGGCTAATAATGATAACACAAGTGATATGGTGTAATCACCTTGAATCCTACAAATATGATAATGAGTTAAGATGATAGGTTGTGAACCAGGAAGCTTGGAAGGATATGATGTCGCTACACATGATAATGTGACACATGCATATGATCACAAGTATGGGGCATGATATATGCTTATGATTGATGATAAAACTATGCTTTCTACAGCTTATGTGTAATATACTCAGGGATGTTACTTTATACTTGATAGCATGATAATCATGTTAATCCATGATGACTTCAGTTATCTCTATGGATGTGTATACTAACCATGCATGTATTTTATGAGATGTATGTGCTTGAGTAGCACCATGTGATAATGAGATAACAAGTTGATAGGTCTGAGGACCTGATATAAGGCTGAGTGCCTGGTTGAGGTGTTATCCTCTGATGATGAGATAAGGGATGCGTTCCCAGAATGCTGATGCATGATTATGATGCCTTGAGAGGCAGTGGTTGATATAATGAGGGATTGAGGTCCCAGGACAGTATGATGATGGAAAAAATGATGTAATTCTATGAGGTTATGTTTATAACTTTGATTGCCTCAACAATTGGCTTAAAATATACTAATTAATTATAGATGAACATATCATGTAGTTCGTCCTGGCTATAGATCCATCATCGTTAGTATTTGGTGATGGTGAAATAGGTTTATCCCGCAGGATTACCTGGAGTGCATATTGTTGAATATGTGAGGTTTTCCCCTAGCCTAAAACAGGAGGATTTGAGTGTAGCTGTGGTTGCAGACTCAGGATATATGGAACATGGTGAACAGACCCATGGCTCAGGATATGTGACGATAAACATGATGCGTTCATGGCTCGGATGTATATATGGGTAGTTTGCGGAGCTGACCCAGAGGCTGAGGCCCTATAAGCATAAGACTGCGATCTTGCTTGATGATTCATGTACTGACCACGAGAAGGTGAGGTCATTGAGTCCGGATCTCCTTAGACCTTGTATGGCACCGAATTGGGCTTCGCAGCCGATGGTTGGATTTGAGCAGGGAAGGCTCACTTCCTCAGGGCATAATAAAACGTAATCCAGCCGAATAGTATAACTTGCTTAGAGCAAAATACGAAACATTGATTGAGGCCTTGCTTATATAGCTGATCTAATTGTACTATGCAGTTGTGTGTACGATCCTTATATCTTGTGATAAGATCTTATAAAGCTTATCTTGTCAATCATGTTCCATAAAGAAATTTTTGGTTATATGCCTCCCGGATATATTGGTAAGATTGATGGTAATAATAGCTTTGCTCAGTATGCTGCTCTTATTATACACTTTATCAGTTATCTGCTTTAACCTTTTGAGGTTTTATAATTTGGCGAGGAGTTATGTTTCTCGCTGGGACTGTGTGTCTCACCCCGCTGGTTTATACCCTTTTTAGGTGATCGTGAGGTTGCGGCCGAGCAGCAAAAAGAGCAGTAGAAGGCAAGAGATGGACATGCTGCTGTTTTGGTGGTTTTGTAGTAACGTCCTAGAGTCATCCATGTACTCTCAGGTCCTAGGAGGTGGTGTTTGACGATGTTTCACGATGTCTAGCTGTTGTATTCTTGTATATCCTGCTGCTGGCTGTGCGTGGCCGTTATGTATGTATAAATATGTGTTGAACTATGGTGCTAACAGTACAGTTGGTTCCGATAAGATGTGGACCTATAACAAGGCTTGTGAAGGTTTATATAACATGTTTCTCTGCAGGATCTGGATGTAAAAGTTCTCTCATGTATGCTTTATGCAATCGGTTTTAATTAACCCGCGTTTTCGGTAATATGCTGGTTCCGCACGTTTTCACGTGTCGTCTCGTTGTCTGTGTGATGGCGGGGTGTCACAAAAACCCATGGAGACGAGATAGTGTACTAACACTCATTGAAGAGAAGTGAGCTAGGCTATAGGGCTGGTGATTCGGCTACACTACTTGAGGACAAGTAGGGTGGCATACACGATATTTCTAGTCTCTAGTCAACATGCCATGTACACTAACCTTGCTGATCTCAAGCAACAACTAGATACAAGGTGGGGAGGAAGCATGCCATAGAAGTGGGGATAAACCGGCCATCACTACCTCCTTGAATGAGACACAAAATAATTAAGATGGGAGTTCAAAATCTAGCTAAAAGACACACTAAAATCCAGATTCCATTTGGATTTATGAGCCCCATAACCCGGTTTCAATATGCTTCAACTAAAGACATCATCCACTTAAATTTAGACGAGATGAGTGTTATGTGCTAGAAAAAAAGACACGTGCCAACCCAATTTTGTGTATTTGGCATAGACAAAAGAGAGACATAAAAAGGACAAAAGTTTATTAGAAGAGTTGGAGTCTATGAAGAATATTACATTTTATTGTAAAAAAGAAACAAAAGGACATGCATAATTAGTTAAGCACTTCTAGTCCAAGTATAATACCTACACATATAGATGAAAACTTTTTCATATGTACACAATTATTTTTCTAACAAATGACACTATGTATATTACTAATTTGTTAAAAATATTGAAACAATAAGGGAGATAAAAAACAACAAGGTCAGATTTGAAGAATAGGGCTTAGAAGGTCCCCACCCCAAGCTAGAGCTAGAGAAAAGATAGAGTTACTGTAGAGACGGGACCTACGGGGAACCCGTGTCGACATATTAAGGCATTTTCCACGAAATATCAAAGAAGGTTGCATGATAAAGGTGTAATTTTCGACGACACATTGGGGATTTGAGAGTACTTTTTTCATGGTCGGGATAAGATACACCGACAGCCCAAACGCGAAAGCAACTTCATATCACATGACGAATTAGAAAAGCTTGACGCGGGCGGGTTAATATAATAAGCTTACTTTCGAAAGGAGAGTGTAAACGGTGTAGCGAAGTTATTGGAGATAATGAAGTACCTGAAACCGGGTAAGTGGTAACCATAATAATAAGAATAATAAGTTTGCAATTGTGCAAACGAGCACGTAAAGTATCGAAGAACAGGAATACGCAATTAGGCATTAAGATTGATTAAGAATCTCTTGATGGCAATGCTTGCGGTAATCCTTATCGTCTCTGGGTTTTAGACGATCGTCGTTGTCAGTTTGTCAGTGGTTATTCCGGAAGCATCACCGCCTCCAACTTGGCGGAAATAGATACGGCGTGATCTTAAACTATCCACGGGAGTGTACGCGTTAATGGAGTCCTACTAGTTGATTCCCAAGTCTGGTTCGAGATCCGTCCTTGCGCAAAGCCGAAACCAACCGGCCGAACCCATCGCTATCCTACTCGTATCTAGTTTTGCCTTCCGCGCACCCGGGCCGGGAACAGTTGAATCAATCAATCCGACTAAAAATCCCCACTTCCACCCTGTTCCCTTGTGTCACCACCTCCCGGTGTTGTGCGCCGTTACCCTCAGGTGCCTTACCTCTCTTTCCCAGAGTCAGCCGGTCTTGTCTCCTCCACTCCACCCTTCCTTTCAAAACCGCGTCTGTGGAAGAGAGAAAGGGAGGAGGAGCGGGGGGTGGCGGCTAGATACAAGGGCGAGAGGAGGCCGAATCCATCCAGGAAAGGGAGGAGAGAGAAGGGGGGTTCGGGGGTGTACGTGGGAACAGCAGGATCCAAAACCTTCTTCCCCT
Source organism: Alisma plantago-aquatica (assembly GCA_963693085.1). NCBI lineage: Eukaryota > Viridiplantae > Streptophyta > Magnoliopsida > Alismatales > Alismataceae > Alisma > Alisma plantago-aquatica. Next base: position 512,102,976 of record OY856409.1, read on the forward strand.
CCTTTCTCCTTCTTCCGTCTCCTCTTCCCAACTCGATCAGACATTGCGATTCGTCAATTTCTCCTTGCCTTTTCTAATGGGAGTGGGCGTTGATCCGATTGAATCCTAACACGACCGCCTCTCCCTTCTCTGACCCACATCTGCGCTAATACACCCCCCCACCGCGCCCCCTCATCCCCTATCCTGTTGATGTATCTTCTCCTCCCCGGGGCCCATTCGGACACGAAGGAGCCCCGCCGCTGCCTCCTCTCAGACTGCCGGCTCCACCGCCCGGCACAGCACCCGCCGCTCCCGTTCCCTCGCAACGGCGTCGCCTTCTGCCTACCTAGAGACAGATGGGATAAGGAGTTCGCCAAGCTGCTCGCGGAGTGATCTGCAAACCCATACGGAGGAATCTAAGATAGTATAAGGGGACAAGCTAACCCTTGCCTTTCTCGTGGAGATCATCTATAACAAAACCCATTATATTTTGACCCCTTTTGTCTTTGTTGCTGGGATCGATGGACTCTTCCCAGGGTTCCACCACCACCACCACCAGCCTCACGCCCACCCCTAACGTCGACGTCCATCTCCTCGATGTCATGCCCGTCTACGTCAAGGAACTCATTGCAGGTGGTGTCGCGGGAGCGTTTGCAAAGACTGCCACTGCTCCATTGGAGCGCATCAAGATTCTTATGCAGGTACGTGCAGTGACTCTTAAGCCTTCGCTTTCTCTCCCTGCTTGTATTTATTAGTCGATGTGATTGATGCATACATCATTTAAGCAACAATGTTGCGAGTGCACTTACAAATATTGTGGATTACACATCCATGGATCCCAGTCTGAGAAATCCACTCTCCAAGCCTTGGATTCGGCATCATTGAGAAAGCCAGTTTCCGAGTCTTAGACACAGCCATGATCACACTGAAAACTAATAGAGGGGGTGAATAGAGTTTTATAAAGATTTTAATAATAATTTAATTCAAACAACCACAATGAAAATATTGGACAAGGAGACACAGGGTTTAGAGTGGTTCCAACCTTAGCAAATACTAAGGAAGTCAGTCCACTACCCGGTTGCTTACCCAACCGGGATTTGAAAAGAAATTTATTTTATTACCTCGCAAGGACTTTACATAAAATACAATTTCTTTTCCCAAACCCTTCCAGCAGCCTTCACCTAGAAGTAATCGCCCAACCTTGAAGCAGCCTTCCCTTGAAGTAGGTGCACCAACTCCCGTTGCACCAGCCTTCTGAAGTAGCTTCCCGTGCGATAGCCTTCTTGAAGTAGCTTGAAGTCCCCTTCTCCACCTGAGAAGTCAACCCTCTCCAATCCGCAGCCTCCAACCCTAGGAGTAGCAAGGAGAGTACAAAGGATAAAAAGGAACAAGAAGGAAAATAGAAATTACAATACCGTTGTAAGCACAAGGCTTGATTTGCCTATATCAAGCGTATAGATCTCCTAACCAATGTGTATGACAATGTGATTGTAGTGGATAGGAGATACTAGCCTATAGGACACGAAATGGGAGCAATAGGAATGAATGGCAAGTGTAGGAATTACTCTATTGTTCTAAAACAGATTGCAAGTGAGTATTCAAGCTCAAGTATAGCACAAGTATATCTTGGGTGTCTTTTGGTGTCCTAAGGCATGTCCTATTTATAGGAGTGGCCTATGGCTACTTAAGGACGTTCTAGACAACTTCTAGGGGCTTCTAAGTGCTTAACTAGCCGTTAGATATAAGTTAGGTGCATTAGTAACGGCTAGTTACTTTATTCTGCAGTTGCTGTCAGAGACCATCTCGGTCGACAATTTGTCGACCGAGATACCTACTCGGTCGAAGTTTTGTCGACCGACAGGTTCTCTGGATCAACGTTCATTTGCAACTGCCAACTACTTTGTCAGCTGTGTCTAACGGCTACTTGGGTCATTCTCGGTCGAGAAGTTTGTCGACCGAGAGTGTCTTGGTCGAGGAGTGTGGTCGACCGAGATTGACCCTGTTTTCAATCTTTTAATTAAACCACTAAGTATGTGTATGAGTGTGCATATGTGATCCTATTTGAAGGAGATGACCTAACTAAGTGTGGTGTTTAGCTAGGGAGATCTAACGCTTGATTTACATGAAGTCTAAGTACTTGTACATTATATATTTGTACAAGTTTACAATTGATTACATTGCATGACATTTACAAGCATTCAAGCGTATGGTTTCCCTAGAACTTTGTCATCACCTTGTTCCTGCACACTTAAGTAGCTCGTTAGATCAACAAGAATGAAATGTTTGTCATCATCGAAACAAAGAGATTTATTATAGTGTCAATTTATCCAACACACACGGCTAATATAGCCTTAGTGGGCATGTTTGTTATCTGGGGTAAGAGAATCTGCGCGGCTGACCTAAGCCAAGTTATACAGTGAGGTGCAGCCCATTGAATGCCCACCATCCTCAGCTGCATATCCATTAATAGCTACTGACCTAATAAGTGCTGAGGGATGACCATCACGCTGTTCCTGCCATCATAACACAACTACCTATGACATGTAGAAACACACAAAGGGGCTCTGTTGCAATGTACATGAAGATGCCACCATGCCAATAAAATGCAGTTACATGGCATCATATGACCATGTGGTCCGTTTGTCCAGTAGGAACTCATGTGGCCACATCCATGAAAATCATGTTTCTCTATGGGTCAGTGCGTCTCTGACCACCCTTTCTGTGAAACAACTTAGCAGGTTGGACCTCAGGCATCAGTTCACCTCTGACAACTTAAGCATGGTGGGTCTAAACCAACTTTTGCATGGAACAGTCCACTGAGAAGAAATGCAGGGATGGGACTTCATTGAGAGAATTCTGATTGGGCCTTGAGCACCTCACAGAAACTATGCAGCAGTTATGGTCTAGATAGCTCAAAGGTGGTTGAATTCTTTTGTATCGCTAAAGCGTGTTGAATAATAGTTGATTGTCTCTCAAAGGTGGTTGAATTCTTTTGTATCGCTTAAGCGTGTTGAATAATAGTTGATTGTCTCCCAAGAGCGCCTTAATAAAGAACTACCATTCATCAGGGTTTAAGGACTTGTACATATTCACCAGTATGCCGATTTCTGTAAGAAAAAGTTTTTTATGAGAAATTGGTGGAATGTGCCGTTATTTTGGGAATCTGTATGGAATTTCTACTCTAGATAACAGTGTTCAGCTGTGCGTTATTAAAGAAAGATATACAAGACGAACACAGCTGCCTTGACATAAAATTAGAAGAACAGAGATCTCCTTAGTCATTACATATTTACATGTAAATTGTTGTCTCGTCCTTCTGACTAAGTTGATGGGTATTATGAGCTGTTAGGATGGTACATATTCACCTTGGCAGTTTGCAGGAGGTACTCAGTGTAGCCTAAACAATCTGAAATGCAGATACAAGTGATTCTGTTGACAGAGAACATAAGGAATTTAAAGCTAAAATGAAACATGACACATTTATAGATTGATCCTGTACATTCATTGTCGTTGTGTTCATCTGTCTATATATTCACATCATGAATGAAACACTTATTTATCTATATGCACAGAAAATATCTGTTTTTAAAGGAGTTTTTATGGAATTTGATTTCGTATCATCTGTGTTTTGACATGTGCTTATAACCTTTGCAGACAAGAACTGAAGGTTTCCGATCTCTTGGAGTATTTCATTCACTGAAGGAGTTGAAGAAACGTGAAGGTGTTTTAGGATTCTACAAGTAAGAAAAATTAGTTGTGCTGAATATCTTTTTTGTATAGCATTCTTGTTAAGTCCCTTACAGCTTAGATGCTTGCATTTACACGTTTTTTAATCCATACAACAGGGGAAATGGAGCTAGTGTTATTCGAATTGTTCCGTATGCAGCACTGCACTTCATGGCATATGAACAGTATCGCAATTGGATTCTGAATAATTATTCTATGTTTGGAACCGGACCCCTTGTTGACCTGTTAGCTGGTTCAGCAGCAGGAGGAACAGCTGTTCTATGTACATATCCGTTGGATTTGGCTCGAACTAAACTTGCCTATCAGGTATTTCTCGTAGTCAACCATATCATTTGAGAAAATGTTGATATTTTTTTTTTGCTTGGGTCGAGGATGGGTTTCAGAAAATAAAAGATATCACAATAATGAAAAATGAGAAAATTGTGGGTAGAACGACTTAAGTTCAGGCCTGCATTTGAATTAATTTTCGTTGTACTTTAGAAGTCTAATAGTTTAATTTGCACAAAATTGGCCTTGTTCTAGTTTATTAATCATATATCTATTCATCTTGATTGTTTATTATACAATATATTATACCTCTGTTAACTCTCACGAGATGGTCCATGTGTCCAAAACTATTTAAACTTGCTCCTACGAAAGATTTTTAACTAAGACTTTTCAATCTGAATTCATATTATGATAAATACCCATATATTATGGCGTTCTGTACTGTTTTGGCTCTTATTTGAATGATATTGTCAGGTAAATAGTGCACAGGAAGGTCAAAAGTATTTTATTGGTAAGCATGGCCAGCCTACTTATAGGGGAGTAACCGATGTTTTCAGAAAAGTTCATGCGGAAGGTGGCATACGTTCTCTTTATCGTGGTGTTGGTAAGTATTTTCTATTCATTGCCGTATGATCTTTTTTAGTAAGTAGTGCACTCATTTTGTAGTAACCTAAGATCCATTGCCATTTTTTAACATCACTAGACAACCAATGAATAAATAAAATGAAAATACTTCATAGTGTACTGACTTATACTAATCTACTTTTTCATTGATGTAAATATAGGTCTTGACCCGTATGTTCCTTAGCATTAATTTCCCAAGTTACCAAAAACTCTACGTGATCCCTATTTACGCCTAAAAATGCTTTTTGTATCTTTTGTTTTGTCTCTCTTTCTCTCTCTATTGGCTATACTTCAGTGATATTAATAAGAAAATGAAGTATCCCTTGTACACCTTAATGTAAATTGTTACGTGGTGGCGTGAGCACTCGTCTAAGGTATGGGTCCCTACATTGTCCCTGATGCAAAGTTGATGCGCGTTGGCCCCTTTTGTTACGTAACTAACAAGAAAAGCAAAGTGTTTTCATGAAGGGACCATGTCTACTCTATCATACCAACTTGTAAAGAAACCAAGAGTCACATTGTGTTGGCCATTATAAATTAAGGCTTTAGGCAGCCACTCGTCTTCATCATGGCATGACATTGCTAAGATTTGACTTTAGTGAGTCTTTCTTTACTCTAAGTTAGCATGCAGCCACAGTCACTTATTGGTATTAAAAAAGAGCCCACGGTTATCCCAATTTCAGCAAGAATGAATTGCACTCACTTAAGATCACATAATGCATGAGCTCGTGTTATGCTTTTATGCTTGATTGAGCAAAGACTAACTATGCTTTGCTTCACTAAGCAACAAGTTGATTCCCTTACATAATAGAGAATATAGACATAAAGCTACAGTCCTGATCATCTCATGCCCATTTTGCATTCACATGTCTAGAGATTGTAATAAATTTTTGTAAAGGTCGATAATAGAATAAACATCTTCCTTGGGTCGCTCTTTAAATATCGCAGATTTGTTGCATGTTGTACCAATGAGCTTGAAGAGAATTCATGTGTTGGTTGACAACACCAACAACGTAAGAGATATATGGTTGAGTGATTGGTAAGCAAATGAGTTTTCTGACAATGCATTGATACTTCCGGGTTAGGAAACTCCCTCTCATTTTGAGGCTTTATATGGTAATTCGTAGGTGTAGAGACTATCTTTGCATCTTTCATCACTGTTTCCCTCAGTATCCAGTGCATAACGTCTCCGAGAGATTGATTCCTGTCTGGATCATAATACTTTATGCTGAGGATGTATTGGAGTTTGTCAGATCCTTAGTGTGAAAGTGGGTCTCCATGTGTTTCTTAATATAAAAGATTCCCTCATTGTCACTACCTTTGATTCTTGTGAAGCAACCTGCATCCCGGTCGATACTATCGACACTCTGTCGATAGTATCGAGATCAGTTCAGGTTCAAGTTGAAGCCACTTGCATCTCGGTCGATACTATCGACACACATGTCGATGGTATCGAGATTGGTTCAGGCGCAAGACATTGTTCTGTCGATACCATCGACATGTATGTTGATGGTATCGACACCGACACAGCGGCGGAACGACAATCCAGCGGTAGCTCTATTTTGCTTATGAAATTTATTTTTTATTCTTTTTCTCTCTTTGTACCTCATGTACTTACCCTAATATATATATACAAGTGTGTAGGCTCAAGCCCTACTCACGTTTGCTGCATCTTGCAGCCGACATGTGATCGGTGTTCCTGTCTTCTTCCTTTCTTCATTTCTTCTTACAATTCTATTTTTTTGGTTGACGGGAACCTCTATAAACCCATGGGTATGGACCCAACCCCTTAGAGTAAACTCTCGCCTCCCCTTCCGCTACCCGCACATTGGAAGGGGTTTTTAAATCACACAGTGAGCTGACCTGCGTGATCCGAGTGGCACAACCAAGGGTTTGTCTCAAGTCCGTTCATTGGGGTTCCTCGATATCACTTGAACTATTGTCCCCTTGATGATTACAAATGTTATTGACACAATAAGTAGAATATGACTCCGAGGTGAGTGGGAGTAAAAATTAATGATGACCAGTAGCACATCTTTTGAAGCCCAACTGGTTGAGGATGGTGTTTAGCTTGTTAAACCAGACCCATAAAGACTGGTTTCCATTTATAGAGCGACGAATTCTGCAGACTTTGTGAGAGTACCCCCCCTTGACAACAAACCCATGTGGTTGCTACATGTATACTTCCTTTGAAAGATTGCCCTAGAGACACATGTTTAATGTCAAGTTGAAAAAGAGGCCAATCTGGATGTGCAACTAAGGAATGAAAATATGGATGGATGCAATCCTAGTGATGTCAACTAATTGCACCTCAAGCCGCTAGGTGGAGCCATTTGAATGATGTTTGATAGAAAATATCTAATTTGATATCCAACAATGTTCTTACCAGGAGGGGGATCAACCACATCCCATTTGCCATTGTCATGCAGAGCTTGCATCTCGTCCATCATTGCATCTTTCTGCATAGGGTGTTGAATGGCATCAACATGGTGTTTGGGAATATAAGTGATGTCCAAGGCAATGTCAAGGCATAAGGAGATAGTCGAGCAAGAGAACAACTATTAGAATATAACACTTCACTATATAAGATTGTGTAGCTTTACCAAGAGCCACCAATCCATCAGATTGTTTTGAGATAGATGACAAAGTTGTGGCTGTTGCATGTGGATCAACTTCTTACACTAGAATTGTGGTGGTGGTGATGGCGGCAGGAATGAAGGACAAATTGGTGGGTTGGCAAAGTGCAAATGAAACAAATTCGATAGGGAGACCATTTCATTTGGAGATGTTTTGAAAGACAAATGAAAAGAAGATTTGCATGTTTTTGTAGAAGGAAATGTTAACCTAAGCATATAAGTATTTGGTATTAGATCTAGAAATGTGTAGCCTTAATGAAGCTCAGAATAACCTAGAAAAACAATCTTAATCTCTTAGGGGGATAGTTCACAACCTTTGGCCAAAGTTATGCACAAAGGTGGGGCAATGAAACATCCTAGAACCAAGCAAGAAAGGTTTTCTTTGAGGATTGAGGACAAAAAAAGGAGATTTCTCTTTGGGAATGGAAGATGGCTGACATTTGATAAGCAAGCTGTTAGAATCGTTTCAAACTAGAATTGTTCTGGTAGCTTAGCATGGCTTGCATGTGAGCGAGTAGTATTAAGAAGATGACGATTCTTGTGCTCAACTATGTCATTGTGTTGTAGGGAATAGACACATGAGCGCTAGTAGACCATCCCTGTGTCGTGACAAAACAAGAACACCACAAGTTGAGTGTATTTGACGACATTGTCAGTTTTATAGACATAGAGAATTGAATCGATATAATTGTATGAAAAGCTCAGATAAGGGGAAAGACCTCATCAAGAGTTCTAAGAAGATAAAGCCCCATCATCAAAACATAAATGTAGCCAAAATGGCCTGGCGGTGATATGACGCTTCACTGTACAAGATCGAGTACCTTAGCAAAAAGCCACCAATCCATCAGATTGTTTTGGAGTAGATGACAAAGTTGGGGTAGTTGCATGTTAATCAACTTCCATACACTGATTATGGACCTCGGGAAAGAATTGTAGTTGTGGTGGCAGCAGTGGTGAAGGACAAATTGGTGGGGTAGCAAGGTGCAAATGAAACAAATCCGATAGGGAGACCATTTCATTTGGAGATGCTTCTAAAGACATAGATAAAGAGAAGAAATGTCTGTCTTTGTGGATGGAAATGTTAGCCTAAGCGTATTAGCGTCCAAATACTGGATCAAGAAATTTGTAACCTTTATGAAGTTGAGAATATCCTAGAAAAATAGTCTTAATCACTTGGGGGGATAGTTTACCAACCTTTAAACCAAAGTTATGCACAAAGGCGATGCAACGAAACACCCTAGGACCAAGCAAGAAAGGGGTTTTTGAGGATTGAGGACTAAAAAAGAAGATTCCTCTTTGATAATGAAGATGGTTGGCGATGAATAAGTAAGCAAGTTGTTAGAATCATTACAAATCAGATTGTATTGGTAGCTTGGCATGGGTTGCAAGTGAGGGATTAGTGTTAAGAAGACGACAATTTATTGTGCTCAACTATGCCATTTAGTTGTAGGGAAATAAACGTTAGCAGATCATCCTCGTGTCCCGACAAAACAAGGATACCACAAGTTGAGGGGCGGTGTTGGTTTTATAGGCATAGAGAATTGAATACATATCATTGTATGAAAAAATCAGATAAGGGGAAAGACCTCATCACGAGTATTAGAAGATAAAGCCTTATCATCAAACATAAATGTAACGAAATTGGCTTAGCAGTGAGGGCAACAGGCCGAGACGGTGGAGGGGCAAAGAGTATCAGAGAGCACCACAATGCGCTCCCCAGTTGATCATTATCATTTTTTGTAAATCCTACAAGACATATCCAATAGGCTCAAAGGTTACACGACAACGGAAAGAGTCAATAAGTTTAGCCATGTTAACGAGAGAGAAGGGAGACGAACAATGTGTGAGGGCAATAGCCGTCTCACTCCTTTTTATATATTAGGGTAAGATACAAGGTGGTACAAAGGAGAAAATCCTATAAAATCAATAAAACAAATGGTATAATAAAAATAGAGACAAGAGGCAGATCGTCGGTTTTCGCCGCTGACCTTCTGTCGATACCATCGACAGGTCTGTCGATGGTATTGACAGATTGTTGTCCGGTTGCAGTGATAATCTCGATACCATCGACCACCTGTCGATGGTATCGAACCATCGACATGGAAGCAGGTTGTTTCACACTCCCCCTCAAGCTGGAGAGTACACATCGTGTATGCCCAGCTTGCCACATAATCTCTAAAAAGCTGCCGGACCCAAAGGCTTTGTCAAGATATCTGCCAGTTGATCTTTAGACTTGACGTATGGCGTCACAATAGAACCATCTTTGATTTGATCACGAATAAAATGGCAATCAACTTCTATATGCTTTGTACGCTCATGAAAGATAGGATTCCTGGCAATGTGTATAGCAGACTGGTTGTCACACTTGAGCTCCATAGAAGACATAATAGTGATTTTTAACTCAGAAAGAACAAATTTGACCCATTGTAGTTCACAACATGCTTGGGCCATAGCACGGTATTCAGCCTCGGTGTTGGATCTAGCTACCACATGCTGCTTTTTGCTTTTCCAAGTAATCAAATGATCACCTAGGAAAGTACAATAGCCTGATGTAGACCTTCTATCAGTTCGATCACTAGCCCAATCTACATCTGAATACCCTGTGAGAGTCAAAGTAGATGGAGGCACCTTGGGTTTAGAATATGTGATCCCCTTACCATGAGCACTCTTCAGATATCTCAGAATTTGGCAAACTGCTGTCCAGTGTAACTGTCGTGGTGAGTGCATATGCTGACTCACGACGCCTACAACAAAAGAAATGTCAGGTCGTGTAACAGTCAGATATATTAGCTTGCCAACTATTCTCCTGTAATATCCTGGATCTGAGTATTCAACATCATCAACCGTCTCCTTGATGTGATAATCCATAGGAGTAGATACCGGTTTAGATTCAGTCATGCCTGTCTCCTTTAGTAAGTCACGCACATATTTCCTTTGAGATAGGCTGACACCTGCATGAGATTTAAGCACCTCAATGCCCAGAAAATATCTCAGTTTACCCAGATCCTTCGTTTGGAAGTGTCTCTGCAACTCTTCCTTCACACGAAATATGCCTGTAGAATCACTTCCAGTAATCACTATGTCATCAACATATACAACAATAATGATAGAGCCACAAGAAGAGCTAGAGTAGAATAAAGAGTGATCAATCATGGAGCAAGAAAAACCCATCTGGAGTACAACCTAACTGAACTTGTCAAACCAAGCTCGAGGAGACTGTTTCAGCCCATATATGGCTTTCTTCAATTTACACACCTTCTGACACTCCCCCCTGAGCAACAAACCCAGGAGGTTGCTCCATATATACCTCTTCCTGTAGGTCACCATGGAGAAAGGCATTCTTAACATCAAGCTGAAATAGGGGCCAATCAAAGGTAGTAGCCAGAGAAATAATAATCCGCACAGAATTTAGACGAGCTACTGGAGAAAAGGTCTCAAAGAAATCAACTCCATAGGTCTGTGTGTAGCCTTTTGCTACCAATCTGGCCTTCAACCTCTCAACTGATCCATCCGGATTATGCTTGATGGTGTAAACCCATCTGCAACCCACTGCTTTCTTCCCTGTAGGTAAGTCAACAAGATCCCATGTGCCATTATGCAAAAGAGCTGACATCTCAAGCTGCATTGCCTGTTTCCAGCCATTGTCCTTCAGAGCATCTTAGTGTGATTCCATGGTATATCAACAGAATCAATCCCAATAGCAAATGCGCGGGCCTGCTTAGATAAGTGGGACAGACAACACACATTTGTAATAGGATGTCTAATAGTACAAGAACGAGTACCTTTCCGAACAGTAATAGGAAGATTAAGATCTGATGCTTCTGTAGGAATCTCGTGAGTAGAAGACGATGAGGAAGGCTCAGGGACTGGTGTCGCTACCTCTTCTGGATCTTGTCTGCCTTGCCTACTATAAACATATGGGTACTGTCGAATAACATGCCTGTCAGCTGCCTGCTCGTCCTGAAGAAAAGTATAATCAGGAATGATGGGTGGCGCTCCCTCACTCTGCACAGATGGTGCCACTCTCTCACTCTGAAAATCTGGTGGCACTCCCTCTCTCAATTGCTCCCCCTTACTCGTAGCATCGGAGAAATATGGAGTGGTCTCATGGAAAGTAACATCCCTAGGCACAAACATCCGACGAAGACTAGGACAGTAACACTTGTATCCTTTGCTAGTACTAGAGTAACCAACATACTCCAAAGCATTATCAGATTGAAGAATTTTTATAAGTATGGAAATGTTTCACAATAGATAGCACATACTCTCGACTTTTGAGAAGGTAGATCCATGTCATTCGAGAAAAATCATCCACAAAAGAAATAAAGTAACGAAAACCATTATAACTCTGGTCTTTAACAGGTTCCCACACATCACTCTGGACTAACTCAAAAGGACAAGAAGCCCGTTTATTGACACGACTAGGATAAGATAACCTATGATGCTTTCCCAGCTGACATGACTGACACTCTAAAGATGACACTTGGGACAACTCTGGTTCCAACTTGCGCAGGCTCTCTAAAGAAGGATGTCCATATCTGCAATGCCATAGTAAGGGGGAACCACTCAACAGGACGGATGGAGCAGGAGCAGATACTTGGCGAGGCAGACTGTCACCATGAAAAAGGTAGAGATCACCTTTCCTAGGTTCTCCACTAATCGTCCTCATACTCTTGAGATACTGTAATACAAAATAAGGCCCAAATGTTACTGTACATTTTACAGTGTCAATCAATTTTGTAACAGAAAGAATATTAAAAGGAAACTCAGGCACAAAGTGTACAAATTTGAGATCAATCTTGGGTGTTAGAGGGACAGATCCACTAGCTAACACTCTCCTCACTGAACCATCTGCCAGTGTAACAGATTGGTGAGGGATATACGAGTCAATAGAGTGGAGCAATCTCCTCATACCAGTCATGTGCTGTGACGCGCCAGAATCAACCACCCAAGATGAAGTAGAGCCAGAAGCTATGAGAGATGTAGCCTGATTACCCGCAGTAGATGCCAGGTTTGCTGACGATGATGATGATGATCCCATACTCATGTGCTGTGTAGCCTGAATAAACCGATCATACTCCTCTTGAGTAAGAGTGATACCGGTTCCAGAAGTAGTTCCCATAGCAGAAGAAGAAGAGGAATTTGTAGTAGTGGCATAATGTGCTGTCCCTACAGGTGGTGCAGCAGGTCTCCCATGTTTCTTCCAGCACTTCTCCACTATATGTCCCAATTTGTCACAGAAAGTGCACTTAGGATGTGTCCCACGTCCTCTGCCCAAAGCAGGTCGTCCCCCTCTCACCGCAGCAGCTACGGATGCATGAGACTCCCCAGAAGATATAGCAGGATTAGGAGTAGCAGACTCAAAGATAAATTGTTGTATTCTTGAATAGGCTTCCACAAAATTGGGTAATTTATCAGAAGCCAGAATGACACTCCGGGCGGAACCGCACAAAGGGTTAAGCCCGGATAAAAATTTAGCCGTAACTAGATCGTCCCTGTCCTTGATCTGTTCAGCAACAGTCACTGGATGATAATAGCTCAGCTCTTGAGCAAGCGCCTGAATAGCTCCAAAGTACTCTTCAAGAGATCTGTTACCTTGCCTCTCAGCAAACAAACGGTCATAGATCATGAATTGGCGAAGTGCATTTTTTTCTTGAGAATAATGCTGCTTCACTGCGTCCCATATCTCCTTAGCTGTTGAATAGAACATGAACCTTGCCGCAATTGCAGGTTCCATGCTGTTCTACAACCAAGTCTTCACCAGACTATCATGACGCTTCCATTCAGCATATCCTTTGTCAGTAGAGGCCAGAGGACCTGAGTCAACATGTCCCGCCTTGTCACGAGACTCCAGGACAGTGTGAACAACATTCATCCATAGAAGAAAATTCTTCCCGTCGAGCTTGATGGAGGCGATAGGAGACACCTCGTTGTAGATCATAGGTCTCTTGATGTCCCCCATTACAGAACTGGACTGTGTGACAGATTGATACACGCCACAAAGAAGACTGAGGTGACGGAGAGATACACGTCACACAAGAAACAAAGAGAAATGCGTTACTGACGCATTCACAGCCTCCAGATGATTTTCCTAATCACACATGGAGGATGTGTGACTAGGATAATAACCGTAGAGAGACTAGTCCTCTAGTTTAGATTTTAGATCGCCGTCGGATCACCCGAAGATCCTCAAAGCGGCGGATTACGGCTGCACGCCATGCGGCGGCTCAGCCGCAGCTGCGATGAGAAGATCCGGAGGGAGGAAGGAAGGGGAAGATCCGGCGGACAAGGAGGAAGAAGAAGGAAGAGGGAGGGACTGCCGGTGGAGAGAGACGGCAGCCTAGAGCAGACCTTGCTATGATACCATGTTAACGAGAGAGAAGGGAGACGAACAATGTTGGCGGCTGCAAGGTGCAACTGTTGTGTGTGAGGACTATAGCAGTCTCACTCCTTTTTATATATTAGGGTAAGATACAAGGTGGTACAAAGGAGAAAATCCTATAAAAACAATAAAACAAATTGTATAATAAAAATAGAGACAAGAGGCAGATCGCTGGTTTCTGCCGCTGACCTTCTGTCGATACCATCGACAGGTCTGTCGATGGTATCGACAGATTGTTGTCCGGTTGCTGTGATAATCTTGATATCATCGACCACCTGTCGATGGCATCGACAGGGAAGCAAGTTGTTTCACAAGCCACATACATTAAATTGTATGGAAAATCAAGGTTACGATAAACTAAGGATATTTAAAGTGGGAGAAAGAGGAAGGTGGCCACATTTGACAATGTTGCCTCATAACTCATTTAACAGACCCATTCACCAAGGTGACAATCAGGCGAGGAATAAAGGAATTAGCATACGCAAATGTGAACATTCCCGTCATGTGCTAGTCGTGTCGAGATCCACAATCTAGACAGCGTGGTCGACGAGCATAGATGTCCCAACGTTGCCTTTGTAGGCTGCTGCAAGATGGGCAAAGTGAGGCATTTGACAGGTCGACGATCTTCTAGTTTGGTTGAGAAATAGGGTTTTAGTTGGCGAGTTATCTTTGATGAACTTTAGCTTGATGCATGACTGGACAAAGTGCTTCAATTGCGTCCTTAGAGATAAAAAATCTTGTTTTAAATTTAATAGTTGATGTTTGCAGGCGTATTGTCATAAATCAAAGTAGACGCAAAAAAGGCTTTATTTTCAACCATGAGAATATGCACGTTTATCGGACCAACATTGGGATGAATATATGTTAATGTATCACCCCTTTTTTGTTCCTCTTCTTTTTCTAAATAAATCGGCTCCTATGCTTCCTCTCTTTCTTTTTCGGTTACAGGATGTTAAACAACAAAAATGTTAAAGAGAAGAACATGACAAGGAAGGATTAAATCATTCTGCGGCATTGGTGGCTGTGGGCTTGGTGAAGGCTGTCACAGGTAGCGCCGACTTGGGTCGGTTGTTGTTGTTGCGGCTAGGTCTGCTTGTGGCCACTACTTCTCCAGCAGCCACTGCTGCGACCCTGTGGTGGCATGTGCTTCAGTGGGAGGGTGCTATGTAGGGGTTACCTTCCCCTTGCAGCGACTACTAGGTCTCTAATTACTATATCTGTAAATGGATATCCGGAATCCACACATTCGATCCGGATTTGAGTCTGAAATTTTGCAAAAAATTCAGATTGGATTTCGAATATTAAATTTCGGATCCAAAAATTTCGGATCGGATATTGGGGTATGTTGTATCCGCTTTGAAAAAAAATCCAAATTCGACACATAAATACATATATTTAATAATATATTATTTATATATAGGAATATCAAAGTATAGTCACTTTATCATATATATAATGTAATATCAATATTTTCTATATATGAGACATTTATTAACATTAAATGTATGATTTTTGGGTTGGTTTGGATATTTTATCCGAATTCAGATATTATCCGATCGGATGTTAACCTATAATATTCGATATCGGGTCGGATATCAAACTGATCTTTTTTTTCCGGATTTGAATATAGTAGTATCCACTCCGAATTTGATCCGTTTACAAGTCTAGATCTCTTGGAGGCTGCACTAGAGGAGAGAGAAGGTGGGCGGCCACTCGGGTTAGGTTAGGTTCCCAGAGTAAGTTAATTTGATACCATGTAGAAAGTCTTAGGTGCTTATTCTTGTTAAATAAAAAAAAGTGTTACATGCTCTCCTATATATACTAGTACGTAGAGTTAGACAAATACACAAGTGGTAACTGATCCTCACTTAGAATGTCAAGTGGAGTGAAATAAAAGATCAATAGAAACACACACTGGGCCTACTCCGAATGACCAATTATGCTAACATCCTTATTAATCGCAGTTAATATTTGATGCTTATTATTGTATTTTGTCTTCCGTCTTGCAAGTTAGTGTAAATGTCTTTTGCCTAGCATGTGCTATTATATCCAACCTGAGAACAACAGTGTGTGGCCTTGGGAGACAAGCAACAGGAGCAAACAAACTAGCACCGTTGCTAGTACCTTTGGTGCCATCTAAAGAAGTTTTCAGGTTGATTAATCGACCTGAGATGAATTTGTTTGCTCATCTTTTTTCAACATCGGATCTGATCTCCTACAAGATGGCATAATTGAGAGCACCGCTAACATTTTAGTGCCACAAATTTAATCATGTCTTCTTTGATTGTAGTCCAAATAGACATGTAGCAAGCCATGTAAAGTTGTCTGGCCTAGGGGCATTGTCTTATGTGTTATAGGGTTTGTGTTGAAGTCATGAATAACGCACAATTTTTTGCGTTCAAGTCATGAATAGCTGCACTGACTTCACCCTTTGAGATGTGACAACTAACTAGTTCCAGTATTTGTGTAGGTAGCTCTGCTTCCTCCAATTTGAGTTTAGAATAAAATAGACGAATAAAATCACCCGCTACCTATTATGGCAATCCCTACCACCTAGGACATTACTTTATTGGGTCCTCATTAACTGCATGCTCTTAATGCGACTCTTTGTACCAACTTGAAGAATATTTCACTATCATTGCTTGTTGACAATCAATATATGCCACACTTCTCTATCTAACAGGCTTGTAGCATTCAAGTGCCACACAAATGTGACAGATTTTTTTTTATTATATCTTGCTTGATGGTAGCCCATACAAACTTATAAAAAGCCACGTTAAGTCGTCTGGCCTGGGACACTGTCTTGGTGTTGAGGTCACGGGGAGCCCTGAGGACTTCTTCATTCTCTATAAATTAGGCAGCATGTTTTGGTTCTACATCTTAGCTAGAGAAAGAAAAAGCCACAAAGCTGTGTCTTAATCATCTTTAAGACTGGTTGTTTATTAAGGTTGTAATAAATATAAATGCTATATCAAGAAAAAAACTTTTCTTTATAGGATCCAAGCTGTCAATATATAGCATACACCTTTTTTTTTAATGACTTTTTGATCTTGTTTGTCATAGGGAAGAATTACTTGTATTATAATTTCGTCTCTGACATTTTCTGCTTGTATTTTTTTTTTTTGGTGAAGGGCCAACACTGATAGGCATTCTCCCTTATGCGGGCTTGAAATTCTATATATACGAAGAACTTAAAACTCATGTTCCTGAGAAGCACCAGAGATCAGTATTATTGCAATTATCTTGTGGAGCTTTAGCTGGTCTTTTTGGACAGACATTCACATATCCCTTGGATGTTGTGAGGAGGCAGATGCAGGTAAGAGTTCCAACTGAAAAATGATGACATGACCTTTTGATTAAAAATTCTCCAACTCGGATCTCTTCATTCCTGTAGTTATTTGAATCGCTGATTATCATCTTATTTAGATGCTTTGCTTATTGCTAGGTTCAAAGTCTACGGGCATCAAATCAGCTGTGTGATCATGAAATCAGAAGCACAATGCATGGTCTTACCACCATTATCCAGACCCAGGGGTGGAGGCAATTATTTGCCGGTCTAAGTCTGAATTATCTTAAGGTAAACATCTTTGGTTAACAGTTATCTTTTGTGGATCTTGTACTTGAGATTTTCAGTAAAAAGGAAGGAAATTTTAGCAGTAATGTACATCCTGCTCATTTCGTTTTTAATTTTATTTTGTTTGAGTTGTAAATTTAGTCGATTTCTCAGATTATAAATCTGAAAACATCTTTAACATTGAATAAAAAAAATCAACCTTTTCGTTTCATAGAACTCACTATAAGAAAACAGAGAAAAGTATTAGTGTTCTCTGAAACCCTAAACAATTTCCCAAGTTATGACTACAATCTGGGAACAAAGAAGAGTATAAATTGTTCTTCAAGATGCACTGTTTTTAGAAAACAATATATATGAGGTCCAATACGTATGTCTACTATTAATTCATTGACTAAAAATAAACATGTAGTCAAAAAGAAATTGTTGAACTTGCCCTGCATCAACTCCCAACATCTATGAAAACATAGTTCCCTGTGCTAGGAAGGAATCTAAGAAGTCCTGCATCAACTCCCAACATCTATGAAAAGAGCCCTTGTGGAAGGAATCTAAGAAGCCCTGCATCAACTCCCAACATCTACTATGAATCTAAGAAAACCTACTAAATGTGGATTAAAAGGGTCTTAAGTCCTCGATGATTGATACCTAATGAGGTGGAGTTCTTCAACAACACCTCATGCTGATACTACTTTGAATCAAGATGTAGGAGCCATCACAGGCTTGACGTTGTCATTATGTTGCATACTACCTGGTCTCAGAATGTTGTGTGTGGCTGCTAATGGAGAATATTACAATAGACACACACAAGGAAGTGCATGGCGAAGAGTGACCAAACATTTCCGATACTAGTCAAGGACTAATGTGTAGCTAACACACATGGCATGGTCAACGATGAGGGCATTGCTGAGCTGACCGTGAAGTTTTCTAGGCCACCACCACTAGTAATCAGTGGAAATTGATGGCCCTTAATTGTCTCCCGAGATATGGACAACCGATGTATTAAAAAAAAAGCAGTCAGTAGGCTCCCAAGTGGATGAAACTTGTAACTAGAGGTAGCAAAAATCAATTGCGTGCTAGTTTCAGGTTGGACAAGCATCCATAGTCGATGCTAAACTGCCCAATCTTTAAGTGACAAAATAATGGCGGTGCAAAAGCTCGAGTGGATCCTGTTTGATAATGTTTGACCCAAAACCAAAATTGATTTCATTAAATAATATCAAATAAAAATAAAATTAGTACACAACTAGTCATACTTTTGGTATTTTGAGATATGAGATGCTAATCTTAAGGGCCATATTATTGCAAAAATTTGTTAAAAGCATATTATACTGATTTGTAGTCCTATAAGAACCAAGAATGTCCGAATAGGTCAACTCAGAATTGACCCAAGTTTGACTCAACCTCAAATAAACCCCGATTGACAAATTTCAAACCAAAAATTATCTTTTGGGGGTTGGAATGGGTCGGGTGACTCGGGTCACAGGTTTGAACACAACTTTGACTACTTGTTGCTACTTAAGTGCCAATTTGACGTCCTCACATGCTTTTTAAATAAAGAGGTGATTGTTTGTTATATATATTTTTCATGTATTTGGAACTTCTATACATTTCTCAACTCATCTAGTGAAATATTTGGTGTAAACATTGGTATGAGATGTTCAAAACAAAGTAGTAGAATTACAAGATAAATATGTTAGTAGTATAGTAAAGAATGAACATCATTTGGTGAAGCGGCATAGACATATATATATATATATATATATATATATATATGAGTCAGGCTAGAATACACTCGAATGTCTCTCTCTCTCTCTCTATATATATATATATATATATATATATATATTCTAAACATGAGTAACTTTAAATTAGTGTCACACCTAGATATGGAGCATGTCGGTATGCAGTTAGGCAAAGAAGAAACAATTCATACATCAATAATAACGTGAAAATTGCTAATTCACCAAGAATATGAATCATCAACAAAAACATTGGTATTATACCTCCCAAAAACTGTAACTATGTTGTGTGTTATGATGCATGATTTTGCTGGGATAAAAGTAACAAAAGTATAAGACAACCATGAACCACGGAAAAACCCATCTAATGTTTCTCTTATGTATATAAAAAGACCGCCATATAAGATGATGAACATCAATGTGATACTTTTATCTGATATATATCATCAGTTCAAAGATAACCAAAAAAATTTCTACAATATTAATGAAAAGTTGATCTAATGTTCCTATTTTCTAATAACCTCTACTCTGCCTGTATGTCTTCACTTGAACTGCCATGTCATCGAAGATCTTGATGAACAATTCACAAGCGTGAGCGCGCACACACTCATAGTGACTCGATGGCAGCTATTTTGTGCTTTGACCAATCTTCCCCGACATAGATAGTTCTATCTCATCTGGAAGATGGAATGTTGAATTAGCTATGGATTGCACTGGTCAGTTTGATTTGATCAAATTAAAAAGCCTTCAGACTTTTAAGAATAAATCATAAGAGGAAAGCAAATAATCACATGCAAGCGTGTACACACAGTCGAGCACATACAGAAAGAGCTGTAAAAGTCACTATCTGTAATAATGGGATATATCTGCATTTATGCAACATACAATTGATTAGAAAATTACAATTTTCCGAAAGGATGGTTCATGTCTGATTGGGATGATTTTTATGCACATCTAATCTAAGCATTAGATTACGGAACATTGCAAACATATTAAATTATATATATATATATATATATATATATATATATATATATATATATATATATATATATATATATATATATATATATATATATATATAGTCAGGCTGACTCTATATGAGTCAGGCTAGAATACACTCGAGTGTATCCGGAGCAGAATACACTCAAGTAGTTTTTCATGATGCAATATTTTTTTTGAAAATCTAATCCGTTGATCTTCTTAAACATCTTGTGAACAACTCATACGCAAAATTTGAGCACATTTGGATATGTATTGCTCATGTTATGAAGACCGCAAAAATTATGCATTTCAAATTAGTTTCACGCGTCGATCTTGTTGCCCTTGGATGAGTGACTTACACTCATCCAAATGGGCTCAAAATTTGTATGTAGCCTAGTTATAGTATGACGGTGAATATCAACGGTTTACATTTTACAAAAAATAGTCTCGATATACAAACACACTTGAGTGTATTCGTGTGATCCGTACACTCGAGTGTATTCTAGCCTGACTCTCTCTCTCTCTCTCTATATATATATATATATATATATATATAGAGAGAGAGAGAGAGAGAGTGAGAGAGAGAGAGAGAGAAGCTAGAATGTACATATCACATGCTACACTCAAGTGGTGTTTGAATATCAAGACTATTTTTTTGTAAAATGTAAACCAATGATCTTCATTGTCATACTATAATTAGGCTACATACAAATTCTGAGCTCATTTGGATGAGTGTAAGTCACTCATCCGATGGCAACAAATTCGACGCACGAAACTAATTTGAAATGTATAATTTTGTGATCTTTATAACGTGACCTATAAATGTACAAATGGACTCAAATTTTATATATCAGCTATTCACAAGATGTTTAACAAGATCAACGGATTAGACTTCAGAAAAAAAATGTTGCATAATGAAAAACTACTTGAGTGTATTCTACTCCGAATACACTCAAGTAGTTTTTCATGATGCAATATTTTTTTCAAAAATCTAATCCGTTGATCTTCTTAAACATCTTGTGAATAGCTCATATACAAAATTTGAGCACATTTGGACATTTATAGGTCATCTTATAAAGACCGCAAAAATTATGCATTTCAAATTAGTTTTGTGCGTCAATTTTGTTGCACTTGGATGAGTGGCTTACACTCATCCAAATGGGCTCAAAATTTATATGTAGTTATAGTATGACAATGAAGATCAATAGTTTACATTTTACAAAAAAAATAATCTTGATATGCAAACACACTTGAGTGTTTTCGTGCGATCTGTACACTCGAGTGTATTCTAGCCCGACTCTCTCTCTCTCTCTCTCTCTCTCTCTCTATATATATATATATATATATATATATATATATATATATATATATAACAGTAGGATCTCTCTCTCTCTCTCTCTCTCTCTCTCTATATATATATATATATATATATATATATATATAAACAGTAGGAGTAGCCCTTTGCTGTCCAACAAGCACCCAATCCTCGGGATGCCCGATAGAGATACATATTTATATATGTATGTTTGTATGTATATGTACACATTCATACATACATATACTTCCCCTAAGGCTCCGATTGGTTTGTCGTAACTGGTCCGGAAAACTTATGAACTAGAGTTCCTTAAGTAGTTTTTCATGATTGGTTTAAAGTAAGTGTTGGAACTTGAGTTCAGTGACTTCCGGTGAGTTACAGACTTACATACAAAACGTAGTTCCTGAGTTCCCTCTTAAAAAGAGCGGAAAACGAGTTCCGGGACAACATAGTACATTTCTTATACAATTATAATATGTATTCCTCATAAGTGACACATGTAAGATATTTATAACTAGATATATTAGCGGTGTAGTATAATTCATTTCTAAAACCATAACATAATATGATAAAATATCATGCACTATAATTGCACTATGTAAAACATTTATCACTATAACCGCTATTATTAGCGCGATTTACAAAATTAAAAATATAAACATCATGAAAGAAAACAGACCACACCATGTGAAAACAATTTGATTTACTTAACATATTTTTATTCTTCATGTTTAAACAATATGATTTGAAAAATGATAATGTACTATAACCATGCACAAATAATATAGTAAATCTTCCCTACAAAAATAATGTAAGAACTAATATCCTACATTGTGTTAACGGTGAACCAAAACTTATATTTACAAACACATGAAATGTGAATATTATCACAATACTTTCTATACACAAAGTGAAATAAAAATATTGGGATGTGATTTTAATCATAATATTTTTATTAAGATTATAATTGTACTACAATAAAATAATTTTTAATGGAATAACATATGCACCATAACCATTCGTTGAAGTTATTATGATTTAAGAAATAATGATTTTTTATGGATATGGTTCTTTTTTTATGTCTTTGCCATCCTTACTTATATGATACAATACAAATTAATATTTTTTAATGATTTTCATGTTTACACTTTACAACAAACCAATCACATGGACGTGAATGGAACTTAAGTTCTAAAAGCTGAACTAGAGTTCCCAGAAAATGAATTCAACGTAACTCATGACTTACCAAACCAATAGGAGCCTTATCGGACAAAGACACCACGCCTTCCTTGCCACATCTAGATGCGAATAAAACTGACTACTACGTTATCTCCAATTGAGTCATTAGTTACTTGTCTTCAGCAAAATGATGCATTGCCTTGTAAAAACGAGAAGAACATATGGATTTATTTTTTATTGGATGTGCTTTTTCGTTTGCAAACAAATGAATGCAGATGTGACTGTTGATTAACACCTGGGTTCATGCATTTGCTTGGACTTTCGTTTGCAGTCTTCCTATGTCACCTTCTGCTAAATTTTTTATTTTGTTAACCATGACAATGCAGATCGTCCCATCAGTTGCAATTGGTTTCACAACATACGATATGATGAAATCGTGGCTCAGAGTGCCGCCAAGGCAGAAGTCTCGTCCTGCATCCTCTGCCTGAGCCCATTTGTTATGCTTCGCTTATGATTCAAGCTCTTGGATTTTTGAAAACCATAATGCCTGTAATGTCTTTGGTGATTAGTTTAGCGAGATATATGTCCTGCATCTCCTGTATGATTTCTCTTACCAGTACATTGGTTCTCCCCCACCCCCTCTCTTCCCATCTTCTTTTTGGGTCATGTACAGAAATATGTTGCAAACTGATACCGACATAAAGTGTTAGGTTCCTTCAATGTATTGAGAATATTGGTGAGTAGCAATATAAATGTAGGCAAAGAACGGAGAAAGCCCAGATGGCCAAGTGAAGCTATGAGAAACAAAACTCACTTTCCAAAGAGTGAAAAAAAACATTTATGAAAATATATGGCCATGTCCTCCATTTAAGGTTTAATCTATTATATATTAACAGGAGGGGGAACTCTTTTATTTTTTTACTTCTGATCGTCCATCATTTGATTGCTCAGGAAAAGGATCGAACAACAAAGTCTGTAGATTACTGTAACACTAAGATGCTAAGGATTCAACTTTTGGTGTCTTTTTGCTGTATATTGTGAATTCTCTCATGTGAAGTAGGGATTATGAAGGAATAGTTATACTAAGGAGGTAAGTTTAGGGATTTCCGTAAGTGGTATTAATTCTGTTACCAGAACAATAACATGGAATCTCCAATAAATATTTAAAATTGGGTTATTTATTCGTATTCATCCATTTGTTAAAGTATCCACGATCAACCTATGTAGTATAGGCCGGATATTTAAAACTGGGTTGTATATTCATATTCATCCATTTGTGTAAAGTATCCAGCACCAACCTATGTGGTATAGGTCGGATAGAAATTTGAGACAGTTTGAAATGATGCTCCCCCCTTTGGCCACATTTGAAGTTCAATAGAAAGTCATAGTTTATAAAAAATAGTAGTTACAAAGACTATTAAATGTGCCATCCTGACAGAAGTACTCCCATAACATCAGCGGGTACAAAATGTAATGAAACTTATCAACAATTTAAAAGAGACCGAGGTTACACCCTGTGAAGTTTTGTAGTGTTTAATTTTTAGGATAAGGATGAGATTATAAATAAGGCTACAAATTTCTTTATCATTTTAATAGTCGTTGAAGACCTGATTTCCCATCAAATAATAGATCTATTTTCTAAGAAAGTTGAGTTTGCTGAATTGAAAGGATATCTTCACAATGCCAATGTTTTCCATTGAATAGAGGTGAACCAGACTGAAAATGCTTATATTACCTTGATCTATGCAACAAAACGTTTGGAAGATCTACCCTTTCTACATTTCTTATACCGGAACGACATGTTGTAATGCTATGATTGGTACATAAGTGCATCATGAAGGAAATGTTGCCACACATCCAACAGTTGACAATTCATTGATATAAACAAAATAAAGAACGCCGTTGGAATTCAACTGCAGTATGAATTCAAAACATTTTGGCAATTTGATTTTCAAGACATAATCTGACTACATCGTGCCGAATCAGTCCTAAAAGTCAGGATAAATTATTCTTTTTTCTTCCGTTCAGGTGACTCTCATGAATGTTGCACGAGCCTAACATCGTTTGCTTCAACCTACTACACTAGATTAAAGAGAAGTGAATCAATCTTCTTCCGCTAAGGCGACTCAGATTGATGTTATTGGAAGTTATCATTGTTTGCCTCCACTTCTGCATGCCATGCTAGATTCTTTGCATCATCAACATATGAAACTAGGCGTTCCAACCATGGTAGTGTAGGTAGACACGGCATCAACCTAGAAGGGGAACCATTCTTTCTCTAGTTAAATTTCTTCAATTCAACTTGATGCCCCACACTTTGGGTTCTTTTTCAAATTGATAATACTTCTTTCAAAATAAAAAAAACCATCATTTGATCATGCATGTATCTATTTGTGGCGTTTATCCATATTGATAATACTCCTTGAAATCCATATCCACTGGAAATAATTTTTTCCTTGCTTTATAGAATGACAATGAAATATCATTACCATAAAGAAACAATTCCTTTAGCATATCCAATAAAAATGTGAAACTTTTGCTGCATGATCTATTTGTGGCGTTTATTTGAACAATCTCAAAACCTTTACCAGCCATCTGAATTTGCTATGGTCCAAATACAAATGTTTCTCAACATCACGTGAATTGCTTTTTTAATACGAGAGGTGAATCCATTAGGTTAAATCCAAAGTTCCTAACATATCATCAAGCATATTGGCCATACATGTTTGATTCACATCAACCTTGTTATTCATTTTACTAAAATAGTAAAGAATACTGATATTTACAAGTCTCTCATTAGGTTCCTCTCCATGGAAAACCATCCATATGAACTTGTATAATCCCACTACACAAGATATGCATTTTAAGTTCTGCTAACACATTGACTTCATATTACTACCACCATTTATACAAGGGAAATGCCACCTAACATACTTCCATCTTTTATGTTTCTTGGAGAAAGCTATAAGCATTGAAGGTTCTATTTACATTTGGTACGGTGCAATCCATTATGAATTTCCAAGTTTAGTCCATTTCTAATACGAAACTCACAATAAACACATATGGCGTATTTGAGTCATGAAATAGCTAATGAGTCAAATCATCATTTGCATTCCAATGAATATAGATTCTTCAAGTACGGTTGTGGATCACTAACATATCCCACTTGTACTATGCAAGCAGCAAACAATTGTGATACATTATGAAATACATATAAGCATATTTATCAATATATATCAAACATTTGCCAATCATTTTTCACCAAAAACTCAATAAAACATGTAGAAACTTGTAGTTTAAGATCTATTTTGGACACTCTTCATCTAACCCACACAAAAGAACTAGATTTACGTGTGACAACTTTCCTGTTCTTAATGCTGAATTGATGGTGTATATGACCAACATCATATGATGATGGATGATTTACTCAAAGCTTGTGAGGTCAATAATCAACCTAAGAGACACAGTTAGAACCCACAAGTGTAACGTGTCATCATGTAGTATTATCTTAACACCGTCTACACAAGGAGCCAATACAATCCAAGATTCGATCGACTAAAGATCCAATAATATAGAAATGGTTTGAGATTAATCTAAATTAACTAAGAATATAACGAGATCACTTTTAAGGTTATCAACTAAAAGTGAAGCATTTTTCTCCATGACATCCATTACACAATCTGATGAACTTAAAAAATAGATCAAATTCTTTTTTTTGTCCTATCTTTAAATATCTAATTAATGTCTCTCAACTATTAATCAACTAGGTAGGTGAATTGATGTTTCTCAATTATCAACCAAACATAAAGTAAGATCTTTCCTAATTAACTTTATAAAAATAAATTACTAACCATCATTTATAAATAGGGCGATAAACATGCAATAAGTCCTATTCATTCTCTTGTAATTGGTAGTTAGATCTCTAATTTCTTGAGTATGTAAAATTTGGGAGGTAGAGAACCTCAGAAGAAATTCCCATAAGTATGTAAAGCAAATTAGAGAAAGAAAGAAGCCAATTTGGAATCAAATCAACCATTGTTCATCACATGAGTAATTGATTCCAAGAAGGCACCAAATACAACGAAACTACTCCATAAGCTTGGGAGATTCACACAAATGCATGTATATCATGTTCTATATAAAATACATGGAGTAGATGTAGAGGAATAGAGAAATAAAGAAGAAATGAGATAAAGATATTATAGAGAAGGGTGCTCTACAATGGAGATGCACAAGAAAGCATCCTCCATCAAGAGGGAAAAATACACTCCTGAAGCTTAAGTCTTCTTCTCTATTTCATCTCCACTCAAGCAGAATCACCCTCTCAGTAGCATGAAACTCCTCTCCCAAAGTTAGAACTTGATAAATTGAAAGATATTCCCAAAACTGCTATCCTAATTTGTATAGTTTTACACAAGTTTGAGGAGACACATTGTGTCTAGGCATATGTATGTCGCGTCTCTCAACTGTTGTTGAGAGTTAATATTGATAACCATTCGACATAATGTGTCAAAGGGATGACACACTATGTAGATGGTTAGTGAAGGTAGTTCTTGATGAGGATGCATGCTGTTCCATTGTCTCGACATGACGTGCGTGCTAGGGTTTGACTTGACCAATTCCTATTGAGGTCATTCACTAGGTTACACATGTCATATCCATTGGTGTTAAAATCATCTAAATCCCCTAGATGTAGACACAATGTGTCCTCATGAAAGCACACCATGTCTTGTATTAGGAGGGATCCACTGGCTCCTAGATTGAGACACATTGTACTTAGTGGTGAGCACTCTGTGTCTAATTGAAAGAAGTAATTGAAGAACTTAGAGCCCCATACTCAATGACATGGGTTCCAAATGAAACACTTCTCATGAAATATTCATAAATATGCATCCAACTATTCAATATGATAGAATAATAGGTAATTATACTAATATGAAACTACACATTTATTATGTAGAAAAAACCAAGACTTGGACCTATTAAGATGCTAAAATCAGGCATAAAACATAGTATGAATTACATTTGTCAAATCAGCTCAAGCTTAAACCATTGTCTATCCTCAAGCAATTAAGTCTACATTTAGAATCAAAGAAAGTGCATGTCATAGAGATGATTAGAATTGAACCAAATAAATTTCAATTTTACATATCATATTTGTAAAATGTTTGATTCTCTCAGTTGAGAGAAACAACTTGTTTCTCCCCCATATCCTAAAGAATACCCCATTATTTAAGATTCACCCCAAGTAAGACACACAATTATTTCAACCCACCTAGGTACTCCTCATCTAAGCACAACTATACCCCCTTCTTCCACATGAATAGGTTCTCATATGTCATGTTTGGAGCACATTGGCTCCCATTTTTTTTTAATTTTAAATCAAGGTACCCAACCATTGAAACCACATCAACATTTTAATATAGGTTGGCATACCAAGCAAGATGTTGTTCCCTCTTCTCTAAATTTTATTAGATTTATCATTTAATACCCAACCTTTGTGAATATATCTGGATTTTTAGCTAGGTTGGCATACTAGGTGGGCAACTTATTGCCTCTTTTTCGATTAAAAGAAACAAGGATAATTTATTGATGCGTAAGGTTTTCCTAAGTGGTTTAGTCATTGGGATCTTGCATCAAAGTTCTTTAAGTTGGTTAACTCAAGATGATAGTGGGGAGATATGGCTCCTTGTCAGAAAGAGAAGATCCACAATCAAATAGATTTTCAAATTTTAGATAGTCATTTTCATCATTTATATCCTTAAATCAATTGTAATGCTTCATGATTTATAGTTGGTTAGTTCAATTTTATATTTGCAATGCAACATCACTTGTATTATGATCATAAAAAAAGTGGAACAAACAACACCATGATGTAGGAAATTCCAATTTTGGCATTTGGATGTATTCAAACTTGTAATTTTAATAAGAAAGACACGTGCTTATACTAAATGCAAAACAAAGTTCATTACATGTGATGCAAACATGAAATATATAGAGAGATATGATGTAGGAACATGAGAAAACAACAAAATACTAAAACAGGTCTAGTTTCCACCCCATACCAAGCTTATTTAACAAAGTGTCCACACTACAAGGAACAAAATTGTGACGTGGAACAATTCGATGCTCTTGGATAGAGACACATTATTCTTTATGTTAAGCATGATGTGTCTGGCCTAAATAAGTATGAACTAAAGCACTTGAATCCCCAGTCGATGTTTATTGTGGCATGATTTCTAGATGAACCCCATCTTGTGAAATATGCATAAAAATGCACCCAATTGTTCAAGATGACACCAAAAGAGATAATTGTACTAATAATCCAATTACATTTCCTCTATGCAGTCAAAACCAAGAACATGGAGCAATTACGTTAGTAAAAGCGAGCATCGAACATAGTATAGATTATGCTCAATAATGACTATATGGATAACTCGATCTTTTGATTTGATTAATAAAGAATTTTCTATTGATTTATACATTTTTGTTAATTCTTTATTATTGTACCTGATAGACATCCTTCGAATAATTGGTTTGCACCCATGGGACTTCAAGTACATGACTTGAACATGATATCCCAATGGATTCCAACTAAAATATTCTTAGATGTACACAATTGAGCACTATTGTGAATTGAAAAACAAATGTGAGGCTAGTATGTGTGCTGAATAATAACCATGTCTGATGGGTCACATGTATTGGATGCCTAGTCAAACACAAATGTACTTGTTAGAGAACAAGTGTATTGGACAAGCCCACTATGAGATTGATTCATGGAATGTTGCATGATAGTCATAATAAAATCTCAGTATGAAAATGGTGTTGTGATACTTTGACATGAAGTCACCACAAGAATGACATGATGATGTCGTAATTTGACACTACTCAACATAATATAAAAGAAGGTTGCCTTAAAAGTGATGACTAGGTATGATAAAAATCATGTTACACATTGTAAGTGAGTGAGTGATGTAGATTTTTTTTATCCATCCTATATAACATGGGTGAAATCCCAATCCTTTTGATAAGTGAGACTAGAGATGTGCATGGGCATGATCATGCTAGTGAGTACATGTACTGAACCAATATCATGATGACAGTCAATCAAGAAACTTGGGCTGAATATGATGAGGATGTCATATCCATTAGGGATGGAAGTGGTGCAGATATGTTGTGGTTTATACCAAAACCATAAGCACACCAAGATAGAAAAAGAAAACACCACATTCAAACCATATCTACTGTGGTTTTTAATATGAGAAATAATATCTATACCATAAAAAAACTATGGTTAATCACACCACACCACATTATGAATAAATTTCTATTAATCATAGTAACATTAGACATACATTTTTGAAGTTTTACACAATTAATGAAAACAACAACATAGACAATATGAAACAACAAAATTCTGTTCATATTAACTAATTTTTCAGTTTATTAAATGAACATTCTAACTAGTAAATAAAAATATAATCTTTTCAACTACACGTTCTTTCCTGTTCAGAGTTTACATACCATCCTCTTATAAAATGTCTCATTAAGTCTCCCCACTAGTATACATTCTTTCTTTTTCAAATAAAATTATATTTAAATAGATCCTCAAATCTCTCTTTCTTACTAAGTTTTCCTCGCCATTTTCAAGTGTGCAATCTATGTTTATTTCTACTTTATATTTTATTTTATTGAGAGAGAAGATAATATTTAGAATACATTTATTGACATATTTTCTAAGAGAGTGGGGAAATCTAGCATTATCGGTATAAGAGGGGGCATAATATTTGAATTGATCATGAAGAAGATGATTAATAATAATGGACATATCTCTTCTTGACTCTCTCTCTATGTTTTGTCTTCCCATATCATTTTCACCTTTATTTATTTTTAACTTTATTTTATCTCCACTAATAATACATATCTTAGTCAACAAACAATAGTTCACCCATAGTAATAAACCCAATTCTCACTCAATTATCTGCCCCCCTTTTTAATGTTAGCAGTTTGCATTTGAGATCCATATGAAACAAGTCAATAGAATATAAACATAATACATTAGATGATTCCTTCAGTGACCTCAACTCTCGTTGCAACATTATACGATGCCTATATAAGTTTGTGAGATATCACATATAATATTAAATGAAAAATATAAAAGTAAAATATGTTTAATTATATTTTTACATGAAAGGAGCACATGTATGTTTATTAATTGTACAAAGAGGATAACCATGAATGCACTATTTGCAAAAGTTGAAGTCCCTATTTATCTATACATTAAATGTTATTTAAAATTGAGACTAGATACCTATGTGAGAAAACAACAAATACTATGACTTGGATGATATTCAACATATATGTCTATTTATATAAAAGGAATTTTCTACAATGTGGTTTTACCCACATTTTTTACTCCAGAACCATAACTGCATCACACCATATCAGTTTTCAATATTTAAAATCATATTCACACCATAAACACTTGATGCAGTTATGCTATGTAAAATACGGTGCAGTTATCCACAAATATAAATTTTTTAGTACCACTGCCATCCCTAACATCCATACCTTTAGTTTAAGTTGGACATGTACAAAAAAGGAATCTTATAACACAAAGATATTGATCATTTATGGTTTAGTCTCGTCAAACAAAACCTACTACCTGGATAGCCAAGATGTGTGGCCAGACACTACTAATTATTAATGGATTGTAATATTGATTGCTAAATATATTTTAAATATCATATGGTGATGATAGGGTCACACATATAGAGATAGCTAAAAAAGGTTTATAATGAATTTATTGTAATTTTGTAATAACTCTAGGGATATGTAATTAATTTTTGAGGGCCCATTAGAAGATCTAGGTCCAAACTTAGAAATTTTATTTCCAAAAGTTAGGGACCCATTACAAACAAAAGATGGAAGTTCGTGGAACAATGTTTCTGTGAGTTTCAATGGGTGATTTTTCTACGAGGGAGTCCTAAATTTGGTTAAATATAGTTTAGGAAACCCTAATCTCTTCATGTCTCTATATATATGTTATGATAGGAGGTTTGTAGACCTTGTGATTTCATTCTCTCATTGTCGTCTTAAAGGTTTGAGAAACCCTTGAAGCAACTAGAGGGAGAGATAAATGGAGAGAGAGGAGACTAGCAACTATAAACCTCCTTCAAGCACTCATGTGGATATCGTGGGGCCAAGTTTGAACAACAAGCTCATTTTAGACAAACAAATTAGGCAATGACATATGTTTTGAAGAGGGATTCCTCCCTAAGGATGTAGTGTTCACAAGTGATGTTATCCGTGGAGCATGGGAGTTTGCAAGCAACACCCCTTATAATATCTCTCTACATCAAGGCAACACACATCAAATGTTCACCTTCTCATGCATTGTTATAGTGAAATGACACATTCTAAACCTTAACTTAACCATTGAGTACCTAATCTGGTCACTGAAAGGATGTTAGAGAGCACAACATACCTCAATGCAAAATTTGAAGTGTTTAGATTGCATCTTGATACCATCTTGTCAAGAGAAAAGCATTCAAAAGATCGGAAAATCTAGATCTTCACCAAAAATTTAACCTAAATTTTTAGAATATCTTGCATGATAAAATATAACTCTTGAAATCCTAATCCTATATATCTGCATTAGATGGATATTGTTCCAAGGTTTGTCAAGAAATATTGTTTATTGAGTTTACTGCTCTTGAGAACCCAACAACATCAAATGCCCTTTCAGATATTTTATTATTAGTTTCAGTCATTGGACAATGATGTATGACTTTTCGTAAGATGGATTATTGATTAATGTTTATGTATAGTTGATGAGAATGTCTTAACCAATGTCACCATAATTCATATATGATATTATAATATATATGTATGTATGCAAATCCAAAGCGATATTTATGGTTTTATTTGGCGAGGGTTGCATTGTTATGACAAACTCTAATTAGAATTATCAGATGTTGCTTGTGGTGATTGTTTGTAAAATTGAAATATGACTTGGATTCCATGTGTTCCCTATGCTTCCATACAAATTCTTCTTTCTTTTTTCCTCTTGAATGTAGCTTGAGGTTTCTCTTACATATGATGTAATAAGTTTAGGCTATATTATGCCATATACAAGACATCCGACGAAGAGGAAAGAGAGAAAGTAATTTGGCTAGCGAAGTGAGTGAGCGTAGGTAGGCAAACAATTCACTAATCTTTCTAAAAATGATGAAGGACAAGGATCGTAAAGTAATAATCAATAATGATGGATCATCCATGGTGGCACTTGAGGATTACATATTATAATACTTAAGTGTATCACCACTTGTTTGCGCACGTGATGTAGGAAATACTGGATGGCCCCATCGTTCCAGTAGCTTGGAATGATCATAATAGGAGCTATAAACATCACATTTATTTTCACCACTCCTGATGCTTGATTTATGTACATACATACTTACATTCGTATCCGTATCCACATATATACATACATACATATATACATACATACAAATATACATACATACAACCGACAAGGAGTGACTCAAGTGGTCAAACACAGTGTCCCCTAATAAAAAAATCCGGGTTTGAATCCCAGGTACCGCCTTGATTTACCACCCTACCGGGCGTTTGGCCTCTACCACGGGTGTGGGAGAGGGAGAGAGAATGACTCTCTTGATCCTAGCAAAGGGATCAGGGTACGAATCCCATTTTGAATTACCACCATCTCAGACGTTCGACCTCTGTCACAGACATGAGAGAGGAGAGAACTGTCTCTTTTAATTCCATACATATTTACATACATAGATATATACATACATACATACATACACCAAGTGGTCTATAGCCCTATTGATTGGCTCTAGTGGCACCACATGAAGCATCCTAGGTCCAAATCCCGGCATGAGACTAAGGCTAATTCACCCATCTTGGGATCATCTTGGCTCTACTACCAGGGTTGGAGAGAGGGAGAAGGAACTTTTTCTTAGATGCATTGCATACATACATACATACATACATACAAACATACATACATCATATTGTTGACAAGGAGTGACTCAAGTGGTCAAACACGATGTCTCCTAATAAAGGAACCTGAGTTTGAATCTCAGCTACTGCCTTAGTTTACCACCATTCCAGATATTCGACCTCCTTCACGGTCATGGGAGAGGGGGAGAGTGCCTCTCATAATCCATTAATAATATTTTGTTTTAAATGATTCTTGAGAAAGACAAATTCAAAGTGATACTATTTTTGACATGTATAGAAACTTTAGAATTCTTCTCAAGTATGAATCCAAGATCAATGTATTGGTACATGAATTTCCCGAAGAGTTAGTTCCCACTATGCCGAAGGCCTAAAGGGATGTGTACAAGATGCATTTCTAAGAATGAAATTATGTAGCATTCATGGTGCCTAACCTGCAAAGACATAACACATGAACACGAGGGAGTTCAAAATGATTGAGCATCTTAAGGAATTGATCAAAGGTCAAGCTAGACATGAAATGTAGGGCGTATCAAAGGCGATCAGTTAGAGCAAGACGACACAAGGATATCTAGTTGGTCCGTACATGCTCAAGATGATTGGTTATGTAGACAACTTAAAAAGAGACTGGGTTCTTTCATAGGTCAATAGTTATCCACGTATTTTATTATACAATTATTTCCCAAGTGTTATAACCAATTCATCATTAACTACAACATGAATAAAATAGTTAAGTTATTTCCTTAACTACTTAATATGTTACGAGCTTCACAACTGAACGTGAAGACGTTCAAGGCTAGAACTATTTTTATAGCCAACTGATGGAGCTAGAACTTACACCAAAAGATTACTCTTCCAATGGAAGTCCTAATATGCACCAAAAACCCTAGGGAGTTGATGTTCTCTCTAGGTTTACCTACAACTGGTGCTAGATAAATGCTCCAAACCCACAAGAGTGTGGAAGCCTTATCATAATACATGTTTAGGATCGAACCCAAAGGACAACGTTAAGAATCTGAGTGTCTTTTTCTTGTTTCGTATCAATCTAAGTTAATCATCTAAGTCCAGAAGTTTGATTTGAGTTATTTAACCTAAAACATGCAAAAGTAAAGGCAAGAACAAAAACTAGTTTAAGGATTAAAAACTAAGATTAACAAATGATGATGGATCACTGGGGTGACGCGGGTATTCGCCACCACTACACATGAATTGCACTTGTACCAAACATAGCAAGACTTGTAAGCAAGATACATGGATGTTGTACAATACCGATGTCTTATAGGACAAGAGTAATGCACACATCCTTCATGGGTTGAGTAACTCTCATTCGGTACGTATCTACGTGTCAATGAAGATATGTAGTCTCCGAAGAGAAAATCTTACTCAACCTCGTGAAACGTGCATCGGAAAACTAACAAGCGAGCAATAATTACCAAATCGATTAGTATCCTTATAGACTATCCCTCTTTCGAGGATATAGCTACGAGAAACGTGAGAGTGTTGCAACATCATCCATTCCCGAACGAATGGTCAAGTACTTTGCACCACTCTCTCCTCAGAGTGTGTTCCTCGACCTGTTAAGGTTGCACTTTTGTATGTCAACTGATTCCATTTCATAGTACAAAAGTACAACGATGGAGGTGAGTTTACTCCACTCCTTAGAAAGCATTCCTAGATACCGAAACGGATGCGCGGTGGATACACACACCAGAAACCAACACTAAATCGGTATTCGAGTCTCAAGAGCGGTCGTAGACAAACCACAACGAAAGACAATAGATGCACACAAGAATGCGGCCAACATCCAAGCATGTATGAAACGATTTAGTATTGAATCGGAAAGATAATATCTCTTTGATACAAGTTACAAAACACGGGCAGCGGGGCTAGTCCCCGCACCCCAGTGAATGGAACTACTCGCTCCTCATAGAGGGAGAAACAAAGAAAGAGAAGAGAGAGAAAGAAAGCATCGTCGGAGCAGAAGAGTAGATCTGTGACAGCCCGGTGTAGATCGTCACAGTCTCCGGGACTGCTCCGTCATGGTCGATGTCGTCCGTCTCTCTGCCTCGATCGTCGTGTCTACCTCCGGGATTGCACAGGTAGAATGAGGTAGAACAATGGTAGAAGTGAGATGATAGAGGTGAGATGGCGATGGAACAGCCTTCTAGATCTGTCCCCAGTCTGGAAGCACACCGGATCTGGACTCAGGATGGGATTCTGAGGTTGTGGGTGAAGTTTGGTTGGAAACGGTGCTCGGGCATTCTGGCGGCGTTCCGACACTGGTCCCAGTCCGGCAGCCTTGGGCCGTAGTGAGATCCCCCCCCAAGTGAGGACCCTTGGGGTCCTATTTATAGGAACAGGGCAGACCTTTAAACGATCTTGGATCAGGTTGGTAAAATATCTCTTCAGCTCATACGATTTGTGTTTGCTACTTTAGCAAATAGTCTTGCTTTGTTTATTCCAAACGGTCCTCACATGGCAATTGGCTATGCGGTTTGCATGTGCATGCGGTCTTGCTTTCTGTTCTCCTCACGGTCTGATGTACACTCCTTTATTAAACGGTCTTCACGTGTAGTTAACAGCAAACGATCTGCGATTTTGCTTTGGCTCACGGTCTCTGTTCCGCAGTCTTGGTCATGCAGGTAGCTCCCGTGATTGCTTCATTCGGTCTCGCTGCTTCTGCAGTCTCGTTCCTTAATTAGCCATTCGGTTTCGTAGTCATGCGGTTCTCACAATAGTTATCCAAATGGTTTGCTGCTGACAGTGACGCCGACACTTGTGACCGCATGGGCTCATACGGTCTGGAGACCGCATGGGCTCATACTGTCTCGAGACCGCATGGGCTCATACGGTCTGGAGACCGCATGAGCTCATACGGTCTTGAGACCGCATGGGCTCATACGGTCTTGAGACCGCATGGGCTCATACGGTCTTGAGACCGCATGGGCTCATACCGTATGGCGCTCAAGACCGCATGGATGAAACCAAATGGATCAAGACCGAATAGTGGTCAAGGCCGAGTGGTTGGATGAAAAGGAACCGTTGGATCTCGATCGGATGGTTGCGAGTGATCTACAGAGGGAAAGGAGAATGTGTAAGAGATAATATCATCGAATAAACTAGTAATTAGAACTATTTAGGAAATATTTGCAAGGAATTAATGAAACACTCAAGGTGAACCAAAGAGAGGGTAAATCACTCAATATGAGGCACAAAATCCTTAGAATTGGCGACTGTGCAGATGAATCTGGAGGATTCATCACCACACCTAACTTGAGCGTTACTCATCCCGAGGAACGGAGAGAAAAACTTAAGATAGTCGATAAAAAAGCTCGTTCGTCTCGTAATTACCTCATCTGCATGTAAGTGTCAGAATTTTCACGAGAAAAGAGAAAAGGGAAAATGAGACGAAACAAAATTAGGGCAAAAACGTCGAAAATCCTTTGAATTGGTGACTGAAGGTGGATCTGGAGGATTCATCGCCACACCGAACTTAAGCGTTGCTCGTCCCGAGGAACGAAAAACTTAAAACAGTCACCAATGAAATTGTTCATCTCGTGTTTGCCTCATCCTTATGTCATATTATAATTTTGTTCATGGCTCAGATCGATACAACATTAGAGCTTCCTTAGATCACGAAATACATCTTATGATATCCTCATTTCTGAGTTCATTTTGCGGAAGTATTTCCTTCTCATTCTCTGTCGTATCAGTCATGTTAAAGAGTATATGAGACTTTGAACAGACCCACAAAATCAACAAAAAGCATATGATCAGTCACTGGTGTTGAAAGAGGAGAGAATGGGGGTATGATCAAAATATAAGAGTCTCTCCTTTGATTGAATCAAGACTCTTATTAATAGTTGACTCATCGAGATACTTTGAATGATTTATGCACAACTCTGGTTGACTTAGCCTTACACCTGATTTTTTTAAAAAGTAACTCAGAAGTGTGTATATGTTGGCTTAAGGCTTTTAGCTATTTTACCTCTTTGAGAGGAGGTAAGGGGTTATTTTTGGATCCTTAGGATCTCACTACCGGTCACGACACATCTGCCTTTATGAGGGCAGCTAATGTACCGGCCGGGCGAGACCTTTATCGGTTATCCTTATTCAGGGCACAAATCTCATGTTTTTATTCACACTCTGGCTTTTATTCATTCTCACTTGGCTTAGGAGAAAGGGTATTTTTGGATTTTTGCATATTTGGGCTGCCATGCCTCTTTTTGGAATCGGGGTAGATTTTTCACCAACCTCGGTATGTGCACAATCATCATTGTATACTCTTTGAAGCAAAATGAGAAGGTGGTACGTCCCTGTTATGTATTGAGGGGTATGGAAGAAGCGGTAGTGGAAAAAGAGGTGTGGTGTACCACACCGAACTTAGAGTTTTGCAGAGGTGTGGTTTACCACACCGAACTTAAAGTTTGGCAATGTTCTAGTTTTCACTAGAAAGGAGTGTGGCGTGCCACACCGAACTTAAAACTTTGGCATGGTTAGTGAACAGAGGGGTATGAAAATGAAGGAAGAAGTGTAGAAGAGAGTTCGGATCATGATGCAGATTGCTTAGCGATTCCATGCGACGAGTCTCTTTTCTCCATCACATTCTGCTCAAAAAGAGACATGATTAAACATCAAATGAGAAATCCATACAACAAATCCATTAATCAGATAAAGGCGTGATGCATTTGATCTATCTCAGCTTTATTGAAGTGTATCATCATTTCCTATTTTAGGGTTTGACATTAGGATTCATAGGTTATTCAAGATGAAAAACACGCATTGGCTAGTTTTAAGCATTCTTTTCTTGGGAATTTGTAACGAAAAGAGGTGATGATCTCAGATTCGAAAAACAATAGCCGACTAGATAAAGGCTTTATTTTTAGAAAACTAACAAAAAGGTGGAAAAATTATGAAAAAGAAACTAAGAATGGAAAAACATGAAGCAGTAAAGATAAAGGGTGGAGTGAGAGTCATACCACCCGCCCTCCACCTTGAACTTATGAATTTGCCCATTTCTGAGCAAATACTAGGTTCAAGATGGAGGGGAAGGGTTGCATAGTGTTAACCAGGCGGTCCTCGTAGTTGGAAGAAGGTCCGACAAAGATATCTCATGATGGCTGGTGCTGAGAACGAGGAAGTGGTCTGAACAACTTGTTGGCTGGGAAGTTGTGGCAACTTGAATGAGTCTTTTGGATGACTTGGATGCACATCACTTTCGCCTCGTTGCCCGTCCAGAAGAATCCAGAGACCTTCCCCCATCAGCGAGGGAGGTGGAACATAAGCAGTCGAAACTGTAGGACTATGCGAGAAATCAAGGTTATGCCCACTTGTGCCCTCCAGTTGTGGATCACCCTCGAAGTTCAAAGTAAAACTACTTTCTTGAAAATCTAGGGCAGTTGATTGAGGGTCGGCCACTTGAACTTCCTCCTGTCTAGGATCAGGTGGTGGATCCGGTTCCGGCTTCATTTCGTCACCTGGCTTTTCTTGTGTGGGATATGGTAGCCAGGATGACTTTTCTTCATCAGAGGAGTTATTTTGAGAAGTATCACCATCTTTATCAATGTTGAAATTGGTAAGAGCGTCGTTCTTATTTTCAAAGTTTTGTTCAGGATTTTCCTCGTAGAACATCCTTAGTTCATCCAAGTAACTAGAAGAGGATTTGACTGGTAAAACAAACTCTTGCTCGGGTAAGGAAGTCATGGGATCCTGAGATAGGAGTTCCAGTGATGTCTCTTCATGAGAGGGATTAGTCCCTGACATATCATTTTGAGGGCTAAAATCCCTTGATGAGCCCATTTCTTCAATATTGGGACTGATATATTGTTGTTCCAGTTCTTGTTCATAACACTCCTCCAGTTCAATTGAGTGCTTGGGAAGAGTTTCTATGAGAGGAATGGAAACTAGCTCAGGTAATGGATAAATCTCAGTTTCATGATTGTTAGGGGGGGCTTCTTCATAGGGATGAGTGGCTATAAAGGGATAGGTTTGTGGCTTGATGTCATCCCAGGGGTCCTTTTTGTCATTACAAGAGTATATGATAATATCATAATCCGTCCCAAAGTCAAGAGATGGCTCATGTTTCTCTTCATGGTGCACTTTCAACTCGTTCAAGTGACTAGAAGGAGATTCAATAGAAAAATCATGTTCTTGTTCGAGGACTGTCTCTGTCAGAACTCCTTGTGGTGGTGTCATCTCATGGAAAGGACCGGTCATAGGATTGTCATCTTGAGACCCCTCATCCTCCCTTGATTCTGTTTCATCATCAGTGAGAGTGGTATGGTCTGTCTCTGGATCAGGATCTTGGTCAGTCCCATCCTCGAAGTTTGTTTCTAGATCAGCCGAATGATCAGAAATGTCTTCATAAGGACAAATCAGATACTTTTCCAGTAATGGAATCATTTGAGTCTCTTGCATAAAAGACGTCTCCTCATCTGAATCAGTCTCATATTCATCTATGTCTGACTGAGAAGGAGTGTAGAGTTCGTGTAACGTGGACCCTTCTTCATTGGAATTCGACGACAAGACAGTTGGGGTTGAAGAATATTTGTCATATAAGGAGTCAATCATTGATGATTTTGTTGGGTTTTAAGGGAGACAGAGAAGGCAGTGGAAACAAAAATTTTCTCCCCAAACCCAAACCGAGGAAATGCGTCAACGTCTATATAATAGGAAAGGATGGTTTGTGGAATCATACCTTGTCCCGAGGCTTGCTCGGTGACAATACCTCACGCAATGCGCGGTCTTCAACTCCGGTCTTGGACGGTGTCTGTGCAGCTCCTGGTCGCACCGGGACTGACTCCTCCTCCTCCTACCGGACTGTCGGATGACAGTTGTCCTCCTAAGCGGCAGTGTCCTCCCGCCTCTGTAGTAGTCCACACGGACCACCTGGAACTCCACTCTCCTTGTACCACAAGGAAGTGGAAGGAGTCGCACCCTCCTGTTGACGTACTAGTCGCCAACACACTCTCCTGCTACCAGTTGCAACTACAGTTGTCCTTCCCTTGCTGCACCTCCCTTTTGCGGGAAGCACTTGCTCGAGATCTCTCATGGTTACCAAAACCAGAGAGAACGACAACTTCGCAAAGCAACCAACTTGCATTGAGTTGTACTTTGAGAAGCCCCCAATACCCCTATATATATAGGCGGGTCATGGGACAGGGTTCTCTGTGTCCGGAAATATGGGACTAAAGCAGGAGTAGAAGGGTTCGAGAATTTTCCACAAAAAGCAACCGGTTCACAACCTGAAATGATCGGTTCACAACTGAACCGATCGGTTCGGCCATTGAGCCGATCGGTTGGACTTGAGCTGATCGTTTGGGGCACTCCAACCGATCGGTTGGTGCCCTGAACCGATCGGTTCATAGTCCTAATCCGGCTCAAAAAGACTTTCTTTGTTTCGTTCTCAATTGGTATCGAATACCAATGTTATTCCCAATCGAATTGGGCAATTTGAAACCAAAGGAAAATTCTTGCCGACATGACTTTCCCAACTGGTCGGTTGCACCAGTTGAGCCGATCAGTTCAACTCTTGAACCGGTCGTTTCAACCTGGGCATGAGCCGATCGGCCTGGACACTCCAGCCGACCGGTTCAGCACCTCAGCCGACCGGTTCATCACATGAGCCGATCAGTTGGGAGCACAGGTTGGGCAAAATCAGTCAATTGCGATTTCAATCAATCCGATACTCCAATCCATGCGTCTAACACCTTGAACCATACGATATTGAGCCATCGACTGATTGAGTGTTTAATTGAACTACTAAACTCCTTTAGTAATCAATCTAAACATTGCTTTGTGTACAAAACTCCTCTTCCAGGTTAAATCCTATGTGTGTGACCCTGCAGGTCCATTTCACGTTGGCAGTGAAAGTCCATAACACTTATGACTTCACAAGCAAAGAGAGGTGCCTAGTCACACATCAGTGCTACCCAAGTGAAAGTAGAAAGTTGGAGAACAACTTTCATCCTACAATCCGTGAATGGTGTTACAGTGAATGTATAATTCCTTTGTCACTGATATCCCGAATGAACTCAAGGCATGGAACAGTCATCCTATCAACGTTCATTCACTTTCTTGATCTCAGAGCAGATTGAAGGAGATATGTATGACACCAATATCACATACTGATTCACACATGCGTGCGCACGCCTATCTCAATCCTACTCATCAAGTGGCCTTGGATATCAAACTCCCTCAGGAGGGACAAATCCCATATCTATCACTCACCCCTCAAAAGCCCCATGTG